>OY288269.1:73544557-74216573 GCA_958450335.1 Hibiscus tridactylites | reverse complement strand
GGAACAAAGCAGGACAGAAAAGGCTGCTGGACTTGAATGAAATTGAAAAAAAAAATTCTAGCAATGGCCTATAATAACACCAGGATATACAAGGACAAAACAAAGAAGTGGCACGACAGAAAACTGCTGCCACGATAGTTTAGCCCAGGGCAGAAGGTGTTGTTATTCAACTCTAGGTTGAAGCTTTTCCCAGGAAAGCTAAAATCTAGATGGTCTGGACCCTTCCAAGTAGTCCAGGTTTTTCCTTATGGTGCCATTACAATTAGATCAATCAAGGACGGGCACCAATTCAAAGTCAACGGGAAAAGGCTAAAGCACTATCAGGGGACTGAAGCCCCAAGAGTGCAGGAAGTAGTTACTTTAGGAGATGCCCCTCAAGGCATCCCTAATTTAACTTAGTTTTATTTTATTTTATTTTATTTTTTTATTGTTTTAGGAAATAAGAATTTAATATTTTGTTTATTTAGTTTGCAGGTAAATAAAGAAAGCATAGTTAAGAGAAGGAATGAACCAGCCCACCACACTCACAATAGCCCACGAAGCCCAATGGAACAAGGCTTTCGTGACAGCCTATTACCAGCTGTCACGGTAGAAGCATAAAATACAGCCTGTCAAGGAGCTGTCGCGACAGACACGGAAACACATAATAGACGTGCAGCAGACACGGAAACGCATGACAGATGTGTCAGGAAACCGCGTGACAGCTGGCTCCGTTATTCACGCCTCCCGTTACAGTTCCAATAAGGAAAATAATCTCGTTCTATTTAAACCTCTCTTCCCATTTCATTTTTCACCCTATTCTCTTCTCTCTAGTTTGTTTTTGACGATTTAGCTTTTCAAGAATTTTCTTGTATTTCCACAGTTTCCTTACAATGACTACACGATCAACCAGAAGAAGTGCTGCCTCCATATCTGCCACGCCAGTATCTACACCAAGCCACAACAGAATCCATAGGAGGTTCGCCTCGGCAGACTCATAAAAGAGATATTACGACTCTTTTCAGAAACGAGAGATATGGGAGGAACGAGGTTTCACATACACGAAGAAAAGGGGCGATCTATGGCTCGAAGCGTTCATCTCCAAGAGGATCATCGCGTTAAAGTGGCAGATGTTTGATGTCCAACCAGAAGAGATGAATGTCACCTTGGTCCGTGAATTTTACGCTGCCATCTCATCCAAGGATGCCACGACAGTAACTGTTAGGGGTAAGGAAATCTCCCTTGAGCCGGCCTATATCAACACACTTTATGGCCTTTATGTGGGCAGAAAGAAGGATGCACATAGTAGGTTTGTTAGTAGTCTGTCGCCGGCAGACTATGATAGCATCATGGCAGACTTGACAGAAGAAGGCACCACCTGGAACGATGATCCCAAGCACAGATGGACGGTGCGAAGGACCCAGCTCTTACCGACAGCCAAACTCTGGAACCACTTTGTGAAGAATCGTCTTATGCCAACATCACACAACACAACAGTGGACCGGCAGAGACTTGCCCTCGTGCATTCCATCATCAACAAGCGGCAGATCAACGTTGGTAAATATATACTCGATGACATCCATAAGTGTGCAACAAGAGTAATGGCCCCCCCTTTTCTTCCCCTCCTTAATCACCACCCTCTGCCGAGCCAATAATGTGCATGAGATCGCTGAAGACGTAAGGATCCAAGGCAAAGGGTGGATGCAACAGAACCTCTACAACTTGATGGAGCTGAAGGCAACAACCCCAGTAGCATGTGTTGATCCCTCTTCCACGACAGACCCAATGATAGAACCAGATTCCACGGAACCTGTTGCGGCAGAGCCTGAGCAGACAGAGCCCGCACAACCAGCAGACACCTCCTCCAACCAACTCTTTCAACTGCTGAAAAAGATGGACGCCAGACAGCTGGGATTCATGGAATTCATGAGGGACTTCACCACTGCCACGGTAAATTTCATTAAAGTTGATCTTAATCACCCAAATGTAAAGTTTCCCTCTTTCCTAGAAAACCTTCTTGCCACCCCTACACCTGCTGCCAGCCGTAAGACGCCCACGCCAATTGTTGCCTCCACTACACCCTCTGCCACAGCCGGAGACGGTGACATACGATCTGCCACCCCCTGAGGAACCAAACGGAAGGAACCACTGCCAGAGATTGATCCCAAGTACTTTGAAGGTTTCTCCTCATCCTCAGTCTGGTAGGATGACTCCGACTCGAAGCCCTCTGTCGTCCGGGAGTTAGCCAAAGACTTCCCTCCAATGAAGAAGAAGAAGTTGAATGTTACTATAGAGGGACCCTACCATGACAGAGCAGACGGTAGCAGCAGTGACAGCAAACTCGAGGTCTTGGACAAGGCCCCAAAGATCTCACCTACCCGAGTCCAGTCACTTCGAGAGGCAAAAAAGAAGGTAGCCTCACCATCTCCAAATCCCAAGCCAGCCTCTGCCGCCAAAGTAACTGCCCGCCGGCAGCTCCGCATCAGCAGCAGCGACGACAACTCTTCAACTTAAGCTCTTTTACTTTTCTGTCGTCTTTGCTTTTATTTTATATTTGTGATGTTTCTTTTTCATTTTGTTTATGTGTCATGCATTGAGGACAATGCAACCCTTGAGTTTTGGGGAGGGGGTGTTGTTCTCCATTAATTACTGAACTTTATTTTAGTTGTGTGTCATTTCTAGTTAATTTTTTGTTAAAAAATGGCTTAAGTCTTTGAACTGCATTTACCTGCCGCGACATTCTCTGTCGTGACAATATCTTTAGGATATTTTAGAAATTATTTAGAGCCTTGCTATAGTTCTGAACTTTAAAAACACCTTTTGTGACTTATATGTTGTCTGGACTACTGTTAGTAAACTTAGAATAGAAAACCTAACTAGTCGAGTTGCCTTTAGAGGTGCCTAACACCGGCTCTAGGAAAAGAAAAAAAGGAAAAGAAAAACTTAGACTCAGTTGCCCCTAGAATTGCCTAACACCGGCTCTAGGAAGATAGCTAGAGGTGCCCAAAACTGGCTCTAGTTTAAAAAAGGAAAAGAAAAACTTGGGTCTAAGTTATAAAAAACTAAAGAAGCCTAAGAATTGCCTCCAATTAAAAATTATTTGAAATAAAACTCAAGTGAGTAGCATAACTATTCTAGTTGCTAAAGAGTCTAGACACATATATGTTCACAAAACCTGCATACACTTGCACAAGAATTATAGCATTGTTCCGGATAAGTCCATAAATACCCAACAAGGTACTGCTCTTGATAGTGAAGGTGCTAAAGGTAATGACAGTTCATTTAGTTAAGACAAGCCTTTCATTCTTAGTTAGGTTGCATTTGCTTGAGGACAAGCAATAACTTGATTTTGGGGGTGTGTTGAGTGCATAAATATTCTATATTTTAGCCCTCATTTTTCGATATTATTGATGCACTCAAGCATGTTTAGTTGCATATTAGGATAGATTTTACATAAACATCACAATTGGAAAATATTGCACAGATGCTGCTGAAGTTGGTTTATTTTTGCAGGTGCATGTCGTGGCAGCATCCATGGCAGCAAAGGAGCTTCTAGAAGGTATTTGCAGAGATGGAATGAAGAAGAGAAGGAAACCGTCCGCTACAATGTTGTCGTGACCGCTGCCGTGGCAGAAGAGGCGACAATGAGGACCATGGTGACAGAAAATGCAAAGTGGAGTTCGATCGATAGAGCATTTAAAGCCTGATTTTCGTGGACCACTTGCATAACTGTTGGAGCCCAGAAGCACAAGGAAGGCCTAGTCCTAAGTTTGAGGAAAAAGTCAAAGCAAGAAGATAGGGCGAATTAAAAGACATCCACTCAGAGATTTAGTCTTTAATAGAGTTGTACTTTAATTCAAACTTGTATTCTCGTCTATTAAGAAAACCCAAGACCAAGGCCTATATATATGCTTGTAATTCGACTAGGCAAAGGATATCAAGCTCCTAGCCATCTTCCCCCAAAACCCTAGTCATTTCTCTCTCTCCATCATGTTCTAAACTTCCTCTAGGGTAAAGGGTTGATCTTGTAAAGTAGTTGTAAGGGTTGTACTGTTTTAGGAATTTTCTGTTCAATTCAATTAAAGCTTCAAGTTTATTTACTCTGGTTTCCACATCTCATAAGAGTATCGGGAGAGCATTGCGAGGTTACCCATTTACTTAATATCGGGAGAGTTAAGTATACGAAAGGAGTAAATACGTGTTTTTCCAGTTTATTGTTAAACCATCTTGGACTAGAGATAGGTTCAAGGTTAAGCAACTAAGGAAGAATTCATAAACATTGGTGTTCATCCTTTGATTCACGCCAAGAGGTATCATCTAAGACGTGTTCATCGACAGAACTTGTGCCTAGGAATAAGACGAGTCACAATAGGGATTCTTGCTGAACTTGAAGTACATAGTTGTTGATCGATGCCGCGACATCAACAAACCTCTTCCGCGACAAGAGCGACGACAAACAGAACATGAGGCCTTCTGAACAGTGCAACACCTGCACTATTGAGCAAATCAATGCCAGCCTATTTTCTCAATCTGATTACTTTATATTTTACTTTAGCTTATTCTCAAGATTTCTCCAAACATTTATTTAAACTTAATTCTTTTCTTGTGCAGCAGTCTAAGGATAGAAATATTTCCAGTCCCTGTGGAGACGATATCCGATACTTCGTATCACTTTATTACTTGTGACGTGTACACTTGCACCTATTTGTGATAGACTCTTTTACACGCAACAATGATAGAAGAAGAATGCAAGTCAAAGATAAAGCCTTGCATGTCATCTTTTATGCTATTGGTCCGGATATCTACTCCAAGGTGTATTCGATCGAGAATGCCAAGGAAGTTTGGGATACCCTCGAGACAACATATGAGGGAACTAGCGATGTCAAAGAGACAAAGATCGGGCTACTCAATCTAAGCTATGAAAACTTCAAGATGGATCCCGGTGAAAGTGTCTCAAATATGTTTGATCGATTCTCGACCATCATCAATGGATTGAAAGTTTTCGGTGAAATCATTCCCAAAGACAAGCTAGTGAGGAAGCTATTGTATTCTCTTCCAGAATCTTGGGATAGCAAGAGAACGGCCATTATTGAAGCTAGAGATTTGAAAACTCTCAAGCTTGATGCTCTTGTTGGATCTCTACTTACCCATGAGATCATGAAGAATGGAAGAGAAGAAGAAAAAAAAGATGGAGGAGAATAAGGTTGAGAATAAGGAAGTTGAGAAAAAGAAGATTGGAATCACACTTAAAGCTTCATACCATGATAACGATTCAAGTGAGGATGAAGATGAGGAGATGGCCATATTGGCCAAACGATCCACTTGCTTCATGAAGTCCAACCGAGGAAGAAAGTTCAATAGAAAAGGGGACTTCAAAACAAGAGTAAAGAAGAGGAGAAGGACCAAATCATTTGTTATGAGTGCAAGAAATTCGGCCACATCCGATTTAAGTGCCCTCAATTGAAAAGGAAGAGTTTTGGGAAGAAGAACAAGCTCAAAGCTCAAGTGGCAACTTGGAGTGACGAGGAGTCATCCGAGGAGGAGGAGGAAGTGGCTAACCCTTCCCTCATGGCCATTGGTGATTATCCAAAGGTAAACCTCAACCCATCTAATTTTGATTTTACCTATGATGAGCTTCATGATGCATATGATGAGTTGCAAGAGGTCTATGATAAGTTAGTTGAAAAATATAAAGAATCAATTTTGAGAAATAAGAAAAATATTTTCGATTTGAAAATTCAAAATGAGTCTCTTTCAAAATCTAACTCGGAATTGGAAAAGAAGGTTTTATATTTGATAAACCTTTCAAATGATCTTAAAACAAAAAATCTTGATCTTGAAAAACTTCTTTCTGATTTTCAAGATTATCACACAAAGAAGATGAATAATCTTAAAACTTCTATTACTATTAGGAGAAATAATTTTGAGAAAGGAAATTCATCTAATACCCAATATGTAAAAAGAAAACCCTTTTATCCTAAACAAAGAAATTTTTCAAAGCAATATAAAAATAAAAGAATTAGGAGTGTTTGGGTTCCCAAGGAACCCATTGTTTCTAATAATATGAATGTTATTGCTTCTTGGATTCCTAAGGAAACCAAGGTTTTGAGGGCTAACACACATGGACCCAAAATGATTTGGGTACCAAAAACCAAAGACTAATTTCTTTGTTTGTAGGGGAGCATTGCTACAAGGCCAAAGCTTTATGTCAAAACTGTTGGTACCTTGATAGTGTATGCTCAAGACACATGATCGATGGCAAGAGTAGATTCTTGGAACTAAAGCCAAAGAGTGGAGTAGTGACTTTCAGTGACAACTCCAAAGGCCACATTGAAGGAATTGGCTCAATTGGTAATCACTCTTCTATTTTTATTGAAAATGTTCTATATGTCAACGGTCTTAAACATAATTTATTGAGAATTAGTCAACTATGTGATAAAGGTTTTATTGTTCTCTTTGATAAAAGTGGTTGCAAAATAATGAACATTAAAACAAATCAATTGATGCTCATAGGGCATAGGATAGGAAATAACTACATGGTGCATTTAGATGACATTCACACATCTCATGCATGTTTAGTTGCACATGATGAACATGACTCATGGCTTTGACATAGAAAATTAGGACACGCTAGCATGAGTGTTTTAAAAAAATTAGTTTCCCTTAATCTAGTTAGAGGTTTACCCAAACTTAAGTTCTTAATGATAAAATATGTGATGCACGCTCTAAGGGTAAACAACATAGAACCTCATTTAAATCCATTAATGATGTCTCTACTAGTAGATGCTTACAATTAATTCATATGGATCTTTTTGGGCCAATTAGGACTATGAGCTTAGGTGGTAAATCATATGATTTTGTATTTGTTGATGACTATTCTAGGTTTACTTGGGTTCTATTCTTAAGTACAAAAGATGAGACTTTAGAAAAATCCATCACATTTTCAAAAATAACTCAAAATGATCTTGAGCTTAAAATCACTCACATTAGAAGTGATTATGGAACCGAGTTTCAAAATTTAGGTTTTGAAGAGTTTTTAAATGAAAATGGGATTAGCCACAATTTTTCCACACCTCGCACTCTTTAACAAAATGGGTAGTTCAAAGGAAAAATCGAACTTTAGAAGAAATGGCTAGAACTATGTTTTGTGAAAATAATTTACCTAAATATTTTGGGCGGAAGCCACAAATACCACTTGCAACATTATAAATCAAGTAATGATTATGCCAATTTTGAAGAAAACACCATATGATATTTTAAAATCTAAGAAGCCTAACATTAGCTATTTTCATCCATTTGCTTGCAAGTGTTTTGTTTTAAACAATGGAAAAGACAATTTAGGTAAATTTGACGCTAAAAGTGATGAATCTATTTTCTTAGGATATTCCTCAAACTCTAAAGCCTATCGGGTATTTAATAAGAGAACTTTAGTAGTAGAAGAGTCTATTCATGTTGTTTTCGATGATAACCTCCTTTCGAGGAAGGATTCTTGTGATGATGATGATGATGATGTAGGGATCATTGAAGCCATTGATGGAGGATAAACATCAAAGGTGGATGCGATTCCAAAAAAAAGAAGAAGATGCACAAGATCTACCTCTTGAAGCCTTGAAGGACTTGGCTCTTGAAGGAAAGAAGGTGACATACCCAAGGGAGTTCAACTATGTCAAAGGTGGTGAAATCTTGGGTGATCCATCCAAGGGGATAACCACTAGATCCTCTCTCAAATTAATGAATCATGTTGCATTTCTTTCATGCATTGAGCCTAAAAATATCAAAGAAGCATTAAAAGATAATTTTTGGATTTTGTCCATGCAAGAAGAATTAAATGAATTTGAGAGAAGTAAAGTATGGACATTAGTTGAAAGGCCTAGTAATTGATCTACTATAGGAACTAAATGAGTCTTTAGGAATAAACTAGATGAGACTGGTAACATAGTGAGAAACAAGGCTAGGCTTGTTGCTCAAGGTTACACTCAAGAAGAGGGAATTGATTTTGATGAAACATATGCACCCATAGCTAGAATGGAAGCTATTAGGATGCTTCTAGCATTTGCATGTTATCATGATTTCAAGCTTTTTCAAATGGAAGTAAAAAGTGCTTTTCTAAATTGTTTTATAAATGAAGAAGTGTATGTTGAACAACCACCGGGTTTTGAGGATTCAAAATTTCCAAATCATGTTTTTAAATTAACCAAAACTCTTTATGGTTTAAAACAAGCTCCTAGAGCTTGGTATGAAAGGCTTTCAAACTTTTTAATTGAAAAAAGTTTTGAAAAATGCAAGGTGGACACTTCACTTTTCATAAAAAGATATTGTAATGACATCTTAGTAGTGCAAATTTATTTTGATGATATCATTTTTGGTTCTACTAATGAATGTTATTGCAAAGAATTTTTTAAGCTAATGCAAGGTGAGTTCGAGATGAGTATGATGGGGGAGCTCTCATTCTTCTTGGGGCTCCAAATCAAACAAAGGAAGGATGACACCTTCATAAATCAAGCAAAATACCTGAATGATATGCTCAAAAAGTTCGGCTTGGAGAATGTAAAGCCTCAAGCCACCCCTATGAGCTCTTCTATAAAGCTTGACAAAGATGAAGAAGGTAAATGTGTTGATTCTAAGCTTTATAGATCCATGATAGGTTCTTTGCTTTACTTTACCGCAAGTAGACAGGATATTATGTTTAGTGTTTGCTTGTGTGCTAGGTTCCAAGCTAGTCCTAGAGAATCACACTTAGTAGCCATTAAGAGAATTTTTAGATACCTTAGAGACACACCTAACTTAGGTCTTTGGTGTCCTAAGGATTCTTCCTTTAGCCTTCATGCTTACTCAGGTGTGGATTATAGGGGATGCAAGATAGATAGGAAAAGTACCTCCGGAACATGCCAATTCTTAGGTAGTATGCTCGTATCTTGGTTCTCTAAGAAACAAAATAGCGTAACCTTATCTACCATCGAAGCGGAGTACATATCGTTAGAGAGTTATTGTGCTCAAGTCCTTTGGATGAAGCAACAACTCTTAGATTATGGTGTTCAAGTAGAAGCCATACCCCTTAGGTGTGAAAACACTAGTGCCATCTGTCTCACTAAGAATCTCATCCAACGCTCTAGAACCAAATATATAGAAATTAGACATCATTTCATTACAGACCATGTTTTGAAAAATGATGTTGTTCTAGAATATGTTGATACATTGAACCAATTAGCGGATATATTTACCAAACTTTTAGATAAAGAGCGTTTTTGGACCCTTAGGAGAGAGTTAGGGATAACTAGCCTTTCTTGACCCTTTTAGGTCCCAAATGGTCAAAATTTTGCTCAAAATTGGTTGATATTCATGCTTGTGTTAATTTGCCTCCTTTTGTTTCTATGCATGTTGCTAGGGAGATTATGCATAATTTTAGATGTTAAATCTTGTTCATATGTCATTTACATGCATTTATGGACGTTTAAAGTTGGATTTTTCAACTTGAAACTGTCAAAATTTCACTATCTAGTAAAGGCGTATCGATACGGCTAAAAGCGTATCGATACGGGTTCATCAAGGGAAGTGATACATATCAAACTGTATCGATACGGTCACGTGTATCGATACGGTATTGAAATTGAATTTAAAATTAGGGCAAGGCGTATCGATACGCTCTACAAGCATATCGATACGTTTTGACGGAAAGTTAAATTAGGGTTGTTATTTGACAAAACACTTTTACAAACTTTCCCCCTCTTTTCTCTAAAAACTCTAGCCGCAAATATCTATAAAACCCCCTCAATCTCTCAAATTTTTCACATCAAACTTCAAATTCTTTGAGGGTTTTTCATCAACGCATCAAAGCCAAGCTTTGTTAGCAATCTTGTGCATTCACATCAACCCATTCATCCATTCTACTAAATCAAGGTATAAACTTTTTTCCTTTTTTCTTTTTAATTTTTGTTTGCTTTTATTGGTTGATTTCACTTAATTTTTGTATAAAACATATATATGTGATATGGGTTTTCAAATTTTTACAAAAACTTTTCAAAATCCAAAATTTTTTCATTTGAATATAATTTTTATAGTATATTTTTGTAAATTGTTTTTCAAAAAAAATTAACCAATATTTTCTTTTATTCCAGTATATATTTTTTACATTAAAATTGTTTTTCAAATACCTTGAATTATTGGAATTTATTGTTGGATTGAATGAGATGATAATTGCATACATATTCGAATTGTTTTGATGTTTTCAGGATTATGGCACCCAAAAAGAAAGCGAAACGATTATTAGCCACTACTCCCGATCCTATTGAGGATGATGAGGGTAATCCTAAACCAAATCTCCCTTACATAATCCAACGTAGTTTTCCAAACCCTTTGAATATGTCACGTTATAAACTTTTTCAAGGTTTTACTCTTAGGGAAAAACGTGTCGTGCCAATTCCTTTTTAAACTCAGAACGCTTTAAATTTGCATACCTTCCTTTGATTCGACAATGGAAATTTATAAACTTCTTGAACCTTCCTCCCGTTTTATATCAAAATTTGGTCACAATTTTCTTTTCCAATGCCATATGCATTCATAATGAAACGAGAGAACACATTGTTGCTATAGAATCTCATCTTATGGGCACAACTTTTCAAATCAATCAAGATGTTCTTTGTAAAGCTTTTGGTTTTGAAAATATAGGGATTGATGATGAGAATTCCTTAAGTCATGGTCCTCTAGGTTCAGTCAATGTTTTAAATGCCTATTATTGTATTCTTCATCTTATCATTACATGGTTTTTTCATCACTCGGGTGGAAAATTTTCAACTATCCGTCAAGTTCACTATTTTGGCTTAGGTGTTTTCATGAGGGTAAGCGCCCTAATCTTTGTCTAATTATGTTCGTCGACCTTGTTTACCTTGTTCAACACCGTCACACCGATCAAGTAAAGTCCTTTTACTATTCTATAGAGTTGAGTCATTTGTTCTACTCCCTTAAGATCGATTGCACCCATGACTATCATGAACCCCTTGGCCAACCTATAGATGAGCACTCCCTCTCTCGTGCTCACTTTGACTACGTCAACAATGAATGGGTTCGTGTCCCTTGAGCTCCTCGATAAGATGCTCAAGCTGATGCTCCACAAGCGCCTCAAGTCTCTCAAGGTTCTCCTATTGCTTCCTTCTCCATGGACACTCTCATGACGTTCCTTAATGAGAAATTCACAAACATAGAAGTCGGGTTTGCAACCATTGACACTCGATTCACATCATTGGAAGACCGAGTCAAGGGTCTTGATACTCGCTTCACATCTTTGAAGGATCAAGTCAAAGACATAGCTCTTCAACAAAACTCCATGGATGTCTCTCTCACCGCTTTCCATGGTGCTTGGCTCAATCAATCTAGGAGGCATCAACCGAGTCAAGATGATGAGGATGAAGAGGACGAAGATGACGATGATGGTGGGAACGAGTAGTTATGCATATCATCTCATATCATTTAGTTTTATTGTTCATGCACCCATCTTTTAGAACTCTATGATTTTCTTTATGTTATTAGGATTTGAGTTTGGATTTATGACTTTGAACTATTTGTTGCTTTTAAATTATGATGTTTGCAATTGAATTCAGTAATATTTTGTTGCTATTATCCTACCCTGTGCTTTTATGTTTGATCTAACAAAAAGGGGGAGAAGTATTATATAGAGCCAAGTTTGAAAACTTAAAACTTAACTTTGAAAACCTATCTTAAATTAAGGGGGAGTAAGCTTTTCAAAGGTTTCAAAACTTAAAAATTTATATTTGGTTTTGTTATATCAAAAAGAAGGAGATTGTGAAACCAAAATTGATTTTGATATAACAATTTAACTTATGGACTAAATTATAAAACAATAAATTTTTAAGTATTTTCAAAGACTTACATTTTGACAAGCGATTTTGAACCAAACACTATTTCAAGTCAAAACATATTTTTAAAGGTTCGATTTTCACTAAGTCTTTTCTTAAGTTTTCAAGCCAAACTTTAACAAAACGTCCATGCGTAGCGATACCCTTATGCGTATCGATACGATTTTTCAACACTGGAATTTTAATCGTTCATAGCGTACCGATATGGTCTAATCCCGTATCGATATGACATTCATCTGGGCAAGACTTTAAGCTATAGCGTATCGATACGCATCGAAACCGTATCGATACAATTTTCTTATTAAAAAAGTATTTTGCTATAGCGTACCGATATGGCATGTCACCGTATCGATATGATATGATGACCTTTGAAAAAATCTTTACATTTAATTTTTGAACGTTGGCTTGTCGGTTAATTGGAATCCAAAATTTTAAATGACCGTTGAACGGTATCGATACGCTAAGGGAGCGTACCGATACTCTTTTTATCAAAACTCAACTCAGGATTCCAATAAGCAAAATTTGTATCGATACGGCTAATCGTACCGATACACCCCTTAATATCGTACCGATACACCCTTCAAGCGTACTGATTCACCTCGTTTTTCAGTCACAACGGTTCTTTCTTATTTGAGACAGGTATCGATACGCCCACGAGTCGTAACGATATGGTAGGTTGTTGAGCAACATTTATTGTGGGAAATTGCAGCCCAACGGCTCTATTGATGATCTTAACCACCCAAATGGCTAGAAATCGATGCAAGGATATAAAAACAAGTCTCAAATGTTACAGCAACAACTATTGAGCCTTCAAGCAACATCAAAGCACTCAAATCCAAACCTTGTTCATTTTAGAGTCAAATCTTGGTACCCAACTCCTTTGTGATTTCCATTGTAATTTTTATTGTGAGTTTGAGGAGTGTTTGATTGTAATTGGGTAAACATTATCCTTAGAGAGGCATTTGTAAAGTTTACCAAAAACTCTTCTTTGTAAAAGTGAGTAGATTAAGCTTTGGGTAGAAAGCTTAATCAAAATTGTAAGGTTTCATCCTCATCCAAGAAAAGGGGAAGAATCAATTAGTGAATTGGTTGAAAATCCTTAGTGGGAGCTAAGGTAGTAGATGTAGAGTTCATTGGAGAACTTGAACCACTCTAATTGCCTTGTGTTCAATTTTTATTCTTCCAATTTCCACCCTTAAAATTTTTATCGCCAATTCACCCCCTCGTGGCCATTTGCAATTATTTGATCAACTCAACATAAGGCAATCCAGGTAATCTAACCCAAACCACAACATGAGAAGGATAATTTTCTGAAGTAGAGAAAGATTGGCTCCATGGTTGGACAGTTAGATAGTTGCCATATATTGTCCATGGACCATCAGTTAATAAATCTGCATAGTCCCTAGTATCCTCAAATCTGACCAGGTAATAGCTATTATCTAGATCAATCAATTGGATATTCCCTCGAGGTTTCCACATAGCGTGGACTCTATCCAAAAGAGTTTTGTAACCGATGTTCCTTCCCATAAGGCGAACAATAATCGTGTTGCCCATGCTTTGATTAATTTGGTCATTCATCTGATCGAAAAACTTGATCGTAGGAAATACACCTTCATTGTTTATTATGCAGTCCTCATCCAGAACCATTACTTCATTTGTGTCAAATCCGAATCCAAGGCCTTCCTTTGTCTCTAAACTTTTTTTTTTTGCCGCCATTGAGGCATAATAAGTTTTCCATGGTATTCCCGAGTCCATGTTGAAAATTCTCTTAGATTCATGGCTAGTATCTTTTGTGGCTTCAATTTTCATACTCTCAATTCCTTGTTGCAAGGTAAGATCGTTATCTCTAGGATTAACATTTTTTACGATTTGTTGATATTACGGATAACGGCGGACCTGAGCGTTCTAGTATAGGTGGCTTACCTACATCGTCAACAACTCCGGGCGGTCGACCGCCAGGATAACCATGTTGGCTTGCGCTAGCGTTAGTTACTCCGTTAGGGTTTCCTTCAGAGCACATATCATTATTTCTTATCAATTACTTTATAAAATTGATACCTTTTATAATTTTTCCTTAACCTAAATAAAAATATTTTCTCAAAACATTGTAAGGTTTCTTATTTGACCAATGATTGGTATTACACCCGTATCCAAAAGCCTTAGCTTAAGATATGCTTCATCATCTAATTATATCGATTTATATATAAAAAAATAACAAGTAGATCTGTCACATTAGCGGTTATTAATGCTTTAAGGGTTCAATAACTAAAATAAATATGCTCCTCTTCATATTAACTTATTTTATTGTCTAAAAGGAATTACGCTGACTTTTTTTTTCGTACCAGTAGTTAGAAGATTAACTATTCCAATTGTTATTGAGGTTTTTCTTCTATTCAATACATAATGACTAAAACTAATTTTAGTTGGTTAATTCGATTAGTTTATCGATGGTCTGACAATTACGATAATCTTAATGATGACCTTATGCCTATTTTGTGTAGTTTTAAAAATCTCGTGACTAATAGTTTTGTTTACCCATATTTTAATTAACATTTAAAAATATTTAAAAGGTCAGTGACCGCTAGTGTAGTTTAGTCAAGATTTTACTCTCTCTCTCTCTGTTACTGCCCCTCAACAAAACTCCCAATCTCACACAGTCACACGCACACCATACAGACTATACACTCTTCCTCTTTTATTTTAATCTTAACTAACTAAATAAATAAATGGATAAATTCCACTGCCATAGCCAAATCCTTCAACTTTGATTCCTCCATTTTCGTTTCTTGCATTGCATTGCATGCATCATCTTTCCTCTTCTTTTCAGCTGTATTACCGACTTAACGGATTTCATTGAGATTGTTTCAGGATCAGGTTGGGTCTCGTCTTCGATTCGTTGAGGTAAAGTTTTCATCACTAAACAATTTTATCAGTATAACTTAATCACTGTTCGTTTACGTTGATTTCAATGATGTGTTTCTTTTTGCACTTTCTGTTTGATTGCCGAGAATCGATTGTTTTTCCTCCTGTTTAATCTTCCGTTTTACTTTTTCTTTGTTACGGCGTCGATTTTCTCAGTTAGGAAAGATACGAGTCAACTTTTGCAGACAGTTTATATATCCGTATTTATATACTAATTTGATTTTTTGCCCTAACTTTTTAAGTTTTAGAAACGTTATAGTATTCTATTCAAAAAAAGAAAACGTTATAGTATTGAATAAAAATGAGGTTTATACATTATAACTGCAATATATTTCCTTTTTTAATCTTCATTTGTTTCTAATTTTCCTGTTTGTTTTACAGGTTAAGAAACATTACTTGGGCCATATTATAACTCAAAAGAAATGGTATTATTTAGTTGATTTAGTTATTTATTTCTAATTTCCTGTATTTTTTTTAACATATTCGGAGTTATTGACTAGATTTAGTTGTATTATTTGACTGACCAGAAGATTGGAGAATTATTATTAGTTAATTTTTTTATCATAATTAGTTGATTATTCAATCTTTATACACACATATTCTGATATCATGCATGTGCATGTTTATATAATTTCTGTAGGGTTTTTTTTTTTGAAAGATATATAATTTCTGTAGGTTGACAATATTTCTGGTGTGGATGCTGATAATTTCGACTGGGATACTGAAGATGATCTGGAAATGGATAATTATGCTGTCTCTTCCCACTCTGATTTGTCGATTCCTTGTGGACAAGCTATTTTGGGCTTGGCCGAGGTACATACTCGTGTAATTAGTTCACACTTCACAATTCACATAGCATTCTGGAATAGTACATGCTCATTGTTAACTTTTACTGCCTCAAGGCAAGCTCGTCTGGAGAGTCTCCCAGTTCCAAGATAATTGACCAATTTGTTGGAATGGGGTTCTCAAGAGAAATGGTTTCCAAAGTGATTGAAGAAAAAGGTCAAGCTTCTAGGTCTCTTTTACTTAGGGTAGAAGTTTTCAACCTTAAACTCACTCATAATTCTGCTTTGAATGTTGTCCAGGAGAGGAAAATTCAAACTTGATTCTTGAAACTCTCCTTGAGTACTCGGTGAGTTATATAGTATGTCCTTCTAAGATGCTTATAAGTTACTGTTGAATTGTTGGTTTCATTAGATTACAGGTTTCAATAACTTAACTAATTCTTGATTGCCCCTTTTGGTATGAACTATGAAGGCAAGCACATTACCTAGTTCTTCCAATTCGAAGATGATCAATCATTTTGTAGGGATGGGGTTTTCAGAAGAAATAGTTGTCAAAGTGGTTCAGGAAAACGGTAATCTTTCTCATTTCATTGGACATCAGTTTTCACCTCAATTACTTTATGTATATGTGATATTGTTCTTTATGATTTTAGGAGAGGGAAATACAGATTGCATTTTGGAGACTCTGTTGACTTATTCGGTAAGTTATACACCTGACCCTTATGATGGAGAGGAAATTCTGAACGGCTATGAAATTTGAAAAGAAGATTATTAACGTGATTGAATAAGGGTTAAGGAAAAGGTTCTTGGATTTTCCAGCAACCAATTCTATTAAAATTGTCTTAATGATAGTAAAAACTGCCATAATAACCTTCCAATATAGTATTTATAATAAAACTCTCGTCCTCTTTACTGTCTACTAGAATAGTTGTATTATAATTCTTGCTAAGAGTCCTATGCTAATCACATAACTACTTAAAAGAACACAAAAGATAAAGTTAGATAGTCTTAAAAACTAATGTAAAAACTGACAGCAAAAATCTGATCCTAATAATCAAATAATTAAATTAAACTTAGATGCTACTGCATCATGGTTGAAAAATGACCAGCTGCCCAAGGATGGAGCATAATGAGGGCCCAAGGAGGAATTGGCCCCCCCAACAATTTGAAAAATTCATAATAAGCCCTTTAAATTTTCTGAAAATTTTAATTCCCCCCTCAAATTTTTAGAAATTCATATTAAATGTTATTTTTTTTGAATAATTTTAATTAAATCTTCTAAAATTTTAATTTGGTCCCTTCATTTTTTCAGTCTAATGACAATTTAGGTCCCTATAATTTTAAATGTTAGATAAATTAGACATTGTCACTCAATTTTGAGTTTAAATACTTAATAAATCCTTATATTTTTAAGTTCAATAATTTGGCACCTCCCGATATTCGATCCTAGCTCTGTCTCACTGCCACATAGGTGCACATGGTGTTTCTAACCACTCAGGAAGGTCATCTAGAATCTTAAAAGTCTTCCATTAATCACTTCTCAATCTATGGTGGTGATAACCATTCTTAAAATCAATCTTTGAAATAATGATAGAAACAATAAATTGATCTATCATGACATTCAACCAAGAATTTTCCACGAAAATATCATCCATAGTAACATCACACAAGGCATGATCATCATGGTGAGGCCATTAAAGAATGTTTTCATCTCTTGGATTTTGACTAGGATCCTGCTCACCACTCAAGAAAGCATTTATTTTAATACCTTACTTGGCCTTATCAAGAAAGCACTCAACGTCTTTGGCAGGGAAGATTGTCGGCTAAGTGCATCTAGCACAATGCTAAAAAAAACTCTCTTCGCCTGCAATTGTTGTTGTCAACACATTATGAACAACCCAGCACCCTCCTTGATTTCGATGTATATCTTCAGTTTCTTCGGTATACTCATCATCATAGATAGATTCATTAGTAAGACTACCTTCCGGTATGCCAAACTCGCTGTGGGCACCTTCTGTAGTCTCCGTTTGGGTCTCCATATGTCCCTGTCACTGTAAAGCTTGTACAGCCTGCAACAGTTCTTCCATCATGTGTCTCATCTCAGACAAGTCCATTTGCTGGCCTTGATTTCCTCTTCCTCTAGCATGTCCTACCATGGCTTAGAAGTGGTTTCTTGAGTCGCAAAGAGATCTTTGTTCTCTCTGTACTGTGATAAATGACTTGTTTAAAACTTGCAGGCTCTTGAAACAACTGCTCCCGTGCAACAAAATGCTGAGTCTGATGACTTTTCATCAGATTACGAAAAGAGTATGCTGGATGATTTCTCAGATTTTGACAGTTTTTCTGAGACTGAGGTATCTCAACTTGCATTGATTATTTTGTTTGTTCAATTTGCATACATTTCTAAAAATTATCTTATGTACCAATGAAATTTCTAATATTTTCATTTTCTATCTGCTTGGAAAATATAATGTTGCCTTTAGCCTTTGGAGTTGCATTTATATAGATGCTACAATCTAGCAATTAAATAATTATATATGTTACAAAATATTATGATTAGAGTCTTTTTCCATTTTATATTTCTATGTCCCAGGAAATTATGTGTCCTGCTTCTGATGAGGAGAGAAAATTGTTACACTTGACAAAAATGGGATACTCAGAAGCGGAGGCCTCAGTAGCCATGGAGAGATGTGGTTTGTTTGATATTGTTAATATTTGCGTTATCTCTTTGCACATTATTCTTGTTGATGGTAGGATATCAAAGTTTCATTTGGACAGTATTAAGGATCTTGGGAACTTTCACTGTATCTAACTGCTATGGTGAACTTTCATATCTGTCATATTTGATTGACAATCAATTTTGTTATACTGTAGAAGAATGTCAGGACCAACTCTTATTTTTATTATTCTTTGTTTAGAAAGCACCTGAGTTGCAAGTCTCAATAGTCCATTCATGGTTTGGACTTTACAGACAATAATAAATTTGCCCGAATTAGAGAATCCTAAGTGTTCATCCATGAACCTTTTAGGTGGCACCCTCGTGCTTCAGTCTTTATAGGAGAAGGTTATATATTTTAACATTAAATATTGCAGGTCCGGACTCCACAATTGCAGAGTTAACGGACTTTATATGTGCCGCGCAAATGGCTAAGGCTGCTGATGCACTTTTTCCACTTGAAGACAAGGTAGTTTCTTTCCCTTTTCTAACACTTCAGACTTGTAATACTGTTTCTATATCTTCCATAGTTTGTTCTTTTCATTTTTCTTTTTAATGAATAGCATGTCAACTTGCTGCAGTTTTCCACTCTACTATTTTCTGTAAAATTTACACCAAGAATTTTCCATCTAACTTTGTAGAAGCCGATCAGCAATGACTCTAATCACAAGAAGAGACGAAACTGGGATTATGATTTGTTGGTAAGAAAGAAGAAGATGAAGCTTGAAAAGAGGTTTGATGAAGATGATGATGCAGTTCATCTTCCCAAACCAATGATTGGTTTTGGGGTCCCCACCGAATCAGAGCAGATCACCAGAGTACTTCCAGAGGCTGCTGTTGGTCCCCCATATTTCTACTACGAGAATGTAGCACTTTGTCCAAAAGGGGTTTGGACCACCATTTCACGCTTCTTATATGATGTGGAGCCTGAGTTTGTTGATTCAAAGTTCTTTTGTGCTGCTGCAAGGAAGAGGGGCTATGTTCATAACCTGCCAATTGAGAATAGATTTCCCCTACTTCCAATTCCTCCACGTACTATTCATGAAGCCCTTCCACCAACAAGGGGATGGTGGCCATCCTGGGACACGAGAACGAAATTTAACTGCTTGCAAACATGTACAGCAAGTGCAAGATTGACGGATAGGATTCGCAAGGCTGTAGAAGATCATGACGGTGATCCACCATCGGGTGTCCAGAAGTTTGTTCTCGAACAATGCAGAAAGTGGAATCTGGTTTGGGTTGGAAAGAATAGGGTTGCTCCACTTGAACCTGGTGAAGTTGAAATGCTTATGGGATTCCCTAGAAACCACACAAGGGGAGTCAGTCGAACCGATAGATACAAATCACTTGGTAACTCATTTCAGGTGCACAATTCTTCCTTCGGTATTCATATTCTTTGAATTTTTTAATACCAACTAAAACATGGAATGTGATGCAAAGCATTTAAACTATTTCAAGTGATCACCCTAGTTTTGAATTATTACTTTCATTTTGTTGTCCCATGTGCACAAAGTCTTATTGCTGTGGAAGAACTGATTTCAGGTTGACACAGTGGTGTATCACTTTTCGGCTTTAAAAGACAAGTTTCCCGGTGGTATCAATCTGTTGTCTCTTTTCTCTGGGATTGGAGGTGCGGAGGTTGCTCTCCACCGACTTGGTATCCCTTTGAAGAATGTGGTATCGGTGGAGATATCTGAAGTGAACCGAAATATTCTTAGGAGTTGGTGGGAACAAACCAACCAGAGAGGGACATTGGTTGAAATCCCAGATGTTCAAGAAGTCGATGGGGACCGGTTGGAGCAACTGATTAAGACATATGGTGGATTCGACCTTGTGGTTGGAGGGAGTCCGTGCAACAACCTTACGGGTAGCAATAGATATCATCGAGACGGACTTGAAGGTAAAGATTCTGCCCTCTTCTTTGATTACTGTCGAATACTGGACTTGGTGAAATGTATTATGAACGGCACGAAATCAATGACTGTCTGAAGGGCATTTACATTTAAAGTAATGTTGGACATTTTCCCTGTAACTCATGTTAAATATCAAATTAAAAGGGAAATGAAGTGATAAGTGGGATGCTCTTTTCCAGTAAATATATTTACCATGTTCGATTATTCTGTTGACAGGATAGAAATCATCTACAACACTTTTAATATCAACTTCTTAAAAAAAAATCGCTTTCGGTTGCCATCAATCAAAACAAGTCCATTTAGTTTTTTTTGTGACAGTTATTCGTAAGTATGACTTTACAAATTTCAATTTTTTAAACAATGACAACTTGATTTTATTAAACATAATTAAAGATATTACAAATACAACGCCTCAAAAAGAGAGAAAAGATAAACTAATTCACTAAAAATCTCATACAAATGTGCAAAAACAAAAAAAAGCAAAAATACTTTCATAGAGATTAGAATATCATCAAAACTTAGAAATCTTCATGAATCTCATGTCTCTAAAGAAACGAGACGATGTACGGGATGAAAAAGGAGTAGTGAGCGAACCAAACTATCAGATAAATTGTTCTGTCATATAGTTCTGATTACATCAGCTAACAAACCATCAAACGAGTGGGGATCAGACTTTTCTATGACCACCGAGAGAATCAAATAAAAAAAAACTAAAAGCATGAAGATCTCTATACGAGCACCAAGCAACCACTAAGGTATGCTAAAATCATAAGAGTGAGATTCTTATTAAAATTAAAAAAACAAACCATAAAAGAGCAAAAGAAAAAAGAATAAAAAGAATGAGTACCCGCGGTCGGTGATCAACACTAAAACTAAATTAAAAAATTTATTGCAGGAGAGAAAACAAGTGACATTTAGAATTTTTAGAGAAATATTTTATTTTACAAATTTCATTTTTAAAAAAATTTTGTTCTGCAAAAGCGATAGTAATATGAATAGTAACAAGATATTTTATGCAATTGTTGTATTTGAAAAGTTAATGAAATTGAGCGGACTTAGCCACAATTAATGTTTGAATTAAGATGATTTTTAAAATTTCTTATATAATATTTTACAGTATTTTTTGAGAATTGATTCTAATATATATCAGAACCATGGGTGGTTCAAAGATTTAGGAGACTCTGTGCAATTTAATAAAATGGGGTCCTTAATTTATAATAACCTTTTTATCAAATAAAGTTTCATTAATAAAAAAATGTTAGATTACACTCTTAAGCAACATAAAAATGACTTAAAAACATCTAAAAGTCTAACATTTTTACTTAAAAAGTGATGTTATTCTTGCATATTTTGAAGCAAAATCATCTACAATGCTTTCGATATTTTCTTCCAAAAAATCAGTCTCGATTGCCATCAAAACAAGTCTATTTAGTTTTTCTTGTGACATACTTGTATGTAAGTATGAGTTCACAAACTTCATTTTTGAAAAATTTCATTATGTAGAAGCAACAATAATAGGATTAGTTAACAAAACTCCATATGCAATTGTCGCATTTGGGAAGCAATTAAAACGTTTTAAAAACTTTAATAAATTCATTGTTCTTATTTTTTTCTTGGGTAAAAGCTCTCTAAGTAATTTCAGCTCAACAAATAACTTATTTACATCAACATCAGATAACACATCTTTCCTAATAGCATTTTCAAAATTATTCTAATAAAACTTGAGATTAACGTCATCTAATAAATGTAATTGATCATAATGAAAGAAGTCATCAAATAATGTCATCCTGCTTGAAAAGTTTTCACTACCAATCGAAAAATATGAAACTACAAACCGAAAATTGAAAGTGTATTTATAAGTAAAATTAGCATTCACACACACAAACTTTTAGAAAATGAAAAATTAAGAGAATCATCTTATTAATCTTTCAATTGCCACCTTATATAATGACACACATCTTATCCATCTTATTAATTTCTCAAAGTACCTATTTTTTAAATCATGATTTTCTGGTAGTTTTTTTTTTTTGAAAAATAATTATATGTATAATAATTTTTTTGAGAGATTTTGTGTAGTTGCACATCTCGCACATGCTTAGAACTACCTATGATTAAAACACATTTGAGCCCCTATAACCACCTGGGTAAGGGATATTATATTAGTTGATTTTCGTCCATGCACCTTTTATAAAAGGTGGAGGAATTTAATTTTTATTAACGATAAACGCATGGCAAAGTTGCATTAAAAGATATGCAAATAAAACCAGTGTAAATTAATTAAAATGTAATTAATTAAAATGTAAGTAAAGGGTAAACTCTAAATTCTAAACATTAACTTTAATTTTTAAATTTTATAACTTAAATTTTTAAACTTTAAACCCTACAATTAAAATGTAAGTGTAAACTAAAGTTTACACGGCATGTGTATCAAAGTTTTTTTTTTCTAAATAAAATCGCTATATAAAATAAGAGTTATATTTTGATGCACAAAATGTGTAAAAAAAATTACACTATCTTTCATATTTAAGCTATAAAATTTTAAACTTAAATCACTAGCCCTAACGCACTAACACCTTAAACTCTAAATTCTAACCACAACTTTAAATTATACACCCTACAACCTAAACTCCTATACCCTAAACTACAACTTAAATATTGAAACCTTAAAATTAAAAGATTTGTATAAACTTACACAAATTTATGTATTAAAGTATTTTCCATAAAATAATTTGTTAAAAATAGTAAATTAATTGTGCCGTCGCCTGGAAAAAATCATTGTCTGAAACAAAATATTTGGAATTTAGAATTACTAAAACATTAGAGAAGTTGCAACTTGCAAGAGAGAGAGAATGTAACTGAGTAAAACTTTATTTGGCGTAGATTTTTAAACGCTCGTTTGAATAAGAACGTCTGTTTAAAAAGATACTGAATTTTTTAGCTTTTGTGAAATGTCCGTTTACGATCAAATCAGGCGAATAAAACGTTCATTTGAAATACTTGGGAAGACCGTTCGATATTATTTCTCTATTCGATAGTCAAACGCCTATTAGAAAAGCATTACCGAATGGGCCCTAATAATTTTGTACTACAAATACTTGAAATTTAGCATTATAAAAATATTAGAGCAATTCTAATAAATGTTATAATCTCGTAATTTATTTTGTAATACAAAGACTTGAAAAATTAGTATTAAAAACATTGGAGAATTTGTAGTAATTTTTGTAATGTATTACATATTTAGAAATTTAGTATTACAAAAACATTAGACAAGTTGTAGTAAACTCTATAAACCCATAAGTATTTTGTAATACAAAGACTTCGAAATTTAGATGACAAAAAACATTAGAAAGGTAATAAATTTTGTTAGAAAAACTTGAAATTTTAGTATTACAAAAAAATCATTAGTGATATTATAATAAATTTTTAATCTCGTACTATACTTTATCATATAAAGACTTGAAAATTTTAATATTACAGCTTAATACAACTTTTCCCTTAAAGTATACCCGATTTCTCAACTTGCCCCCTAAACTTTATTTTGCCCACCTTTTCCCCTTAAACAATTCGCCGTTAGCCATTTTTCCCCATTTCGTTACCCTTTGCCGTTAAAAAAAATTTCAGCCAATAACATCATGCCACGTCATCAACTCATTAACTAAGTCAACCCGTATGGTTTTATTTAAAGGGTAAATGACATGTCAAGTCTGTCAGGTTTATTTTTTGTTCAGTTTAGTCACTGAAAAGTCTATTTTACCTTAAATTGACCCCTATTTGTTTCTAATTTTTATAATTTAGTCCATTATTTGTTATTATTAATAATATTATTTTATTAAAACGTTAATATTTAATATAAATAAATAAAAACAAATATTTTAATACTAAATTAGTATTTTTTTTAGATTCGAATTCCAATTATATTCTAATTATTAATTCTAATTTTACTATATTTGAATTATAGTTTTTAAGTAAAATTCAAATTATATTCAAATCATGTTCGTATTATATTCGATTCATATTCAAATTATATTTGAATCATCTTCTAATTATATTCGAATTATTAATTCGAATTTTTCTATATTCGAAATATATTTTTTGAGAAAAATTCAAATTATATTAGAATTATATTTGAACCATGTCTATATTATAATCAAATCATATTCAAATTATTTTCGAAATATAATTTGAATATGATATTTTGAATGTAATTTGAATATGATTCGAATATAATATGAACATGATTCGAATATAATTATAATATAATTACATGTTTTTTAAACTATTATATTCGAATCATGTTTAACAGGTAATTATATTCGTATCATGTTATTATTATATTCAAATCATGCTCATATTATATTCGAATCATATTTAGAATATAATTTGAATATGATTCGAATATAATATGAACATGATACAAATATAATTACCTGTTAAACATGATACGAATATAATTACCTGTTAAACATGATTCGAATATAATTACTTGTTAAACATGATTCAAATATACTATGAACATGATTCAAATATAATAGTTGAAAAAACATGTAATTATATTAGAATTATATTCGAATCATGTTCATATTATATTCGAATCATATTCAAATTACATTCGAAATGTCATACTCAAATCATATTTCGAAAATAATTTGAATATGATTTGAATATAATATGAACATGATACGAATATAATTACATGTTAAACATGATTCGAATATAATTACATGTTAAACATGATTCTAATATACTATGAACATGATTGGAATATAATAGTTGAAAAAACATGTAATTATATTCGAATCATGTTCATATTATATTCAAATCATATTCAAATTACATTCGAAATATCATATTCAAATTATATTTCGAAAATAATTTGAATATGATTCGAATATAATATATACATGGTTCAAATATAATTCTAATATAATTTGAATTTTGCTCAAAAAATATATTTCTAATATAGAAAAATTCGAATTAGTAATTCGAATATAATTAGAAGATTGTTCAAATATAATTTAAATATGATTCAAATATAATACGAACATGATTCGAATATAATTTAAATTTTACTCAGAAACTATAATTAAAATATAGTGGAATTAGAATTAATAATTAGAATATAATTGGAATTCGAATCTAAAAAATTACTAATTTAATATTAAAATATTTATTTTTTTTATATTTTTATTAAATATTAACATTTTAATAAAATAATATTATTGATAATAACAATTAATGGACTAAATTATAAAAATTAGAAACAAATAGGGGTCAATTTAAGGTAAAAATAGACTTTTTAGTGACTAAATTGAACAAAAAACAAACCTGACAGACTTGACATGTCATTTACCCTTTAAATAAAACCAGACGGATTGACTTAGTGAATGAGTTGATGATGTGGCAGGATGTTATTGGCTGAATTTTTTTTAACGACAAAGGGTAACGGAATGGGGCAAAATGGGTAACGATAAATTGTTTAAGGGGAAAAAGTGGGCAAAATGAAGTTTAGGGGGCAAGTTGGGAAATCGGGTATACTTTAGGGGGAAAATTGTATTAAGCCTAATATTACACAAAAACTTAAGAGAAATTAATTATAATAATTTTAATCTCGTAATATAATAAAGACTTCAAAATTTAATATTACAAAAAAAATCAGAGAGATAATAAGTAAAGTTCACAAATGGTCACTAAACTTTGGTTAATTATTCAATTTGATAATTAAATTTTTAATTGCTTCAATATTACCATTAAAATTTGTGTTTTGCATCAATTTGGTCACTAAGTTCTTAACCGACGTTAAGAAAGTGACTTGGATGTTAACAAATTTTGTATGATAACAAAATTTGTATAATAACACATTTAGTTTTAATTCGAATAATAATAATAAATTTAACACTCAACATTTAGTTAAAAATAATTTAACCCTAAACCTAAAATCCTAAATCTAAAACCCTAAACCTAAAAACCCCAAATCCATAAACCAAAAACCTTAAACTCATAAACCCTAAACACCAAACCTTAAAACACTAAACCAAAAAACCCTAAACACTAAACCTTAAAACCATAAACTCCAAAACCCCTTAAACTCATAAACCCAAATCATCTGACTCGGCTGTGGGTAATGACAAAGCTTTGTTCCAATTTGAAAAGTTTAAACGATTCTAAAGAGGCTACTACAAATTCAAGGTTGTTTCCCCAAATTGTAACTAACCACTAACAAAAGCTTATAACGTGAACCATAACATGTAATAAAGCCAAGTTCAAAGACATGATCTTTCATCATCTAAAAAATGTCTGCTTAAATAGCTCCCAAGATAAAGATATTAAACAAAAGGTTCATCTCTAGCATTTATCATGCACTAAAAACCTAAAATCTTAAATCCATAAATCAAAAATCAAAAACCTTGAACTCATAAACCCAAAACTCTAAACAATAAATCTTAAAACCATAAACCCAAAACCCTATAAACCCTAAATATTGAACCTTAAAACCATAAACACAAAACCTATAAACGGCTTTGGGTAATGACAAAATTTTGTTCCAATTTGACAAGTTTAAACGATTATAAAGAGGCTGCTGCAAATTCAAGGTTGTTTCCCCAAATTGTAACTAACCACTAACAAAAGCTTATAACGTTAACCATAACATGTAATAAAGTCAAGTTCAAAGACATGATCTTTCATTAGCTAAACAATGGCTGCTTAAAAAGCTCTTAAGAGAAAGATATTAAACGAAAGGTTCATCTCCAGGATTTATTATGCACCTGACTAGAATAAACAAATACTCAAGCCTTGATAATTATAGAGGGATTTAACCACTGCCAGCAATCACAACTTTGCTCTTTGGTGTGTCGCTCTGCTTTCCTTCGGCTTCGATTTGTAAACCACGTTCATATCGGACAACACCTTCCCGAACACCACATGTCTGCCATCCAACATGTACATGGTACTCGATGAGTTTAAGGGGTTTAGGGTTTTTAAGGTTTATTGTTTAGGTTTTGGGTTTATGAGATCAAGGTTTTAGGTTTATGGATTTGGGGGTTTTAGGTTTAATGTTTTGCATTTAGGGTTAAAATATTTTTAATTAAAATAGGGCCAAATTGAAATAATTTTAAATAATAAAGGTTAAATTTATTATTATTTTTTGAATTATTACTAAATTGTTTGAATGTACAAATGTGTATGACTAAATGTGTTATTATACAAAATTTGTTAACAACCAAGTCACTTCTGTTAAGAATTCAGTGACCAAATTGAAGCAAAACACAAAGTTTAATGGTAACATTGAAGCAATTGAAAGTTTAATTATCAAATTAAATAATTAACCAAAGTTTAGTGACCATTTGTGAACTTTACCCTAAAATTTTAATATCGCAATATACTTTGTCATCTAAAGACTTGAAAGTTTAGTCTATAAAAAAACATTAGAGATTTTTAATCTCACGATATACTTTGTCAATTAGAGACTTGAAAATTTAGTATTAAAAAACATTAGAGAGATTATAATAATTTTTTAATATCGCGATGTATTTTATAATATAAAGACTTGAAAGTTTAGTATTACAAAAAAAATATTAGAAAGTTATAATAAATTTTTAATCTCACAAAATACTTTGTCAATTAGAAACTCAAGCTCACGATCTAGAGGAAGTCCGGGTAACTCATCTGGAAACACATTAGCAAACTCTATAGCAGTTCGAAGACTCTCAAGCATCAGACACTCAACACTTGTGTGAACCACTTGAGCCAAGAAGGCCTCGCAACCTTGTTGGATCATCCTTTGTGCCGCCAAGGTCGACACCATATTGGAAAGCTAAGGATTTCTCTCACCCTTCACCACTAACTTGGCCCCATCCAAACAATGAAGCTTAAGTCTCTTCACTCTACAACCCAATCGTGAATCATGCTCAAACAACCAACTTATCCCTAATATGGCATCAAACTATTGAAACGGTAACACCATCAGATCAACCGAAAATACCAAACCTTAGACCTCAATCTGACACCTCCAATACACCTTATCAAATAACACATCATACCCCAAAGGACTAGTCACACGGACTCCTATTTCAAGATCTTCGACAGAAATACCCCACTGTTGAGATATTCCATTACGGATGTAGGAATTGGTAGACCCTGAATCACAAGAGCAACAATAGGGACTGAAAACAAGGTAAACATACATGAGATGACATCGGTAGCATGTAATATCCCTAATCCTAGCCTAGTAAAAAGACATGAATTAATTAGGAACAATAGTGCAAACATCGAACCAACATGAATAATTAATTGAATTAAGGATCAAATTGTAAGAAATGAAACATTGCTAGCTATATTAACAAGGATTAAAATGATGATAATTAAAACTTAAAGAAATGCATGCAAAAAAATAAATAAAATATGAGCCTAACCAAGTGTCACCAATTCCAAATTGGTGAGTGGGACACTCGGCTAAGCTAGGATCATGACAACCAAGTTATCATCTTTGTTTCTCCATAGCCGAATGGAGTGAAGAAGAAAGAAAGAAAAATTAGAGATAGAGAGAGCTTAGAAAGGAAAGGAAAAATGGAAAGAAAAATATCCATTGAAGAGCTAGGAGCTTGCTAGAATGATTTTACTCATGCATGATACATGAACTCGATGTAAGTGTTTCTTCCTTGTTACCCGAATGTTTGCTTATGTGAAATTGTTTGAATTGATTGCATGTTAAAGCTTAAAACTCTAAAATTGATGGTTGAATGTTGTGTTTGAATTATATTAGGAGTTGAATCGAAGAATTGATGAATTTATATTGAGAATTGAATGAAATCACATAGGCCGAATGATGTAAATTGTCCTAGAATCATGGTAGTGATGTAAAGCTTGAAAATGGTGGAATAGCTTGAGATACATACATAATTAGAAAAATTCATGTAGGATAAACTTGCTGGAAATTAAGTTAGCAAGTTAATTGAGATGTTAGATTAGTGAAAATGATGTGATAATTGGTAAAATAGAGGTTAGGAATGAAACTAGACACAAGATAAGCTTAATCGGCTAAATATGGACTATTTTGAAAGAATGGTTGAACTAGGGGCAGATCTGGATGTTTTAGGACTAAATTTGATAAGAAAATGCAGGGGGAAACAGGGTAACTAAAGGTTTAAGGGCTGGTTTGAATGTAATGAAAGTTGTGGGTTGAATTATACACTAAAGTGCACCTAATTGTAAGCTGGACTGTTTTGTAAACCTGGAAACTGTTGGGGACAATATTGATTATAAAATTCAGTAAATTGATGAATTTTAAGATGTTAAAATATGTTAAAAATAGTAAGGAACAAAATTGAACATGATCAAGGATGTATAAGAAGGAAAATATAATAGGAATGTATGTTAAACCATGTATACAAGACTAGGGATCTAAATGGAAGTTGTGGTTAATCAAGGGACTATTTTTTGTTATAAATTGAGCAATGGACTGTTGTGAATAAAGTGAATGAGATGTGTGTACTTGTTGTTCTGCTATGATTAAATGTTAGGCTGTAAAGTTTGATTAAAATGTATATATGAAGGCTAGGTAACTAGACTAGTATATGCACTTGATAA
The DNA here is from genome assembly GCA_958450335.1 of Hibiscus tridactylites. Lineage (NCBI taxonomy): Eukaryota > Viridiplantae > Streptophyta > Magnoliopsida > Malvales > Malvaceae > Hibiscus > Hibiscus tridactylites. The sequence goes on along the minus strand of OY288269.1, from coordinate 74,186,803 downwards.
TCTAGTCTTGCAACATTGCCATGATATGAATGTGAAAATGGAAATGGATCAAAGTGAATGCCTTCGTGATTTGAATGCTTGAATGTTTTAAATAGTTACTAATCTTGTGTTTATTGTACTTGAGTAATTCCTAGACCAAGAGGTTGATCTGATTGAAGAAGAGAAAAGTGGACAAGCTAGTGGCAAACTTAAGGGGATAGCAATCCGAGATCAAAATTAGCTTGGAGTACCAGTGAGTGTAGTTTTTAATAGGGTTAGGACTTAGGTCCTAACCAAAATAAGCACGTCTACATTCTTGATTGTTGCTTATGCCATGTTAAATGAATCTAAACTAAACTTGACATCTAATAAGGGAAGAATGGCCTAAAGGAATACTTGTGATCTAATATGCTTACTTGAAATAGTTGAAATGAAATGAAAGATATCCTTGAAATGCTTGAATTGATAACATGTTACTATGATTTGATTCAATGCTATACTTGATGACTAGTTATGTCTAATAAGGGCTTGAATAAAGATACATGCTTGTATATGAAATCATGATATAAATGAACCAAGGTTCACTAAGCCTAAGGGCTATCTCGATCTAGATAATCATCTCTTGAGAATGATATCATGAATAAGCTTGGTACTTGCCTTGAACATGTCTTCAAACTTGACTTGCTTGAATACACGAATCTTGATTGAATGATAACTAAAATAAATGATGCCTTGGTAGCTAGTGAGTCATAGGTAGGATGGCATGCCATAGAGTCTAGAGTTCATTGTGTTCGATGGGGGGGACTAAGGTCCTGGGCCAAGGCCCTTATTGGCGACAATAGGAGGGATGTGTATTATGGTCACTAGCGACAGTAGGAGGGATATGATCGAGTTCTTGATTTGGTGACAGTTTGGTTGGTGACTCGATTGCCTAGACTTGACTAAATGTCAAGGCCTAATAAGAATGTAAAGCTTGATTATCTCATGATACATGACATGAAACTTAATTTGGTTATCTAATATGCTTGAATCACATGTCATTTGTAATGTTACTTGAAATAGAATAATGGTAAAACTTCTACATATTAATATTGTTCATGCTTGATATGCTACCTTGATAAGAAGCTTGTTGGATCTTGAAATTTAACTTGTGTTTTGTTTCATGTTATTCGAATGGTATTGAAGATATATCATGATTTTCTTGGATTTTAATTTAAGACATGGGATGTGTATAGACGATCTTGCAAAGCTATGTAAAATTGGTAGTCAATTACATGACATGTTACTAGTTCTTTGGCTAACACCATTTTAATTCTATAGAAGAGACTTGTCATGAAATGCTTCAACCTTAGCTAGGTCCACTCTTGAATAAAATACACTTAAATTGAAAGAATTGCCTAGTATAATGTTGCTACCTCACTAAGTACTTAATTGTACTTATCATTCTTGTTTCCATTCTTCCCAAATCTATAGGTTAAGTGGATTGAAAGCTTATCCTAGTGTTGAAGCAAGGTAAGGCAAGCACAAGCTCAAAGTATGATTCATGCTATCTTTTGTAAACTCCTAGTTGGTGGCCTTAGATTTGTACATATTTTAGCATGCTATGCATTTTACTATTTGAAAGGCTTGTACAATCTTGGCTTGTTGATTTTAGATGTAAACACTTGTTATGTGGCTTGACACTTGTTGCTTAGTTGGCGTAAGCTTTATGATATGAGACTTGATCATAGTTGGATGAATTAAGTATGCTAATGATATCATGTATGTTTGAATACAAGTTATGTGGATTGCTATATTGCTTGATTGTTTAGCATGTATAGGTCGATCACTGTTTACTTGTTTATGGATATGAAATCTAGTGCTATGTTTAAATGAAAAATGAAATGATATACCTAGATAAGTATGATTGATTATTTGGTTGCTTGATTTTTAAGGATGACCATTCGAATGATTGCTTATATCTATGAGACATGTCTTGATTGATTAAGATTCTTAGATTGAATCAAATAAGGTGTTCATATAGGGTATGCTATTTGAATGCTACTAGCAAGACTTGTTTGACTCTTGTTTACTTGTAACACCCGGGTTTAGGGGTCGAGAGTTAAGTGTGTAAATCAGGTTCAAGTCGTTGGGCTTGATTTTAATTTAAAAGGGCCACGAGATTTCATTAAGGGCAAAATGGGAATTTCTAAATAAATGAAATAAGCTATGTAAAAGTGCCTTTTTGAAAGTCAACTTCTTCCTCCCTTTCAAACTAGAAATCACGACACAAAACCTCCACAAACCCCAAGTTACTGTTCCATTCATTTCCTCTACGATTTCAAGTGCTTTCATCAAGGTAAAAGTGTTTTTGACTTCTCCTCATCGTTCTAAACGTTTCTATGGTTTTAGTTTTTCATAAACTCCATTCATGAGATATTTTAAGTGTTCAAATTTTAAGTTAAAGGAAGAAACTTTAATGGGTTTTTATTGGGTTTTTTATTTTTAAAGTTAATATATGTTATAATCATGCTTTTAGGTGTATCATATCTTAAAATGGGGGAGTTTTGTTGAAATTCCGAAATGGGTATTTGTGGGTGTGTTAAAAGGTAGAAAACTTGAGTTTTTGAGGTAGTTTTGTGAGGGAAAGTTGGGCTGATGGTGTGGTTATGCCTGAGGGTTGTTTTGAACGTGTTTAGTGATGATTTGTGTGTTGGAATCGATGGGTTTTTGCTGGGTTGTGTAAGTCCGAAAATGAAGATTTGGGTTAGTTCTTGGTTTGGGAAATGTAGTGAAATGGTCTTAAGATTGTAACATGATTTGTGTCAGTGGTTTTGTGGATGATTTGTTGAGTAATACGTTGCTTTTGGTTGATTAGAAACAAGGGAAATCGTTGGAGAAGCTTCAGGCTCGATTCCGGGAAACTTGGAGGCTTAGTCGGCATTCTTGGCTTGTATTGAGGGTGTTCAGTGAGTGGACTGTTTTCAATGGTTTTAAATTGGTTCAAAGTATGTTGTTGGAGTTTTAGATTTTGCTTGATAGGCCAATCTAATGTGGGGATTAAGTTGGTAGCTTAATCCTTTGTTCAATCTTGTATATTCCTTGTTAAATGTGCATAAGCGTGGACTTATGTGATATGTGTTTGATTATGCATGTTGTGATATATTATGTTGAATGATGGTGATTTTTGTGTGGTATTGCATGGTTGTGAAATCATGGTGAGACTCGTTTAGTATGTTGGCACTAGTTATAATTATCGGGTATAAATGATTGATCATTAGGATGAGTGTGCACACAGTAATACTCAAATTCGCGCGTGGTCTTGGTGATGTGTAGTCACCAAGGAGGAGTACGGTGAAGTAACATTCCACCGAAAAGTGTATATGTGTGATGATGAGTGGAATCCCATCCGTAAAGAAAATGGTGATGTGTGAAATCCCACCGGAAGGTAATATTGTCGTTTGAGTACGTTGGGGCGAAAATCCCAACGGAAGCTATCCGCATATCCGAGTAAGCTATATTGTTGCCAATATACTTGTTCATGTGTGGATGATGTGTAAGACGATTTGTTACATCCTTGTTTAGCATAACATGAGGCAAGATGCCATGTTCATGCATTCTTGTAGCGTTTGGCTAAGTTGTTGCGTTAGTGCTAATGTATGCCTTGTGAATGTCTTATGGATACCACGCTTTGAACCCTGCATTGTCAATGTTTTGTTTTTGAGCTCTCTCACTAAGCTTTCAAGCTTACACTCTCATTTTCGACAATGCAGATCATTAGTGTGAAAGTTAGCAAGGAGCAAGGAAGGGGCACCTAAGAGCGTGTGTTGCTGGTCAAGTATGGTTTTCTTAAATAATTTAATAGATAGCAATGGGGATGCTATGTGTTGTAGGAGCGTTGTTAGACTCCTATATTGGATTTTATGTTGTTAAATGCCTATGCTTTTGTGTTGAAGAATTGTAACACATGTTTTATGAGATGCTTATGTTTTTGTGTGAAAGGCATGTAAACCTTGTTTATGTAATGCTTTTGTGGATGTATAATTCTTCATAGTTAAATGTCTCTTATGCTTGCTTGTATGTTTGATCATGCTCGTGGTAGGATATGATGCCTTTAGATTGTATGCATGATGGTTGTTTGTGATCCTTGGTGTTTGGGGCAAGTTTGGGAATGTTTGGAGATGCAGAAAATTGTTTTTCGGGTCACTCTGTGTGCAGGCGTTTCGAAACGCTCGTGGTTGTTTCGAAACGGTTGTAGCTCCAGGGATACTTGTATCGGAACGGGGGTGGTGTCATTTCGATACGATTTGACATTGTGAGTTCCCGTTTCAGTACGCGTTTCGATACGGTTTGCCACTGTGTCTACCTGTTTCGGAACCAGTTTTGAAACGTTTCGACACTGTTGACCCCCGTTCCGGAACAACGTGGACCGTATCAGAACGGCTTGGTCTGGCTTTTAAACTGGATCCCGCGTTTCGTATCGGGCAAGCTGATTTCGAAACGCAGACATGTACATTGGCTTTTTGACATCTTCAAAGGTTATCGAATGTTGTGTTCAAGTCCCGAATGTTTGCATGTTTCCTTATAGAGATCTTATGCATCTTTCATGTATGGTTTTGCTTCGTAAGAATGAAATTGGACTAACATGTTACTTTGTAAATTTAAGTTACCTTATGTCTGCTTGGATGTTTTCTATATCGTTTTCCGCTGACGTTTTCGCGCATAGGACTAAATGTAGAATTTAGACAAGATAATTAAATGAAAATTTTCTAGGGTTGCTAATCGGAGTGGAACCTTAACGGGTTTTGCTTCGATTTTCCCCGCGTAACCTGTTCGGACCGGCCTATCGGCTAGACCGGGACGAGGGGGTTACATTACTTGTGTCTTTCTAATGGATAAGCATGCTTATTATGTCTTGTGTAATTGTTCTTCAATAGTATAGTTTTAAATGGTTTAGGATATAATTCAAGGGTCTAATAACATGATAACATGCTTGATTGAGCCAATGAAATGGTTGATCTTGATTGGATGTATGTTGTTCAAATGATAGGTTGGTGTAGTTGAAAATTGTTTACACTTATTTGATTGATAACATGATGCTTAGGTTGTTCAAATAGTAACCAATGATGTTTAGTGATCATGTATGAGAAGTTAAATGATGTAAATGGAATTGATTGCTCGTTGATTAGAAGATTAACTCGTCTACTTGGGATGAGTTAAGAAATTTTTAATTGGTTCATGTTTTCAATGTCTTGGTAACACTTCTTAGACAGTCTCTCAAGCTATCCATATGGGCTTCACCCACATACTTCCTTTCGAACTCATCAAAGAAGTCATATCAAGTGGGTCGGTTAGGATACCATCCTAGCTCCACGGTCTCCCACCACTCACGAGATCCAACGGGTATCTCTCAACCATTGGTCCGCCTTGATCGAATTATCTTGTCCCATCCCAAGGAAATCGGTTGTGCCATGACGGTGAAGCCTCTCAATCGGGGCCTCACGAGGGGAGGCAGAAGGCCTGGGGATGACCCTCACTATGCGATGAAAGGCCCAATGTATGTGGGTGAAATAGTTGCCCCCTTGACCACTTTCATCCTCTGACCTTTCATCAATTTTAGGGATATAATCTTCATCGTAGCTCTCCTCTCGAGACCCCTAACTTTCTTCATAGTCACGTGCTTCTCTAGGCATGATTCAAATTTTGTACATATAAACAAACAAGGTTAGTCCATCAGATATTCACCTTTAAATGAGTACAACTTCGACTTATGGGCATGTATTCACTAGACACCCCTTTTTATGACTCTCTACTACCTCGGGGTTTCCTAAAACTGACTAAACATAATCTCTGATATCATTAAATGTAACGCCCCAAACCCGACGTCATATTTGGGCCTCAAGCCCAAACCAAAACATAAAATTTTCCAACTAGGTTTAGTCCAAACCATCATCATTTCATAAAATCCAAAACATGTCATAAGATATTGTAACACAAAAACAATTTAAACATTTACACGGGAGCTCCAATTAAAACCAAGTTAAATAAACATTTGACATGATCAAATAATCCAAAAATAGAGTTACAAACATAAATCAAGGGACCTATGAATACATTGCCCGACAAATCTAAGTAATGTACTCTTGAATCACATCGATGTGCTGAAGTCCTATTCCAATGGGGCTCCTTCAAATGCAACACAACAACCTAAAAACATGCGAATGGAAACAACGATTTCAAACATTGAGCTCATAAAGCTCAGTGGATACACCTCTACTCTACCATGATTCATACGGATCATAAACATAAACATGTAGCTAGAAAACATGATATGGCATTTAAAACGATACATGACGCTAACACTAGTCGCCTAAACACATGCTAATCAACATCACAACATCAAAGGGGCACACAAGGCCCAACATACCATACCGCATCAACATAGGAGTGAAGCATGGGTCACATAGCAACGAAAACGTACACTCTATGGGTGAGGTCGGGTCACCTAGCATCGGATCATACACCCATACTCGAAATCCCCCCTCGAGTACCTTCGAATGAGGCTCGGGTCACATATCATCGGTAATCAACATTCGACATTTCTCTTACCATGGTGTTGCAACACGTCTTGGGTATTCGGATCCCATCAAATAAGTTCCCACATGACACACCACATCAACACAAAACCATACAATCCTATGGTTGCTATCAACATATAATTCACACAAGACTTTTACCGAGTTCTTAAGTTTTATGCTCGAGAATAAGGATATTTCTCAGTTTCTTAGTTTTGCAACTCACTTTAGGCCATTAGGGGTCCATTAGATCGAACAATATAATTTTCCAGCCTTTCGGGCGGAAGTTGATATTTTTGACATATTGTCAAATGGGTACCAGTACTGGTCCTCGTGTACCAATACGAGTACCCTTTGGGTATTGGTACTCACATGCGTACCGATACGATTTGTGCTCACTGGAATTTCCAAAAGCTATAACGTACCGATACCGGTTTGCATGGCGTACCGGTACAAGTTGAACACCGTACTGATACCCCTTATTTGTTCATCCAATGAAACTGTGTTCTTTAAACCCAGAACACTAGATTATCGGTACCGCCTCCCTATGTAGCGATGCTGAAGCCCAAAAATGGCTTCCTAGGCTCGGGAAATCATTCTCCAAGCCCCCAAAACACAACCTTTAGCCTTTAAACTCAAGTCTACATCTTATGGCAGTTTACTACCATTTTTACAATTTATTAACAAGATATCAGAGTTTTGACATTAATGATCACACTCAAGCATTCAAACACCCAAATCATCAAAACAAGCATACAAAGCAACATCCTTAGGATGTGCATGAAACAAAGTGAGTTGAAAGTGTACTAACATTCTTCCAACAGCTGAAAAGAAAATTTCCTAGCACCAAGCCCTCAAGCCTTCTTTTTCCCTTGATCCTTGGAATGTTCTCCAACCTCTTTAACTACAACCAAATGTTGTAAAACGAGTTAGAACATTGCTAAAAGGAAATAAAGATGACTAAGGAAGATTCTAATAACAATAACAACAAAAACGTGGTTAAATCTCCCATTCTCGTTCATCATCTCCAAACCCCTACTAAAACCCATGTTATTTTTAACTACCACCAAACTTAACCATCTTTACCTCAAAAGATAGATCATTTGATGATGATTCCAACTTCCTCAAGCCACAATCCGAGATTACAACTCAAAACAACAAAAATTGCTCATTTGTCTTGAATCTTAAACCAAAAATGGGGAAGAAAGAGAGCAGAAGAGGGGAGACAAGAGTGAATTCATACACTCTTCTTTTTGCAGCCTATAAATGAGCTTTCTCAGTTATTCCCTTTCAAAAGGAAGAATTTTACCCAAATGCTCTTCCCCCATCTCCCCTCAACCCAAGCTTTCAAGACCAACAACATATGGGAAGTCCAGTAAGGTTTCCTTAAGCATTCGAAGGCCCAAACTCACGACCCAAAATGCCAAGCCCACATATCGAGTTAAACCGAAACACGAATTCTAAAATTTAGATCGGTACAAACACTACAACAACCAACTATCTAGATTGCTAAGGATAAGGATGAATATATGAATTGTATAATCTATTACAACAGATTTAGTACAATAGTCTTTCACACAATCATTTGAAGGACATGTGTCCTTATCACAACAACCTATAAAAGGATATTTTTGGAGAAAAGAGAAATAAAAAAAGTCGAATTATCATTCTCTATCATCTTCAATCCATTCAAAGCTCCTTCCATGACCGCTTAAGCCTACCTTCAAGAGAACTAAGGTGAGACGAGGCAGAATCTTTTGTGGAAACAAAGATCCATGTGCCAGAACAAGTGGAAATGTGTAGATTCTCTTTGAAGCTCACTAGGAATAGAGGTTTCATTGGAGTTTATATATTTCTTTGTATTGAGTAACGATGATTTACTCTTTATCTTGGTTATGAACTTGATTTTTCTTAGATTTTAAATTCAATATATTCTGATTAACTTTCTTTCGTATTTCAATTGTTGGATTTGAACAATGTTTGCATGGAAATGTTTAGCATAATCACTAACATCGAGAGATGCAATGACAGTTCAGATTAACAAGTCATTACAACGATAGTTAGATGAGGATGCAACATGAGTTGATCCACTTGTTCAATGATGTGTAGTTTTGACAAGCAATGCAAGTTATGGTTAATCTACATATTTAAGTCACCGTTTGAACAGTTGAATGAAAGCAGTAAGAAAGCTTAATATTATTTTTTTATTGAATCGTTCTATGTTGCTGCCACTACAAGAAATTTATATTGTTGTGACAAATTTAATTTTGACAAAATTATTTGTATCACTATTTGTAGCTTTATTGCGAAAAAAATAAATAAGTGTAACTTCAGATTATAAAAATATATACAATTGTGATAAAAACTAAAACTATCGTAATATTTTGTCACAATTAGCAAACTTGTGTAACATATGGTGACAAAATATAATTTGTTACCATTTTTTGTCACAAATGTGTCCCTCCATTTTTAGCGCAAAAAAGTCATACAGTGATAAATTTTGTAACTAAAAATTTTAATAATTATTATAGAAAAAATTGTCACAATAAATAATGAGATTCTTAGGATAAAAAATAAATAATGAGATTTAAGTTTTTGTAACAAATTGTGTTTGTAATTATATATTTTAATTATAGTGATAAAATGTATAGTCACAAATATTTCACTCTTTTTTGGCAAAAAAAAGTTATATAGAGACAAATTTTGTAGCTATAAGTTATAAATATTGTTACAGAAAAAAATGTCACAACAAATAATGAGATTAGACTTTTTTATGACAAATTATGTTTGTAGTTATATATTTTAATTCTAGTGACAAAATATACTTCTACAAATGTTTTCATCCATTTTCGTGCCATAAACATTATATAATGATAAGTTTTGTAACTATAAAATCAATATAACTACATTAAGAAAATAAAAAATATATTTTAAATGATATAAACTATTATGAGAATACTAGCCATCAATTATTTTGTTTAAACATTTTTTACTGTAAGAACGGAATTGAAAACTTTCAATATATACAACATCTAAGAGAATATTGAAGAACTTTTTAACTGCTAGTAGGATGTTGATGAGAAATCTATCATGTCGTCCATCGAACAACGTCGTTAACAGCCATTCATCAACGTTGTAATTGAAAATAAACTAATATGAATATTAAAAAACAACTCTAATTAAGCTTATCACTTAAGTGAAACAATACAAAATAAATGGCAAATGAAACTAATATAATTATTTATATAAATAAAAATATCAATTTGTTTTCATACATCAATGGTCAAGTTATAAAATTTTCAACTAATATATTTTTTAAATGCTCACATTATCAACTTAAAAAAGCCGTCGAATATTAGGGGTGGACAAAACTCAACTCGACTTGAAAAAATTGATTTTTCTTTCAAGTTTCGAGCTATTCAAGTTACTCGAGTCAACTCCAATAACTCGTTTAAATTTTGATTCAGGTCGAGTATGAATTTCAAAAATTCAAAAAATTGAAAACTCGAATAATTCAAAAATTACAAACTACGTCGTTTACTTTAAGCTCAAGCAATGCGTTTTAACCTTCTTCTCTAATCCCTTGGGAGATTCTAAATGAAGGCATGTTAAAAGAAGGATAAAAGAAGGCAACATCGGTACGAACGTTAAATTTAGGTTAAATGAATTTGAACTGACAATTTAAAAAAAAGGTAAAGAGGAAACCGGTTGCCTAAAAAGAGGTCTTAAAACCCCAATTTCGAACCAACACCGGTACTGACTTATCCTCTCTAAAAACCTTCAAATCATTTTTAAAATATTTCTCACATCTTCAACTGGAATTCGTAAAAAATTGAGTTCGAAGGAAGCTAAAATAGAAGGTAAGAAAGTTGTCCTTTGCATGAAATAAACTTTTAATTTCTATTTTTTTTCGAACCGAAATAGAATTTGTGTATGGAAAATATGAAAAAATTCTAGAGTTTTGGAAAATGTTAAGGTTTATTACTGAGTAGGAAGGATTTTAGATGATGGGTTTGTAATTAGTAAAACAAAATAATTTTCGTTTACTTTTAGGCTTAGATTTGGTGATATTTAATACGAATTTGGAGGTTGAAAATAGTTATGGGCAAGTCAAATTGGTATTGTTTATGAGATACTAATGCTCGTTGAGAGTAGGGTTAGAGGGAAAGAAATTCGTACGGATCGGTAGTGTAAATGTAATATCGGTATGAAAAAGGTAGTACCAAAATCGGATTAAATTGAATGTGACAGAAGCCAAACATCTTATTAGTACTACATAGGTACATCAGTACTACTCAGAGAAATTTTATATATGTAGATAAAAAATGTTTTTATTAACAAGGAGACATGTTAATAAATTCTAGAGCTGATAACCATTAATAAAATATTTTGGTGTGTTTTATGTGTGTTATAAACTCATGTGACATTAGTTTTAGAAGAAGGCGTTTGAGCATGGATCAAAAAACCAATGTGAAACTAGAAGGTGCGAAGGATGAGACGATCGTGGTGGTCGAGGCCCCAAAATCATTTTTTCATATTTTAATTTCTAGAAAGTTAAATTTGAATGTATATTAAATATTTTAAATTGGTTAATTTGTTAGAATTAAGTTTAAATATGATAACTGTGAATGAATGTATGTACAATATAAATGAATGTAAAGGATGAAAGGGTAGGAAGAAGAAAAAGAAAATGACTAATGAGGAAGATGGTTGTCCATGCATTGCAACCATCTCCTCCATAAGCTTAAATTAGAAAAAAAATTCAACGCAACTTGCACCTACTAAATATGTTAAAAACATCTGCACAATAAATTTATGGTTTAAAAAATTATGGTTTATAAGACTCTTATAATAAGAGTCTTAGTATAACAATAAAGTTTGAGTAAAGAGCCAACGTACTTTTTCTTTCGGAATGAATAGATTAGGAGTTGTTTTGCTATGATGAATGTAAAAGGAGGAAGAACATTGATTCCCTTTATTGGGATGTTGTGTTCTTCCTTGTATACTCATTTTTGGGTAGTTATGATCATTAATGGTCACAATACATAGGGTAGTTGTAAAAATAATTGGTGTAATTATTAAGGTGAAATGTATGTATCTACACATTTCTATACCGAATGGGTAAGAAAAAATGTAACTTACCGCAGGAATTTATGGCTTATAATATAGTACCGGTACTAATTGCTAATACCGATACTGAAACATTATAGGACATTGGTAGTGAGCAAAATTGGTATCGATACTACTATGTAATATCGATACTGAAACATTAAAGAACACATGCAATGAGCTAAAATGGTACTGATACTCATAAGCAATACCGGTATTATAAGAATTATATCGGTATTGTTAGAATAGTATCGATTATGTTAAAATTTTTGGGCAATAGATTTAAATTATAGTATCGGTATTGCATTGAAGTACCCATACTGAAACGCGAGTCTATAAATACCCTGAAAATTTCTCCCTTTTTTTTCCAAAACCCTAGTCTCACACTTCTTATCAACTTACACCCATAACGAACGAAATTTTTGGATTGTTTTGGAAAGCTTGAGGGGTTTCACTCCATTTTCCATTTTCGTGCTCTACAAAAACAAATCGAGAGGTAAGATGCTTTTTTATGTTATTCATTTATTTGTTTAGAAAGTCGTACCGATACGCCCAATGCTTTTTGTTTATTTACAAAGTGGAATGGGCTTTGTTAAATGCTTTATTTCATGTTGAAATCGCTTGAAAATCAGACGTTTTCAGTTATAAGCGAAATTTTTAACAACAAATCGTCATCCTGCGTAATCATGTTCTTTATTTTTTCAGGCTTCCGTTCTGAGTAACAATGTCTATGCGTTACAAAGGCCTTTCATCATGAACACAGAGTGAGAGAAGCATTAAGTCCTTATGCTTTAATGAACCCGGAAGGTAAAATTTGCTGAGTTGTTTTGTAACTCACTTTCAATCTTTTCCTATTAGAGATGAACGAATTTCGTGTGTTGCAACCTTGAATGATAAAAACTTAAACTTCAAATGTTTGTCCCTCCTTAAGTCATGGAAGTTCAACAACACTTTGAAACTCACTCCTCACGTATTTTATGTTTTAGTTAGGGTCTCCTATTCCAATGCTCCGTGGGTCTTAGACAAGGAAGGAAACCATATAGTTTCTAGTAGGTCATACGTCATGGGTAAAACTATCTTGCTTAATTCTGATGTTATTGCTAAGCATCTTGGCTTAGACAATGTAGGTGAAGATAATGAAAAAGCGGTGGTCTCTACTACCTTATCTCCAAATACTAGTGTCTCCCAATTAGATATCCATGATAGGTTGTTGCACCTTATGGTATCCTGGTGGTTTCGACCATCGGGGCAAAGTACTCTTCCTTCAGAGTCTTAGACATTTGATGGATACGCTGATACCAAAATGTTAAACGCGTCAATCTTGCCTAGATAATATTTAGTGAACTTGTTGATGTCGTTAACCATGCAACCACCAAGCGTATTGAAACTCTTGTGTACGGTTGTATTTTGAGTAACATTTTCATCAAAAAAGGTATTGATTGCTAACTAGATGTCAGCCTTCCTTTGGTCTCCCCGATAAATTTGAAATCTTTAAAGAAATGCCATTTTGAGCTTGTGTGAAACGAATGGAAGAGAAAAGGGAAAAGACAAGCCAATGAGACTGTAACCCCCTAGACCCGCCTATGCGTTACCACGGATCTTAGGAAGTCACATTAGGGTCACAAGAGCGACCCACAGAAAAAGTACACGTAAAAAAATATTTTCCTTAAAACACTTATTAAATTGCAAAATCAACTTCGGTTTAAAATACCACTTCAGGAAATCATTTAAACATATAATTTTTTTTCTTCAGAAAGTGTGTTAGAAACACTATCACAAAACAATACGTGATATACATGCTCACTAACTGTACAGTACCGTACTCCAAAGCGACGCCGAGAGAACTCCGAACACTGATGTCAGACATTATACCATGATATATTCTTTTAACATGCGATGGTAAAAACAACGTGAGCTTGGAAAAGCTGAGTAATACATAACTACCAAAAGATGTTATAAGCTCATGTAGATAAACGGCAGGCATAACATTTTCATGATGTTCCATGTAGTAACAGTCTCCATTTATGTTCTACAATTTCAAGGTAGCATTATACTCGAGAATAACGATATTTGTTCTTTATTCAAGCATCAAGAATTAGACGGGAATTATATAGGCTGATAATATACGGAGGTGGAATCAATGAGTTTATTGTCTAATGTGTTCCAACAGTGCAATGTTAATGCATAAAATGTAACAATGCAGTAGACCTTTTTATTTCAAATACATTTGCTTCAAGTAAGAGTAAAGTTCATTTTAATTCTTTATTTACCCTCCAACCGTACTCCAGTATATAGTTTCCCCAGTGCGGTATCATGTACATGCATTAACCCGAGCCCATTGGGCGTGGGTACCATCCTAAAGTAATACCATAGAATACGGGCGGCCCTAGTCGAAGCATAGGAACCGAATACGAGCGGACCTAGTCGAAACATAGGAACCGAAATAGGCGAACCTAGCCGAAGCATAGGAATCGAAAACAGGCAAACTTACCAGCTGGATCAGGGTTGAGTCGTCAATAACTTCATATCATATCCCAAGTACCCCAGTGAATCAATTCATCAGTTGTTCATTAATCATTAGTAGTATTTTTAGTAATACATTATCCACATAACATGTTTGTCATATTGGGTACTAAGGTCAATATTAAACATACAATACAGTCATGCTTAAATTCTAAAACATGTCATGTTCATGCGAAAACTGCATATCAGTCATGTGTACATGATCAGTATGATAAAACATGTAAAACATTATGCAAAAATAGTCGTGTAACACACATAGAACACACTAGATGGAACAGTTTATTTCTTGAAGATACTTGGTATTTACGGAAGGGGACACATTGAACTTTTGACAATTTGGACAAATTTAAAAAACGAGATCCCTATTAAAAGGGGTTCGTACTAACGGTTCAAACCAAGTATTCATGAGCTGATACATCAAGATCTTTAAGAGTTCAGATATATCATGAGTGATTCAGTCATTTAAGCCTATAAGGGCATTATGGTCATTTTGTCATACATGGGCATTTTGGTAATTTATACCAACAAGGCATAAACGGAGACTCGAGAATTACATTTACTCATAAGGTTTCCAGCCAAGTATTTAGGAATTTCTAAATCAAGATCTTTCACGATATCGAATACATTTAGGGTTATTCCGGTCATTTTGGCCAACGAGAGCATTTTGGTCATTTGACTGTCAGGGGTGATTCCGTAATTCCATATACTAAGGACAAATTGGTAATCTGCATACCTGAAGATCTCTATGGTTTATCAGGTTTCCAAATTCAGTCAAACTTACGGATCCCAATACTGCGATATTTACCAAGTATTCGAACATGGGCAATACACCCGAACTCAAACCATAGTATCGAACGTACCCTTAAATAGATTACTCTTACTGTTAACTATGTATTTCCTCCAAACATATCGAATATTCCTTCATATGGTATTCATTCAAATTCACATATATATCAAACGGTCAGCAAACACGAGTCTTAGAGGTATTTTCAGTCATTTCAGTGTTCAAAGGCTTTTCAATTATCATGAGTCTTTCGAATCCTTCTAAATATTCATTCAATTCGAGTCTCGAGGGTACATCCATCATTATGGTTAATTCGGCATCTAGTGCCTGCGGGTATTTCCGCCCTTTGGTCATCATACACATTCCGACTAGTTCAGCCTTATCAGCATTTTCTAGACATGCTATTAATTTTTCGTAGTCTTATCTTCAGAGATTTATTTAGAACTCGGAAAGATATTAGCACTTTGTAATTTTGAAGGTTTAAGCTTCGTTAACATAACGGCCGGAGCAAAACTGGGGTTTTCAGATGAATCGATTGTGATACCAGATCTAGTGAAGATTTCTAGATCGCTTCCATTAATAGAGTTTATTTTTAGTCTTTCTTATACATCGAGGCGTCTTTGTCACTTCATAACCAAACATTTTGAGCATTAGACCTTTAATCAAGAAATAGTCTGAATTGGATGTTTCGAAGTGCATTGTTTTACCGATTAACCATTGAACTTGGATCACTCATCGATCATCAATTCCTTATTCGCATCAACCAAATCTTATTCAAAATAATTATAGAACTCCAGATCTTTTCGATTTATTCATTTTTAATCGAATATGTCATACTTATCTGAATTTTCATACTTATTTTTCGTATCTAATTTGACTTAGGTAGATTACCAATATACTTCATCATAAGCATGCATGCTACAACCAAATACCAACATGTTCATAAAGCATACAAGTGGTAGAAAAGTATTACCTTAACTCCAAGCTACATCGGTCGATTCATGATACCGCGTTCGATTTCACTCGAACCCGAATTCGATGTCCCATAACATTTCGGATACGGAGATACATGGATACCTTCAATAAAACAATACCCTTAACTAGTCCTCATTTACATTGCTCTTATAATGAATATTTAACTCATGCACTCTCGGGTTCAAAGTAAGATTCAGAGGCTTTCGGGTCAGAATTTTGTAAAACGGACTCAAGACGTCGAAAAACATAAAATATGACTTTTTAGAAAATTTGACTTTTCGAGTCAAAGTCAATGTTGATGTCAGGGTCAGGTTAACGCCGACGTTACTGGTCAATTGGGTTGGCTCGGTTGAGTTGACTCGGGTGGGTTGACTCACTGAGTTGACTTGGGCATGTGACTCAGTCAACAGGTTAACGGGTCGGGTACGAGTCAAACGGGTTGAGTATGTGTCAAACGGGTCGGGTTCAGGCTTTGGTTTATTAACAGGATTAGGCTGGTTTGGTCTGGACCAGTTCGGGTGGCTCGTTCTACGGGTCAGGTGGGGTCTGAGCCAGTCGGTTCAACGACCACCATCCAGGGCAACCCAAAATTGCCCCGAACGACGTGTGAAACCCACGCACGGCCCAAAACGGACGTAACATCACCATAATAAGCAGAACTTGATGACAAACCCACGAATCATCATTATAAACCCAGATTTATATCAAAACCTTACAGAACTTACCCAAACTGAAACAGAACGGCCAAGATACGCATTACTCAGATGAGGCCCTAAACGGCAACGAACGAATGTTCGACGGGCGGAGTTTTACTCGGCCTGATGTGGGGAGTTTAGCCATCACTTCGCACGCCTCGAGCAGACGGTCGTGGCAGCCGAAAACAAAGAAAAGCCGATGGGCAATGGTTAGGTTCTTGTCGAACGTTTAAGCCATTCTATACGACGAACGATGGGGTACAAGGGCGAGTGATGGTCGGGGTTCTGATCGGGACGAGATGACGACTCATATGGTGATGGTGGTGTACACCATGGTCAACCGGAGAAGAAGATCGAGCCGGTGACGATTGTGGTGGTTGGGGGAGATTTCTCTAGAAATATCTAACCCCTCTCTATTTGAACAAATTATAATTATCGGGTAGCTGGGGAGTCAAATCTAACTTATTAAACTTTGGTAAAGCACCGAGTATAGTTTAATATTAATTTTGGGTAAAATCTAACAAGGAACACCTTTAGCTCATATGGTTAACTCACAATCTTATATACCTAAGGGTCACGGGTTCAAACCCCCTAGTTGTTAAAACCTTTTTTTTATACACATCCTCCCTTTTTTATCTTTTAAAAAAACTTTCTAATTTAGGGGTGTTACATAGACCTTGGAGGATGTGTTGCGTGATTTTGACAATCTAGTAAATGAACCTCATACTAATGTTGATGCTAGTTTCGACGAGGCCGCCCTTCCTCCACACTATCGTGTCATGATGGAGTCCTTTGATATTAGATTTGCAGGTATGCAATCTCATTTTGATGGGAGACTTAACGACATTCACAGTTAACAATTGGTCCTGCAAACTCAACTGGAGGAACTTCGTGCTGTTACTATTGCTTAGTTTGACACATTGTCTGTTGAGGTTGTTGCTCCCTCTCGGGACTTGACTAGCCCACCACTGCCGCCAGATGCTTAATTAAGTTTGTTATGTTGGTTTTTATGTATTGCATCAAAGACTTTAATATTTGTTATGACTTGTGCTAATTAGGAGATACTTCAATTATTTTGGTACTTTGTTTTTTTGTTTGTTTGGATGTTTTAATACAGGTGATGTGGAAATATTTATTTATTTGGTAACATTTTATTTATTTGTATATATTTCAGCCCATCACCTTATGTAATTATGGATATTTTGGATTTTCAACAGTAATATATTTTGCTTATTTTGTATTTTGCCTACTACATTATATTGCAATGTATTTTTAAAATCGTTTAGAACTTCTCCAACAATGTTACTATACCAGTTGTACTGATTCTGCATGAACAATATTGATTCTACATGAACATTACCGATTCTTACTTACTAGTGCTTGTTTACAGTATGTTAAGGGTGTAAGAATTTGTGTAATAACCTTTCTTTCTACTATTTATATAAACATTTATGTTGGTGTTGTACTCAAATTTTGTAGGTACCCTATATGTTATGCATTTGGTAACATTTCGAGTTATCCTTTAAGAGTTTGTGTAATAACACAATTTCCTACCATAAGTTTGGTTGGGTTTAGATTAAGAGATATGGGATAATATTTTCAGTAGTTACTTTTAATCTTATAAATTCCATAAAATTTTATGTAGTTCTTGTAAAACATTATGTATGTACTCTATTTGTTATGAGTTTGGTAACATATAAAGTTGTCCTTTAAGAATTTGTGTAGTAAAACAATTTCCTGCCATAAGTTTTGTTGGTTTTAGATTAGGAGATAAGGGGTAATCATATGTGTAGCTACCTTTTTTCTTATAAGTTCAATACACATTTATGTAGGTATTGTTAAACATTGTGTAAGTACCCTATTTGTTATGAGTTTGGTAACATATAGAAATATACTTTGAGACTGTGTGTAGTAACACAATTTCCTACCATAAGTTTGGTTGGTTTTAGATTAGGAGATACATGGTAATCATATGTGTAGCTACCTTTTTTCTTATAAGTTCCACACATATTTATGTAGGTCTGGTAAAACATTGTATAGGTACCCTATTTGTTATGCGATTGGTAACATAAATCGTTATCCTTTAAGACTTTGTGTAATAACACAATTTCCTACCATAAGCTTGGTTGGTTTTAGATTAGGAGTGCAACACCCCAAAAATCGGTCTAGTCGGAATTAGGTTCCGACGATCTAAAATCTTATATCGTAAAAGCTTAAGCATTGCATTTACATTAAGACATATGATCTATTTCATTGATAAAGACCTTAGTGAGTCCAAACCTTTATTTTGGATTACTTTTGAAAGCTTAAAATGATGTTTTTGAGCTAGGCGTTTCGATACAGTCAGACTCGTACCGAAACGGCTTAGGTAAGGCATTTCGAAACGTTTATAGGCATTCTGATACGATTCCAACGGTAATAACTAAATTTTGGAGTTTTGCTTGACCGTTTCGATACGGTTTCACTCATTTCGAAACAGGTCCCATGTTTTGAATATGTTTGAAGGTTTTATTGAAAAAAATGATAAGGTGATGACTCACCAGCTTGCTTATCACCTTTTCTCACGTGAATGATTAGAAAAAATGACTTATAGCCATCTATATGTCTAATTTGGGAAATGATAAAGAAATGATAAATAATATTGTTTTATAAGTTACCCTTGGGTGAAGGAAACCTTTCTATTGGCTATTGGTGGGTAATGATTAAGGTTATATTTCCCTTAAAATGAATTGGAGAAAAGAGAGTTCTCATCTTTGTATTGTTTCACTGAGATTCATTTCCATCTTTTATCTTGAAATATTAAGCACACACCACCATTGTCATCTTCTCCATCAAGCTCAAGCACACACCTCTCCATTTATGAACCTTAAGCTTAGGCTTTCCTTGATTTAAGAACACCAAGTCATAGTTATTGATCGGGTAAGTGGAAGCCCTAAGTCAATCATCGATTCTCTTGATTATTAGATGATCAATTTCAAACTTTAAGATAAGATTTGTCTATAGTTAATGGCTATTCAAGTATCGATATTGTCATATTGATTCTAATAATCCCTTATTGCTTTTCCTAGCTCAAGAAGTGGAAAAGACTAATCCATCGTCTCCATCGAAAGCTAGGAATAAGGGTATCGCCATCCGAGAGCCATAGAAAGCTTCGGATCGTCAAGGTGAGTGTATTCGTAGTCTCGATAGCGGCTAGGTTCCATCTCGAATAATTGTTTATTGATTTACTAACCATTGATTTTAAGGGATTTGCATGAAGCATTATTGTAAGCCATGTTGGTAAGTTTTGGTAAGCATTGCTATCATTATCATAGAAATCATTGAAGCATTAACATGTAGAATCATTTACATGAGTTTATTGCTATTACGTATTGCTATGACTAAATGATTATTGAAATATTGTCAGTGAATCATGGATATTGAACTATTGATTATTGGACCTTGGATTTGAAGTATTGGATACAAGTGGCATGCCATAGAATTCATGAGCTTAGTGTACGGGTGGACTATGGTCCTAGGGCTACGGCCTATATTTATTTGGCGAGGCAGAGGGATGTATTGTGTATTGGTCTTGTTGACAATGTCACGAGATTGACCATTCATTAATTTGGCGAGGAGGTGGAATTCGTGTATCCATATACCATGAATCAATCCAAGGGAACTATTGATTATTGATATTGTTTGCTATGAAATCATGCTATTTCCATTCATGACATGATACTGTGTTTTTATTATGAATAAGGAGCATACCATGTTCATTACATAATTAATATTATGATTATCATTGAAGCATGTTATATGGTATCCATGTCATTTATTGTAATCGTGACTACCTCACTAGTCAAAGTATGCCTAATGCATTCCATTGCATCCATTTCAGGTTAGTCAAGTTTTAGGATCGAGAATGGAGGAGTTGAAGCGTTGCACAAGTCACAATCAAGCACTAAGTAATGTATATTGACCCTTTGAAACTCCTAGTTGGTGGAAAGGTCTATGTACAAGTTTATTAAGTCTCTTTTGATGTGCCTATGTTATGGTTAAGTGTTATAAGTGTTCTATGTTTATGATGAGTCTCATATATAGTGAGAAATGGCCTTAAATGCATGTTTTGGCACTAAAAGGTAAAAATCGAGTAAATAGATTCATTTAGCTCTAAAATTTGACATGCTAGTAGATATTATGGTTATAATGTTGTGTGTAAAGTTTCACTACATTTGGACACTGTTTGATAAGTTAAAATGAATAAAAACCAGCAAGAATCTGTCATTACAGGTCAGGCCGTATCGAAACGGGTGATGGCGTTTCGATACGGGTAAGCATAATTGAACCTGAGAAAATAGGGCATACCTAAACGGGTTAGGGACGTTTCGAAACATTTTGCCACTGGAATCCATCGTTTCGATACGGGTTCATAGTATATCGAAACAGGTCAAAGTCTAAGTCAAAGGTAGTTAACCCGTACCGATACAGGGCTTGTCCGTATCGATACGATTAAGAGAAAAAGTCAACAAGGTTGACCATCATTCACCCGTATCTAAACGGCCTTGAGCGTTTCGATACAGGGTTAGTTAAAGTGGTTAAGAAACTTAATCTGAAGGTCTACATTGTTTACAGTTTAGTCACTGAGTTTTAGATGATTAAATTGAATGAGTAAACAATCACCATTTTGCATAAATATTTACAGACCTGCTAATGTTGTATTGAATTTCATTGTGGTATAGTCTAATGCATTGAAGGATCTCTAATTTGTATAATTTATAGAATAGTCCCCAAAACTTGTAAAGGTTATAAATTGGTCCTAAATGGTTAATTGTGGCCTTCTTATGAATGAGTTAGACTAAAATGTATATTGGTAATGTTTTGTTGGTGTAATATTAATTGAGTGTTGATAATAAGATGAAAGTTTATCGCACCGATCACCGGTAGCACGCTCCGACCCGGTTCTCTACCAGGCCGGGAAAGGGTGTTACAAGGAGATACGGGGTAATATTTTGTGTAGTTACCTTTTTTCTTATAAATTCCATAAACATTTCTGTAGGTCTCGTACAACATTGTGTAGGTACTTTATTTGTTATTAGTTTGGTAACATATAAAGTTATCTTTTAAGACTTTGTGTAGCAACATAATTTCCTACCATAAGTTCGGTTGGTTTTAGATTAGGAGATATGGGGTAATATTTTGTGTAGTTATCCTTTCTCTTTTAAACTCCATAAATATTTTTATGGGTCTCGTAAAACATTGTGTAGGTACTCTATTTGTTATGTGTTTAGTAACATATAGAGTTGTCCTTTAAGACTTTGTGTAGTAATACAATTTCTTACCATAAGTTTGGTTGGTTTTAGATTAGGAGATATGGAGTATTATTTTGTGTAGTTACCTTTTGTCTTATAAATTACATAAACATTTCTATAGGTCTTGTAAAACATTGTGTAGTTACTTTATTTGTTATGAGTTTGGTAACATATAGAGTTATCCTTTAAGACTTTGTGTCATAACACAGTTTCCTACCATAAGTTTGGTTGGTTTTAGATTAATAGATATGGAGTAAAAATATGTGTAGCTACCCTTTTTTTATAAATTTTGTACACATTTTTGTAGGTCTTGTTAAACATTATGTAGGTACCCCATTTGTTATGAGTTTGGTAACATATAGAGTTATCATTTAATACTTTGTGTAGTAGCACAATTTTCTACTAGAAGTTTGGTTGGTTTTAGATTAGGAGATATAGGGTAATAATTTATGTAGCTACCTTTTTTATAAATACCATAAATATTTTTGTAGGTCTAATATAACATTGTGTTGGTACCCTATTTTGTATGAATTTGGTAACATATACATTTATCCTTTTAGAGTTTCTGTAATAAAACAATTTCCTACCATATTACAACTTCTCCAACAATATTACAATAACAATATCGATTCTACATGAACAATACCGGTGCGACATGAATAGTGCCAATTCTTCATTAGGATGTCAAATGGGGTAAGAATTTTTGTACTTACCTTTTTTCTAGAAATTAAATAAACATTTCTGTAGGTTTTGTAAAACATTCCGTGGGTACCCTATTTCTTATGCTTTTTGTAACATATAGAGGTATCCTTTAAAACTTTGTGTAATAAAACTTTCCTACCATAAGTCGCATCAGTTTTAGATTAGAAGATATGGGATACTATTTTATGTAGTTACATGTTTTCCTATAAATTCCATAAATATTTTTGTTTGTAATGTAAAACATTGTGTAGGTATTTTATTTGTTATGAGTTTGGTAACATATGGAGTTATCCTTTAAGACTTTGCGTAGTAACACAATTTCCTACCATAAGTTTGGTTGGTTTTAGATTAGGAGATATGAGGTAATATTTTATGTAGTTACGTGTTTTCTTCTAAATTGCATAAATGTTTCTATAAGTAATGTAAAACATTGTGTAGGTACTTTATTTGTTATGCGTTTGGTAACATATAGAGTTATCCTTTAAGACTTTGTGTAGTAATACAATTTTCTATCATAAGTTTGGTTGGGTTTAGATTAGAAGCTATGAGGTAATAATTTGTGTAGTTACGTGTTTTCTTATAAATTCTATACACATTTTTGTAGGTCATATAATACATTGTGTAGGTACTTTATTTATTATGAGTTCGGTAACGTATAGAGTTATCCTTTAAGACATTCTGTAGTAACACAATTTCCTACCATAAGTTTGGTTGGTTTTAGATTAAGAGATACGAGGTAATAAAATGTGTACTTACCTTTTTTTTTTTATAAATTCCATACACATATCTGTAGGTCTGGTGATACATTATGTAAGTACCCTATTTGTTATGAGTTTGGTAACATTTAGAGTTATCATTTAAGACTTTGTGTAGTAACACAATTTTCTACCATAAGTTTGGTTGGTTTTAGATTAGAAGATATGGGGTAATAATTTATGTAGTTACCTTTCTTATTATAAATTTCATAAACATTTTTTTAGGTAATGTAAAACATTGTGTACGTACTTTATTTGTTATGAGTTTGATAACATATAGAGTTATCCTTTAAGACTTTGTGTAATAATACAATTTCCTACTATAAGTTTAGTTTTGTTTAAGATTAGGAGATACGACATAAAAATATTTGTACCTACCTTTTTTCTTATAAATTCCATAATTATTTATGTAGGCCTGGTAATACTTTGTGTATGTACCCTATTTGTTATGAATTTTGTAACATATAGAGTTATCATTTAAGGCTTTGTGTAGTAACACAATTTCCTATCATAAGTTAGGTTGGTTTTAGATTAGGAGATATGGGGTAATAATTTTTGTAGTTACCTTTTTTCTTATAAATTCTATAAATATTTATGTATGTAATGTAAAACATTGTGTGTGCACTTTATTTGTTATGTGTTTGGTAACATATAGAGTTATCGTTTAAGAATTTGTGTAATAACACAATTTTCTACCGTAAGTTTAGTTGGTTTTAAATTATGAGATACGACGTAATAATATGTGTACCTACCTTTTTTCGTATAAATTCCATAAACATTTCTGTAGGTCCAGTAATACATTGAGTAAGTACCCTATTTGTTATGAGTTTGGTAACGTATAGAGTTATTCTTTAAGACTTTGTGTAGTAACACAATTTCCTATCATAAGTTTGGTTAGTTTTAGATTAGTAGATACGGGGTAATAGTATGTGTAGCTACCTTTTTCCTTATAAATTCGATTCACATTTTTGTAGGTATGGTAAAACATTGTGCATATACCCTTTTTGTTATGTGTTTGGTAACATATAGAGTTATCCTTTAAGACTTTGTTTAATAACACAATTTCCAACCATAAGTTTGGTTGGTTTTACCTTAGGAGATACAGGGTAATAATATAGGTACCTACCTTTTTTCTTATAAATATAGTAAACATTGTGTAGGTACCCTATTTGTTATGACTTTGGTAACATATAAAGTTATCGTTTAAGACTTTGTGTAATAACACAATTTTCTACCATAAGTTTAGTTGGGTTTTGATTATGAGATACTGCGTAATAATATGTGTACCTACCTTTTTTTCGTATAAAGTTCATAAACATTTCTGTAGGTCCAGTAATACATTATGTAGGTATCCTATTTGTTATGAGTTTGGTAGCGTATAGAGTTATCTTTTAACACTTTGTGTAGTAATACAATTTTCTACCATAAATTTGGTTAGTTTTTAGATTAGAAGATACAGGCTAATAAGCTACATTTTTTCTTATAAATTTGATACACATTTTTGTAGGTATGGTAAAACATTCTGTAGATACCCTTTTTGTTATGCGTTTGGTAACTTATAGAGTTATCGTTTAAGACTTTGTGTAATAACACAATTTCCTACCATAAGTTTGGTTCGTTTTAAATTAAGATATATGGAGTAATAATTTGTGTAGTTACTTTTTGTCTTATAAATTCCATAATCTTTTTTGTAGGTCTTGTGAAAAATTGTGTTGTTACATTATATCTTATGTGTTTTGTAAAAATTAATGTTAGCAGGTAAGAATTTGTGTAACTAACGTTTTCTTACCATGATAAGTATTTGTGTAACTGCCTTTTTTTAGAGTTATTGTAACAAATTATGTTACCGCATCGTAAGAATTTATGTTAGAACCAAATATGGGTATATTCGGTCTGTCTTTTTTTCTTCCTTTTTTAGGCTGCCTTACTCTAGAACTACCCCTAATCCCTTCCTTACATCTTCAACTAGCCACATTTAACGTAAACCTAAATAATAAATCCTAAATTCCCTAAAGTATCTAATCCTAAATTAAATTCTCAGTTACATTGAAATCTTCTATTGCATTAAAGCTTGTAGCTTTATAATGGCGACGTTAGACGGTGGTCGAAAAGTCTTTGGAATTCGAGGTAATATTCTGTTGCATTAAACAGATACTTTCCCTAAACCAATGTTGTAAATGTTTGCCTATTAGGTATCAGTTCTTATATTTCCTTATGGAGATTTTTCATCTTTATTTAATTTTATTACTTGTGCATGTGTTCTACTGTTAAAACTCTTAGTCTCACTTCTCTCTGTCTACTTGATCAATTGCTCGAAAATACAAGAATATGAACATCATTTTTATATAATTTTATTTTATGTACATGGTCCATCATTGAATGAATTTAGTTCGATAATACAGAAAAATGTAAATATTAAAATTCTAAGATTATATGTACTGAGAAAGTTTGTGTTAAATTTAATTTCGAGTTCCTTGCTTCGATAATTTCACCAAATTTCAACCGTTCGCATTCTTGATTGGTGTCTTTTGAAGATGGAATATGTCCCGTTGATCCTATTAATACATTAATATTAATCTCTGGTTCACTATTCTTTAATAATGTTCTTATGCCATACATCATGAGCTTATGACCCAATTCTTTTAAATATTCCACATATTAGTAAAAAAAAAAACCTGCATTTCACCAAAATAATGATGTTGTAAATTTCATTTTTTACCTTTTCTACTACAGATGGGTATGTAGAGAAACTTCAGAAAATAGTGTCAGTGTCAATTGTTAAACACTTATTTTGAAATTAAAAAAACATAGTACTAAAATAATGAGATTCTGTAAAATGAAAAGTTACAGACAACTTGCTAACAAACATCAGTCTAGAGAAAAACAGTTTTGAAATACTCAATTTTTATAATTTTGAAACAATTTAATATGACTAACTACTTTATAAAAGGGTAGTGATTATTGTGTTTAAAAGTGACATTGTTGATGTGTTGCATGTCATAGAATTGAATGAGAATAAAATGGAGTAAGAAAGAGTAGATAATGGTCTTGGCAGCAGGAAAGTTGCATTCAGTCAGATTAAAAACATAAACAAAAAGATTGATTTAATTCTCTTTGTATCTTTTGTAGTTCTACAAACTTCAGCTTCTTCCTCTAAGAAGGTCGATTTATATGGTATGCTATAATTTTAATTTTTTTTATTTTAGTTATGTTTAACATTAGATCTGTTGTTTCTTTGTTATTCATAAATTTATTTTTATTTCTCTCTTTTTGTTTTTGAAGTTATTTTATGTAAGTATGATTTTTAATAAGTTTAATAAAAAAATGTTCATTTTAAATTATTTTCTAGAGTAGATTATTTGATTATCTGTTAACTTGTGTTGTTATGTGGCAAAAAAAGTAAATATATGGATCCTAGTGAAGTGTTTTTCATACTTTTGCTTAAGAGTTTTTTTTTTTTTTTTTTGAATTGATAAAATGGGTTCTCGATTTTTTTATTGATAATTGTGCTTTGAGGTATTTTTGCATTTTTGGTTAAATTTAAATAGTACTAGTACTCAGGTTTAACCTGCTTTCTAGAAATAGACTGCGTTATTTTCTGTTGAAGTATGTTGTTTAGAAATAGACTGCTTTCTAGTATGTTGTTTTGCTAGTCTTCTCTCTCTATAAAATTTAGTTTTTTCAAATATGTAATTAGTAACATTGTTTTAAGGTACCCTTATCAAGTTTTTGTTATCAAATTTAATCAGAAACGGTTCTATTTACACTATTTTGAAGAGTACATTATTTAATCATCTGTTGAAGCATGTTGTTAGGTTGCAAAAATTGTAAGTTTATAGATCATAGAAAGCCATTGTTGCTTTGCTTGATTTTCTATCAAATTTGGTGAAATGACTATCAATAATCTTATACATAATATTAATTTTATTTTGTTTATAAATAAATAAAGAGTTTTTCTGTCAAAATAGTAGCATTTCTAATATCTTGTTAATGCATTTAATAGTTTTTGTTTTGTTTATGTTTTTTTGTTGTTGATAGTATTTTATTTTGCTTTGTTTTTAACTTTTTTTATTGGTATGGGGTTCTAGATGATGGTCGATGGTAATGGTGACCAAGAGATAGTAGATCGGAAAAGAATGACTTAATAACAAAATTTGTACTCTTTTTTTATAATTTAAAATGGATTAAATTGTGATAAAATGTTTTTGTAATAAAATAAATATTTTATTTTAACAAATAGTTTGTCCAAGTAACATTTAGTGACGGAATAAAAGTAGTGAGAAATTTAAATTTTGTCCAAATGCGTAATTTTGTCACAAAAGCCTTTATTTTGTTTGATGTTAAAATTTAAGTTAATTGAGGCAAAATTTATTTTTTTGTGATGAAATAAATATTTTATTTTAACAAATATTTTTTATTGCAATTTGTTATAATATTATAAATTTTTTTCAATTTAGTCACTAGAAATTCTATTTTACCTGAATTGACCTATTTATTTCTAAATTTTATAATTAAATTCATCTTTATTATTAGTAGTAATTAGGGTGTTCATTTCGAATATCGGATCAGATTCGATCCAAAAATTCGGATATCTGAAAATTTTGGATCACCTAAATAGCGATCCATATCTGATCCGAAAAAATTGGATATTTGAATTTTCGGATCGGATACTCGGATATCCGAATATCCGAAATTTATAAATTTATTTGATTATTTTTTAATTTAATGGTTCTATCCATGAAAAATTTAAGTTTTCGAATATAAAAATTAATAAATTATTGAATATAACAATATTTGTATCCATGGAAATTTCAATTTTTTATATATAACAAGTAAAAATATCGAATATAATAAGATTTATACCTATAAAAAAATTTGAATTTTCGAATATCAGATAATCGGATATCCGATCCGAACGTAAAACCACTATTCGTATTCGATCTGAAATTTT
The DNA here is from genome assembly GCA_958450335.1 of Hibiscus tridactylites. Taxonomy (NCBI): domain Eukaryota; kingdom Viridiplantae; phylum Streptophyta; class Magnoliopsida; order Malvales; family Malvaceae; genus Hibiscus; species Hibiscus tridactylites. The sequence goes on along the minus strand of OY288269.1, from coordinate 74,158,485 downwards.
CGAATATCCGATCAGAATTATCCAAAAAATAAAAAATGAATCAAATATCCAAAATTTCGGATCGAATCAACGGATAATCGGATCGGATTTTTTTGAGCACCCCTAGTAGTAATATTATTTTATTTAAATGTTAATATTTAATAAAAATGAATTAAATAAAATATTTAAATATTAAATTAATAAATTTTAAAAAAATTAAATTATCTAAAATTAAAAATATTTTTAATTTATTTAAATGCTAAGCACACTTGCAATATACCATTAGCGTACGAAATTCTCGTGGCGGTTATCAGAACCCAACACCCCTGTTGAACAAGAAATTTGTTGTTCGTACTCTAACACTAGAAGTCTAGAATACTTGCTAAAGTCATAACATGTGTCCAATACCGAAAGTGGTTTTACCATTGGAAATTGTAACACCCTAAATAATGATAATATTAATAAAGAAGTGTATTTATATTTGTGAATTGAAAAAAAAAAGAAAGAAGAAAATAGAAGTGTATTTATATTTGTGAATTGAAATAAAAAGAAAGAAGAAAATGGTGAGGATTGAAGTTAGGAGGGTTTGAACCCATAACCACCTGCCTAAGAAGTAGCCTTCTTGTTTAATTATTGAGTCAAGTGCTCATATTTATTAAGTGTTGAGTTGAAAAATATTTTGAAGTAAAATTACGAGGGTTTTAACCTCAAATTAAATAATTAGATACGACATTTCACATTCTAAAAAAATGGAAAAGTGAAATTTACAGTCTAAGAGAGATTCCAGAATTTTCTCTCAAGCTTTCACCAACCCCCCTCATTGTTCGAGCTTCGATCTCCCTCACTGGCACGGCGTGGCCATCATCGTCGCCACCAGCGTGATCGTCGTCGCACCCTGAGCCCAACTATCACCACCACTTGCCCTGATTCCTCGTCGTGCGTCGTGGGAAGCTAATGGAAGGTTCGGCGAGAAACCCAAGTGTCGCCCCATGTTTCTTCTGATCTCGGCCACCGTGCTGTCGTGGTTCTCACCGCCAGGGTCGTTGTGACTGATGGCACACCGCAACTCCAGTCTAATCGCCACTCGCAGCGTAACGTTTCCGTTTGCCATGTGAACCCGATTGAAGGTTAGACAGAAACCCTTGTGCTTGGCGTCTTTGCTTCTCACCTTCATCGGCCTCGTTCGTCGTCTGTTCGCGAGATGGCCACCAGATCCGGGTTCCTCACGTCGCGACGAGCAAAACCCAGTCAACCGACCACTCTGGGCCTTCGGCGGCCACTCCGACGGCCGCCCGACAACCAAAATTTTTGGGTACTCACAATTCCTTGAATACGAATGGTTGAGGGACGTCAAATCCGGGTTTGAAAGTGTTCGAATGTCGTTTACGGATCGACCGATGTAGCTTGGAGCTAAGGTAATACATTACTACCTCTTGTATGCCTTATGAACATGTTGGTATTCGGTTAATGCATGCATAAATATGACGATGAGTACTATTAATTCTGCTTAAGGCAAACTGGATATGAAAATGAGTATGACAGTCTATATAAGATTGGAACAATCGAATGAGAAAATTGATAAATCGAAAAAATCTAGAGTTTAATAATGAGACGGTCAGTCTCCAAACCCGATTAATACTGTTAATGGTCAAACAACAAAAATATTTGGGTATATAATTATGAGAATGCCCTCGATGTGTAAATGCCAAAAATACCCTCCCCTGATGAAGAAAGTGGTGCTAAAATCTACACTGAATCCGGTAAAGCAATTGATTTACCTGAAAATCTCGAATTACTCAGAAAGATACGGTAATAAGACTTAAACATTTGAGAACGATAAGTACTTGGATTTAACATAAATCTCTGAAGACAAACTTATGGGGGAGACTCGTTGTATGTTTAGATCAATCAAACTGTTAGAAGATATAGAATTGATATTAACGGTTGAATCGAGTGAGAGAATCAGAAATACTAGTATGACTGAATTAGCAAAAGACCAAAATGTCCTTGGATATTGGACTTTTTTACTTACTAAAATGATGGGTCTACCCTTGTGTTTTGAAATAATAGATGGTTGTAAAAAGGTCGAAATGACCGAAATAATTGAAAGGACTGAAGATATCGATATGTATGAATCGACTAAAATGACTAAGATGCCACCCGACACCCAAAACTACCAAATTAACCATATGATGAGATATAAACTAGAGATTGAAATGATTGAATGGTTTAAAAGGGACGAAAGAACGTGAATGATTGCACTTTAAATAATCGGGATACCCTCTGTTGACCCGAGATAAGTTAAGGTATTGAAATCTTGGGCTCATGATCGCTCACAAGTGATTGTAATACTCAAATGGGTTTGAAGCTTGGTTTATGTATGTTAATCATGTCTTAATATTGTACATTAGTGGATGAAAACTGCATAAATGCATGTTCAACCCCTCGAGGCTTGTTTTGAGATAATGTGACAGCAATTTATACAGTTGTTCAACACAGCCAAAATTAAATAGTGGACACTGAGAAAGTGTACCAATTTGAATGCATGAAAAGTAACGTATTGGTGGGATGAGTATAGTGGAATGGTCTTGGAAGCCTGGTAAGTCTTGACCTATCCCATCGGGGTTAGGCTATGGAATTACCCAGAGTATTAAATGACCAAAGTGCCCTTATTGGCCAAGATGATCAAAACAATCTTGATTTATTTGATATCTAAATGATCATCTCGTATCGATTTTCGAATGCTTGGTTGGAGACATTGATTACAAAGCCCCTTTTTTTATAGGGACATCGTTTCTAAAATCAGTTCAGAATTGTCAAAAGTTCAGTGTTTCCTCTCTCCTTGTAAATATCAAGTATCACCAAGAAATAAATTGTTCCATCTAGTGTATTCCAAGTGCACATGAATATTATCTTTGTTTGAACCGTAGTCTGTCTCATGATTTGAATCATGACTATTATTTATGTAACCCCCTCGTCCCGGCCTAACCAACAGACCGAACCGAATGGGTTACACTGGGAAAACCGAAGCGAAACCCGTTAAGGTCTCACTCCGATTAGCAACCCTAATTTTTCTTTTATTTTTCTTGTCTAAATATCACTTTTAATCCTATGTGTGAAGACAAATGTAACCCCCTCGTGCCGGTCTGGCCGGATGACCGGTCTGAGTGGGCTACACAGGGAAAACCGAAGCGAAACCCGTTAAGGTTCCCCCTCGGTTAACAACCCTAAATTTTTTCATTTTAAATCTTGTCTAGATGAGTATTAAATCCTAAGTGATCATACAGCGGAACAACATTTACGAAACAATCAAACGAACTCAAACTAACATGTTACAGCCCAATTTTAAACTTAAACTGCAGGCGTTATCGATACACCTAATGGGTGTATCGATACCCCTTGACTAGGTCAACTGGTCAGAGTCAACCCGTGGAGACCGTATCGATACGCCCAAGGAGTGTATCGATACTCTCCCCAACGGTTGACTTCTCACGGTCAACGCTAAGATGATCGCATCGATACGCCAGAGACCTGTATCGATACCAAAATGGACAATAGCTTTCAGTGACCAAAAAGGTATCGATACGCCCCCTCACGTATCGATACACGAGGCTTGAAACAAGAAGGCGGTATCAATACGGGACCAACCGTATCGATACCCCCTGTACTGCAAAACTCTCAAACTCAGCTAAAACGAACAAGGCTCGAACCTAAAAGCAATTTAAGACTTCCCTAGCCCCAACCAAGCATTCATACAACATTTACAGATCAATATTTAGCCATACAAGCACCCAACATGTACATACATCAAGGAAATCATGCAATAGATCAAAGATGACATATAAGCACACACGGGTTCATACTTCAACAACCATACACTTAAGAATCATCCTAAGGCACTTGGCCAACACACACATGGTAAGCATTTTAGACATGGTTACAATCCAAACATGGCATCAACAAGCCAATCAAAAACAACATGATTAAGGAGTCTAAACATGCTCCCAAGAAATCAACAATAGCACAAATCCACAACACCTATCCCATTGCTTTACTATTACAATCTTTAAATTTAACTATCATACTTGAGCTAACCGTAAGCAACACTTGGAGGTCTTTCCTTGCCCTTGCCACCCACAAGATATTTATCTGCATTGTCGAATAGAAGAGAGCATAAGCATAAAAGCTTAGTGAGGGTAAGCTCGTAAAACAAACCTCGACAATGCAGGGTCCAAGCACGAGCTACAATCAAGATAAAATGCATGATCTTACCTCTGATCCACACAAGCCATAATTATAAATGATGCATGAACATATATTCAATATCATGTCATGCTCAACATGTTTAAATCCACAACATATGAAATCACATATATTAAACCATGTTAGCAACACATCCCAAATCACATTGGCTCACAATTAACCACATTTTGGCAACATAAACCACAATCTGTATTGGCACCTAGCTATGACTCGAATACGCGAATAACAGTTGGATCTCACATCCAACAACACAACCATTACCTGACGGTGAGATTACACTCATCACCATTCACGCGGAGGGGATTCCACTCATCCCCACGCCTCATTTCACGCGGAGGGGATTCCACTCATCCTCACCCCCCGTCGATGGGATTCCACTCATCATCGACTAATATAAATACAATTTCCGGGCGTACCCGTACTCCTCCTTGGTAACTCAACGCCACCAAGGCCACGCGCAAATTTAGACTCATGCGTGCACACTAACATCATAATGATCGATCATTTGTACCCAAGCATACTAGTGCCAATACTACAGATTTCAATAATCTTTCACAATATCATTTCATAATAACTTCCGTGCTTAGCACGTACTCACCATGACTCACCGTCATGCACAAACCACATTTTCATGCCTAGCATGTACTCACCATGATCCTCGGATCATACAATCACCTCATAACATCATTACACATGTCAACACTACATGCATCTCAACAACACAATTATCACATCATATTTCATACATATGTATATCTCTATCACATTTATCATCAACATCCATGTAACAATGCATTAAGCCATGCCTCCACATACATGTATAACAACATAAGCATAACCACCATAAGCATGATTAAACATGAGGCATAATTCAACACTTTAAAGATCAACCAAGGTCTTTAACTAAAGTTTGGGATTAGGCTACCACCCTAATCCCAACTCTAGGTGGGTCTACCAATCCCAACCTAGTTCACATGCTTGAACCAACACTTGAAAACCATTTAAAAATATTTAACCACTCACCTCTACCTATAAGTTCATCTACCAAGAAACCATGGTCTTCAATTTCCGGATTTGTTCCCAAAGCTTAACCAACACAAATTCCCGCTTCTAAACAACCTCAAACACAATTCAAACAATCCCAAATCAGCCTAATATCAAAAGACCAACCCGGAATACAATTCAATCACAATTCACAATGTTGCAAGCCATGATCAAACCCCATACTTTGCAATCTCGGACAGCCCACATACCCCTTCCAAAATCCATGTTTCCAACACCCATTGCACTCACAAATGATCCCAAATCAACCCCTAACCATAATACTACCATTGGGCTATCAATTCCCACCTAAAACAACCCCCAAAACTCACCCAAAACCCTCCAAAAACCCTATTTTTACCTAAATTCGGGAATTCATTTAAAACACTCTAAAAATTATATATATTGGACCATTTGATTCATAGACATCATATCTAACAATAACAAATCAAAAGCTTTATTAAAAACCCATAAAGCTTTAACCTTTAGCTTAAAACTTTGAAAAACCCAAATGTAAAATACATGGTTTTAGTGAAATCTAAAAATACCAAAATGTAGAGAATAGCAAGGCCAAGTCAAAACTATATTTACCTTTCAAAAAGCTCAAAGGATGAGGAAGAAAGGAGGTGGAAGAGTGAGGTGAAGAGAAGCCCTCTTCTCACGTTGGAAATGGAAAATGAGGAGGATGAAGATGAGCACATGCTCATCTTTTGCTTTATTTTAAATTCACCCAAAAATAATGTTTACCACTATGCCCTTAATGAAAATCCAAAACTCATATCTCTTAAAGTCCATGGATTTTGGACCCAAGAGATAGGCCCAACATAGTTGTAAATATTTTGAAATCCCGAGGCCCGCGAAAATATTTTATTATCTAAATTGTAAAACCGAACCCAAAATAATATTAAAATATTATTTTCACCCGACCCCTAAACTCGGGTGTTACAACAACAGCGAAAAGCAAACACATATACGAACCGAGTAAGGGCATATGATAATTTAAATTTACCAAGTAGCTTATTTTGTCAAATTCCATGCTCACGAGGCAAAACCATCACAAAGAACACTTCTAAACACAACTAGGGAGCATACAAGCATTAGGGACTAATACGTAACGTTTGGAAACCCTTAAAAATGCCTTTTAACCGTTTCGGAACGGTCCCACCTTGTTCCAGAACGGGAGCCTCCAGTGACCAAACGTACCAGAATGGCCCTACATGGTTCCGAAACAAGAACCTCTAGTGGCAAATCGTACCGAAACGGCACCACCCTCGTTCTGATACAGGTACCCTTGGAGCTTGACAGTTCCGAAACTATACCAGGCGTTCTGAAACACCTAGACACAGTTTGGCCCGAAAACACATTTTGACACCTCCAACGTCCTCAAACTTGCCCCGAAACATCACAAACCACATAACAACTTATCATACAAATGATCTAGAGGCAAAACACCCTAAACACGACTTCAAACATGTATACATGCAACAAAAGGATCTCAAACTCAAAGCTCACAAGAATACTTAGTTTCAAAAACACTAAAAGGCCAAAATACAAGGTAATCTACCAAACGTCATAACAAACTTCAACATATCATGACACCAACATTTAAAACATGCTAGCAACTTAACAAAGCCAAAATATAGGAGTTTGAACATGTGAAACAAATATTTTAATTTTGATATAACTAAAAACCTAAGGACTAATTTGAAAAAGTCAAAACGAATTTTAAGTCCTCAAAATATCCCCATATAGTTTTAATATAATGCCCAAGTTAAAAACATACCTTTCAAATATTTTTTTCCAAGTGTTTCAAACCAGAAACAGTGATTTTCAAGCACCCGTTTCGAAACGGCCCAGAGGCGTTTCGAAACATTTTCATCACTGTCGACCACCGTTCCGGAACGAGTATCGAAACACTTGTAAACGTTTCGAAACGGGATAAATCGTTTCGAAACTGTTCTTCATATTGGATTTAAAAAGGGCTAACGGTTTCAAATATTTGCTGAATTTTAAATATAAAAGGGGTGTTTCGAAACGGATCAAGGCCGTTCCGAAACGACCCTTGACAGTAGCATTTTCGTTTCGAAACGGATTCATATCGTTTCGAAACAGGGCTTAAGATGAATTCAAAATTATGACCGTTATAAGTTTTTAACTGATTTTTTGAAAGTAGTTAAGGCGTTTCGAAACGGGCTAAGACCGTTCCGAAACGACCCTTGACAATGGCAAAATCGTTCCGAAACGGCCCTAAGGCGTTTCGAAACGGGCTCTTAAATGCACCCCAACGGCTCTTTCTATTTTAGTCTGTTCCGAAACAGGTACCCCGTGTTCCGAAACGGGTTGGTGCAGACTGCATTTATGGTGGCAAGAGAGGGTTCCAACGGCTCCATTTATGTTCCCAACCACCTAAACGGCTAGAAATCAATGAGAAGGTATAAAAGAGACATCCAAAAGCATCAGCAACAACTATTGATCCTAAAGCAAACATCCAAACATCAAATTCAAGCATTTGAGCAAAAATCCCACTTTGTGTTAAATCCCAATTTGTGTTCTTCATTCATACTTTGTAAAATTGGGTTGAGTGCTTGTATTGGGGCTATCATTTGTATTGAGAGATACCTAATTAGCCTACAAATTTCTTTGTTCTCTTGTGTGAGGGTTGGGTTGATTTTTGGGTAGAAAAATCAACCGAAATTGTAAAGGGTTGCCTCCTTGTCCTAGAAAAGGGGAAGATCAATTTAGTGAAATTATTGCAAATCCTTAGTGAGACTAAGGTAGTGGATGTAGAGTTCATTTGGAACTTGAACCACTCTAAATCCCTTGTTCTTCAATTTTTATTTGCCAATTTCCACCACAATCCTTTAAATTTCCAATTCACCCCCCCTCTTGGTAATTATCGATCTTTCGATCCACTCAACAAACACCAACTCCCTAACATAATAGTCTAGTAATCTCATTGTCTAAGCATTATTACAACCACAAAACCATACTTGAGCTTAGCAAGAACTCCAAGAACTCCTCCCTTGCCCACTTGCCTCCCGAAACATCTAACGATCTGCATTGTTGGAAAAAGAGAGCGTAAGCTTAAAAGCTTAGTGAGCGGAGCTCTAAAACACAACAACAATGCAGTTTAAAACATATATCTTAGTTTTGAAAACAAAATCATTATAGAAAGGGATGCAATGAGATGGAAACATAGACGAAACATGGTTTGCACATGCGCAACCATTCTTGGTGGGAATACACATCACCGCACACAACAACTAGCTTTTTCCGATGGGACTACACATCACCGTACTCATCTACTAGTCACTACCGGCGGGACTACACATCACCGTATACAACAACTAACCATCACGTGAGGCTTGACATCTACTACGACAACACATCAACATTAAAATAGGAATTAAAGCATTCCGAAATCAACATCACAACACGCATAAACACGTACACCGACAATCAACCAAGCAAGGCAAGTATAGGAAAACTTACACTTGGGTCTAGGTTAGCCTCTAAGGCTCCACCTAAAACCTCCAAGAAAACATATTTGAATCATTTTAAACTTCAAAACATTTCCACTCACCGATTGAGCCCAAACGAAAGCTGAAACATCGATCTCAAGCTTCCGCAACACCCGGTATCGCGCTCAAAGTACCCGAATCAATCTCCTCTGCTTCAAGACAACCCCAAAACAGAATATTAGGATGCTAATATACTTATAAACCAGAAACAACCCGGAAATCCACTCCTTGCAACCAAAACACGTTGATTCAAACCCAAATTTCACCCAAAACTTCACCAATTTCGTTCTAAACAAACCCCAAACTGAATCCATCAATTTCAACCATCAAAACACATCTAAAAACATCTAGAAACATCCCCAACCTCAAAGGAACCACCATCCACTATTTCAACCCAAAACCAAGCCAAAAACTCTACCTTTTCAACCCAAAATTTTCATTTTATACCTATTTCGGGTTTCCTACTATTAGCCACCATTTTAGCATTTTTAATACACCAAAACAAGATTTAAAACACCCTTAAACATGGCATCAGAAGAACCAAACAAAAATCCCATGAAAATACCCATTTCTCCAACCCAAAACCAAAAATGCATTTTAATGGGTTTAAAAGAAAGTTTTCAATGTGTTCATGTTAAATATGTAAAAATCTGAGCAATGAAGAGATTACCTTGAAAAATCTTGCTTGGATGAGGGGTTTGAGGCAATGGAATAGTGAAATAGGGTTTAGAAGAGGTTTTTTGGTGAAAAGGGGGATTTTTGAAGAAGATAGCTTTTCAAACTTTTCTTTTCTTTCTTTATTTCATTTTCTCAAAATTCCCATTTTGCCCCTTTAAATAAAAAACCCCTTTTTGTCTATTAAAAATGTTTTCTTTCAATTAAACTAACCCGAACCGGTTTAGCCAAACTCGGTTATCTCTCAGGCCCCAAACCCCAGGCGTTACAACTCTCCCCCACTTAAGGAATTTCGTCCCCGAAATTACGTGACGGAAAAAGATACGGAAACTGTTTCTCCATGTCTTCCTTCCTCTCCCAAGTAGCCTCTTCTACACCTCGGTGTCTCCACAAAACCTTGCCTAACTCGATAGATCTTCCACGCAACATTTTCCTATCTGTAGTAAGAATTTCAACCGGCTCTTCATCATACGACAAGTTTGGGTTCAACTCGATCTCTTTCACTGCATTACATGAGACAGATCCGATCTACACTTCCGAAGCATCGAAACGTGGAACACATCATGAATCTTCTTTAACTTTGTCGGCAGTCTCAATCTATAAGAAACATGACCAATCCTTTCGACTACCTCGTAAGGACCAATGAATCTCGGACTCAACTTACCTTTCCTACCAAACCTCATCACCTTCTTCCAAGGTGAGACTTTCAAAAACACTTTGTTGCCTACGACATAGCCTCATACGGTGCCATATGAATACTAGCATGATAACTGTTGTTGTACGCAAACTCTACTAACGGCAGGTGTTTCTCCCAAGAACCCTGAAAGTCGATGATACAACACCTCAACATGTCCTCCAACACCTGAATAACTATCTTTGACTGACCATCTGACTGTTGGTGATACAAAGTACTGAAGTTCAACCAAGTACCCAAGGCACGATGCAAACACTCCCAAAATCTAGCTGTAAACCTCGGATCTCGGTCTGATACAATCGACTTCGGTACCCCATGCAACCTCACTATCTCACTAATGTACATATCGACCAACTTATCTAAGGTGTAGGTAGTATGAACATGTATGAAATGGGCACACTTAGTGAATCTATCGACTATCACCCATACTGAATTATTCTTCGAAGGAGTCAACGGTAAACTCAACATAAAGTCCATGGTAATACGTTCCCACTTCCATTCTAGAATCTTCAACGGCTGTAACAACCTTGAAGGAAACTGATGCTCGACCTTAACTCGCTGACATACCATACACTTACTCACAAACTCGGTCACATCTTTCTTCAACCCAATCCAGTAGTACTCTTCTTTTAACCCACGATACATCTTCGTACTACTTGGATGCATAGCAAAAGGACTGTTGTGAGCTTCATTCAAGATAGTACGCCTCAACTCAGAATCTTCCGAAACAACTATTCTATCCTTGAAACATAAGATCCCATTCTCAGCAAAGCAAAAATCTGTGGGATTACCCTCAGCTATATCTTGCACGTGAGGTGCCAAAGACTCGTCTTGCAACTATTTCTCCCGAATCAATTGAACCAACGAAGGTTTAACCTGTAGCTCATCTATCAAACCGCCATCATTTGACACACTCAATCTCGCAAACATGGCTCGCAATTCAACTGCCACTTTTCTACTCAAAGCATCAGCCACTATGTTTGCCTTACCCGGATGGTACTCTATCGTAAGGTCATAATCCTTAAGAAGCTCTATCCACCTACGTTGTTTGAGGTTCAGCTCTCTCTAAGTCATCAAGTATTTCAAACTCTTGTGGTCGGTATAAAATGTGCACTTCTCACCATAAAGACGGTGTTTCCAAATCTTCAAGGCGAACACTACTGCGGCTAACTCAATATCATGAGTGTGGTAGTTCTTCTCGTGAACCTTCAAATGTCTCGAAGCATAAGCCACAACCTTACCCTCTTACATAAGCACACAACCTAAATCTACATACGATGCATCATTGTAAATCACAAACTTTTTCCCCGGTTCAAGCTGAATCAAAATTGGAGCTCCGGTCAAAGCTTTCTTCAACTTCTCAAACGCTTGTTTTCTTGCACCTGACCACCCATACAGAACATTCTTCTGAAGCAATTTAGTCAAGGGTGCTGCAATCTTTGAAAATCCTTCGACAAACCTTCAATAATACCGAGCCAAGCCTAGGAAACTACGGATTTCGGTCACCGACTTTGGTTGCTTCCAACTCACTGTGGCTTCTATCTTTTTGGGGTCTACACTAATTCCATTGGCCGAGATCACATGACTTAGGAAGACCACCTCCCTAATCAAAAACTCGCATTTACTTAACTTGGCATACAATTGATTTTCAAGCAAAGTCTGAAGCACTAGCCACAAATGCTCATCATGCTCTTTCTCGGTCATAGAGTACAATACGATATCATCTATGAACACCACTACAAACCTATCCAAAAACCTATAGAACACTCGATTCATCATATCCATAAATGTTGTTGGTGCATTAGTCAAACCGAAAGGAATTACCAAGAACTCATAGTGCCCATAACGTGTACGGAAGGCTATCTTCGGTATGTCCACATTCTTTACCTTCAATTGATAGTAACCTGATCTCAAATCAATCTTTGAAAACACTAAAGCACCTCTCAACTGATCAAGCAAGTCATCTATCTGTGGCAAGGGATACTTGTTCTTTATTGTTACCTTGTTCAACTGCCTATAGTCTATACACATCCTCATACTGCCGTCATTTTTCTTCACAAACAAAATCGGAGCACCCCACAGAGAAATACTAGGCCTAATGAAACCTCTATCTAACAGTTCCTGAAGTTGTGTCTTCAACTCTTTCAGTGACATTCTATACAGAGCAATAGACACGAGTGTAGAATCTGAATACGTCTCGATAGCAAACTCAACTTTCCTATCTGGAGGCAAACCCGACAAGTCTTCTGGAAAAACACTAAAAAAATCACAAACTGTTCTAATGTCTTGCGGTCTAACCTCACTCATATTCGGGTTCATCACATAAGCCAAATACGCCTGAAACCCGAATCCATCAATCTCTGAGCTTCTAAAGCAAAAACAACATTGGACAAGAACTTAATGTTCTCGCCCACCACTACGACTTCAAAATCATCCGTAAGTCTCAAAGAGACTCTCTTGGTCTCAAAGTATACCCTAGCTCTATGCTCTACGAGCCAATCCATGCCCAAAATCACATCAAAACCATAGAACGACAATTCCATCATGTCAACCGAAAACACATAGCCCTGAATCATCAAAGGACACCTCTTATACATCTTTCTAACTACCACGGTCTGACCGAAAGAACTAGTAACATTTATACCTACTTCTAACCACTTATACGGTAAACCTAGAGACATTACATGTTCACCCAAAATGTACGAATGTGTCGAACCAGAGTCTATCAAAGAAATCAAAGTCAGTGACTGTAACGAGAAATTACCTGCGATGACATCCGTGGCATTCCCAGCCTCTTGTTATGCATACACCCTAGCCGGCCCTCGACCCTTGGGCTAAACTGCTACCCCATGAGCTAAGTTCCTTTGACCATCGTTCCTCGGCTGAAAATTGCCTTGACCGTTCCCACGACCTCTCTGATGCTCAAACCCCCTAGCTGGAGCCGGTCCGCCCCTAGCCGGGTGTGGACAGCTACACCTCAAATGATCTCGGGAACCACAGTTCTAACATACCCCAAAGGTACCCATACACTCGCCCGGATGGCGTCTCCCGCACCTAGTGCACTCAGGAGTATGAACAACAGCTTCTTGGTCCTGATGGCCCCGTCCATGATTACCGCCCTTATGTCTCGAATCGGGCTGATACCTCTTATCTTTCTGCCTCTTGGCATGATCTCTGTCCCAATCCGCATGTCTTTTCCCAGAATCAGACCCGCTAGCACGAGCACTCGAGCCTAAGTTTTGCTCAATATCTTTGGCCCTAGAGACCACAACATCAAACTCGGTGTAATCAGAAGCGAGCATATAAGTCTTCACATCCCTAGTCAAACCATAACAGAAACGCTCACACCGTTCCCTCTCACTAGAAACCAACTCGGGATCATACTGGCTCAACCTCACAAACTGAACCTCATATTCTGTCACCGTCTTACTACCCTGAACCAAGGCTATAAATTCCCTCTTCTTCTCATCCTGATATCGGACTCCAAGGTACTTCTTTTTAAATGTTGTTTAGAAGAATTCCCAAGTGGCATCTGCTTCTGCCATACCCGAAGTAACGGTAGTCCACCAAGCATACGTATCTCCCTGAAGCAAGAAGACAACACAACCCAACTTACGAGTGTCTGAGCACTCCATCTGGCCTAAGATTCGTGTAGTACTCTCGAGCCAAGCCTCTGAACCCTCGGGAGTCAAACCACGGAACTCAACTCCACCCAAACTACGAAGCCTCTCATGGGGTAAATCAGTCTCCGCACCCTGAGGTGGTGCTGCAGCATGCATACGGGCCAAAGTTGCCTGAAAAGCTCCAGCTATAGTCTGAATCAAATGGGTCATGTCCGCACATGCCTGGCCCTGACCCGCCTGAGCTCCATTACCCCTAACATTTGCACCGGCCTGAGGTCCATTACCACCACCTCTAGCATTTACACCGGCCCGAGGCACATTACCTTCGCCACCCACCCCATTACCATCAGGAGCATGAGGAACATGAGGCACATCCCCGGGTGCCTGGTCACCCGCTCAAGGTCTTCCTCTCGGTCTTACCATAACGAAGATAAATCTAAAAATACAAACACATCACACACAAGAAAAACATTAGGTTAGCAAGGGCAAGGATCCAAGTTCTCAAGCTCTTTAAACCAAAACCATTTTCCAATAACAACAACTAGCAATGGGAAGACTCGACTAAACTCCAACCAACAACAAGAACAATAAAACATGTTTTCATACACCATGCAATAGCAACCAATCCAAACTAACTAACTTACCTGCCCTGGAGACCTCGTAACTGAGGCTCTAATACCACCAAATGTAACCCACTCGTCCCGACCTAGCCAACAGACCGAACCGAACGGGTTACACGGGGAAAACCCAAGAGAAACTTGTTAAGGTCTCACTCAGATTAGTAACCCTATTTTTTCTTTTATTTATCTTGTCTAAATATCACTTTTAATCCTATGTGTGAAGACAACAGCGGAAAAGCGAACACAGATACGAACTAAGCAGGGACATACGATAATTTAAATTTACCAAGTAGCTTATTTATCAAATTCCATGCTCACGAGGCAAAACCACCACAAAGAAAACTTCTAAACACAACTAGGGAGCATACAAACATTAGAGACCAAAACGCAACATTTGGAAACCCTTGAAGATGCCTTTTAATCGTTTAAAGTACATGTGTTTCGAAACATGCCTGCCCGTTTCGAAACGCCGGCTCCATTCAAAATGTAACCTCATGTCGTTCCGGAACGGTCCTATCTTGTTCCGGAACGGGAGCCTTTAGTGACCAAAAGTACCGGAATGGCCCTACGTGGTTCCGAAACAGGAACCTCTAGTGGCAAATTGTACCCAAACGACACCACTCCCGTTCCGATACGGGTACCCCTGGAGCTCGACCGGTCCGAAACCATACCAGGCGTTCCGAAACACCTGGACACAGTTTGGCCCAAAAACACATTTTGACACCTCCAAACGTCCCCAAACTTGCCCCGAAACATCACAAACCACATAGCAACTTATCATACAAACAATCTAAATGCAAAAACCCCTAAACACGACTTTAAACATGCATACATGCAACAAAAGGATCTCAAACTCAAAGCTCACAAGAACACTTAGTTTCAAAAACACTAAAATGCCAAAATACAAGGTAATCTACCAAAAGTCATAACAAACTTCAACATATCATGACACCAACATTTAAAACATGCTAGCAACTTAACAAAGCCAAAATATAAGAGTTTGAACACCAACTTCCTAACATAATAGTCTAGTAATCCCATTGTCTAAGCATTATTACAACCACAAAACCATACTTGAGCTTAGCAAGAACTCCAAGAACTCCTCCCTTGCCCACTTGCCTCCCGAAACCTCTAACAATCTGTATTGTTGGAAAAAGAGAGTGTAAGCTTAAAAGCTTAGTGAGCGGAGCTCTAAAACACAACAACAATGCAGTTTAAAACATATATCTTAGTTTTGAAAACAAAACCACTATAGAAAGGGATGCAATAAGATGGAAACATAGACGAAACATGGTTTGCACATGCACAACTATTTCTGGTGGGACTACACATCACCGTACACAAGAACTAGCATTTTTCCGATGGGACTGCACATCATCGTACTCATTTACTAGTCACTATCGGTGGGACTACACATCACCGTATACAATAACTAACCATCACGTGAGGCTTGACATCCACTACGACAACACAACAACATTAAAACGAGAATAAAAGCATTCCGAAATCAACACCACAACAAGCATAAACACGTACACCAACAATCAACCAAGCAAGGCAAGTATAGGCAAACTTACACTTGGGTCTAGGTTAGCCTCTAAGGCTCCACCCAAACCCCCAAGAAAACCTCTTTGAATCATTTTAAACTTCAAAACATTTCCACTCGCCGATTGAGCCCAAACGAAAGCCGAAACACCGATCTCAAGCCTCCGCAACACCTGATATCGCGTCCAAATTACCCGAATCAATCTTCTCTGCTTTAAGACAACCCAAAATAGAATATTAGGATGCTAATATACGTGTAAACCAGCAACAACTCAGAAATCCACTCCTTGCAACTAAAACACGTTGATTCAAACCCAAATTTCACCCAAAACTTCACCAATTTCGTTCTAGACAAACCTCAAACTGAATCCATCAATTTCAACCATCAAAAAGCATCCAAAATAATCTAGAAACATCCCCCAACCTCAAAGAAACCACCAACCACGATTTCAACCCAAAACAAAGCCAAAAACTCTACCTTTTCAACCCAAAAATCTCATTTTTATACCCATTTCGGGTTTCCTACTATTAGCCACCATTTTAGCATTTTTAAGACACCAAAACAAGATTAAAAACACCCTTAAATATGGCATCAAAAGACCAAAACGAAAATCCTATGAAAATACCTATTTCTCCAACTCAAAACCAAAAATGCATTTTAATGAGTTTAAAAAGAAAGTTTTCAATGTGTTCAAGTTAAATATGTAAGAATCTAAGCAAGGAAGAGATTACCTTAAAAAATTTTGCTTGGATGAGGGGTTTGAGGCAATGGAATAGTGAAATAGGGTTTATGAGAGATTTTTGGTGAAAATGGGATTTTTTTTTGAAGAAGATGGCTTTTCAAACTTTTCTTTTCTTTCTTTATTTCATTTTCTCAAAATTCTCATTTGCCCCTTTAAATAAAAGACCCCATTTTTGTCTATTAAAAATGTTTTCTTTCAATTAAACTAACCCGAACTGGTTTAGCCAAACCCGGTTATCTCCCGAGCCCCAAACCGCAGCCGTTACAATTTAACTGGAATATACCTTTGTATCTGAACTGAAACCTAAAGTTTGCTCCATATTTACTGTTATAACCGATTACTATTGATTATTGTTATTACCGATTACTATTGTTACGATTACTATCGATCACTGTTATCACTGCCTAGACCGTTATATCTCGGAACTTGTTGTATCTCGGAACACCATGATAGCTTCGTGCTCGACCGTATTCATGCATGTTACTTATAGCATCCATTGGTAGTACTGTATTACTAAGCTTTTCGAAGCTCACGTTGTTTTTACTCTCGCAGGTTAGAAGAAATCTATCATGGTTTCGTGACCGAAAGTTGTGTTTGGAGTTCTCTTGCCACTACTTTGGAGTACGATACCGACATAGTTAGTGGGCATGTACATCATGTATTATTTTATGACAGTGTCTGTAAAATGTTTTCTAAAATTTTTGCTATATGTTTAAATGATTTCTTGAAATAATATTTTAATTAGAAGTTACCGTTATAATTTAATAAGTGTCTTAAGGGAAAATGTTTTTATATGAATTTTTACTGTGGATCGCTCTTGTGACCCTAATGTAACTTCTTAGGATCCGTGGTAACGTATAGACGAGTCTAGGGGTTACAAAAATTGTTTCATCTATCGTCGAAATGAAGACCTCCGTATCGCATGGGCAATCGGCACACCTTGCGCCCTTTAAAATTAGGTTTTAGACATGATGCTGTAAAATAAAAAATATGTATTATTATCAAAAAAATACATTTGAATTAGTGGTGCATGATAGTAATGGCCATATACTTAGTGTTTCTTACCGTATTAATGCAAATATTTTACCTATTTTTGAAGCAGAAGCACCCTATGTGTTTCAGGGTCTTCAATTTGCTGCAATAAATTTTTTTGAGATATTGTGGTTGAGGGAGGTGCAAAAAATAGTTTTTCAGAAACTCAACTCATCAGAGGAGGTTTTTTCGGCTATACAACCTTTCACCCATGATGTCAAACATTTAGCCGAAGATTTTCAGTCTTGTCGTTTCATCTTCATTAGACACAATGAGAACCATAAAATACATGTATTGACTTTAGAAGGTCAAAGGGATATGATGATAGATTCCGAATCGAAAATGCCCCTTAGAAGGTTTTTCATGCCGATGTTATTGATCAACGATGGCTTCATCGGCTAAAGCATCTCTGGTAAAGACGGAGCCATAATTTGAAATTAGAGACAAAATATAAACATTTAAAAGTAGGAGGTACAATTATAAATAAACTAATTTTAAAAAATTATATAAGATGAAAAAAATTGTAGGTGAGGGCAACACGATTATTTTAATCTCCTTTTATTTCGTTAAAAGATATTTTTTAGTTTAATTCCGTTATGTTTTCTAGGAGCACTTTTTTGTTTTTTTTTTAATTTTTAAGGCTTAATAAAGTTTGCATTTTTATTTATAAAAATATATATATTTTAATCACAACATCATAACTAGGGGTGTGAAAAACTGACCCGACCTGGTAACCTGCCTGAAACCCGACCGAGTTAGAACCTGGTTTAACCCGAGAATTTAAAGACTGAACCCGACCTGCACCCGACCGAAACGAACCCGAACCCGAATTTGACCTGTAACTGTAGAAACCGAACCCGAACTGCACCCGACCGAAGTGAACCCGAACCCGAAATTGACCTGTTACTGTAGTAACCGAACCCGACCTGCACCCGACCGAAACGAACCCGAACCCGAGACTAACCTGCCAGATAACCGATTTAACCCGACCTGTTTGGACCCGACCTGAAATGAACCCGACCTGTTTTTAACCCGACCTGTTTTGAACCCGACCTGTTTTGAACCTGAACTGTTATTGACCTGAACTGTTCTTGACCTGAACTGATATTGACCTGAACTGTTATTGACCTGAACTGTTATTGACCTGAACTGATATTGACCTGAACTGATATTAACCTGAACTAATACTATTATTTGATTTGCTAATAATGATAATTATCTGACATTTAAAGAAGTTATATTTAACGAATATAAAATAATGTCAAGTATTGAAAAATTATAAAATTAATAATAATTTCAAGTATTGATAAATTACTAACTTAACTTCAATTAAAAGATAAATTGAATTAATAATAATTCTAAGTATTAATAAATTATATTTCTAATTAACTTTACTATTATTTTAAAATAACTTCAAAGATAAACTATTATACTTAATTAACTTAAGTGGAATGAATAACCATTATTAAATTAAAATTTTATACTTAATCAAATTAAGTTAAATGAGTAAAAATTATTAAATTAAATCTATATTCTTAATTAAAATAAGATGACTTAAATTTTTTATTATAAGAATAAATTAATGCTAAATAATTAACTTGCATTCATTTTAATTGAAGTTAAGTTAGTTATTAAATTAACTTAACTTAAGATTAAAAATAAATTTAATTAACTTGCATTCATTTTAAGTTAAGTTAGTTATTAAATTAACTTAACTTGCATTCTGATAAAGTACTTAATTACATAAGTTGAATGAATAACCATTATGAAATAATTTTTTTATACTTAACTAAAATTAGTTTGAAGTTATTAAACTAAATATGTATACTAAATTAATATAAGATAACGAATTTTTTTAATTAACATTACATACTTAATTGACTTAGCAAAAAACTGATTAATTTAAATGACTTAATTAAGTTAACTTGTTTAAAATATAATAAAACATTAACTTTGGATGGAATCAGGGATACTTCCAAAAAAAACAGAATAAGGTAAAACTTAAGACGAGGTTTGATATGTGTGGTTCTAGACTTCTAGTATAATGAGGAACTCCTGATCATCAGGATGGCAGGCTGAATGGATGAAGAAATGAGTCATCTACTCAGGTTTAATTTGATTGGCTAGCTCGGATGCTATCCCTTCACGTGGCGTTGTCCTTTTGATGTGAGGTGGACAAGAGTTGGATTGGATATATTGCTGTTGCATGCTATAAACACATTTTGTATCTCCCGCTCCTTCATGGAAATATGGTCCCTTTTCAAGTTATCATTTATGGTTAGGGTTTAGATAATTTAGAATACGCTATATTTTTTAAAGTATATGTTTTAAATTTAAAATTTTGGGTTAGAATATACATTTTGTATCTATAGCTCATAGTCCGTAATCCTAGATCGAGGGTTTAGTGGTTAGGGTTAATTACTCATGCTTTAGGGTTTAATGCTTAGGGTTTAGAATTAGATATTAGGGGTTTAAACATTAAACCCTAATATTTAATCAATGAACTATAGTCCCTAACCCTAAACCCTAAACAATAACCACTACCCTCTAAACCATAAAACCCTAATATTTAATCTATAGCTCATAGTCCATAATCCTAGATCGAGGGTTTAGTGGTTAGGGTTAATTACTTATGCTTTAGGGTTTAATGCTTAGGGTTTAGAATTAGATATTAGGGGTTTAAACCCTAAAGCCTAATATTTAATCAATGAACCATAGTCCCTAATCCTAAACCCTAAACCCTATACATTTAATTACAAATAATAATAATAATAATAATAATAATAAAACTAATAATAATAATAAGCATAGTAAATATATAATAATAATAATAATTGTATTTAAGTGTATAATAATAATAATAATAATAATAATAGTAATAATAATAATAATATTACTAATCATAGTAATAGTAATAATAATAATAATAACTAATAATAATAATAATAATAACTAATAATAATAATAAGCATAGTAAATATATAATAATAATAATAATAATTGTATTTAAGTATATAATAATAATAATAATAATAATAATAATAATAAACCCTAAACCCTAACCACTAAACCCTAAAACCTAAACGCTAAAAACAAAAACCATTAATCCATCAATATATATATATTACATGTACGTATGTACGTATCATTTTATAAACAGTAAACCCTAAACCCTAAACCCTAAAAACCATAATCCATCAATATATATATAATACATGTAGGTATGTTTGTATTAATTTAAGATCAATAAACCCTAAACCCTAAACCCTAAAAACCATAATCCATCAATATATATATATAATTAATGTAGGCATGTTTGTATTAATTTAAGATCACAAAACCCTAAACACTAAACCCTTAAACCCTAAACCCTAAACCCTAAAAACCATAATCCATCAATATATATATAATTAATGTAGGCATGTTTGTATTAATTTAAGATCAGTAAACCTTAAACACTAAACCCTAAACCATAAACCCTAAAAACCACAATCCATCAATATATATAATTAATGTAGGCATGTTTGTATTAATTTAAGATCATTAAACCCTAAACCCTAAACCCTAAACCATAAACCCTAAAAACCATAATCCATCAATATATATATAATTAATGTAGGCATGTTTGTATTAATTTAAGATCAGTAAACCCTAAACACTAAACCCTAAACCCTAAACACTAAACCCAAACCCTAAAAACCATAATCCATCAATATATATATATATAATGTAGGCATGTTTCTATTAATTTAAGATCAGTAAACCCTAAACCCTGAAAACCATAATCCATCAATATATATAATTAATGTAGGTATGTTTGTATTAATTTAAGATCTCTAAACCCCAAACCCCAAACCCTAAACCCTAAAAATAAATCCAATAGTACCAACTATATATATATATCACATATACGTAATCCCCTAACCCTAAACCCTAAACCCTAAACCGTAAACCGTAAAAATAAAAATCATAATCTGTCAATATATATAATACACATAACACAATAAACCATAAACCATAAACCCGAAGGAACCCGACCTGAAATGAACCCGACCTGAAACGAAACTGACCTGAAATGAACCCGACCTGAAACAAAACCGACCTGAAATGAACCCGACCTGAAATGAAACCGACCTGAAACGAACCCGACCTGAAACGAAACCGACCTGAAATGAACCCGACCTGAAACGAAACCGACCTGAAATGAACCCGACCTGAAACGAAACCGACCTGAAATGAACCCGACCTGAAACGAAACCGACCTGAAATCAGCCTGTCAATTAACCGTTTTGACCCGACCTGAAATGAACCGACCTGAAATGAACCCGACCTGAAATAAACCCGACCCGAAATGAACCCGACCTGAATTGAACCCGACCTGAAATGAACCCGACCCGAAATGAACCCGAACCCGAACCGAATCGAGTCAAAACAAAAAATGACCCGAAATGACCTGTAACCGATTTGACCCGACCTGACAGAGCCCGACCTGAAACCCAACTGTTGACCTGTTTTTACATCCCTAATCATAACAAAACACACACTTTATGTACAGAATGATTAAACTCGTATATATTAAGATAAATATTATTCGCTTTGCCATTAAAACTACTTGTTAGCTCCACAAAATTTATCATTCTTAAAAACAAAAACAAATGCGTGAATATTTGTAACAAAAACAACCAATAGTGATATTAGTTAATTAGATGATTTTCCTTTTTCATATTATATTTTCACCTACAGGTGTGCATAGGACTAGTATTGACAAAATTGTTATCGATTTTGCTATAAATATACGCCTTGGCTCCTCCTCCTTTTCCTCCTCTTCCCACTTTCTCTCTCTACCCTTTTTCCTTTGCTTTTTTAAGAAATAACATTGCGAATAGGGAGAAGGGTGAGAGATAAAAAGGGAACCAAAGAATTCCAATTAGAAATCTAAAAAATAACCCCCAAACTAGAATAGGGTTCATCGCTTCTTCCTCCTCCCCGAAACGACTACGCCAGGTACTTCGATTTCCATGCATTTTCTCTTGAGTTTCTTGGATCTGAATTTCGCTCTCAATTTTTCAGATTTCAATTTCGACCCCTTCAAAAATTGGGGAAATTTTGGATTTTAGGGTTCTAAAGTACAACTTGTTGAATTTTTACTAATATGGTAATATTTGCATGTTGGTAAATTGGTTCAGTTAGGGCTGGGGATTTGAATCTTTTGATTGTTTAGTGATAAAATATGATTAGAATAACTGGGGATTTCTTCTTGGTTCTAGATCTGGGATCGGATTATATGTCGATCTGGTTGGAATCTCTTTTTTGCTTACTGTTTTTGAAGTTTTGAGATATATTGATCTCAGAATGCTTTTACAGGACATTTTTGGATCTCGATATTTGAAAATATCGAGATTTTGCATTCAAATTTTTAGCTGTTTTCGGCTTATTGGAAGATGCTGTTTAAACAATTAGTTACCCTGGTTCTTTTTTTTATTCTTTGGTTTGGTTCGGTTCAGAAGCTGTTTTCGCTTAGGCTTCCTTATGCTTCTTTAGAATTTAAGTGCATATGTATTTTCTTTATGCCTTTTTGTATGTTTCTTTTGCTACCATTTTTTATATTTCTTTTTGCTTCATAAATTGTAGCTAAAAGGGACAAAGTAAGCCATGAAGAGCAAAAATAATGAATAATTCAGATGAATAAAACGCAAATGAACTCATGGTTTTGGGTTCTCCAAGAAGTTATCCTTGCTTTTCTCATTTTTGCCTTGGAATTTTTGGTGCTTGCAGATTTTTGTTGGTTGCTTTTCTTTCTATGGCTGCTGCTGCAACTGCATCCGCTGGTCCACAATATGCTCCACCAGACCCAACTCTTCCAAAGCCGTGGAAAGGCCTAGTTGATGGCAAAACTGGTTATCTCTACTTTTGGAATCCAGTAACAAATGCCACACAATACGAGAGGCCTGCAAATATAGATTCTGTCCCAAAATGTTCTTCAGTGCCCATGGGTTCTTCAGTTCTGGTTCAACAATCTTATGAAGGACATTATAGGCATAATTTTGAGAAGGAAAATGATCGATCTGGAAGAGGGTGCAATACTGTACCAAAACTTGAATCAGTATTAGGGAGTAATCAGGTATTTGTTCCACTTCTTGTCCTATAAATCTGGTATTTGTTGATGTGTTTGTTCTTCTCAATCTTACATGACAAAGTAGTACATTTTTATTAACTTGTTGAGTACTAAAGTGAGTATTAATGCATGTCCCTTTTCTTTTAAATGTATATATTATATTTGTCTACCAAAGTTACATAAGGTCAAGCATCGGATGTGGGAATTTATGGTATGTTCATTTCCTACCTAGTAGGCTAGTATTGGTTTAATGTTCTTAATTTTGCATAGAATGCAAGGGGTGGACCATTTCATTCCCATAATACACTTAATGGGACTTCCAGCTCTGTGATTGGAGGATCATTTTCTAGAGGACTAGGATCAGCAGCTGGAGAAAGTAATTTGTCTGGTGATGCTTATTGTCAACAGCATGAGATAACAGTAACTGTGAGTATCTAGGTGATAATTATGGTTTATTATCCATTTTAGTATTTTTTTTCATTGAGGCAATTTAGCTTCTGTAACTCTCATTTTGCTTGGGACATAACTATACCTTTTGACAAATTGTTCTCTCTTAAATCTTGTCAGGGAGGTGAAGTACCGCCACCCTTTTCATCATTTGAATCTACTGGCTTCCCTTCAGAGATACTGAGAGAGGTGTGCTTTTCTGCTTCTCCTTTCTCCTTTTAGTCTTTATAACATAGGTGGTCATTTGAAAGTTGCATATGGTAAGTAAGTGAAACTATGAAAGTTGAATGTTTCTTGCGGAAAGTTCTGTGATTGCTGGAGGTCCCGATGTTGAGCGTCAGACACATCTTAATTCTTTTGCCATCTTTACTTTTTTGTCGCAGGTGCGATATTTGCTCCCTGGAGGGGCTAATGTCGTACGCTGTGGTGCCCTCTGTGGGGGGCTTTGCTTGTAATTTGGGGCGCCC
Organism: Hibiscus tridactylites; assembly: GCA_958450335.1. NCBI lineage: Eukaryota > Viridiplantae > Streptophyta > Magnoliopsida > Malvales > Malvaceae > Hibiscus > Hibiscus tridactylites. Next base: position 74,133,720 of record OY288269.1, on the reverse strand, counting down.
TTGTATGGTGGACCAATATTTTGGAAGGGCATACTGAATTACCCAAGTTTTTGGCCTGGACTGCCGTAGCTGATGATTAATTCTGCCACTTGGTCCGAACGGAAGAAGAGGCCTCCTCCAGTTCCCTGCTTCCATCAGCAAGCATTGACCGCTTGCATATGGAGGATGATGCTTCTTCTGACATAAGCCATTCCTCTATAATTCCTAAAAGAAAACCATAAGTCTTGAGGGCAATTCTGCTCATGGTGGTTGTTGGTGTTTTTTTTCTTTCTTTTAACAGGTACACAATGCTGGGTTTTCTGCTCCAACTCCTATTCAGGCTCAGTCATGGCCAATTGCATTGCAAGGTAGAGACATAGTGGCCATTGCAAAAACGGGTTCTGGGAAAACATTGGGTTATCTAATTCCTGGATTTATGCATCTCAAACGTTGCCGTAATAATCCTCAAATGGGTCCAACGGTGTTAGTTTTATCGCCAACTAGGGAGTTGGCTACTCAGATACAAGATGAAGCTAACAAGTTTGGGAAGTCATCAAAAATTAGTTGCACGGTATGTTACCATTCTTTGAATCGGAAGTCAGGACATCGATTTGTTCAATTATTTTTGTTGGTTCTTTTATTATGTTCCAAAATAAATAGGATACTTAAAAGTTTTCAAATGATGCTCCCCAATTATATTTTGATGTAGGATCTTTTCAAAGGTAAAAGTGGAAAGAACTGTGAGTTATAACTGATGTGAATCACTATATGTATATGTGCAGTGTTTATATGGGGGAGCACCAAAGGGTCCTCAATTGAGAGAGATTGAGAGAGGAGTAGATATCGTGGTTGCCACACCTGGAAGGTTAAATGATATTCTGGAGATGAGGAGAATCAGCCTCCAGCAAGTTTCTTACCTTGTGTTAGATGAGGCTGATCGCATGTTAGACATGGGCTTTGAACCTCAAATACGGAAGATTGTGAAAGAAGTTCCTACTCGCAGGCAGACACTAATGTACACGGCAACATGGCCAAAGGAAGTCCGTAAAATTGCAGCTGATCTATTGGTAAATCCTGTTCAGGTCAACATTGGCAATATTGATGAGCTTGTGGCAAACAAATCTATTACCCAGGTTTGAACTCCGGTTTTGCCATTTCTGATATAATTCAAAGCTTATTTGGGTATCTGACGGTTAATAGTTCTTGTTGTGAACGAATGGTTCTCTCTATTATATGGTTGCTAAGAAATTTATCATTCTTATGATATGTTGCAGTATGTTGAAGTATTGTCACCAATGGAAAAGCACAGAAGATTGGAGCAGATACTGCGCTCACAAGAACCAGGATCCAAGATTATTATTTTTTGTTCAACTAAGAAGATGTGTGATCAACTTGCTCGCAACCTCACTCGGCAATTTGGAGCTGCTGCTATCCATGGAGACAAATCTCAGGCTGACAGAGATTACGTGTTAAGTCAGTTTCGCAATGGGAGGTCCCCGGTGCTTGTTGCTACTGATGTTGCTGCTCGCGGATTGGACGTTAAAGACATACGGTAGGGGTTGGGTTTTCTTATATGCGGTTCCATTGCTTTATACTTCTATAGCAACAAGGAGCTACTTTTGTTAATGCAGGAAACTCTTCGTATTTAATGTTTTCTTGGCGATTTTATTACATCTGCCATGTTAGTAAATCATGATAATGATTGCAATTATTAATATCTTTCACAGGGTGGTAATCAACTACGACTTTCCTACTGGGGTCGAGGATTATGTTCATAGGATTGGGAGGACTGGAAGGGCAGGTGCAACCGGATTAGCATATACATTCTTTGCTGATCAGGATTCAAAGCATGCTTCAGAGCTCATCAAAGTTCTAGAAGGTGCAAACCAGAGGGTGCCGGCAGAACTTCGTGATATGGCTTCACGTGGTGGTGGGAGGGGAATGCCTAGACGTTGGGCTCCCAATTCTGGTGGCCGTGATGAGGGACGCGGTGGTCGTACTGGGTTTGGATATGGTGGCAGGGATGGTGGCAGAGGTGGTCGAGGAATTTCTACATCATCTAGCTGGAATGAGAGAACTGGAGGACAGGGATATAATCACGAGTCCCGTGATAGGTATGTAGTGTTCTCTTTATCTTTTTATTTATTTTTTCTGATTTTTAAATTTAATTAATTGTAATGTTCTATACTTGCTGCTGGACTTATTACAGTTCTCTTATATCAATAACTTATTATTACAGTTGAACTGTTTCTGTGGCAGTATGTGAAATTTTTTATTTTGCCACACCATCTTTGATTAGTGAAATTAGAATTATTCTAATTTTGGTATGGAACTTTAAATTCTCCCATGTTTGTCAACCCCTTTGTTATGTCTGAACTGATATGATTGTCGTTTCCATGATAGTTATAGTAACGGAAGAAGTCGCAGTCGAAGCCCTGCAGGTTGGGGCGACCGCAACAAAAGTGGCTTCCATGAACGCGACCAGAGTCATAGTGCTGCTGGACGTCAGCGTTCCCCAACACGCAGCAGTTTTCATGACGTGGTGATGAAACGTGATCTGTTGTCTCCGCCCCAACTACACGGGCCACTTCATAACAATGAGAATTCAAGCAAACCATGGAGCTCAACTCGTTAGAGGTCTATTTGAACCTTTTAAAGGTTTCGGGGATGAGGAAGAAGGCACGATGATACCTCATTGATCTATTTGACCTCAGAATATAGGAATTTGGTGGTTTTCCCATGCCTTCTGGTAAACTTTTCTTCAGTTTTATATAATAATTTATAGTTTCAGAAGTTGAGATTACAAGAGAATATTTGTTGCATTTTTAAAGTTAGACTTTCTAGGGTTTTAGATGGAGAAGTTTACAAGTGTTTCAAGGTAAAATAAAAGGGGAAAAAGGGCAAAGTTTATTATTATTTATTAGGATAAAAACCTTAAATCAATGTCTTTGAATCTTTTACTAAATGTGATGCATTGGTTGTGTAATTCTCTTTTACTAAATGTGATGTATTGGTTGTGTAATTCTCTTTTACTAAATGTGATTGATATGTTTATTTAAGGGTCAGATTAATTACTATCACACTGGATTAGTTTGTTTTTGTATGATTGGATAAAGATTAACCTTTTTTTCCCCTCTTGAAAACAAATTCAAGAATCGATACAAATGGTTTCTTATGCAGCCTTGGGCTTTGGCTTCAGTTGTTTCACACTCGAGTTGAAGACTCCAGCAAGAGCCCAGTGTAGTTAGTGCCTGCATGCCAGCAGTTAAAAGCTACAATACAAATATAATTATAGTATAAGACGACTTCAGTATGTTGGTTTCTTATGCAGCCTTTTTTTTTGTATGCTGATTTGAGCTACTTCGTTTGGCATTGATTTTGGAATGGGCGTTGGAGTAAAAACGGGCGTCTAGCAAAAGTGAATTTTGAGGCAAAATTTGGGTTTCAAACGCGTTCGGCAGTTGAACCGCTGTTTGAGAAGTATTCTCAGCCCTTAATTTACCAAGGGCCATACACAATCCCATTGCCATGTTTGCTAAATTTATTTGGATGTTTGGTGAATAGATTGTGATGAAACTTTTAATTTAAAAAAAACTGTTAATAAAAGTTTTTTTTTGAAGTTAGAAGTTTTGAGGTAAAAGTTATAAAAATAACTTGATAACCTAAATTTAATTTTTTTCTATTTTAATTCTTTACCCATTGTGACATTTGCAAACTAATATTTTTTCTTTTATTTTTTTCTTTTAATTCTCACACATTTATATTTGTATTTAAATTTAATACTTAATTAAATTGTGTTAAAATACTTGTATAAATAATAAATTAATATATAGATTTTTTTAAATATGCTAAGTAATGTTATATTAAAAAAGTTTCTATGAGCAAAAACCTTAGTGACTTGCTTGTGTCATCGTATGGATCACTTTCGTATGCGGCTCCAGGCGACCGTCCCCCGGATGACATAATTATTTTGACTAATTTGACAGTGCTAGAGTGCTCTGGGCCCCTTTAACCAGCGGAAAAGCTTCACATGGGAAAGAAAGGGCGTAACTTGAAAAACCCTAGTGATGGTGAATGGACTCGTACTTTATGGCTTGCTAATGTTGGTGATACACTAATGGGAGAAGTCGATGAAGACAATGGTATTGCTGTCGGTCATGAACTTAAAGAAGGATCTGACTGCATAAACAATTGTAGATTTGTGTACTACTGAGATCCTGACCACCAACGTCGGCACATAGGCTAGCGCTGTTAAGCCTTCCTTTAGTGTTCTTATTGTGGGTAAACTGCAGTGGTCAAACAGTCAGGGTGTATAAGTGAACTGGATGTGAAAGTGAGGATAGAAAATTTTCTTCTTGGAGAGGAAAATGTTGTACCGGAAATTAGATTTTTAGATAGAGTTCATGACGTAATTAATGCGAAACTTGCGAGTTTCATGATCATTCGGTTATTGGAGAAGTCTATTTTATCGGGCGCTTCTTAATCGAGTTCACGCTTTGTGGAATCCAAGTGGAGAGATCAACCTTATTGACCTCGATAACGAGTGCTACCTTGTCCGCGTTTTGCTCATGAGGAAGAATTTGTCAAGGTTCTAACTAGAGGACGATGGTTGATTTATGGAAGCTATTTAACGGTCTAGCCATGGAGCAGGAGTTTATCTACTTCTATCGCGTATCCTTCTCAGATCATGGTATGGGTTCGTCTTCCCAAATTGTCGTATCACTATTATACTAAAAGTCTATTTAGACATATTGTAGAGGTTGTAGGTCAGGTGGTCCGTATTAACTATAATACCACCAAAGGGCGAAGAGGGAGGTTTGCGTAGCTAGCAGTCATAAGGATCTAGATAAACCTTTGAAGTCAGGAATTGTTATCGATGGTCTGCGGGTTGATCTTAAGTATGACGGCTTGCCTACTATCTACTACTCTTGTGGAATGTTTAGACATACAAAGGAAGTGTGTGGCCAATTGGTACAGGCTAATGGTGGCACATAAGTTGTTTCCCTAAAGAGTAGGAAGCCTGATGAACGTTTTGATCCTTGGATGCAAGTGATTAAGAAGAAAAGGAGGGGGTGACTCGCAAAGATCCATATGTTGCGAAAAGTGACCCTCGTACGAGTCGATAACAGGGTTCTTGTTTTGTTTCTCTGCCGGACATTCATGATGAGGTTGTTGACCTCGAGTTTTCGGGTTTGGAAGGTGCATCAGAAGCTGCTAGCAAGGAGCAATGAGGCTCAATGTTGGAAATGCCGAGAGCTGTTCAGCACCATCATGCGAAATCTAGCAAGCAAGGTGGACACATAGTGCCTAATGACGTTGGTTCTGGTGTTACAGGGGTTGGTAAATTGGCAAACCACCAGGGTGTGGTTCTGACAGCCAGTAAGGATATGAGAAATGCCTCGTAGGGAGCGAGTGTGGTTAGTGCGGAACTAGTGGCGTCGAAAGAGAGGGTGGTGTAGGTTGACTCTTTTTGAATATGGACAAACATGTTGCGGTTCAGGTTAGAACTAATAGCGACAGGCTGGCCTGTAGGAACAAAACTGTTGAACTAATATTTTGATATAACAAATTAAAAGAAAAATGTTTTTGGACTTAATCAAATTTATTAAATCTTTCAAAAATAATTTAAAGTCCAAACAAACTTGAAAAATTTGTTTCGAATGATTTCTAACATTAGCCGATCTTTTTCTAAACATATATGATCCGTTTTTGCACTAAATCTGTTTTTCCAGTCTCCAAGGCAAAAAGGATCGATCCCCTGATAAAAGGGATCGATCCCTTGGTTGACAGATTCGTTCAATTTTTCTTCCAGCCTCCAAGTGCAAAAGGATCGATCCCCTGGTTTATGGGATCAATCCCTTCACTGTAACGGTAATATTTTTATGAAAAAGGATCGATCCCCTGGTTTAAGGGATCGATCCCTCGTGTTATAAATACTGATTTTTTTGTAGGTAACGACTATTTTGCATCCCCAACGGCTATAACTCATCCCCAACGGCCATAAATGGCTAGAAACTCATTCCACACTATATGAACACCACAAGGACACTTGAAGAAGTTTAGAGACCACATCCAAGCTTAATGTTCAAGAGAAATTGAGTTTAAGTCTTTATTTTCTTCATTTCTCTTGTAAATATTTGTAGAGAGTGATTTTATTGTTTTTATCCTTCACTCTTTCTTGTGAGCTCAATTGTGTAAACACCCACCTTGTGAGGTTTATTTGTTTACATCTTTTTAACCTTGTAAAAGGGAGAGGTTCTAGTTTAGCCTAAGTAAAAACTAGAGAGGTTCTATCTTAGCCATTGAAAAGATAGGGTTGTAAGGTTATCCCTTTGGCCTCAAAAGGAAGAATTCATAGTAGTGAATTGGAAAATCCTTAGTGGTTTGCTAAGGTAGTGGATGTAGACTTTGGTTAGAAAGTCGAACCACTCTAAAATCATCGTGCAAATTGTCTACCTTTCTTTCGGGTTTAGCCAATTCTACCAAGAACCAAAAACAACCCTCTTAACGGTTTTTGGAGATCAATTCGAGCGTGTTACAATCCTTTCAAAAACGGTCGGATCCCCCCCACAGTCAATTAAGGAACTGGTGGCAAAAAGGTTCCTAAGTTTGAGCTTAGTGTTAAAGGGTTATATAACACAACTTCAAAGTCTGAGAAAAGGGACAATAAAGGCCCTCCCAAGCTCGGTCTTGTTGAATATGTCCCGGCCTTAGTCTCAAAATTGGACAACACTCAAGCTGTTGATACTAGGCTACTAAGGGACACTGCATCACCTATGGTAGGTGAAAGCCTTCACGTTCAGTGGCGGGAGAACACGACCTTCTATCAGAAAGACTCGGACGACATGCATGTTTAGGCCTGAATCTATTTTCCAATCATTTTAATGGTTAAGTCTATTTTTGGAATTTTCAAGGGGCCTTCGACCCCAGTTTTAATAGATACTTCAAATTATTGGTGCGAAAGCAACGTCATGAAATTGTAGCATTGATGGAGCCACGTATAAGTGGCCATCTGGCTGATGAGTTTATAAGGAAGTCTGGTTTTGATTTCTCTTACAGGGTCGAACCTAACAGGTTTTTAGGTGGTATTTGGGTTTTGTGGAAGGATTCAGTTCATTTAGATATTCTTATTCTTTCCGATTAGTTTATTCATGGGTTGTGATCACCGTCGGATGGAGAACATAACTTCTTTGTTACCTTTATCTATTCTAGCCCTCATGCGAGTCAACATCATGTTTTGTGGGAGCAACATGAAGCGTTGGATCTAGTTTGGGTTGGCCATAGTTTTTGGGTGGTGATCTTAATTTTATTGGGAGCATTTGGAATGACAAGAGGGTTCTCTTAGGCGTATGAGGGTGTGTCCATGTTTTTGTGATTTTTTGTTTGAGTCGGACTTGATTGATATGGGATTTTCTAGACCTCAATTTACTTGGAAACGAGGTTCTCTCTTGCAGCGCTTGGATTGTTTCTTATGTAATACGGCATGGTATGATGTTTTCCCTCTATTCGAAGTTGTTCATTTGTAGCAGTTGGGGTCTGATCATTGTCCGATTTTACTTGATACGAGTAGTCGCAGATTGTTATATAATGGCTTGGAATGATCATTTGGATTTCAGAAATCTTCTATAGAGTGCTTGGTCCTGTGATAAATATTTTCAACATAGCATTACAGAGTTTCAATGCAAAAGCCGCGCCTGGGACCTTGATGTCTTTTGGCACATTGGTCGCCTGAAGACCTCTCTTCTTGCTCGCATTTGTGGAATGGAAAAGGCCCTTGAAGTTTCGGATAATCCTTTTCTTTTGGGATTAGAGGTGGATTTGAAGAAAGAGCTTGATTCTGTGCTTTCTTAGGAGGAGATCTTGTGGCATCAAAAGGCGAGAGTTAATTGGATCGAAAAAGGAAACTGTAATACCAAATATTTACATACAGTTACAATGGCTAGGAGGAGGCGTAACATTATTCGGAGACTCAAGTTGCACAATGGTAATTGGTGTGAAGACCCTACGGTTCTCAAGGATCATGCTAGGACTTTCTTTAAGATTTTTTTTTACCAGTGAACCGTGTATCTCCTGTGTTGTTGTTTTGGCCTGTGATTTTCATAGATATAGTGATGTGGAGTTGAGACCTTTACTTGCTGATGTGACTAGTGAGGAGGTTCGCGGTCTGGTTTTTTATATGGAACCTCTAAAAGGCTTGGGTGGATGTCATTCATGTTGCTTTTTATAAAAAAATTGGGATATGGTGGGTGATTCTGTGGTCCAGTTCGTGAGAAACTTCTTTGAGACAGGGAATTTGGAGGAATGAGTGAATCAAACGCTCTTGGTCTTAATTCCTAAAATTGAAAACCCGAAACTTATTAGCCAGTTCCGTCCGATAAGTTTATGTACAGTTCTTTACAAAATCATTACCAAGTTGTTGGTGTGTCGTCTTAAGCCTTTTTTATCCAAGTGAATTGATTGTACTCAAGCAAGCTTTGTGCCGGGCTGATATATCACCGATAATATTATCCTCTCACAGGAGGTGATACACTCTATGGCCAGTAAAACTAGACGTAATGGTTGGATGGCCATAAAGGTCAATTTAGAAAAAGCCTATGATCAGCTAGAGTGGGACTACAATGAGGAGACTCTGTTTGTAGTTGGTCTCACAACAAGGTTTATTTCTCTCATTATGGTCTGCATGAGATCGGTCTCGATGCAGATTCTTTGGAATGGTGAATTAACTGTTCAATTTGACAGTGCTAGAGTGCTCTGGGTCCCTTTAACCAGCGGAAAAGCTTCACATGGGAAAGAAAGGGCGTAACTTGAAAAACCCTAGTGATGGTGAATGGGCTCGTACTTTATGGCTTGCTAATGTTGGTGATACACTAATGGGAGAAGTCGATGAAGACAATGGTATTGCTGTCAGTCATGAACTTAGAGAAGGATCTGTGACTACATAAACAATTGTAGATTTGTGTACTACTGAGATCCTGACCACCAACATCGGCACATAGGCTAGCGCTGTTAAGCCTTCCTTTCGTGTTCTTATTGTGGGGGAAACTGCAGTGGTCAAACAATCACGGTGTATAAGTGAACTGGATGTGAAAGTGAGGATAGAAAATGTTCTTCTTGGAGAGGAAAATGTTGTGCTGGAAATTAGATTTTTGGATAGAGTTCATGACGTAATTAATGCGAAACTTGCGAGTTTCATGATCATTCGGTTATTGGAGAAGTCTATTCTATCGGGCGCTTCTTAATCGAGTTCACGCTTTGTGGAATCCAAGTGGAGAGATCAACCTTATTGACCTCGATAACGAGTGCTACCTTGTCCGCGTTTTGCTCATGAGGAAGAATTTGTCAAGGTTCTAACTAGAGAACGGTGGTTGATTTATGGAAGCTATTTAACGGTCTAGCCATGGAGCAGGAGTTTATCTACTTCTATCGCGTATCCTTCTCAGATCATGGTATGGGTTCGTCTTCCTAAATTGTCGTATCACTATTATACTAAAAGTCTATTTAGACATATTGTAGAGGTTGTAGGTCAGGTGGTCCGTATTGACTATAATACCACCAAAGGGCGAAGAGGGAGGTTTGCGTAGCTAGCAGTTATAAGGATCTGGATAAACCTTTGAAGTCAGGAATTGTTATCGATGGTCTGCGGGTTGATCTTGAGTATGACGGCTTGCCTACTATCTACTACTCTTGTGGAATGTTTAGACATGCAAAGGAAGTGTGTGGCCAATTGGTACAGGCTAATGGTGGCACATAAGTTGTTTCCCTAAAGAGTAGGAAGCCTGATGAACGTTTTGATCCTTGGATGTAAGTGATTAAGAAGAAAAGGAGGGGGTGACTCGCAAAGATCCATATGTTGCGAAAAGTGACCCTCGTACGAGTCGATAACATGGTTCTTGTTTTGTTTCTCTGCCAGACATTCATGATGAGGTTGTTGACCTCGAGTTTTCGGGTTTGGAAGGTGCATCAGAAGCTGCTAGCAAGGAGCAATGAGGCTCAATGTTGGAAATGCCGAGAGCTGTTTAGCACCATCATGCGAAATCTAGCAAGCAAGGTGGACACATAGTGCCTAATGACGTTGGTTCTGGTGTTACAGGGGTTGGTAAATTGGCAAACCACCAGGGTGTGGTTCTAACAGCCAGTAAGGATACGAGAAATGCCTCGTAGGGAGCGAGTGTGGTTAGTGCGGAACTAGTGGCGTCGAAAGAGAGGGTGGTGTAGGTTGACTCTTTTTGAATATGGACAAACATGTTGCAGTTCAGGTTAGAACTAATAGCGACAGGCTGGCCTGTAGGAACAAAACGGTCGGATCCCCCCCACAGTCGATTAAGGAACAGGTGGCAAAAAGGTTCCTAAGTTTGAGCTTAGTGTTAAAGGGTTATATTACACAACTTCAAAGTCTGAGAAAAGGGACAATAAAGGCCCTCCCAAGCTCGGTCTTGTTGAATGTGTCCCGGCCTTAGTCTCAAAATTGGACCACACTCAAGCTGTTGATACTAGGCTACTAAGGGACACTTCATCACCTATGGTAGGCGAAAGCCTTCTCGTTCAGTGGCGGGAGAAAACGACCTTTTATCAGAAGGACTCGGACGACATGCATGTTTAGGCCTGAATCTATTTTCCAATCATTTTAATGGTTAAGTCTATTTTTGGAATATTCAAGGGGCCCTCGACCCCAGTTTTAATAGATACTTCAAATTATTGGTGCGAAAGCAACGTCATGAAATTGTAGCATTGATGGAGCCACGTATAAGTGGCCATCTGGCTGATGAGTTTATAAGGAAGTCTGGTTTGGATTTCTCTTACAGGGTCGAACCTAACAGGTTTTCAGGTGGTATTTGGGTTTTGTGGAAGGATTCAGTTCATTTAGATATTCTTATTCTTTCCGATTAGTTTATTCATGGGTTGTGATCGCCGTCGGATGGAGAGCACAACTTTTTTGTTACCTTTATCTATTCTAGCCCTCATGCGAGTCAACATCATGTTTTGTGGGAGCAGCATGAAGCGTTGGATCTAGTTTGGGTCCATAGTTTTTGGGTGGTGATCTTAATTTTATTGGCATCATTTGGAATGACAAGAGGGTTCTCTTAGGCGTATGAGGGTGTGTCCATGTTTTTGTGATTTTTTGTTTGAGTCGGACTTGATTGATATGGGATTTTCTAGACCTCAATTTACTTGGAAACGAGGTTCTCTCCTGCAGCGCTTGGATTGTTTCTTATGTAATACAGTATGGTATGATGTTTTCCCTCTATTCGAAGTTGTTCATTTGTAGCAGTTGGGGTCTGATCATTGTCCGATTTTACTTGATACGAGTAGTCGCAGATTGTTATATAATGGCTTGGAATGATCATTTGGATTTCAGAAATCTTCTGTAGAGTGCTTGGTCCTGTGATAAATCTTTTCAACATAACATTACGGAGTTTCAATGCAAAAGCCGCGCCTGGGACCTTGATGTCTTTTGGCACATTGGTCGCCTGAAGACCTCTCTTCTTGCTCGCATTTGTGGAATGGAAAAGGCCCTTGATGTTTCGGATAATCTTTTTCCTTTGGGATTAGAGGTGGATTTGAAGAAAGAGCTTGATTATGTGCTTTCTTAGGAGGAGAGCTTGTGGCATCAAAAGGCGAGAGTTAATTGGATCGAAAAAGGAAACTGTAATACCAAATATTTACATATAGTTACAATGGCTAGGAGGAGGCGTAACATTATTCGGAGACTCAAGTTGCACGATGGTAATTGGTGTGAAGACCATACGGTTCTCAAGGATCATGCTAGGACTTTCTTTAAGATTTTTTTTTACCAGTGAACCGTGTATCTCCTGTGTTGTTGTTTTGGCCTGTGATTTTCATAGATATAGTGATGTCGAGTTGAGACCTTTACTTGCTGATGTGACTAGTGAGGAGGTTCGTGGTCTGGTTTTTTATATGGAACCTCTTAAAGGCTTGGGGTGGATGTCATTCATGTTGCTTTTTATAAAAAAATTGGGATATGGTGGGTGATTCTGTGGTCCAGTTCGTGAGAAACTTCTTTGAGACAGGGAATTTGGAGGAATGAGTGAATCAAACGCTCTTGGTCTTAATTCCTAAAATTGAAAACTCGAAACTTATTAGCCAGTTCCGTCCGATAAGTTTATGTACAGTTCTTTACAAAATCATTACCAAGTTGTTGGTGTGTCGTCTTAAGCCTTTTTTATCCAAGTGAATTGATTGTACTCAAGCAAGCTTTGTGTCGGGCTGATATATCACCGATAATATTATCCTCTCACAGGAGGTGATACACTCTATGGCCAGTAAAACTGGACGTAATGGTTGGATGGCCATAAAGGTCAATTTAGAAAAAGCCTATGATCAGCCAGAGTGGGACTACAGTGAGGAGACTCTATTTGTAGTTGGTCTCCCAACAAGGTTTATTTCTCTCATTATGGTCTGCATGAGATCGATCTCGATGCAGATTCTTTGGAATGGTGAATTAACTGTTCAATTCAAACCTACGAGGGGTATTCACCAAGGTGATCCCATGTCCCCCAACCTTTTTGTTTTGTGTATGGAGATGTTATCTCAGCCTACTAGACGTCGAGTGGTTGCTGGAGATTGGAAGAAAATACGGCTTTCTCAGAATGGCCATGGTCTTTCGCATCTGAATAGGCTCTTATAAAAAATAAAATCTGCTGCATGGGAAGAATTGTTGAAAACAAAATCATTCATATTCTTCCATAACTGCCATAGTATTGAAACAAATAAAACTTTCTAGGCTATATCCTGTTTCGCCACAAACACTTGAGTGCTACGGTTAAGCTGAATCCAAATATCTCGAGCCACCTTACTGTAACACCCCCTTCCCGGCCTGGTAGGGAACTGGGTCGGAGCGTGTTACCGGAGGACAATACGATGATCGGTGCTATGAAATTTCATCTTAAACACATTCTTAATCAATATTAGTCATACAAAACGTTACCAATGAACTTACTAGTCCAATTAATAAGGTAAGGACTACAATTAACAGTTTAGGGCCATTTTGCAACTTTTACAAGTATTAGGGACTAATTGGTAATTATGACAAGCTAGAGGTCTTTCGATGTGAGTAACTTTACCAAGATGAAATTCATTACTCAAAGGTCAGGTATACCAGATTTCATTTAATTCGGGGGTCATTAACACAATCAATTGTCTTTACAAAAAATTCAGTGACTAGGTTGTAACATTATCAAACTGTCCAATGAGTCTTTAACATTATCGAAACACCTCAGGCTGTTTCGGAACGGGTGCACGAGAGTCAACTATTGTTGACCTTTCCCTTTAGATCGTTTCGAAATAGACTTGACCTGTATCGGAACAGATTGACCTGCTTTGACTTTGACTCATTTCGGTACGCTATTAACCCATACCGAAACATTGGTCTCCAGTGACAAAATGTTCCGAAACAACATTACTTCATTTCGGTACACCCATATTCTTAGGTTCAATAATGTACACTCGTACCGAAACATCATCACCCGTTTCGATACGGCCTGGCCTGTAATTATAGATTTTTGCTGGTTTTTATTCGATTTACCCTGTTGAACGATGTCCAAATGCAACGAAACTTTACACGCAATATTTCAAGGGTATAAACTACTAGCATGCCACTTTTCATGAATATATGAATATGTTTACCATGTTTTTACCTTTTTGAGCTATGTATGCATTTTCCATCCATTTTCAACTTTACCAAAAGAGGCATTTTAAGCTATATAACTTATTACAAACTTAGCAATGCACCAACACAACAAAATAGGCAAAAATGACTAGTTCAACTACTTTGCCACCTTCCTAGGAGTTTATAAGACAAAAACACATTACTTGGGGCTGGTAGTGACTTGTCTTGCTTGCCGATCTGATCTTTCGACAAAGAAACCTTCTCAACCTGAAAATGCATGAGATGAGACACGTTAGGCATACTTTGCCTAGTGAGGTAGTCACAAACAATGTAAGTAACAATAATGCCATGGTTATACTTATACATAGTCTCATGCCAACAATATCAATGTTATGCAACCATACAAAATGTATAAACATGTTTTATTTTCATTTGTAGTCCTTGGATTGAATCAAGATCGTGGATACGCGAATTCATACGCCTCGCCAAATCAATAAATGGTCTAGTCCCTCCGCCTCGCCAATATGACCAATAACAATACACATCCCTCCGCCTCGCCAAATCAATATAGGCCATTGCCTTAGGACCGTAGTCCACCCGTACACTAAGCTCATGAATTCTATGGCATGCCAATTGTATCCAGAGTCTATTCCAATCCAAGGTTGTAATATACATATTCATTTCAATAGTAAATGATATACCAATGTCCAATGAATTCAATGTTGTCGGTGATCAATATATGTGTCTCATCATCAATAACTCATAGATTGGTATCAATATCAATGTCCGATGATTTCAATGCAATAATCCAATGACAATGCTTATATCAATGACAATATACAATGACAATAATCAATATTGAATGGCAACTTACCGACACTTACCAAAGTGTCCGATTAACCATCCAATGTAATTTCTTCAACAATAATGTTAGCGATGTAATCTAAAATATCAAATAATGATCCGGGAAGGCCTTTCGCCTAAGCGCGAGACTCCGACTACACTCACTTTAACAATCTGAAGCTTCAAGGCTCTCGGATAGCAATCCCTTTGTTCCTAGCTTGTGATGGAGATGGTGAAACCTCTTTCTCCACTTCTTGAGCTAGAAAATTAATAGAAAACTATTAGGATCGATGTTTCAATATCAAAATCAATATAACGATATCAAAATCGATATCCGACTTCAATAGAGATGACAACGATGAGATATCCATGGATAGTCAAAACCCTAGCTTAGATTACTCTCAATATATCAATGGAATCCAATAACCGATTGAGGAATATAGTTACCCGGTCGATAGCAACGATTCAATATCGATAAAATGAAGAAATAACAAAGCATGAAATTCCTCCAATGGAGGTGTGTGCTTAGTTGAAGAAGATGATGAAAGTGAGAGGTGCTAGCTTAAGAGTTTTCTCGGGTAAGCTATCTTCTCTTGTTTTTGTTTCTAATTTTAACACCAAGCTTTCCTTCAATTGAAGGAAAGTCATCAGATAACTCCACGTAAGTGGAGATTTTAATTAAAAAGGGCTAGTCGCAAGGTTAGTCCCTCACTTTTCATACAACTATTGTTTTGCCCTCCAACTTACACTTTCTTCAATTTAGTCACAAAACAGGTTCACTAATATTTAGTAGAGTCCCATGACGATATTTTAAGTTCATTTAGAGTTCGATATCATTAATTAACTAGTCGATCTTATGCTCAGACTTCATCAATGTTAAATTTTTGATCACCGAAACTCAATTCCGACTAGACCAGATTTTAGGGTGTTACACTTACAATCTCTCAAGACATGAAATATTGTTTCATTAGCAGCAGAGCAACAAGGGCAGAGAGGGTGGTGGCTCATTGCTCATCGATATCTCTCATCATTGGTCATCAATTGTTTCTTATAATCTAGCCACACAAAGAGGCGTAGACGCCGCAGAACATGCAATTTCAATATAGTCTTCCGAATATGGAGCTTGTAGTCCTAAACAAATGATGCTAAATCAAATTTGAAGCTCATTTTGACCAAATTCGAACCACATGCTCCTAAACTAACCTAAAATACCTATTTATCTTAAATTCATACTTTTGAAAATAATTCTTTTTTTTTCAATTTAGTCACTCAACTTTGTATGATTTCCTAATTTCTTCATTTCCTCTTTTGTTTTAAGTCCACTTTGACCAAATTTAAACCACATGTTACACTAACACTATATAATATATGCATGTAACTTTAATTCATATTTTAACGAAAAAATTATTCTTTTTTCAATTTAGTCCCTTAACTTTACATTTTATTCAATTTAGTCTTTCAACTGTATTGTTTTATAATTCTTTCTTCTCATCAATTCCTTGATTACTTTATACTCCCATCAATAATTGTTTTAACACTTCCCCTCGGAATATTTTAATCATTTTAATAGTAATCGTATGGAAGCATAATCATTCATTGATATAGAGACAGATGTGTCCCGATGCCTTTATAAAACACACTACAATCTATATTAACAAAAATATAAAGTAACATAGCATGTCTTATGTCTAGACAACTCTCTAGAGCATAATATTTTAATAAGTTTTTGGAAGCACAATCATTCATTGATATAGAGGTGGAGGTGTCCTGACGTCTTTGTGGAAATATATTATAAGTTATTGAAGCTGAGTATGAAATTATCGGCTAGTTTTCTCTCTACGCCTCTTGGACGGAGGAAAGTCTATGGGTTAGCCTATCTCTACACCCCTTGTACGGAAAAGTCAAATATATTGACTTTATAAAGCCATATATAAGGTATAAAAAACTGATCGACCTAACAACTTGATCAAAACCGATCGATCTCCCATTGACCCGAACCGAAATCAACCGAACCGAAAATAACTGACCCAAAATGACCCGAATCACAACAGACCCAAAATAAAATCGAATCGAACCAATCTGAAACCAAATTTGAACCGAATGATATCAAATCCGAAATAATCGAAACCAAATGACTCAAACCGAACCCGAATTGAATGACCCATTTTCCACCTCTAAGGTTATATAATATATTTGGTTTTTACTTACATAATTATGAGGTTAGTTTGGTGGTTAGGCTAAGCCATTACAAAATTTTAATTATGAGGTTGGTTTGGTGGTTAGGCTAAGCCATTACAATTATTAAATTTTATTTTCGACCCCCTTAACTTTTAATTCCTGGCTTCGCCCACGGTATCAAGACAATAACTTGTGCGAGTTTCAAGCTCGAGTCGAGTTCAATTTTCTCAACTCGAAAAATCAAATTATACTATTTTTTGCGATTTAGTCATTGATTCCATTTTCTTTAATTCCCCCTATTTAATTTTTATAAAATTGATTTACTTATAAATTTGCCCCCAAACCCAAATCCTAGCTCCATCTATGTTGAGGAACTAATTAGGCTTTACAATATGGCAGACCACGAATGTCCCAAGCTAGAAGAGGTTGTAGAGGTTGTAATTCATCCGGAGGAGAATCAAATGTGGACATGTTGAAATGAGGAAAGACTTTATACTTGACGAGTGCATCAATAAGCATGTTACCTTCACAAGGAATCCACCAAATATCTGTCACCCGAACTCGTCTTCAAAGATTATCTATTGCACGAACAAGAGGAATCGAACTATATATTGCATTCTGGTCTTGCAGGATCTTGACAGCCTCTAGCAAATTAGATTGGATCATTAGTAACTCAAAGTCATTTTCCCAATCAAGTTGGAATATCGATAAACAAAGCACACAACTCGATCTGGAGATAATTCGTCACTCCTACTGCAATCACTAATTTTTTCCAAGATAATAACCGATTTTTATTTTTATTTTTTACTTATTTATTTTTATTATGTTTATCATTATTATATATTTATATATTATTTATATTGCATTGAATTAAGCAGTAAAAATTAAAAAAACATTAATTAAATAATTTTAAAGAGCACTCCATATATTTTCCGCCAAAATAGTGATACAAAAATTTGACAATAATTTTGTTTGAAAGTGATCGCTGAAAACCCTAGCGGTGACGGCGTGATCGCAAGCCTTATAGATGGCCAGAGTCTGACCCCTCACATGATTCCTAGTGGTCGTCTTCCAGAATTTGTTCTATCTGTAACTGTAAAACCCCAATTTTGGGCTTAGAAGTTTTAGTTTTGAACCGGACCAGTCAGATTTTCGGTTCGAATATAAAAGGTGGTTTTAAGGAAAACCTAGTTCAGGATGCACTAAAAATATGGAAAAATATCTAAAAATCCTCTTTTAATATATATAAGAGAGTGGTGAAATAAATTTTATAAAATGAGGTTTGGAAATATGACATTTTGAGTTAGTGACTAAAATGTAATTTTTGAAAAGTTGGTGACTGTTTTAAAAGGATTGAAACTTTGAATCTTTAAGGAGCTAATTTACCCAAGGGAGGATTTCTCCAGATTTTTTCTAGATTTTTAAAGACTCATTTAATGTTTAATTAATAAAAAGAAAAGAGGGAAAAAGATATTTTTAGTTTCATAACTAACTTTTACAAAAATTTTCCTATTTCATTTTCTCTCAAAATTCCCTGAGCCAAACACATTTCCACATCAACTTTTCCTTTGATTTTCACACCTAAAGTTGAGATTTTAATTCCTAAATGATTCCTAATCATTTCTACATCAAATCCTCATCATTTGCTTAATGAATTTTCAAGGATTTTGGCTCTAAACAAGGAGAAATCCACATTTAGAAGTATGAACGTCCTTCTCCTCTAAATACTCAGTTCTTTACTGAAATTCCAAAGTTCTCAATCCTTAAATTAAGTTTTATTAAAAGTTTTAATGTTGTGATCTTGATTTTGGCTTAAAATGCAAGATTTGGATTTAATTTTGAAGAAATTCGTATTGGATGATTGGGCTCTATTTTGAGATGTCTTTTTGATGTATTTTGGATGTCTAAATGATGTGTGATTGAGGTTTAATCAATGCAATCCCGAATAGGTTGATTTTCCTAAGTTTTTACTTGTGAAAATGGTGGTTTTTGGGGTGATCTTGGTGTTTTGTTCATGCTGGAGGTATAAGGACGAGTTTGGGATCATTTTGGATGTTAAAAGATGTTTAAGAATGGTTAGAAGTGATGGATCTTGGCTGGGTTAAGTTTTGGAAGAGTTTGGAGGTGATTTCGGTTGTGTTTGGTACCCGAAATGTTGGATTTGCGAAGAGCAGCGAGTTTAGTTGTGTTGATGGTGTTTTTAATGCATGATGATGCATTAATCCTCTGTTGTTATGTTCTTGAAACAGGGGAGAATGATCCGTGAGCAATAGAGGTGGCGTTGAAGGTTTCGGATGCTTGGAAGGCTTGTTGGCTAGCCTAGTTTTGTGTATCGGTGAGTGAAGTTGGGGTTTTCAGCTTTAAAACCAATGTTTGAAGGTTTTGGGAGCTTAGTTTAAGTCTAAACAACTTAGCTAAGCTCAAGAGTAAGTAAATGGAATTTCTCTCTTGGTTTGTGTTATGAATTGGTTTTTAATGCACTTGTGATTGTTGGATGCAATGCATGTGATTTGCATGTTTAAATTCTGTTTTGAAAGCATATTTTAGCATGGTTTAATGCTGGTTTTGAAAGTCATGTGTTGAAGGATGCTCAAGGTAAGAGATCCTTGGTTTTGTACTTTGGAATTGTGGAATTGATGCATAATGTTGCATGTTGTTTAATGGCTTTGTTTAATGCTTTAAAACTGTGAATTGATGATGGTAATTGATGGTATTGGCAAGTGATGTAAGTGGTTTTGGTTACTTTAATCGGATATAGTTAGCCGGCTATAGGATTGGGTGCACCGTGAATTGAGTCACCTTGGATGTCGAGGGGGTTGTAACTGTACCGTAAACTCCATCTGAGAATCCTAGCGATTGAGGAAATTGGTGTCACCACGATGGAGGATGGCTCTCGTGGGTGGGCTTTGTTTAGTGCCACCACGATGGAGGATGGCTCTCGTGGGTGGGCTTGGTTAAGTGCCACCACGATGGAGGATGGCTCTCGTGGGTGAACCTTTTTAAATTCACCACGATGGAGGGTGGCTCTCGTGGGTGGACTTTGTTAAGCGTCACAACGGTGGAGGGTTGCTCCCGTGTGTGAGCTTGGTTAAGGTGATTACAATGGTTGTGGTAGCTTCCATGTGTAAGCCTTGTGATGTGTCCCGGCTCTCGCTAGTGTGTTATACAACTTCCGATGAGTGATGTTGAGGGGTTGTGATTGTACCGTTAAACTCCATCAAGGGTGTTTAGGGGGTTGTGATTGTACCGGTAAACTCTACCTTGTGTTGTTCGGTTGTGTGTATGGAGCGTGTGGGACAACGCTTGTAATCCGCGTATCCGATTGTGTCTTGTGTTGTGATGGTTTGTGAATTATCACTTGGAAGCCAATATAGTGTTCTTGGATGTAATGAAGCATGAGATGCTTGAAATGATGCAAGGTTGCATGGAAAGTGTGTAATGTTCCAAGAATGCATGTATTACTTGTTAAGCTTGTACAAGTGTTTATCTTATATTGAGAATGGTGCATATGTGCATGGGAATCTCTTTAGTGCATTGAAGTCTTGTGAGGATTTGTATTAAAAGGCATGTAGTGCATTGATGTTTTTGGTAGTTCATGTGTTTTGCATTTGTTGAATGCATGAGATAGTTTGAAGGAACCAATGGTTTTTGAAAGGTTTTGCTTTGAAATGACCATCAAGCATATGGTAAGTATGTTGTGAAGTGGAAGTGTTTTCCAAGGAATTTGAGTTTAACCTTGCATGTGGTGTTTATGCACGAAAAGGTTTAATTAATGGTTTTTGCAAGAATGTGTTTTGGGGTAAATTGTTTAGCTTTTCTAAGCTAAAGGTTGGTTTTCATGTTGAGCAAGACATGGTTTAAAGCATGATGTTTCAAAAGAGTTTTTTCAACCAATGCTTTGATTTATCGATTTACAACTACTTTTTGAAAGGGGTTTTATGACTCGCTGCATTGATGGTGTTTTGGTTTTGAGCATTCCTCACTAAGCATTATGTGCTTACGCTCCTTTTTGTCCATCAATCCAGATATTTGAAGTTGGGACAACAAGAAGCAAGGGATTCAAGGAGAGCTCCACTTGAGAAGTGTGTCTCGGTTAATAGCTATAGATAATAAAGGCAATGGGGGGAGAGTCTTTTATTTTGATGTATAATGAGATTGTGTATGTTGGACAAGTTTGGTTTATGATTTTGAACTATGTGGTTTAACGCTTGCAATGTTTGAATCTTCTTATTCATAAGTCGTTATGCTATGCTTCTTGTTTTAAAAGCATGACTAAGTGTTGGATGTGTTAAATGAGTTGGTGCATCTAGGAGTTGTTTCGTATCTAGATTTTAATGCAATTTGGTAGTTATGATGCTTGGCATATTGTTTCTTTGTTGAGGATTGATTTGGAGCATGTTCGATGGGGTTTAGATGTGTTAAAACAGGCCTATCTGCTGTTTCTGGGCAGGGTGTTTCGAAACACCCTTGCCTGTTTCGAAACAGGTGCCTGATTTGGCCTGGGTGTTTCGAAACGGGTAGAGGTGTTTCGAAACACTTTGGATACTGCCAAGGGGTGTTTCGGAATGTCCTAGACCCGTTTCAAAACACTTGACCGTTGGGCACTGATTTGAATGGTTTTGAGGTTTGCAAGCTTTACGTTTTAGTCCTGATTTTTGTATATGCAATTGATTGAGTTTGAGATGTCCGTTTGAGATGAAATTTGGCAGAGAGGTATGAAACATGACTAATTTCATAATGGTAACTTAAAAATTGGTGAAGTCCTCTTAATTTCTAGAATTTACAAATTTGTCCCTAAATTCGTATTTTGTGCAATTGGGTCCCTTATTGTTTTCCGATTGCTGTGATTTTTGAGTATGCTTATCTCAAGACTATGCCTAGGTTTAATGTGCATCTAGACAAGTTTAAAAAGAAAAAAAAAGTTTCGTTAATCAAGGTTGACTTTCGGGTTGACTTTGGTTTTCCCCGTGTAATCTTCGTAGTTCAGGTCAACCGTCTAGGCCGGGCTAAGGGGGTTACATTTGGTGGTATCAGAGCCAGGTTGCGAATGCTTGGGGAAATGGTAAATTGTTATAATATGTGTTTGATGTTTATTCTGATGTGTGGTTGAAAGTCGGTTGAAATGTGTGTCTGTGAGAGAATTGTTGATGATTTTGTCATGCTTTTTGATTGTGAATCTTCATTGAGCTAATGTGGAATTTGTGCTGATGATATGCTGGTGATGTAAGCTGATTTTATGAATGATGAAAGTGTAATGGGTATGATATGTTGATGTTATGCTGTTGCGAGTGAATGTTGTTTGATGAGAGCATGATCGAAGTATGTTGATTGATATGCTCGATGTTGTGATATCCATGTTTTTATTGACTGTTATGTCATGTAAAAGGAGAGAATTGGGGATACCCATTGCCTTATTATTATAGCTATTGTGTTATGTTGGAATTGGAGTCTTGAATCCTTGCTTGAAGCTGGCCTGATCGTTTTGTTTGTTTTGTTATGATAGCTTGTTGTTAATAGCATGGTGAAATCGATGAGAGAATGGCAGTTGGGTGAGATGGTTGCTGCTTTAGAGCAGGTTGTTAAGGCGTGGAATTCACCTTTTAGTGGAGGTGTTTCGTCTCAGTCTTCTGTGCCTGGAGTTGAGATAGTGAAGCAGGAGGAAGAAGCTGGTTCTGTGATGAAGAGTTCATCACCTATTGTTCAAGAGGTGTTGGGAACATCTCAGGCTGTGGCGAAGGTGAGGCCTATAGACGTGCTGACTGTGGGATATGCGAGTTTGTCGAAACAACGTTTGTATGATTTGGGAGATGTGGAGTATCGTGGTTCGGCACCTGAGACGTTCGAGGCCTGGTTGGCCAGTGTAATTCTGATTTTGGATCAGGAAGGTTGTGACTACGCTTGTAAGCTAGGAAGTGTTGTCTCATTGATGTTGGAGGACGCCTGTGCCTGGTGGACATCTGTGGCGGTGGCATCGCATATCCACGATATAGATTGGGATTTCTTTGTGTCTGCCTTTTATGAAAGGTACCTTGGAGAGAAATTCCCAAGGGTTAAGCAACGTGAGGATGTGGTTTCAGTTTATGAGGGTGAAAAAAATTTAAGTAAGAGAGATGTGGGTACTAACCTTCGGAGCAGTCAGCGTAAGAGGCTACGTGATAGAAGGTTTTGCTTGAATCGAAGTCTGGGTGGTGGTGCAGACGTAGGTCAAGTGCGGTATGATCAGGGAGTGGTAGCTCGGTTGCCGAAGTGTGACCATTGTGGAAGGTTTCATGTTGGAGGTTGTCGGGGCACGAGAGTTTGTTGGAACTGTGGTTCTAAGGAACATGTGAAGCGAAATTGTTCTCAAGTGGTGAGATCAGCTTTAGTGGTAGCAAAAGGGTCTCTGAAGGGTCGTGGGCACGGCCGAGACAAAGTTCGAAGGTGGCAGGAAGGGCAGAAAGGTGTGAGAAGCTTGGGGAAAGAATCTTGTTGGAATTGTGGGTCTGTTGGACACTTGAGACGAAATTGTTTGAAGTTGGCTCGGGGTAGTCAGGGTTCTTTACCGCAGGGAGATGGCGATGACCTTAATGTGTTAGCTGATGCTGCAACGGTACGGCTGGAGAATGATGGTTCTGCGAGGAAGAGAGCTCGTCTGTTGAAGCTCCGGGGCGGTGAGGTGTTTACAGGTAACCTTGTTAAGTAACATTTACCCTAGTTATCTTAGTTTGGTTTCAGTTTGGTTTTCCCTTGCGTAGTGGTTTGGTCTTATCGCTAGCATGTTTGGGGTAGTAGTCGGTGTTGTTTTGAAAACAACTTTAGTGTGAAGAGGGTATTAGTGGGTATTTCGTGGTTAATGGGTTATTGGAATGGTAGGGTTGGACAAGTTGGAAGTGAGATAGGAGGTTGTTCTTAGACGGATCCTGAGGATGTTATTGGTGGGTGTGAACCGACATACATGCACAGTTAAAACCATTGTTATATTCTATATTATATATATGTGCTGGTCCATGCATACATGTGACATGACATTAGAGGTTTTGCATACATGTACACAAGCATTGATAGGGCATATTGGTGATCATGCATACGTACGTTCACACCTGCTAGTAGCTAGTTGGGTCCGTGAGTTTTGTGATAGGGTTAGGTTGAATGATGGGTTTTAAAAAGTTATTTTGGTGCTAGAAGAGTGTTAGAAGTAATGGAGGGTGTTAAGCGAGCTTTCAGTAATAGTGAGTGCGATATAGCATGTTGGCAGAAGGAAAGTGTTTTGGTGCTTAAAGAGTTTAGCGGTGTGGTGGTGAGGAGATTACCAGTTGAAGTTAGAATCGGTCAGAGTAGTTTTGAATAGCTGATAGATGTGGTGGTTCTTTGTGTTAAGTGATGTTGCAGGTTAGTGGATGTGTTTCCAAAGTGCTGAGGTAACTTGGCATTGATGTTGTAATAGAAGGGTTGTTTTTGTAGGTGATGGCTCGTAGCAATCTTTGAGGAGTTGAGAAGAGGTTGTGTTAAGGGTTGTAGGAAAGGTTGGCCTGGGGTGAATAGAAGTTTCGTAATCTTAATATGTATGTATAGAATGGGCGGTGTCCTGGTAAGGCTAGTGTTGTAGTCAAAGTTTGAAGTGGAAAGGCAATGTAAGTTCAAGGGCCATTGTTGGTTGGACGAGTTCTTGTGAGAAGTGGTAGGCTAGTCGTGCATAAGTAAATTCCTTCTGAAGTCAGCTAGTGGTATGTGGAACAGCTGGCGGAGTCAAGGTTGGGGTTTTTGTGACAATATTTTTTTCCGAATGTTGTGTGAGTAGTTTTGGTGAGCTGTTATGGTAGTGATAGTGGCGGTTGTGAAGGAATGTCGTCAATACGTTGAGAAGTTTGAGTAAGCAGTTGATGCTTAAGAAATTTTTCCTTGGTTTGGTAACCTTTGGAAGAGGTTGAGTAGTTTTGCAAGGGGTTTTAGAAGCAGTAAAGGTTGTGGGTCACATGGTGGCTGAACTGGATTGGTTCGTGTCACCGTGTGTACGAGTTTTGGGAGTTATGAGTTAAGGTGGTGTATGCTGTAAAAGTTTGGAGGTTCTCCAGGTTGTTGTTGGGGCTATGTGCAGTCCAGAGGTGTGAAAGGTTAAGATGTGGTTAACATCTGAGTGTTCTGGAATTCGTGAACATTATGTGGTGGTGTTGGGTTTGGTGGAGTTTTGTGTGGAGAGTGTTCAGTGGTGGTTAAGTCTCCTGTGTTGCCTTGTGGGTTGACTTGAGAAGTTTGGTTGTGCTCTTTTCGCCGGTTGAAATTTCGAGGACGAAATTTCCTAAGAGGGGGAGAGCTGTAACACCCCAATTTTGGGCTTAGAAGTTTTGGGTTTGAACCGGACTGGTCGGATTGTCAGTTCGAATATAAAAGGTGGTTTTAAGGAAAACCTAGTTCGGGATACATTAAAAATATTGAAAAATATCTAAAAATCCTCTTTTAATATATATAAGAGAGTGGTGAAATCAGTTTTACAAAATGAGGTTTGGAAATATGACATTTTGAGTTAGTGACTAAAATGTAAATTTTAAAAAATTGGTGACTGTTTTAAAAGGATTGAAACTTTGAATCTTTAAGGAGCTAATTTACCCAAGGGAGGATTTCTCCAGATTTTTTCTAGATTTTTAAAGACTCATTTAATGTTTAATTAATAAAAAGAAAAGAGGGAAAAAGATATTTTTAGTTTCATAACTAACTTTTACCAAAATTTTCCTATTTCATTTTCTCTCAAAATTTCCTCAGCCAAACACATTTCCACAGCAACTTTTCCTTTGATTTTCACACCTAAAGTTGAGATTTTAATTCCTAAATGATTCCTAATCATTTCTACATCAAATCCTCATCATTTGCTTAATGAATTTTCAAGGATTTTGGCTCTAAACAAGGAGAAATCCACATTTAGAGGTATGAACGTCCTTCTCTTCTAAATACTCAGTTCTTTACTGAAATTCCCAAGTTCTCAATCCTTAAATTAAGTTTTATTAAAAGTTTTAATGTTGTGATCTTGATTTTGGCTTAAAATGCAAGATTTGGATTAAATTTTGAAGAAATTCGTATTGGATGATTGGGCTCTATTTTGAGATGTCTTTTTAATGTATTTTGGATGTCTAAATGATGTGATGTTGAGGTTTAATCAATGCAATCCCGAAAAGGTTGATTTTCCTAAGTTTTTACTTGTGAAAAGTGGTTTTTGGGGTGATCTTGGTGTTTTGTTCATGCTGGAGGTATAAGGAAGAGTTTGAGATCATTTTGGATGTTAAAAGATGTTTAAGAATGGTTAGAAGTGATGGATCTTGGCTGGGTTAAGTTTTGGAAGAGTTTGGAGGTGATTTCGGTTGTGTTTGGTACCCGAAATGTTGGATTTGCGAAGAGCAGCGAGTTTAGTTGTGTTGATGGTGTTTTTAATGCATGATGATGCATTAATCCTCTGTTGTTATGTTCTTGAAACAGGGGAGAATGATCCGTGAGCAATAGAGGTGGCGTTGAAGGTTTCGGATGCTTGGAAGGCTTGTTGGCTAGCCTAGTTTTGTGTATCGGTGAGTGAAGTTGGGGTTTTCAGCTTTAAAACCAATGTTTGAAGGTTTTGGGAGCTTAGTTTAAGTCTAAACAACTTAGCTAAGCTCAAGAGTAAGTAAATGGAATTTCTCTCTTGGTTTGTGTTATGAATTGGTTTTTAATGCACTTGTGATTGTTGGATGCAATGCATGTGATTTGCATGTTTAAATTCTGTTTTGAAAGCATATTTTAGCATGGTTTAATTGTGTGTATGGAGTGTGTGGGACAACGCTTGTAATCCGCGTATCCGATTGTGTCTTGTGTTGTGATGGTTTGTGAATTATCACTTGGAAGCCAATATAGTGTTCTTGGATGTAATGAAGCATGAGATGCTTGAAATGATGCAAGGTTGCATGGAAAGTGTGTAATGTTCCAAGAATTCATGTATTACTTATTAAGCTTGTACAAGTGTTTATCTTATATTGAGAATGGTGCATATGTGCATGGGAATCTCTTTAGTGGATTGAAGTCTTGTGAGGATTTGTATTAAAAGGCATGTAGTGCATTGATGTTTTTGGTAGTTCATGTGTTTTGCATTTGTTGAATGCATGAGATAGTTTGAAGAAACCAATGGTTTTTGAAAGGTTTTGCTTTGAAATGACCATCAAGCATATGGTAAGTATGTTGTGAAGTGGAAGTATTTTCCAAGGAATTTGAGTTTAACCTTGCATATGGTGTTTATGCACGAAAAGGTTTAATTAATGGTTTTTGCAAGAATGTGTTTTGGGGTAAATTGTTTAGCTTTTCTAAGCTAAAGGTTGGTTTTCATGTTGAGCAAGACATGGTTTAAAGCATGATGTTTCAAAAGAGGTTTTTCAACCAATGCTTTGATTTATCGATTTACAACTACTTTTTGAAAGGGGTTTTATGACTCGCTGCATTGATGGTGTTTTGGTTTTGAGCATTCCTCACTAAGCATTATGTGCTTACGCTCCTTTTTGTCCATCAATCCAGATATTTGAAGTTGGGACAGCAAGAAGCAAGGGATTCAAGGAGAGCTCCACTTGAGAAGTATGTCTCGGTTAATAGCTATAAATAATAAAGGCAATGGGGGGAGAGTCTTTTATATTGATGTATAATGAGATTGTGTATGTTGGACAAGTTTGGTTTATGATTTTGAACTATGTGGTTTAACGCTTGCAACGTTTTAATCTTCTTATTCAGAAGTCGTTATGCTATGCTTCTTGTTTTAAAAGCATGACTAAGTGTTGGATGTGTTGAATGAGTTGGTGCATCTAGGAGTTGTTTTGTATCTAGATTTTAATGCAATTTGGTAGTTATGATGCTTGGCATGTTTTTGATTTGTTGAGGATTGATTTGGAGCATGTTCGATGGGGTTTAGATGTGTTAAAACAGGCCTATCTGCTGTTTCTGGGCAGGGTGTTTCGAAACACGCTTGCCTGTTTCGAAACAGGTGCCTGATTTGGCCTGGGTGTTTTGAAACGGGTAGAGGTGTTTCAAAACACTTTGGCTACTGCCAAGGGGTGTTTCGGAACGGCCTAGACCCGTTTCGAAACACTTGACCGTTGGGCACTGATTTGAATGGTTTTGAGGTTTGCAAGCTTTACGTTTTAGTCCTGATTTTTGTATATGGAATTGATTGAGTTTGAGATGTCCGTTTGAGATGAAATTTGGCAGAGAGGTATGAAACATGACTAATTTCATAATGTTAACTTAAAATTGGTAAAGTCCTCTTAATTTCCAGAATTTACAAATTGGTCCCTAAATTCGTATTTTGTGCAATTGGGTCCCTTATTGTTTTCCGATTGCTGTGATTTTTGAGTATGCTTATCTCAAGACTATGCCTAGGTTTAATGTGCATCTAGACAAGTTTAAAAAGAAAAAAGGGTCGTTAATCAAGGTTGACTTTCGGGTTGACTTTGGTTTTCCCCGTATAATCTTCGTAGTTCGGGTCAACCGTCTAGGCCGGGATAAGGGGGTTACAGTAACTTTGCCGCCGATCTTGGAGCGTCCAGGATCTCCATTAGCGCAAGATATTCAATGTACTCCAAAGAAAGGGCCAAAGTAATTCAGATTCTGTTATTGTGTAGTGTGATGGAATGAAGATTGCTGATGCAGGTTCTTTTAGTGTTTCCCCTAAGAGGTATTAGTTAGACAAGGATGATTCCTTGCCCCGGGATGGTCTCGAGTCACCGGGAGAAACACTTGCCAAAGCCAGGGCCACGCATGCCAGTATGGTTGCGAGCACACCCAAAGAATGCGATGTGAGGGATGATGATCATGGGATTCCTGGGGATGAGATAGTTGTTTTGGAGGATGACTATTCCATTCATCACGCATGGCCTTTTCCCTCGATCAAATTTCCTGAACGGGTCCTGTTAAGTGCGCAAAAGTCCTATATTTATACCCTATTTTAGCTCAATTATTGTTGTTCTTAAGTATAGTTTAGGTTGCATTTATTAGGTAACATACACAAAATAGCATAGATTAGATAACCTGCCTTGTTTGATGAATTTAGTTGATTTTATACATATGATACTGCTCAAGTGCATTTTCTCCTTGTGCGTAGGTACCCGCCCAGGCAGATGCCGCTGAGGCAGCAAAGAGGGCAGATGAAGAGAAAGTTGGGAGCTGAAAGAGGAAGCTGTTGGAGCATCAGGAGAGCTGATCGAGGAGGAAAGAACCAGAATGTAAAGCTGTGCCAACATCTGCACACCAGTCCATATCCCCGTCGAGGCAGTCAACTACCTGCCGCTGAGGCAGCACTTCAAGGAAGAATGGAAAAATGCAAAGTGGTATGTGATAGAAAGAGATCATCAAGCCCGATTTTTAGAGACCACTTGCACGTGCATTGGAGCCCAGCAAACAAAGAAAAGCCAGTCAAAGTCAAGTTGAAGAAAAGTCAAATGGGAATCTAGGAGTATTTAATGATCTTTTAATGAGTTGTAATCATACTATAACAAGTATTCCTACCCTAAACCGACTCAGACCTAGGCTGAAATTTTTCCATGGCATCTACCTTGAGCTAAATTTTTGCCACATCATTTTGTTTGTTTCTCTTTATTCATTGCTTGAGGACAAGCAATTGCTTAAGTTTGGGGGTGTGATAACTTGCAGAAATTCTTATATTTTACGCCTTTTTACTTAGGTATTTGTTTGTTCTCAAGGTCATTTCATAGCATATAGGTGCATTTAGAGCATATAGTTGCATACATCTTTGCTTGTTGGTGGTTTGGCTTAATTTCGCAAGATTAGATGCTGCTTGAAGGGTATGTGTTGGTGTTGTGTTGTGCGGGTTGAAGCCGGTGTGAAGCAGGGCAAGGAAGAAAAAGGCTACAGTAAGTTAGACAACAATTCTGGGCGCAGAAAAGGACAAAGTAACACGCACACTTTGAGAGCCCACATGTGCGAGCCTCTTTTTGTCTGATCGTGCCCCACATGCATAGGGAATATTCCCACGACTTCAAAGGATATTATGGCACAAAACCCTAGGATCCCCCACTATATAAAGAACATGAGACCCTCATTAAAGAGAGAGTGCGAAAAGGTGACAAAAAGGCTGTGGAGAGAAAGCAAAGGCGGCACTTTTCTTTTCTTCTTCCTCCACTTGGTTTCCTCCATCGTTGAAGCTCCAAGGGTTTGACCTTGTTGACCTTGAGAGAGGAAGCAAGCCTAGGGTGGTTCGTGGCATTGCAGTCCATTGCAGATTGAGAGTTTCTTCTTCCTTTTCTGTTGCTTTAGCATTTCTTTTATATTTGGAAAATGGGTTGTACAAACGAAGATACTTTGGATGTTATTTGCCCAGCCATGAACTGATTTTAGGTAGCTCGGGATGTTTGGATGATTTATGTTTTATTTTCTTTAATACATGTTTATTTATCTCTTGCTTCTATCTATGCTTTGTCAATGTTGCTAAACGTTTAGGGTTGTAAGAGCCTTCCAGAGTTGGCCTTTCCTTAGGTGTAAGTTGAGGTTAGTTGTCGAGAGAGCTATCTTTAACCTTCACAGACAATAGAGTTGGATGCTGAGAGGCACATCTCTAATCCACCTTAGAGATAAGTGATGGGTTTCAATGGCTAAAAAGGATAGAAATTTATGGGTAGGGGAGTGATAGAGTTTACACTGAGAGGTATTGTTGTAGCATTTTCTACTCCCAGTTTCCTTGCTAGAGATAGTTGAGGAGAAACTTGAGTAAATCCTGCCGAGCATAGAGTAAGCTAGAGAGGTAAACCCTAGTTGAGAGCTAAGACATAGGTTAACCAGAAAACCCACCCAATCATTCCCAAGTGAGTTTCACATACGTAAGAGGACATGTTAAGTCTACTGATTTCAACACGCTATCTTTTATCTTTATCCGCTACAACATTTATCGCCCTGTCTTGATTTTCCACAACATCCTCTATTTACCTTTCGTGACACTTGTGTCCTTAAACTCACCTCGAAACACCTCCAATTCATGTGGAGACGATACTCACTTATCATTGTATTACTTGTTCGACGTGTATACTTGCACCATATTTGCGTATCATTTATAGTACACCATACGCGCAAATAGTGGACAATCACTTTTGTTCCAATTACATATTGTTAGAACTTATCGAAGGCGAACACTACTGCCAATAGTTCCTTCTCGGTGGTGGTGTAGTTGATTTGGGCAGGATTTAGCGTCTTGCTGGCGTAGTAGATGACATGAAAGATTTTGTGCATGCATTGTCCAAGGGCGGCACCGACGACAGTATCACTATTATCACACATTAACTCAAAGGGCTAGCTCCAATCAGGGGGAACTACAACAGGTGCTATCACGAGCTTCTCTTTGAGGGTTTTGAATGCTTCCAGGCATGCCCCGTTGAAGTTGAATGGTTTATCCTGTTCCAGCAAGGTACACAACGGTTTAGAAATATTAGAAAATTTTTCAATAATTCGGCGATAAAAACCTGCGTGTCCTAGAAAACTTTGAATGCTCTTGATAGAGGTCGGCGGCGGAAAATTGGTGATGACTTCAATCTTGGCCTTATCCACTTCTATTTTATGTGCTGATATTTTATGCCCCAGGACCATGCCTTCATCGACCATGAAGTGTCATTTTTCCCAATTGAGCACTAGGTTTGTGTCCTCGCATCTAGTAAGTACTTTTTTGAAGTTTTCGAGCCATCTGTCGAAGCTACTGCCGAAGAAAGAGAAATCATCTATAAATATTTCCATGAAGTCCTACATCATGTCGAAGAAAATGGCCATCATGCAACGTTGGAAAGTGGTAGGGGCGTTGTATAATCTGAATGCATTCTTCGGAAGGCGTAGATGCCATATGGACAGGTGAAAGTTGTCTTTGCCTGATCTTTCTGGTGCAATAGCAATATGGTTATACTCTGAATATCCTTTCAAGAAACAATAGAAGGGTTTGCCAACAAGGCGGTCAAACATTTGATCAATAAAAGGTAGAGGAAAGTGATCCTTTTTAGTTGCTTTATTTAACTTGCAGTAATCCATGCATATTCTCCAACCGGTTACTGTTCTAGTTGGAATTAACTCATTATTATCATTCCTTACCACATTTATACCACCTTTCATTGGTACACATTGTACCGGTCTTACGCATTCGCTGTCGGATATAAGATATATGATGCCGACATCTAACCATTTGATTATTTCCTTTTTGACAACGTCCCTCATGGCATCGTTCAATCTCCTCTTGGCATCGACAACTAGTTTTTGATCCTCTTCAAGCTGGATTTTGTGCATGCAGGTTGTTGGGCTTATCCCTTTTAAGTTTGTAATTGTCCAGCCTATTGCCTTCTTGTGCTGCCGCAGCAGCGCTATCAATTTTTGTTCCTGTTCAGGCTACAACTTGGAGGAAATTATTACGAGCAGCGTATCATTGGGTCCCAAATAAGCATACTTATGTTGCACAAGTAAGGTTTTTAATTCAAGGGTAGGGGGTTGTTCAGTAGAGGGTTTAAACATTTTGCCACCCTTTTCTGTATAATTCAGAGGTTCAAAATACTTACCTGACCTGTTTGCTATCCAGTACGCATCTTCGTGCTCCTCTGGTTCCTGTTCTGTCCATTCACTGCATCGTTTATCTTTTGAGCAAGTAGTTAAATGGCTGTCGAGACAGTTGTCAAGGTTGCTGCCTCGACAGTCTTGCTGTAGGCAGGGTCTGTTGGCTTCAAAGTTGAATTCTGAGATGGCCTTCATTAGTTGGCATTCTTCCGGATCATCAGCTTGCCTCATGGTTTAGATGACGTTCAAATTTACTTGTTGATCATTGACCCTTATTGTAAGCTCACCTTTTTCAACATCGATCAATGTTCTGCACGTAGCAAGGAATGGTCGCCCTAGGATTATCAGTGCCCTTTCGTCTACCTCACAGTCTAGTACCATGAAGTCGGCAGGGAAAATGAATTTGTCCACCTTCACCAGGATGTCTTCAATTTTTCCTTCCGGATGCACATAAGTTCTGTCAGCTAGCTGTAGCATTACTTTCGTTGGGCGGGCGTCTCTTATCCCCAGTTTTTGGAAAATAGACTTGGGCATTAGGTTGATGCTTGCCCCTAGGTCACATATGGCTCTTACGGAATGGTTGCTGCCTATTTTACAAGGAATTATGAAGCTGCTCGGATCTTTCTGTTTGGGCGCCTCCTTATTGTGCAGCATTGCCATGCATCCTTCTATTACTTCCAATGTCTCGAATTCCCCAATTCTTGTCCTTTTGGATACCATATCCTTTAGGAACTTAGCATAGCTGGGAAACTGTTCGATCAATTCTACCAATGGTAGATTTATTTTTACTTGCTTTAGAACATTCGGAAATTTCCTGAATTGTATGTCATGCTTCTGTTTTTCAATCGTTGTGGGAATTGTGGTGGAGGTTTAGTATCTTCGATTTTTGCCTTGGTCAAAAGCTTATTCTAGGGAGCAAAAACTGGTTAAGATTCCGTCTGGTCATCTATAGTGTCATCTATACGCCCTATTTGTGTTTCCACGTTGTCCTTCTCAGAGGCTACCACGACAGGGTTTGTAGCAGCATGAACTGGATTCTGTTCAACAGGTAACTTGGCAAGTGATGTTTCCTTGGCAGTAAGACTTGATGACTCTTGTAATTTATCATACTCCTGGTTGTTATAGCCTTGCATTGCTCTTGAGTTTTTCCCTTCGTGATTTCAGTATCACTAGGTAATCCACCCATTGGCCTAGTGTTAACAATATGGGCGAACCTTCCAAACTGAGTCTCTAGACTCTTTATTGCTGCCTCCTGGTTATTCATCTGCATCTTAGTCTTGTCCATGAAAGATTTAGTCTTGTCAATAAATTTATTAGTATGAACAATAAAATCACTAGTACGAGCTATAAAAGTATGTAAATTAGATTCTAGTGAATTATTGTCCGTATTTTGTTGTTGCTGAGGCGGCTGTCGGGACATGTTTTGCTGATATCCTCTTGGTTGCTGGTTTGGATTTGCAACCATGTTAGGGTTACTCTAGGAGAAATTTGGGTGCTTTTTCCAGCCTGGATTGTATGTGTTGGTGTTGGGTCTGTTGTTCCTCTCATAGGTCCCCATAAAATTGGCAGATTCATTGCATTCAGTGTAATCATGGTTGCCCCCACACTCATCACAAAAGGGCTCCACAGCCTTAGCCTCATATGTTTTCCCAGCGGGCTTGGCCACATTCATCACCAGCTGTATCAATTTATCCGGGCGGGCAATGACAGATTCAGTGGCTTCTACTTCATTCACAACAGTTGGCCGCCTTATGCCGTCGCGGTGGGCTGTTGGGAACTTGTAGTTTTTCTTTGCAATTCTGTTTAGAACTTGTAGTGCCTTCTCGAGTGTTCTATCCAAGATGATTCAATTGGCTGAAGCGTCGAGCATCATTCGCGTTGGTTGATTTACTCCATTATAGAACATCGACACTTGAGTCCAGGTGCGGAAACTGTGAAGAAGGCAATTATTTAGCATCTGTTGGTATCTCTCCCAAGCTCCATACATCAGTTCGTCATCTCCTTGGCGGAAGGCAGTGGTTTCGTTTCTTAATTTGTTGGTCACGTTTGAAGGACTGAAACGATCGAGGAAGTCTTTGCACAATTCTGTCCAAGTGTTGAATGATCCTGCCAGTTGGTTGTTTAGCCACTGTTTTGCCCTATACCTCAGTGAATAGGGAAATAATCTCAGCTTAAGCACATCTTGACGGACTCCATGTATCTTAAAAGCTCTGCAAATGTCAAGGAATCCCCTCAAGTGCTGTCGAGCATCTTTCGTGGCAGTTCCTCCAAATTGCCCCAATGTGTTTATCATGTTGAACATCACTGGTTTCAACTAAAAGTGATCAGCTTCAATTTCTAGCTCTGCGACAGTTGGATAAAATCCTCTAAAAGCGTGCTCCAAGTAATCCCTGGTGGTTTGCACATATTGTCGTTGCCTGGCCTGAATTGGGGGCTGCTACCTAGGTGGCAGGTTTTGTTACCTATCTATGTCGTTCCGAGCATTGTCGGCAGGGTTGTCATCTTGGCCGTTAACCATGGCTGCCTCTGCTTTTCCTACTTCCTTAGCTTTTCCGAGTGCTTCTCTTGCTTCTTTTTTTAGTTCTCTTGCTCTTCGTTCAATCTCGTCTATGAAAACAATTTCGGTCGATGGGTTGGCTCTGGTCATGCCCTAGACAAGAAAATTGTAAAATTCTCTTTTTCTTTTTTTTTTCGAATAAAAAGAAAAAAAGAAAAACTGAAATTAAATGCAATAACATAAAGACAAATTTACTGTTGCCAATCCCCGGCAACGGCGCCAAAAACTTGTAGAACGATTATGTGTTCTCTAAATATGAGTGCAAGTGCACACTATTGTCAAGTTATAATATAAAAGATATCGTCTCCTACGAGGATTGGACAGTTAACTCGAATATAAATTCCTACACAGAAATATTAAATGCACAAGTAAATTGCAGTTTGTTTAAAAGAAAAGTAAATATACACAAGTAATTAAGAGAAGAGATCATATGGATGGAATGGGTCAGGTTATGATGCTCCGTAGTGTGAAACTGCGTTGAATAGGTTAAGATGTATTGCGCTGCCAGACTTTGTTGCATCGACGGAAGATGGCAGATTGGTGCTTCAGCAACTTTAGTTGCCTCGGCAGTGGAACGGAGGAGTGGCTCGGTGGCAAACTCGGTAGACCTTCAAGGCTCGGCAGAACGCTTTGATAATGATTCGGCTTATGTCTAAGTCAGAATACTGTTGATGCCCGCAGCAGATAATACCCGTCAGCGTGAATCTTGCAATTAACAACAACCTTTGGTTTGTCCTCTTTTAGCCACCTTAAACCCTAACCTATGTCTAGGCTGGATTGATCAACACCTAATATGGATGAGATCGTGCTTACTTCTTTCGTGAGTTTGACTCTCTCGATGCCAAACAAATGGATTGCTCTCAATCGATCATTCAAACTCAATTGAAAACAATGAAGAACATGAAATAAGCAAACCTTGAATTTATTGCAATAACAAACTTAAACCTAAACAATCGTTCTCACAACTACTTTACAACACAACCCAAACTCTAGAGAATTTAGAACATAATGGCGGCAAGAAAACACAAGAGAAACTAAGCTATGCCAAGATGTCTAGATGTTGTATAGAATACAAAATATGATGGGGTATATATAGGGCATGGCCTAAGTCAAGTCCTCCTTGGAGTAGAAGTCTTCCTCATGATAAAGTAGCTTTTTCATTAAATGCATTCTTTAATTTGGACTTCTTTGACTTGATTTTGGACTTCTCTTGTCGTTGCCTTGTGCCACAAGTAAGCCTCGATCTTCTACTTTGGTGACTCTGTCCGCTGTTTCTGGCATCAGTAAATTGCATGGATGGGATCATTGGTCTTAGAAAATTATGCTCCTCCAATCGCACTCCAATTCACCAATTCCTTAAGTTGTTGCCCTAGGTGGCAGATATGGCAGCAACAGTTGCTCGGTAGCATCTCTCTCTCTCTATGTTGAACCGCTTCAGTACAGCTTCTTGGTGTGCTGCCTCAGCATCAGCTCCTCTGATTTATCCTCCTCCTGACAGCTTCTAGCATCTGAAACTAAAATTAAACTAAAACAATATATTTTCTTACCAAATCAAAGATATTCAATAAAAACATGGTAAAGTACAGAATACTGTAAATAATGCATGTATGTCCCTAAATATGCCTAAAATGCACTTGAGAATAGCAATAATATGAGATGGAATGCATACAAAATATAGGACTTATGAGCACTTTACAGTTCGCTCCATATACCTAGTGGTTTGGTCCAACTCAGTCCCAACAAAGCACAAGTCCTTCAAGACTTCTTTGTATGTTTGGGCATCAGCACTAGTAGCAAATGGGGTGTGTTGGTCCACCACATTCTTCATCCCGGAAAAATTTGTTGATAGCTACGACGGTGAACTTGATTTGCTCCGCTCTCACATACACACCTGACTGGGCCGGGCTCGTCAGATGGGCATAGAACTCTCGAACCAGGGGCATTGAGATGTCGCCTGGGCGCTTTATAAAGGTCTCCCAGCCATGTGCAGTGATAATGTCCATGCCATTCTTATCAAAACCTGCTTCCCCTTCAGTAGGGAACTTAAAGCCTTGTTCAACAAACAACTTTCTCTCTTTGATGACTTGGAACTATTCCTTGGCTGCATTGTCAAAGAACTTTTTGATTTTGATGGTGGGAGAGGCTTGTGCACTACTGGAGGCACCAGTGACGTTCTTGCAGCGAACCATATGTAACCCCCTTAACCCGGCCTAGACGGTCGACCCGAATTAAGAAGATCACACGGGGAAAACCAAAGTCAACCCAAAAGTCAACCTTGATTAACGACCCTTTTTTTCTTTTTAAAACTTGTCTAGATGCACCTTAACCCTAGATATGATCATACAATCAACATACTCAAAGATCATAACCATCAGAGAACATTCAGGGACCCAATTGCACAAAATACAACTTTAAGGACCAAATTGTAAATTCTGTAAATTATAAGGACTTAATCCAATTTAAAGTTACCAACTTGAAATTAATCATCTTTCATGCTTCTCTGTCAAATTTCAGCTTAAATGGACATCTCAAACTCATACAATTACATAAACATGTTTCAGGACCAAAATGCAAACATTTCAAAACATATAACCAACAATTTCAGTGCCCAACGGTCGAGTGTTTCGGAACAGGGAAGACCCGTTCCGAAATGCGGGACCGTTCCGCAACAGGTTCCGAAACAGTGCCTGGCAGTGGCATATCCGTTCCGGAACAGTGCCTCTCGTTTCGGAATGCCCAGGCCATTTCAGGCCCCCGTTCCGATACGGTAGCACCTGTTCCGAAACAGGTTGCCCAGATTGCAGAAAATTTGCTGGTTTATCATGCAATTGACCTATCAAACATGCTCCAAACGCAACCAAACTTTACCAGCAAGACATTCAACATACAAGGAACATAATTACACCAGCCAAACATTAACATAGCATCAAACATGAAAATCCCCAATTCTATAGGCATGCATCCTACTTTGAAAACCATTCAAGCATCAAATTACTAAATCCACTTCATAAAGGTCAATTACATGTACCAACATTATTAACAACATTAAACAAACTTAGGGAGTTCCAAACATCTCCCAAAACATCAACATAGGTTCCCCATTGCCAAATGCCAAAATGCTAATAGTGTTTAAGAAACCATCACTATACTTGAGCTTAGTTAACCACTTGGATGCTTGCCCTCCTTGCTGCCCTCAATGCACCTTAATGCTCTGCATTATTGGTTTAAGAAAAGAGAGAGAGTGTAAGCAAAAGCTTAGTGAGGAATGCTCATTTAAAACCACACAATAATGCATTTATAAAACACATTTATAAACCATTCTTCAAGCAACATTTATACATGCTCATAAACATTTAAAACAAGCATCTCATGCTTCACTTTCATTACATGTCATATTGGCAACAAGTGATACATTTCACATAAGATCCACACATGGACTTTTAAACACCATTGTGATCTTATACTTTCCAAGGACCACACATGGACTTTTAAACACCATTGTGTCCTTAACCCCATGGACTTTTAAACACCATGGCAAGGACCACACAAGGACTTTTAAACACCTTTGTGTCCTTAACAAGAATCATCCAAGGACTTTTAAACACCTTGATGTTCTTAAATAACAAGGCTTACACAAGGAATTTTTATCACCTTGAGCCTTAACCAAGAACCAACCATGGACTTTTAAACACCATGTTGTTCTTAAAATTCACAAGATTCACACAAGGACTTTTAACCACCTTTGTGATCTTAATCAAGAACCATCCAAGGACTTTTAAACACCTTGATGTTCTTAAATATACAAGGCTCACACAAGGACTTTTAACCACCTTTGTGACCTTAACCATCACTTGCCAATATGCATCATCATCATCAATATTCCACTGTTTTAAAGCATTTTAACAAGCCATAAACATCATGCATTTTTAAGCATCAAACCACATTAAAACAATGTTCAAAAACAAGGAACTCTTACCTTGAGCTTCCTTCAACACATGGCTTATAATCTCAGCAAATAAACATGCTAGATATGCTTTCAAAATAGATTTAAAATCATGCAAACAAACCACATTGCATACAACCATTCCATGGCCATAACCAAGAGAGTTTTCCGAAAACTTACTCTTGAGCTTAGCTAAGTTGCTTAGACTTAAACTAAGCTCCCAAACCTTCAAAACACTGGTTTCAAAGCCGAAAACCAAAATCCACTCACCGATTCCGTTTCGCCTCTTGTCGAAACACCAATCAAGCTTCCGGATCACCACCACTTGGATCCAAAGATGACTCCCTTGTTTTAAACACATCAAAGCAGAGGATTAATGCATCATCATGCATTAATATCTTCAATGAAAGCATCTAAACTCACTGCTCTCATCCACACTCCATTTTCGGCTACCAAACACAACCGAAAATGCATCCAAACAACTCCACAACATTGCCCAGCCAAGATCCATCAAATCTAAACATCCTTAAACATCATTTAACATCCAAAAAGGATCTAACAACATCCTTATACCTCCAGCTATAACAGATCCACAAGATCACTCCAAAACAACCAAGAACACAAGCTAAACTTAGGAAATTCAACCTATCCGGGATTGCATTAATTAAAACTCAATTCCTCATCAATTTAACATTCATTTAACATCAAATTGACACCTTAAAACACTGCCCAAACAGATCATACGAAATTTCATCAAAAATCACCAAATCTTGCATTTAAAAGCCAAGATCATGAACACAACCTTAAAACCATTTATAAAACACAATTTAAGGATTGAGAACTTAGGAATTTCAGTAAAGAACTGAGAGTTTAGAGGAGAAGGACGTTCTTACCTCCAAACTTGAGTTTCTCCCTTTTTAGAATCAAAAAGCTTGAAGATCCAATTAGCAAATGCAAAGGATTTGATGAAGAGATGATTTAAGATCAAAAGGGAAATGAAATGAGTGATTTAGATGACAAAACCAGAGGGAAAAGTTCTGGAAAAAAGATGTTTGGTTTGAGAGAAAAGATAAGAGAAAAGTGAAAATGGAAAATATGGAAAGTTAGTTGGAAATTCCAAAATATCTTCCCTCATTTTAGTTTTATTTAAAAACCTTTAATTAATCATTTAATTATCTTAGAAAAATCTGGAGAAACTCCCATTGGGTAAATAGCTCCTTAAAGATTCAAAGTTTCAATCCTTTCTAAAACAGTCACGCAGTTTTCAAAAATTACATTTTGGTCACTAGCCAAAATGTCACCCTTCCAAACCTCATTTTGTAAAATTGATATCACCACACTCTTATATATAATAAAATAGGATTTTAAGACATTTTTCCATATTTTTAATGCAACCCGAACTAGGCTTTCCTAAATTCACTTTTATATATTCGAACCGCACTCCGACTGAACCGGTCCGAAATGCAAAACTTCTAAGCCCAAAACCGGGGCGTTACAACTCTCCCCCTCTTAAGAAATTTCGTCCTCGAAATTTACCTGAAGGAAAGAGATATGGAAACTGCTTTAGCATGTCATCCTTCCGTTCCGACGTGGCTTCCTCAACACCACGATGCTTCCACAACACCTTTACCAACTCAATGGTCTTGCCACGAAGAACCTTGCTATCCGAATCCAGAATCCTCACCGGTTCCTCATCATAGGTCAAATCCGGATTCAATTCCACTTCCTCCACAGGCATCACATGCGAAGGATCTGATCTATAGTTCCGGAGCATAGAAACATGAAACACATCATGAATCTTCTCCAACTCTTGAGGTAGCCTCAACTTGTACGCAACAGGACCCACACGCTCAATCACCTCGTATGGTCCAATGTACCTAGGGCTCAACTTACCCTTCCGGCCAAACCTCATCACCTTTTTCCAAGGCGAAACCTTCAAAAACACACGGTCACCCACCGCATACTCAATCTCCTTACGCTTCAAATCCGCATAAGACTTTTGCCGATCAGAAGCTGCCTTCAAACGCTCACAAATGAGCTTCACCTTCTCGGTGGTTCCCTTCAACAAAGCTGGCATCGAAACCAACTTCTGACCCGTTTCAGCCTAACAAAGAGAAGTCCTACACTTCCTCCCGTACAAAGCCTCATAAGGTGCCATTTGAACACTTGCCTGATAACTATTGTTATAAGCAAACTCCACCAAAGGCAAATGCTTCTCCCAAGAGCCCTGGAACTCAATCACGCAGCACCTCAACATATCCTCCAAAATCTGGATAACACGCTCGGACTGACCATCCGACTGAGGATGATAAGATGTACTGAAATTCAACCGTGTACCCAAAGCTTGATGCAAACACTGCCAGAAACGCGATGTAAACCTCGGATCCCTATCTGACACAATCGACTTAGGCACACCATGCAGCCGCACAATCTCAGCAATGTACAGCTCCGCAAGCTTATCCAAAGAAAACGTAGTATGCACAGGCAAGAAATGCGCACACTTCGTCAGGCGATCCACAATCACCCACACCGAATTCTTCTTCGATGGTGACAAAGGTAAACCAGATACAAAATCCATGGTAATCCTTTCCCACTTCCACTCAGGGATTCTCAACGGTTGCAACAACCCTGAAGGAACCTGATGCTCAGCCTTAACCCGCTGACACACCATACACTTGCTCACAAACTCAGCAACATCCTTCTTCAAGCCCACCCAATAGTACTCATCACGAAGATCACGATACATCTTAGTACTACCTGGGTGCATAGCAAAAGGACTACTATGACATTCAGTCAGAATATCACGCCTCAATTCAGCATCATTGGGCACTACTATCCGACTCCCAAAACACAACACACCATCATCATTAAAGCAGAAATCCGAAGGCCTACCCTCCGCGATATCCTGAACATGCGGTACCAAGGAATCATCCAG
The DNA here is from genome assembly GCA_958450335.1 of Hibiscus tridactylites. Classification (NCBI taxonomy): domain Eukaryota; kingdom Viridiplantae; phylum Streptophyta; class Magnoliopsida; order Malvales; family Malvaceae; genus Hibiscus; species Hibiscus tridactylites. Next base: position 74,092,145 of record OY288269.1, on the reverse strand, counting down.
CAACTTCTTTTCCTTGATCAACTGAACCAAAGATGGTTTCACTTGCAACTCAGCCACAAGACCACCATCCCGCGAAATACTCAAACTGGCAAACATAGCCCTCAACTCAACAGCTACCTTCCTACTCAAGGCATCCGCTACAACATTAGCCTTTCCAGGGTGATACTCAATCGTCAAATCATAATCCTTGAGCAACTCCACCCAACGTCGCTGCCTAAGATTCAACTCCTTCTGAGACATCAGATACCTCAAACTCTTGTGATCCGTGTACACAGTACACTTCTCACCATACAGATAATGTCTCTAGATCTTCAAAGCAAAAACCACCGCAGCCAACTCAATGTCATGCGTAGGATAATTGCGCTCATGCACCTTCAACTGCCGCGATGCATAAGCCACCACCTTACCCTCTTGCATCAACACACACCCCAAACCAACATAGGACTCATCACTATAGACCACAAACTCTTTCCCCGATTCAGGTTGAACCAAGATAGGAGCATGCGTCAAAGCTGCCTTCAGCTTCTCAAAAGCCTGCTGTCTCGCTTCCGTCCATTCATACTTAACATCCTTTTGCAACAACTTTGTCAAAGGTGCAGCAATCTTAGAAAACCCATCCACAAACCTCCGGTAGTATCCTGCCAAACCAAGGAAACTACGAACCTCATGAACAGACTTTGGAACCTTCCAATTCATCACCGCCTCAACCTTCTGAGGATCAACACGAATCCCCTCAGCAGAAACCACATGCCCAAGAAACACCACCTCCTTAAGCCAGAACTCACACTTGCTCAGCTTAGCATAAAGCTGATTCTCCAACAAAGCTTGCAGCACAATCCTCAAATGCTCTTCATGCTCCTCCTCAGTACGCGAGTACACGAGGATATCATCAATGAACACCACAACAAACTTATCCAGGTATTCATGAAACACACGGTTCATCATGTCCATAAAAGCGGCAGGAGCATTTGTCAACCCAAACGGCATCACAAGAAACTCATAATGCCCATACCTTGTCCTGAAAGCTGTCTTAGGCACATCCACATCCTTCACCTTCAACTGATAATACCCTGACCTCAAGTCAATCTTATAGAACACATCAGCTCCCCGAAATTGATCAAAGAGATCATCAATTCTCGGCAAAGGATACCGATTCTTGATAGTCAACTTGTTCAGCTGACGATAATCAATGCACATTCTCATAGTGCCATCTTTCTTCTTCACAAACAAGACCGGTGCACCCCAAGGTGACACACTCGACCGAATGAACCCACGATCAAGCAACTCTTGCAACTGCGTCTTCAGCTCCTTAGGTGCCATTCTATAAGGGGTAATGGACACAGGAGTTGTATTCTCATACAACTCAATTCCAAACTCCACTTCGCGATTAGGAGGTAACCCAGGCAACTCCTTAGGAAACACACCAGGAAACTCTTTCACAATCCTGATATCTTGCACACGCAACTCCTTAGAGCTAGGATTCATCACAAAAGCTAGATAAGCTTCACATCCTTACCTCAGCATCCGGCTTGCCTCCAACGTAGACACCACATTGGCAAGAAACTTCACATTCTCACCAACCACAACCACCTCATAATCATCCGCAAGCTTCAACGAAACTCGCTTATTTTCACAATCCACCACCGTACGATGCTCAGCAAGCCAATCCATACCAAGGATTACATCGAAACCATAGAAAGGTAACTCCATAAGGTCAACATGAAAAACATGATCTTGAACAACCAAAGGACATCTCCTTTAAAGCTTTCGAGTCACAACAGTCTCACCAAAAGAACTAGTGACACGAACACCAACATCCAAAGACTCAACAGGCAAACCAAGCAATTTAGCATACTCACGCAAAATGTAAGAGTGCGTAGATCCAGAATCAATCAAGGAAAGTAATGACAAGGATTACAGAGTAAAAGTACCTGCGATCACATCCGCGTCATTCCTTCCCTCCCGCTGAGCATACACCCTGGCTTGGCCGCCACCCTCAGGCTGAATAGCCACAACATGAGCCACACCCTGGCCACCTTCCTCTCTCCACTGGAAATTACCACGGCCGCGCCCACGACCTCTCTATGGTGCAGCAACAACAGGAGCACGCACTTGGCCACCAGCCAACATAAGACACTCTCTCCTCATGTGATCCGTAGATCCACAATTCCAGCACCCGTTACCAGTTGCCGCAACAGGAGCTTGCACCTCCCTCACAGCTCGAGGACAATCACGCTTCATATGGCCACGTGAACCACATATCCAACATGCACTCGGATCAACTCTAGCATTACCTCCCCGAGCAGGCGCACCACCACCTCTCTTAGCCGAGGACTGATACCTCTGATCGCGTCCCCTCTTGTTCCGTCCACCACCAGAACTATACTCAGCTGATCGGTTACCAGCACTTGACCCAGCACTTCTAGCAGACAAACCCAAGTTCATCTCAATATCCTTTGCTCGGCCCACCAGCACATCAAAATCATCATACCCGGTAGCCAGCACATACATCTTAACCTCCGTCACTAATCCATAACGGAACCTTTCACACCTTTCCCGCTCATCCGGAACCAGCTCAGGTGCGTATTGACTGAGTCAAACAAACTGGACCTCATACTCAGCCACGGACATGCTCCCTTGGGTAAGAGACATGAACTTCCTCTTCTTTTCATCTAGGTACCTCACACCTAGATACCTTCTCTTGAATGCATTCTGAAAGAACGTCAAAGTTACATCAGCTTCCGCCATCCCATCGATAGTGGTTGTCCACCACGTATAAGCATCATCCTGTAGCAAGGATACTACACAGCCCAGCTTTTGCACATCAGTGCAATTCATCTGACCCAAGATTCTCTTGGTACCCTCTAACCAAGATTCCGAACCTTCAGCTGACAAACCTCTGAACTCAGTCCCTCCCAGACTGCGCAAACGTTCCAAGGGTAGTCTAACTCCAGCATCTCCCTGATGCACAGCTCCTTGAGCTCCAGCTACCGCTGCTTGAAAAGCTCCAGCAATAGCTTGAATCAACACCGTAATGTCAGGAACAACTTGCCCCTGACCAGCCTCAGGTCCAACGACCCCAGCACCAGCTGCAACTCCAGCTCTTTCACCCCCAGCTTCACCACCACTAGGTGGAGGAGGTAAATCCACCGCACTTTCGACATTCTCTTCATTCTCATTCTCATTCTGAGCCGTAGCTCGCACATTACTCCTCAACTCTCTACGAGGTGCCATACTTTAACAATGCAATCACAATGCAAATAAACAAAGTCAAGCCCAGCAACGTAAGCAATCCAAGTACTCAAGCTCATTTTCACTCAAAGTCAACATCGTTTCATTAGCTTTGATTTGGCAATGGGTACCCACAACATGCTTTACCACAACATACATCTCAATTGCAACATATTCACAAACCACTCAAGATGCTTTCACTCAATCAAGCATACAAGCATACATACTTCAATCATGCACACAATCATTCCCAATTACTCGAGAACTCAGCTCTGATACCACCAAATGTAACCCCCTTAACCCGGCCTAGACGGTCGACCCGAATTAAGAAGATCACACGGGGAAAACCAAAGTCAACCCGAAAGTCAACCTTGATTAACGACCCTTTTTTTTCTTTTTAAAACTTGTCTAGATGCACCTTAACCCTAGATATGATCATACAATCAACATACTCAAAGATCATAACCATCAGAGAACATTCATGGACCCAATTGCACAAAATACAACTTTAGGGACCAAATTGTAAATTCTGTAAATTATAAAGACTTAATCCAATTTAAAGTTACCAACTTGAAATTAATCATCTTTCATGCTTCTCTGTCAAATTTCAGCTCAAATGGACATCTCAAACTCATACAATTACATAAACATGTTTCAGGACCAAAATGCAAACGTTTCAAAACATATAACCAACAATTTCAGTGCCCAACGGTCGAGTGTTTCGGAACAGGGAAGACCCGTTCCGAAACGCGAGACCGTTCCGCAACAGGTTCCGAAACAGTGCCTGGCAGTGGCATATCCGTTCCGGAACAGTGCCTCTCGTTTCGGAACGCCCAGGCCATTTCAGGCCCCCGTTCCGATACGATAGCACCTGTTCCGAAACAGGTTGCCCAGATTGCAGAAAATTTGCTGGTTTATCATGCAATTGACCTATCAAACATGCTCCAAACGCAACCAAACTTTACCAGCAAGACATTCAACATACAAGGACCACACATGGACTTTTAAACACCATTGTGTCCTTAACCCCATGGACTTTTAAACACCATGGCAAGGACCACACAAGGACTTTTAAAAACCTTTGTGTCCTTAACAAGAATCATCCAAGGACTTTTAAACACCTCGATGTTCTTAAATAACAAGGCTTACACAAGGAATTTTAATCACCTTGAGCCTTAACCAAGAACCAACCATGGACTTTTAAACACCATGTTGTTCTTAAAATTCACAAGATTCACACAAGGACTTTTAACCACCTTTGTGATCTTAACCAAGAACCATCCAAGGACTTTTAAACACCTTGATGTTCTTAAATATACAAGGCTCACACAAGGACTTTTAACCACCTTTGTGACCTTAACCATCACTTGCCAATATGCATCATCATCATCAATATTCCACTGTTTTAAAGCATTTTAACAAGCCATAAACATCATGCATTTTTAAGCATCAAACCACATTAAAACAATGTTCAAAAACAAGGAACTCTTACCTTGAGCTTCCTTCAACACATGGCTTATAATCTCAGCAAATAAACATGCTAGATATGCTTTCAAAACATATTTAAAATCATGCAAACAAACCACATTGCATACAACCATTCCATGGCCATCACCAAGAGAGTTTTCCGAAAACTTACTCTTGAGCTTAGCTAAGTTGCTTAGACTTAAACTAAGCTCCCAAACCTTCAAAACACTGGTTTCAAAGCTGAAAACCAAAATCCACTCACCGATTCCGTTTCGCCTCTTGTCGAAACACCAATCAAGCTTCCGGATCACCACCACTTGGATCCAAAGATGACTCCCCTGTTTTAAACACATCAAAGCAGAGGATTAATGCATCATCATGCATTAATATCTTCAATGAAAGCATCTAAACTCACTGCTCTCATCCACACTCCATTTTCGGCTACCAAACACAACCAAAAATGCATCCAAACAACTCCACAACATTGCCCAGCCAAGATCCATCAAATCTAAACATCCTTAAACATCATTTAACATCCAAAAAGGATCTAACAACATCCTTATACCTCCAGCTATAACAGATCCACAAGATCACTCCAAAACAACCAAGAACACAAGCTAAACTTAGGAAATTCAACCTATCCGGGATTGCATTAATTAAAACTCAATTCCTCATCAATTTAACATTCATTTAACATCAAATTGACACCTTAAAACACTGCCCAAACAGATCATACGAAATTTCATCAAAAATCACCAAATCTTGCATTTAAAAGCTAAGATCATGAACACAACCTTAAAACTATTTATAAAACACAATTTAAGGATTGAGAACTTAGGAATTTCAGTAAAGAACTGAGAGTTTAGAGGAGAAGGACGTTCTTACCTCCAAACTTGAGTTTCTCCCTTTTTAGAATAAAAAAGCTTGAAGATCCAATTAGCAAATGCAAAGGATTTGATGAAGAGATGATTGAAGATCAAAAGGGAAATAAAATGAGTGATTTAGATGACAAAACCAGAGGGAAAAGTTCTAGAAAAAAGATGTTTGGTTTGAGAGAAAAGATAAGAGAAAAGTGAAAATGGAAAATATGGAAAGTTAGTTGGAAATTCCAAAATATCTTCCCTCCTTTTAGTTTTATTTAAAAACCTTTAATTAATCATTTAATTATCTTAGAAAAATCTGGAGAAACTCCCATTGGGTAAATAGCTCCTTAAAGATTCAAAGTTTCAATCCTTTCTAAAACAGTCACGCAGTTTTCAAAAATTACATTTTGGTCACTAGCCAAAATGTCACCCTTCCAAACCTCATTTTGTAAAATTGATTTCACCACACTCTTATATATAATAAAAGAGGATTTTAAGACATTTTTCCATATTTTTAATGCAACCCGAACTAGGCTTTCCTAAATTCACTTTTATATATTCGAACCGCACTCCGACCGAACCGGTCCGAAACCCAAAACTTCTAAGCCCAAAACCGGGGCGTTACACCATAGTTTCTAGGGGGTAGAGCAAAAAGTCAAGAAGGATTTTTGGGAATTTTTTGTAAGGGAAGAAGATGAAGATGGAGTTGATGGGGCTTTTGGCGTAGGCAGTGTAAAGGAAGAAGAAGATGAAGTTGAGAAGACGACGAAGGTGATATGCAAGAAGAATTGTTATGATGTGGGGCATTGGAAAGCCTTGGTAATTATCATACATAATTGGAGAGAGAATGGGTGATGGCTGACGTTTATGTGGCCTGTGTAAGAGAAAAGAAAGGACGGATATTTAATGAAAAGGTAAGAAGGTGGAGAGAGAATGTGTGGGGTTATAATGAGTTAGGGTTTGAAAATTAAAAAAGGAATGAAATCCCCCTTTTTGCCTTTTTAATGTCGCCCCCTTAAACTTTGTAAATAGTTTGGCCCTTTCCCCTTTCCTTATAGGGATAGAGACAAAACCCTAACCTTAATAAGCAAAAGCTTGTCTCCTTAAATGAAGCCTTCGTATGCCACCTGCAGCTCTGAGGTTAGTTCTAACATGGGATAAAAACAAAATAACATCATATAATAAAATAAAATAAAACGAAGAGAAATTAAGATAAAGGACAAAAGTACGAGTAAAAAAGACAAACTAAATTATTTATAGACATAAAAACATTAAAATGCTATAGCATAATAAAAAGGAGTGGGATGAAGCAAACTCTCAAGGGTTATGGAGGAGTAGGGATGACTTGTCTCTCAAGATCAAAGCTCTATTTTAGACCTTCAGGCCGTTGACCTTAAACACAATGTCATCATCGAGCTTCTTGATTTCCACAGCTCCAGGAGGGTAAACCTTGTGTACGAGGAAGGGGCCTGACCATCGCGACTTTAGCTTGCCAGGAAATAGCTTTGAGCCTTAAGTTATAGAGAAGCACTTGCTAACCTTCTAAAAATGTCGTAGCAAAATATGTTAATCATGCCACTTCTATGTCTTCTCCTTGTACAACCGTGCATTTTCATAAGTATGGGCCCTAAACTCTTCCATCTTGTTAAGCTCCAATAGCCTCCTTTCTCCAGCTAGCTGGGCATCCATGTTGAGCTTCTTGATGGCCAAATAGGCCTTGTGTTCAAGTTCGACGGGAACATGACATGCCTTGCCATAGAAAAGCTTGAATGGGGAAATTCGCAATGGTGTCTTAAAAGTTGTACGATAGGCCCATAGACCCTCATCAAGCCTTGGAGACTAGTCTTTTCTCTTGGGATTGGCTACCTTTTCAAGTATCTGCTTTATCTCTCGATTGGAGATCTCAGCTTGTCCATTGGTCTGTGGGTGATATGATGTAGCAATTTTGTGTCTCACCCCGTATCTTTGCAATGCCTTGGTGATCAGCTTGTTGTCAAATTGAGTTCGCTCATCGCTGATGATGGCTCGTAGTGCTCCAAACCTTGTGAAGGTGTTCTTGTGAAGGAACTTCAAAACTGTCTTGGAGTCATTCTTTGATGTCGCCACTGCTTCAACCCATTTTGACACATAATCCACTACCAACATGATGTAGAGATCCCCAAATGATGAAGGGAATGGTCCCATGAAATCTCTTCCCTATACATCAAAGAGTTCCACTTCCAAGATGCCTTGCAATGACATTTTGTGCATTCGAGAAATATTTACAGTTCGTTGGCATCTATCGCAAGTTTTGCTATATTCATGTGCATCCTTGAAAAGTGTAGGCCAATAAAACCCTGATTGGAGGACTTTTGCAGCAGTTCTAGCACCTCCAAAGTGGCCTCCACATGATGATGAGTGGTAGTGGAATATGATCTCCTTTTGCTCCTCTTCGGGGACATATCTTCTTATCATTTGGTCAGCACATTGCTTGAATAAATAAGCTTCGTCCCAAAAGTAGAATCGCACATCATGCTTGAACTTCTTCCTACCCTGGCTATTCAAACCAGAAGGGAAAATACCACTAATGAGAAAGTTAACAATATCAGCATACCACAGAATTGTTGTAGCATATAATATTTTCTCATCAGAGAATTCCTCTTTAATTTCTTGTTCATCGTTGTTTTCAGCCTTGTTTTCAAACCTTGATAGGTGATCAACCACTTGGTTTTCACAACCCTTTCTATCTCTAACTTCTAGGTCAAACTCTTACAAGAGAAGTATCCACCTAATAAGTCTAGGTATAGCATACTTTTTAGTCACTAAGTACTTAATGGCTGAGTGATCGGTGTGAACAATGACCTTAGTGCCTATCAAGTATGCTATAAACTTATCAAAGGCAAACACGACATCTAGTAACTCTTTTTTGGTGATAGTGTAGTTAATTTGTGCAACATTTAAAGTGCGACTAGCATAGTAAAAACATGAAAGAGTTTACCTCAATGTTTCCCAAGGGTTGCTCCCACTGCGTAGTCACTTGCATCACACATCAGCTCGAATGGTGAGGACCAATTCAGTGGAACAACGATGGGTCAAATGGCCATTGTTGCGATGTGCGGTGTACGATAAATGATACGCCAATAGTGCAAGTATACACGTCGAATGAAGTAGTAAAGTGATGAGTGAGTATCATCTCCACAGATATTGGAGGTAAATTAGGTCAAGCTTAAGCACAAAAAATACAAACTGAATGTAAATGTGATAGCAAATGGGAAGATTTCAGAAATGATGTAGCAAAAGAAATTAAATAAAATTGAAGTGAACTAAATAAGCTGCAAGGTCCTCAATTGTATTCGAAACTCTTTATTGGGAATGACAGGCTGGGTTTGTTAAGGACTCCTACACCTAGTTCTAATGTTTATCTAACACCTTCTAGCTCAAACTATGCTCGACAGGGTTTCCTATAGTGCTTATAAACTATCTCTAGAAAGAAACCTAACAACTAGAATGGTACGGCAATACCTCATAGCGTGAACCCTAGCAAGCTACTTATCATTTACGAGCTACCCCTTTTAGTCGTTGAAACTCTATCCTTATCTCTAAGGTGAGTTATAGTTGTGCCTCTCAGCAGCCAACCATATTGTCTACGTGGATCTAAGCTTAGCTCTCTCGACCACTAAGCTAATCTAACACTTAAGTAACAACTAACTCTTGAAAGCTCTTACAAACATAAGGTAATTAAACAGTAGACAAAGCATATGAAACTGGAAACGTGCTAAACATCCATTAAAAACTAAAACAAATCATCCATAACAAACCCAAGCCATCTAAAGTTAGTTAATGGTTGGGTGTAAAACATCCATCATCATTCGTTTCAAACAACCCATTTTCAGAATACAAATGTTAGAGCAAAGAACAACAAAGAAAAAGAATCTTTCGTGCCGCCTTGGACTGCCACGAACCACCCTAGACTTGCTGCTTCTCTCAAAAGCCAGCAAGGTCACCCCTTGGAGCTTCGACGATGGAGGACACCAAGTTGAGGAAGAAGATGAAAGGTAGCCGCCTTTTCTCCTTACTCTTAGCACCCAAAAGTAACTTTTTCCAGCTCTCTTTCTTATGTGGGTATCTTGTCTTTTATATAGTGGGGGACCTAGGGTTTTGTGCCCTAAAGATTCTTTGTGTGACCCAAAAAATATTCCCTAGGTCACATGAGTGGCACATATGGCTGGTGGAATCACGTGTGGAGGCTCTCAAAATATCTTCTTTTCTTGTCTTTTCTGTGCCCAGAAATGCGTCTTAATGCCGCGACAATTTTCCTTTGCCCTACTTCTTCCTTTTCTTATCTACACAACACTATACTAGAACGAACCTTCCTCAAGCAACACCCATTTCATCAAATAGAACAAAACAACCAAGCAACACACCAAATGCAACTATATGAACTAAATGTAGCTAAATGCGAATGAAACGAGCTTAAAGACAAGCAAATAACTAAGTAAAAAGGCATGAAATGTATACTTTTTATGAGGTTACCAGCCATCCCTAGTTGGGCGTTAGATCAATTTGAGTCGAGTCAAAAAATTTCGAGTTATTCAAGTTTACAAGTCCTATTTTATGATTCAAACTTTATTTGAAAATTTTCCAAATCAAGTTTATAAAATTCGAGTCGAGTCAAAATTTTGAGTTTCTGTACAAATTTAATTGTAATTATTTATAATGTTATGATACATATTGATTCCAATTTAAGCAACTTTCTATATCCATATACGATATATATATATATATTCATATTTTCACATATGATATACGTAATATATGAGGTAGAATTGAGAGACTCAACTCGAACTTGAAAATTCATCAACTCATTACTAAAAATTTCGAGTTATTCAAATTTTCATTTTATAACTCAAACTTTATTTGATTTTTTAGTCGAGTTTATAAATTATGAGTCGAGTCAAAATGAGTCGATTTTTTCGTGTCTAGTTTTGCCCACCCCTAAATTGTCTTCAGCGCTTCACATTTTTCTCTTCGTTCTCCTTCTTATTAAAGAGTTGACATTGTCATATTATATGCTTGGCCTTGTCCCTCATTTGGTTATGATGTCATTGCAGTTTTCAAAAGTAGGGGATTTAAGGCCATGAATGTGAGAGTTGGCGTCTAACCTGTAGACCGTCAATCGTTTTTATACCATTGGCTAAGGAAACTAGGTGGGGCTGAAAATGAGAGTGTTATTTTTGGGATTTTATCATTATTGATTCTCTTCGGACGGAAGTTCTTCACACTCGTCGCACCAATTGTTGATGTGAAAAGTAAGATGACGGTGGTCGACATCGTTTGAACGGTTCACCCCTTCTAATATGGAGTAGAAAGTCGTGAGCAGTTGTATTCTTGGATGGAGGGAGAGGGGGGAGGGTAGTCCAATTCTTAATTGGCCAGAATCCACTCATATAGACTTATGGGAGATGATGATCTTCCCTCTCGGTTATATTGGGGGAGGTCTGACGAGTTTGTCAAGCTTACTTTGTAAAATATGGTGGATGCGACAATCTAACTTTGAATGTCAATTTATAAATTTAGTTGCTGACCTCATACTAATTCGATTTCTATCTTATAAGTGATGTTGTAGCCTCTTGATAGAATTACTCCAAAGAGCTTTGATATTTAATACTCTAAATAATCATCTAACTAGTACATGTTATGGATATGATCAGGGGCGATATTGAATAAGTACTAGCGGAGGACTTGGTGTTAAGAGATATGTTGTGCGGGAAAGATAATGATGGAGAACATATTTTAGTATAAAATATACCAACATACTTAAAACTCGCTTTTAAATTAGGCTTAAATATACAGTTGGAACCTAAACCATGCATCTTCTCCCAAGTTGGTACCTAAAATTTTTTTATTCCCAAGTTGGTACCTGAATTAGGCACCTTCTCCAAGTTGGTACTGAAAGAATTTTTGCTCTCAAGTTGGTACCCGAACTTTAATTATTTCACTATTTTGATACTTTTATTAATAGTTTTAGTCCTCAAAACTTATGTGTTCTATCAATTTTGTTGAGTTGTGTGAGGCTCGATTCGTTCAACCGATAAGGCTCACAAAGTGGTGGAGAGGTGGATTTTTAGGTGGAAGGGTTGTGGAAGCTAAAATGATAATAGACACAATGATTTATAGTGGTTCAACCTTCTAACCAAGGTCTACATCCACTACCTTAGCTCCCCACTAAGGATTTCCAATCAATCCACTATTGATTTGTCCCCTTTTCTAGGCTTAGGAGGCAACCCTTATACACAATCAAGCTTTCTACACAAAGCCTTGATTGAAACCCTCTCTTATAAAGAGAAACAATAAGCAAACTTAAAACCCTCTAATAGGTGTTTGTTTGCACAATTAAGCAATCACCCAAAACCTAAAACACTTGAGCAAATTTGACAATTTTGGCTCACTAGTGTTTGTCTATACAATAAATGACAATTTAAGCTATAAGACAATTCTTGATCATTTGATGTTTGACAATATGAGCATTAGCCTTCTCTTGATGCTTGGAGGTCCCTTTTATACTCCCAAATGAGTTTGTAGACGTTACTAGCCGTTGGGATCATATTGGAGTCGTTGAGGACTTTAATTCCCACCATAAATGCAGTTCTGCAGCTCCCCGTTTCGAAACGCTTGAAGCCGTTTCGAAATGCTCTTTAAGTAGAAAGAGCTGTTGCAGTCTGTCAGGGCATCCGTATTGAAACACCCCCTTGTCGTTTCAAAACCCGTATTGAAACGCTATAGGCCCGTATTGAAACACCTGCATTTAAAAGTTAGTTGGGAAAATAGCCGTTGGGGTTTATGACCGTTGTGGTCAATGCAACGTAGGCATATCGAAACAGCTAAGCCCGTTTCGAAATGCTGGGCAAAAATCCTGTCCATGGAAAGCCCGTTTCGATACTCGTATCGAAACGTTTTTGCTACTGGAATCCCCTGTTTCGAAACACCTTAGGGCGTTTCAAAACGCATGGACGGTTTTGTGAAGTTTGGCTTTGAAAAACATGTAAAACCCTTTTAAAAGCTTCCCTAAACATAATTTCAAGTTGTTTGGACTTTGGAAATGTTTTAAATACTTTTTAAATCAGTCCAAAACATTTTTCAATTATTATATTAAAACATTAGTTCTACAATCTCCCCCTTTTTGATATAATAAAACTCACTTGAAAAATTGTTTGGGATTCTCCCCCTTGAACTTTAAAAATGTGAATAAGAGTTTGAAGATATGAAATCAAATAAAGCTCCCCCTTATTCATTTGAAAGTACAATTTTTCAAACCATTTCTCCCCCTTTTTGTTATATCAAAAAGAATTTAAAACATTAAGTTCAAAATAACAATAGAGGTAAAAAATGACAAAAATAAAAATTTGGTTTTAAAATGGCTCCCCCTTACTCAAAGCATCATTAAAAATGTTAGTCCAACATATATGATCATCTAGTTGAATTAAATAAAAATTAAAACAAATAAATGCAAAAACAACTAGATTTTTACCAACACTTTAACCCAAGGAGGATGTGAAGCCTTCCTTCTTCAAGTGTTCTTCCTTGTGTGCGTGGAGCTCCCCCTTAATGTTTGACTTGTTGAACATCTCCATGACACCTAGCAAAAGACAATGAAGTAATTTTTGGTATCAAAATTGCTTTGGATCCATGAACATTAGTAGCACAAATTTTAGTCCCCTTAGGAATCCATTTTTCAATGTCATCCTTTTCAATTGAAGTGGTTAGTCCTTTTTGGGACCCAAACACTTCTAAAACAATTTCTTTTAATAAATCTAGGGGCACTATATTGTCTAACATAAAAATTTGATTTTCCAAAATTATTTTTCTTTTCAAGCTCTTTGGAAATCAAATCCTTTTCTTCTTGAACTTTTTGAAGAAAATTTTGTAAATCAAAACATTTTAATTCAAACTCTTCGAGTTTTGCTTCAAGTTCAAGTTTGGTTTTAGAAATCAAATCATTTTTGAATTTTTAACTTTGAAATCAATTTATTGTTTTTCAAAATGTGATTTTTAAACTTTAAAACCAAATCATCATAGGCATCTTGTAATTCATCAAAAGAATAAGAACATGAAGTAGATGAATTAGAAGTTACCCTTAAATCTTCTTCGATGGCCATAAGGCAAAGGTTGGCTTGTTCATCCTCGGTGGAGTCCTCATCACTCCAAGTAGCCACATGTGTCTTCTTCTTATAGCTTGAAGTGTTTGCCCTCTCCTTTCTCTTGGGTTCTCGTTCAAGCTCTCTCAAGGCTTTCTTCATGAATGGGGCACACTTCTTGAAGAGATGAACTATTTCTTCATCTTCATCCTCCTCTTCACTTGAGTAGACATGATGGCAAGTGGAGGATTTGAAAGCCATGGCACTTGCATTGATGTCAAGCCCTTTGATTTTCTTTTCTCCCATAGCTCTAATTTCTTCCCTCTTCTTCTCATCCTCTTTGTTCTTTTTCATGATTTGATGAGTAAGGAGTGACCCCATGAGTTCATCAAGCTTCAAAGTCTTCAAATTCTTTGCTTCGATGATGGCAGTCCTCTTTGAGTCCCAAGACTCGGGAAGTGAGTAGATGAGCTTTCGAACAAGCTTTTCTTTCGGGATGGCTTCTCCATAGCCTTTGAGACCATTGGTGATAGTGGAGAACCTATCAAACATCTTCTCGATGTTATCTTCCGGATCCATTTTGATGTTCTCATACTCTAAGGTTAGGAGCCCAATCTTGGTCTCCTTGATTTCATTGGTCCCCTCGTATGTGACTTCAAGCTTGTCCCATACCTCCTTGGCACTCTCACAAGAAGACATCTTCTCATAGATGGTTGGGCCAAAAGCACAAAACAAGATGTGCAAGGCTTTGCAATTAAGCTCCATCTTCTTGCGATCGTCGGCACTCCACTCCGCTTTGCTTCTTTGAGGCACGAACGGACCATCTTCAACTATATCTCATAGCTTGTAATCTCTTGATTTGATGAAGAACTTCATCTTTGTCTTCCAATGGGCATAGTGGGTTCCGTCAAAGAAAGGCGGTTTGTCGATTGAATGTGCCATTTGAGCCGGTTGATGAAAAAGTGATCGAGCTTGCCGGATCTTCTCAATAGGATTTGAATCCCCTTCGATTGAACCAAGCTCTGATACCAATTGTTGAGTTATGTGAGGCTCAATTCGTTCAACCGATAAGGCTCACCAAGTGGTGGAGAGGTAGATTTTTGGGTGGAAGGGTTGTGGAAGCTAAAATGATAATAGACACAATGATTTATAGTGGTTCAACCTTCTAACCAAGGTCTACATCCACTACCTTAGCTCCCCACTAAGGATTTCCAATCAATCCACTATTGATTCGTCCCCTTTTCTAGGCTTAGGAGGCAACCCTTATACACAATCAAGCTTTCTACACAAAGCCTTGATTGAAACCCTCTCTTACAAAGAGAAACAATAAGCAAACTAAAACCCTCTAATAGGTGTTTGTTTGCACAATTAAGCACTCACCCAAAACCTAAAACACTTGAGCAAATTTGACAATTTTGGCTTACTAGTGTTTGTCTATACAATAAATGACAATTTAAGCTCTAAGACAATTCTTGATCATTTGATGTTTGACAATATGAGCATTAGCCTTCTCTTGATGCTTGGAGGTCCCTTTTATACTCCCAAATGAGTTTGTAGACGTTACTAGCCGTTGGGATCATATTGGAGCCATTGAGGACTTTAATTCCCACCATAAATGCAGTTTTGCAGCTCCCCGTTTCGAAACGCTCTTTAAGTAGAAAGAGCCGTTGCATTCTGTCAGGGCATCCGTATTGAAACACCCCCTTGCCGTTTCGAAACCCGTATCGAAACGCTATAGGCCCGTATTGAAACGCCTGCATTTAAAAGTTAGTTGGGAAAATAACTGTTGGGGTTTATGACCGTTGTGGTCAATGCCACGTAGGCATATCGAAACGACATAGCCCGTTTCGAAACGCTGGGCAAAAATCCTATCCATGGAAAGCCCGTTTCGATACTCGTATCGAAACGTTTTTGCTACTGGAATCCCCTGTTTCGAAACACCTTAGGGCGTTTCGAAACGCCTGGACGGTTTTGTGAAGTTTGGCTTTAAAAAACATGTAAAACCCTTTTAAAATCTTCCCTAAACATAATTTCAAGTTGTTT
The DNA here is from genome assembly GCA_958450335.1 of Hibiscus tridactylites. NCBI lineage: Eukaryota > Viridiplantae > Streptophyta > Magnoliopsida > Malvales > Malvaceae > Hibiscus > Hibiscus tridactylites. The sequence continues at coordinate 74,076,427 of OY288269.1, read as the reverse complement.
GGACTTTGGAAATGTTTAAAAAAATTTTTAAATCAGTCCAAAACATTTTTCAATTATTATATCAAAACATTAGTTCTGCAATCTTCCCCTTTTTGATATAATAAAACTCACATGAAAATTGTTTGGGATTCTCCCCCTTGAACTTTAAAAATGTGAATAAGAGTTTGAAGATATGAAATCAAATAAAGCTCCCCCTTATTCATTTGAGAATACAATTTTTCAAACCATTTCTTCCCTTTTTTGTTATATCAAAAAGAATTTAAAACATTAAGTTCAAAATAACAATAGAGGTAAAAATTGACAAAAATAAGAATTTGGTTTTAAAATGGCTCCCCTTACTCAAAGCATCATTAAAAATGTTAGTCCAACATATATGATCATCTAGTTGAATTAAATAAAAATTAAAACAAATAAATGCAAAAACAACTAGATTTTTACCAACACTTGAACCCAAGGGAGGATGTGAAGCCTTCCTTCTTCAAGTGTTCTTCCTTGTGTGCATGGAGCTCCCCCTCAATGTTTGACTTGTTGAACATTTCCATCACACCTAGCAAAAGACAATCAAGTAATTTTTGGTATCCAAATTTCTTTGGATCCACGAACATTAGTAGCACAAATTTTAGTCCCCTTAGGAATCCATTTTTCAATGTCATCCTTTTCAATTGAAGTGGTTAGTCCTTTTTGGGACCCAAACACTTCTAAACCATTTTCCTTTAATAAATCTAGGGGCACTATATTGTCTAACATAAAAATTTGATTTTCCAAAATTATTTTTCTTTTCAAGCTCTTTGAAAATCAAATCCTTTTCTTCTTGAACTTTTTGAAGCAAATTTTGTAAATCAAAACATTTTAATTCAAACTCTTCGAGTTTTGCTTCAAGTTCAAGTTTGGTTTTTGAAATCAAATCATTTTTGAATTTTTAACTTTGAAATCAATTTATTGTTTTTCAAAATGTGATTTTTAAACTCTAAAACCAAATCATCATAGGCATCTTGTAATTCATCAAAAGAATAAGAATATGAAGTAGATGAATTAGAAGTTACCCTTGAATCTTCTTCGATGGCCATAAGCCAAAGGTTGGCTGGTTCATCGTCGGTGGAGTCCTCATCACTCCAAGTAGCCACATGTGCCTTCTTCTTATGGCTTGAAGTGTTTGCCCTCTCCTTTCTCTTGGGTTCTCGTTCAAGCTCTCTCAAGGCTTTCTTCATGAACGAGGCACACTTCTTGAAGAGATGAACTATCTCTTCATCTTCATCCTCCTCTTCACTTGAGTAGACATGATGGCAAGTAGAGGATTTGAAATCCATGGCACTTGCATTGATGTCAAGCCATTTGATTTTCTTTTCTCCCATAGCTCTAATTTCTTCCCTCTTCTTCTCATCCTCTTTGTTCTTCTTCATGATTTGATGAGTAAGGAGTGACCCCATGAGTTCATCAAGCTTCAAAGTCTTCAAATTCTTTGCTTCGATGATGGCGGTCCTCTTTGAGTCCCAAGACTCGGGAAGTGAGTAGATGAGCTTTCGAACAAGCTTTTATTTCGGGATGGCTTCTCCATAGCCTTTGAGACCATTGGAGATAGTGGAGAACCTATCAAACATCTTCTCGATGTTCTCTTCCAGATCCATTTTGAAGTTCTCATACTCTAAGGTTAGGAGCCCAATCTTGGTCTCATTGACTTCATTGGTCCCCTCGTATGTGACTTCAAGCTTGTCCCGTACCTCCTTGGCACTCTCACGAGAAGACATCTTCTCATAGATGGTTGGGCCAAAAGCACAAAACAAGATGTGCAAGGCTTTGCAATTAAGCTCCATCTTCTTGCGATCATCGGCACTCCACTCCGCTTTGCTTCTTGGAGACACGAACGGACCATCTTTAACTATATCCCATAGCTTGTAATCTCTTGATTTGATGAAGAACTTCATCTTTGTCTTCCAATGGGCATAGTGGGTTCTGTCAAAGAAAGGCGGTTTGTCGATTGAATGTGCCATTTGAGCCGGTTGATGAAAAAGTTATCAAGCTTGCCGGATCTTCTCAATAGGATTTGAATCCCCTTCGATTGAACCAAGCTCTGATACCAATTGTTGAGTTGTGTGAGGCTCAATTTGTTCAACCGATAAGGCTCACCAAGTGGTGGAGAGGTGGATTTTTTAGTGGAAGAGTTGTGGAAGCTAAAATGATAATATACACAATGATTTATAGTGGTTCAACCTTCTAACCAAGGTCTACATCCACTACCTTAGCTCCCCACTAAGGATTTCCAATCAATCCACTATTGATTCGTCCCCTTGTCTAGGCTTAGGAGGTAACCCTTATACACAATCAAGCTTTCTACCCAAAGCCTTGATTGAAACCCTCTTTTACAAAGAGAAACAATAAGCAAACTTAAAACCATCTAATAGGTGTTTGTTTGCACAATTAAGCACTCACCCAAAACCTAAAACACTTGAGCAAATTTGATAATTTTGGCTTACTAGTGTTTGTCTATACAATAAATGACAATTTAAGCTCTAAGACAATTCTTGATCATTTGATGTTTGACAATATGAGCATTAGCCTTCTCTTGATGCTTGGAGGTCCCTTTTATACTCCCAAATGAGTTTGTAGCTGTTACTAGCCGTTGGGATCATATTGGAGCCATTGAGGACTTTAATTCCCACCATAAATGCAGTTATGCAGCTCCCGTTTCGAAATGCTTGAACCCGTTTCGAAATGCTCTTTAAGTAGAAAGAGCTGTTGCAGTCTGTCAGGGCATCCGTATCGAAACACCCCTTTGCCGTTTCGAAACCCGTATCGAAACGCTATAGGCCCGTATCGAAACGCCTGCATTTAAAAGTTAGTTGGGAAAATAGCCGTTGGGGTTTATGACCGTTGTGTTCAATGCCACGTAGGCGTATCGAAACGGCATAGCCCGTTTCGAAACGCTGGGCAAAAATCCTGTCCATGGAAAGCCCGTTTCGATAGTCGTATCGAAACGTTTTTGCTACTGGAATCCCTGTTTCGAAACACCTTAGGGCGTTTCGAAACGCCTGGACGGTTTTGTGAAGTTTGGCTTTGAAAAACATGTAAAACCCTTTTAAAAGCTTCCCTAAACATAATTTCAAGTTGTTTGGACTTCGGAAATGTTTTAAATACTTTTTAAATCAGTCCAAAACATTTTTCAATTATTATATCAAAACATTAGTTCTACAAATTTGATCCTAATTAAAATTAATTTAATAAGTTTAACTTTTCATATTGAAAAATTACATCAATTTAGTCATTTTTATGACAATGTCAAACCAATCGAGACTATCGGATCAAAGCAACAGTTGGATAACTACATTCTATGATATAAACACCAATTTATTGTTATACTTTTATTATACTAGGAAAGAAAAATAACATTTATGGGAGAAGAACAAACAATTTATGAGAATAAAAGAAGTAAATTGATAGAATTTTTAAATATATAGGTGTTGAGAGTGGCAATCGATCGAACAAAACCAAGAGAGGGTGAATTGGATTTTTGAAAGAATGGTGGACAGTAATTGCAAAGGTAAAAATTGCAAGAAGATTTAGAGTGGTTCAACTCCCTTAATTGGAGTCTACATCCACTACCTTAGTGACCACACTAAGGATTTTCCACAAATTCACTAATTTGTCTTTCCTTTAAGGATAAGGAGTAACCTTACACAATTGAATATACTTATACCCCAAAGTCTATTGAATCATTTCCCCAAGAACAAATACAAATAAGCAAACTAGGAAATCCTCACTAGGAATGTGTTTACAAAGTTTAAGCTCTCTCACACACCCAAAGAAACACTAGCAAAAGAATTACAATGAAGAACACTCTAGTGTTTACAAGAAAAAATCGAAAATTAAGCACAAAGTGGACTCTTGAAAGCTTGAATGTTTGTGTAGACTTTCTTGTTGTTTCTGAGTTGATTTTTCATTGTTTTTGTATCCTTTCAATCAATACTAGCCGTTTGGAGCCGTTGGAGATGTCATAAAGTCGTTACCTACATGAAATCAGAGCATTTAAAGCACAAGGGATCGACCCTTTTACAAAGGGATCGATCCTTTCTTATGAAAAATATGACCGTTGCAAAAAGGGATCGATCCCATACACCAGGGATCGATCTTTTTGCACTGAGATAAAAAATGAGTGAAACTGTCAATTAAGGGATCGATCCCTTGCATCAGGGGATTGATCCTTTTTGCCTTGAAGACTGGAAAACAATTTTCTTAGTGCAAAAACGGATCATACTTGTTTTGAAAAAGATCGGTAAAGTTGGAAAACATTTGAAACGAATTTTTCAAGTTTGTTTGGACTTTGAATTATTTTTGCAAGAATTTATATATTCGATTAAGTCCAAAAACATTTTTCTTTTAATTTTTTATATCAAAATATTAGTTCATCTATAGGGTTAAATTTATTGATTTGTTTTGAATTAGGGCCATATTGATAGAATATATAAGTTTTGGTACCAATTTGAGAGAAGGTTTCTAGTTAAGTACCAACTTGGAAGAATGTGCCTAGTTTAGGTACCAATTTAGAAATTTTTTATGTACCAACTTAAGTGTCTAGTTTAAGCATCAAAAAGTATATTTAAGCCTTTAAATTACTATTTCCACTTAAATTAATAGATGTTAAAACTAAAGAATCAAAATTAATAAATTATAAAATTTTCAATATACATTTTGAGTGTCAAAATAAAAAATTTAATAAATCAAATCGGTTTAAGCTGAATATCCAAAAATTAAAAAAATAAAACTCGTCTTTAAATCCATTAATAATAATAATAACAATAATAGTAAGGGATAACTACATATTTAGTACCCCACATATTCTCGCATTACTGTTTTAGTACCCTACCTATTTTTTAGCAAATGGTACTTAATGTTATGTTTTGTTTCTATTTTGGTATCCTCCATTATAAAATTAACAGCATGCAAACTAGGAGAGAGAAAAGCATACATGGCGTGCTGGCAAAAAGAGAGAAAATCACACATGGCAAGCTACCATGTCATTTTCTCTCTCCTAATCAGCATGCCACATGTGCATTTTTTATGATTTTAGTCAACGTGGCATGTTGACTAGTGATAGAAAATGACATGGCAGCCTGCTACGTGTGAATTTCTCTCTCCTAATCAGTATGTCGTTAATTTATTAACAATAAGGTACCAAAATAGAAACAAAACGTAACGTCGGGTACTATTTTGTCAAATAAAATAAGGAGAGTACTAAAACATCAGATTTTACAGTTTTTTCTTCTGCAGTACCTCGACCTGACATGAGCGTGAAAGGGGTAACACGAGAATAGTTGCAAATTGTTATGAATATTTATCTATGTGGATGTTTATCATGATAAGGACTTTATCAAAGGAGATTTGAATTATTTTATCATTAGGAATATTATCTACATTAATTAGAGTTTAATGTATTATGTACTTCTTATTCCTATAAATAAACGATTTACTGAAGGCATTGTACACAAGTCAATATTCAGAATAATACAAATCTCTTTCTTTTCTCTCATCTTATTTTGTTCTTATTTCTTCTTGTTCTTGTTCTTTTCACATTATTTACAACACGTTATCAACACGAGTTTGCTCAGAAGATTTTAGTTACAAATCAAGCTTCTCCAAAGATTTATCTGGTATATTCTTTTTCCATCTTATATATTTCAATTTATAAAATAATAAATATACAACAATAAATTTAAACAATATATATAATTAATTCAATGCGTATGTTTTTTCTTTGCTTTGTATAACAATGCGGTTTTTATTTTATTTTATTTGCTTTATGCCATGTGTTTTTATTTATTTTGTTTTAATTTGTCATGTTTGGTTATTATAAATTATATGTGGGTTTGTTTTAATTCATATCATGCGTACACACAAGGAATGTATATGTTATTTGTTTTAATGGTTTAATCCGAGTATATTGGCTGGACATCCCATTCTGCGAGGCTAATGGTCTCAAAGGAGGTTTTTAAATGACCTTTTGGATTGGTTTAACAATGTTGCGTATTAGGATTAAATCTTCTTTTATGTTGTTTTTCGATTATATATATTGATTTATAATTAATCTAATTTGATTGTTTGTCTTTTATAGTACATCAAAGACAAATCTTGCAAAGATTGAGTTTGTCTCTTGATATTTCCGGAAAGAATTATTTATCGTGGATCTTAGATGCTTAAATACACCTAGATGTTGATGGTCTGGGAAATACTATTAAAGAGGGGAATGCAGAATCTGCCCAAAATAAGGCCAAAGACATGATACTTCTTCGTCGTCACCTCCATGAGGGGTTGAAATCAAAATATTTAACGGTGAAAAATCTTCTTATTCTTTGGAATAATCTAAAGGAACTATATGACAACCAGAAAACTGTTATTCTACCTAAAGCTCGATATGATTGGTTGCATCTGAGATTGCAAGATTTTAAATCAGTAAGCGAGTATAAATCGACTATGTTTTGTATTACTTCAAAATTGAAGTTATGTGGTCAAATTATTACTGATCAGGATATGTTAGAGAAAACATACTCCACTTTTCATGCAAACAATGTTGTCCTTCAAACACAATATCGTGAAAAAGGCTTTAAGAAATATTCTGAGTTAATTTCTTGCCTTCTTGTGGCTGAGCAAAACAATGAGTTACTAATGAAGAATCATGAATATCGCCCAACTGGCTCTGCTCCATTCCCTGAAGCGAATGCGACATTCTATAGCGAAAGAAATAAAGGATACACCAACAATCGTGGTCATAACTATGGGTGTGATCGTGGTGATAGTCACGGTCGAGGACATAAGCGAGGTGATCATTTTAAAAATAACTATACCCACCATAAGTGGAACAATAAGGATGACAATAGCGCAAAAGATCAATCCAAGAAAGAGGAATCTATGTGTCATCGATGTGGCAACTTAAATCATTGGGCCCATGCTTGCCATGTGCCAAAACATCTTGTGGATCTTTACCAACAGTCAATCAATGGTAAAGGAAAGAAAGTTGAAACAAATTTTGTTTATATCAATAACAAAGATGATTATGGCCTTGGCAAAGATGATTATGGAATTACTGGTACTAGCAATGGCGATTATGGCTTTACAAATATAGATGTTAATGATTTTCTCATTTCCCCTGGGAAGAATACTTGATTTTTTTTATTTTTTATTTTTTGTTTATGTTTATTATTATTTTAGGAAAAGTCTTTTAGAAAGATATAATATTTTATTAGGAATTATATATATATAAGAATAAAATTCATGGATGTTATTTATTTAATTTATATTTTGAATATTTTTGTAACATTTATTTTATTTTTCTTTGAATAATATGATTCCGTCACAAATACAATCCGCCAAAAATGGTGACGATTTATGCTTAGCGGATAGTGAAAGTACTCATACTATACTTAAGCACAAGAAATTTTTTCCCATTTAACAACGCAAGGGAATAATGTGAGTACTATATCCGGAAGTGCTATTATTATAGAAGGCTCCGGAAGAACAAATATGTTATTGCCAAATGGAACTCTATTCCATATTCAGAATGTGCTATACTCTCCAAAGTCGCAAAGAAACTTATTAAGTTTTAAAGATATTCGCAATAATGGATATCATATTGAGAGTAGTTGTCAAGGAGATGCTGAATATCTCTATATTACAAGTATAACTCAAGGCAATAAGAAAATTTTATAAAAATTACATGCACTGTCACATAGATTGTACTACACAAGAATTAGTGCAATTGAAGCACATGCTATTGTAAACTATAAGTTTACTGATAAATTTATTATTTGGCATGACCGGTTAGGCCATCCCAGTTCGATTATGATGCGAAAAATTATCGACAATTCATGTGGTCACTTATTGAAGAACCAACAGATTCTTCAAAGTAATGCATTTTCATGTGATGCTTGTTCTCAAGGCAAACTAATTATTCGACCATCACCAGCTAAAATAAATTATGAATCTATCAATTTTCTAGAATGGATACATGGTGATATATGTGGGCCCATACACCCTTCTTGTGAACCATTTAGATATTTTCTAGTATTAATCGATGCATCGACTAGATGATCACATGTATCCTTGATATCAACTCGCAACTTGGCATTTGCGAGGTTACTTGCTCAGTTGATAAAATTACGAGCACATTTTTCATATTCCCCTATAAAGACAATTCGTCTTGATAATGCCGGTGAATTTAATTCTCAGACTTTTGATGATTTTTGCATGTCGATTGGAATAAGTGTTGAACACCCTGTAGCGCATGTTCATACACAAAATGGTCTTGCAAAGTCCTTTATCAAACGACTTCAATTAATTTCAAGACCGTTACTAATGAAGACAAAACTACCGATTTCTGCATGGGGGCATTCCATTTTACATGCAGCATCATTGATTCGTATCAGGCCTGTAAATTATCATAATATCTCCCTATTACAAATGGTTTTTTATCAGGAACCAACTATTTCTCATCTTAGAATTTTTGGATGTGCGATATATGTTCTGATTGCTCCACCACAGCGCACAAAGATGGGCCCTCAAAGGAGGTTGTGAATATATGTCGGTTTTGAACCCCCTTCGATAGTTAAATATCTTGAGCCTTTGACGGGGAATTTATTTACAGCTCGATTTGCCGATTGTCATTTTAATGAGTCGATTTTCCCAACATTGGGGGGGAGAAAAGAAACAGCTAGAAAAAGGAAATAAGTTGGAATGAATTATCGTTATCTCATTTTGATCCACGTACCCAACAATGTGAACTAGAAGTTCAAAGGATAATTCATTTGCAAAACTTATTAAATCAATTGCCAGATGCTTTTGCTCACCCTAAAAAAGTGACTAAGTCACATATACCAGCTGTGAATGCTCCGATTAAAATTGATTTCCCAGAATGACAAACTCTAGTTGCTAATGAGTCAAACGCACGCCTGAAGCATGGTAGACCAATATGTTCCAAAGATAAAATCATCGGAAAAGAAAATGAGCTATATCCTGTGATGGTCTGATCGAGGAATCAATGGGTTATGAAAAATCTCGAGAAGAGATTAAAAGGTCTCCAAAAGAGACATTAGACATGAATCAGGTACATGATAATGATGAGATCTCAATAAATTATGTCATGTCTGGTAACAAGTGGAACCGAAACAAAATCGACGTCGATAATACTTTTGCATGCAATATAACACTAAAGATTTTGAATGATAATGTGGATCATGAACCATTGTCAATTGAACAATGAAAGCAAAGAGATGATTGGTCAAAATGGAAAGAGGCAATTGAAGCGGAAGTAAAATCTCTTTCAAAAAGAGAAGTATTTGGGCCTGTAATCCGTACACCGGAAGGTGTAAAACCTGTGGGGTATAAATGGATCTTTGTGAGAAAGAGAAATGAAAAAGGGGAAATTGCGAGATATAGAGCTCGTTTGGTTGCACAAGGATTCTCACAAAGACCTGGAATTGATTATGAAGAAACATACTCCCCAGTGGTGGATGCAACCACTTTTAGATTTTTGATTAGTCTGGCAATAAAAGAAAGACTTAATTTCCGCTTAATGGATGTTGTTACAACCTATTTGTATGGGCCTCTTGATAATACTATATATATGAAACTTCCGGAAGGTTTTAAACTGCCTGAAGTAGTTAATTCGGGTTCTCAGGAATATTATTCAATCAAATTGAACATATCCCTTTATGGATTAAAACAATCTGGGCTCATGTGGTATAATCGCCTCAATGAATACTTATTAGCAGAAGGCTATAAGAATGATCTAATTTCTCCATGCATTTTTATTAAGAGATTTAGCTCCGGATTTGTCATTATTGCTATGTATGTTGATGATTTGAATATTATTGGGACTCTTGAAGAGATCTCATTGACAGTAGAATGTTTAAAGAATGAATTTGAAATGAGAGATTGTAACCCCCTTAGCCCGACCTAGACGGTTGGCCCGAACTACGAAGATTACACGGGGAAAACCAAAGTCAACCCGAAAGACAACCTTGATTAACGACCCTTTTTTAATGTTTGTCTAGATGCATATTAACCTTAGGAGTACCCTCGAGATCAGCATACTCAAAAATCACAGCAATCGGAAATCAATAAGGGACTCAATTGCTCAACATACGAATTTAGGGACCAAAATGTAAATTCTGAAAATTAAGAGGACTTCACCAATTTTTAAGTTACCATTATGAAATTAGTCATGTTTCATGCTTCTCTGCCAAATTTCACCTCAAACGGACATCCAAAACTCAAGCAATTGCATAGACAAAGTTCATGATTAAAACGTGAAGATTTCAAAACATATAACCATAAAAATCAGTGCCCAACGGTCGAGTGTTCCGAAACGGAGGATGACCATTCGGAAACGCAGGACCGTTTCGCAACCTGTTCCGAAACAGGGCTTGGCAGTAGCAAAAACGTTTCGGAACGGCTCTGCCCGTTGCGAAACGCCAAGGCCATTTCAGACCCTGTTTCGAAACAGTAGCACCCGTTCCGATACAGCCTGCCCAGAAATGCAGAGTTTCCCTGGTTTAACACACTTTCGACCCATCAAACACATCCCTATGACCCCCTAATCATGCCAACAAGTCATCATACATTAAAGGAACATATTTGCATCATCAAAACTCAATCATGGCATCAAATAGGAAAAACCACAAGTCTATAGGCATGCATCCTATTGTTGGAAATCAAGCAATCATCAAAACTCCAAAACAAATACCAAAAGGCCATTTACATGTTCCAAACATCATAGGCAAATAACCAAACTTAGGGAGTTCAAAACATTTCCCCAAAACACAATATAGGTTCCCATTGCCAAGTACCAAAAACTAAGAGTGTTGTGAAAATAGTCACCATACATGAGCTTAGTCTTTCTCTTGGATTCTTGACTCCCTTGCTGCCCTTTAAGCACTTCAATTCTCTGCATTATTGGTTCAAGAAAGAGAGCGTAAGCACACATGCTTAGTGAGAAATGCTCTAATGAAACAACACAATAATGCACTTTGTAAAACACCTTTCAAAGGCCTTTAGATTCATAAACTTCATTTCTCATGCACAATGCATACAAAACAAGCATCTCACGCTTCATTACATCAACATGTCATATTGGCTTTCAAGTGATAATCCATAACCATTTTTTCAACTCAAAACACAATCGGATACGCGGATTACAAGCGTTGTCCCATACGCTTCATACACACTACCAAACACACAAGGTGGAGTTTACCGGTACAATCTCAACCCGTCAACACCCGTGATGGAGTTTAACGGTACAATCACAACCCCTCCACATCACTCATTGGTAGTTGTATAACATCACTAACGAGAACACGGGACACACAACACATGATCTACACATGGCATTTTAACCACCATTACGATCTTAGACATCTCGTTAGTGTACTTGGATGGAGTTTACGGTACCATTACAACCCCTCAACATCCAAGGCGACTTACTTCACGGTGCACCCAATCCTATAGTCGGCTAACTATATCCGATTCAAGTACTTTAAAACCAACACATCACTTGCCAATATACATCATTTACCATTATCAATCCACTGTTTTTAAGCATTAAACAAAGCCATTAAATAATCATGCATCACTATGCATCAAACCACATTTATCAATGTCGAACCAAGGATCTCTTACCTTGAGCATCCTTCAACACGTGGCTTTCAAAACCAGCATTAAACATGCTAAAATATGCTTTCAAAACAGAATTTAAACATGCAAATTAAACACATTGAATCCAACCATCTCATGGTTCATCAAAGAGAGAGTTTCTCCGAAAACTTACTCTTGAGCTTAGCTAAGTTGTTTAGACTTAAACTAAGCACCCATAACCTTCAAACATTGGTTTCAAAGCTGAAAACCAAACTTCACTCACCAATTCCGTTTCGCAAGATTGCCGAAACGCCGATCAAGCCCCAAGATCAACACCACAAGGATTCGAAGTTGTCTCCCATGTTTTAAACACATCAAAGCAGAGGATTAATGCATCATCATGCATTTAAATCTTCAGCCATTACACCTAAACTCGCTGCTCTCACCAAAACTCACATTTCGGCTACCAAACACAACCGAAAACACATCCAAACACTTCCACAACATTACCCAGCCAAGATCCATCAATTCTAAACATTCTTAGACATCAATCAACATCCAAAAAGGACCTAAACACGTCCTTATACCTCCAGCTATAACAGAACACCAAAATCACCCCAAAAACCACCATTTTCACAAGTAAAACTTAGGAAAATCAACCTATTCGGGATTGCATTGATTAAACCTCAATTACACATCATTTAGACATCCAAAATACAATAAAAAGGCATCTCAAAACAGAGCCCAATCAACCTCCACGAAATTCTTCAAGATTTGATCAAAATCTCAAGTTTTAAGCCAAAATCAAGATCATATCATTAAAACATTTAATAAAACTTAATTTGAGGATTGAGAACTTGAGAATTTCAGTAAAGAACTGAGTATTTAGAGGAGAAGGACGTTCATACCTCTAAATTTTGATTTCTCCTTGTTTAGAGCCAAAATCCTTGAAAATTCAATAAGCAAATGATGAGGATTTGGTGTAGAAATGATTAGGAATCATTTAGGGATTGAAATCTCAACTTTAGGTGTGAAAATCAAAGGAAAAGTTGTTGTGGAAATGTGTTTGGCTGAGGGAATTTTGAGAGAAAATGAAATGGGAAAATTTTGGCAAAAGTTAGTTATGAAACCAAAATGTGACTTTTCCATCTTTTCTTTTTATTAATTAACATTAAATGAGTCTTTAAAATTTAAAAAAATTCTGGAGAAATCCTCCCTTGGGTAAATTAGCTCCTTAAAGATTCAAAGTTTCAATCCTTTCAAAACAGTCACAAACTTTTCAAAAATTACATTTTAGTCACTAACTTGAAATGTCATATTTCCAAACCTCATTTTGTAAAATTGACTTCACCACTCTCTTATATATAATGAAATAGGATTTTTAGATATTTTTCCATATTTTTAATGCATCCCGAACTAGGCTTTCCCTAAAATCACCTTTTATATTCGAACTGAAATTTAAACCGATCTGATTCAGACCCTAAACTTCCAAGCCCAAAATTGGGGTGTTACAGAGATCTTGGAAAAACAAGATTCTGTCTTCGATTACATATTGAGCACTTAAAGGATGGAATCCTTGTGCATCAATCAACATACATAGAAAAAATGCTAAAGAAATTTTACATGCATAACGCACATCCGTTGAGCACTCCTATGGTTGTTAGGTCACTTGATGTTAACAAAGATCCATTCCGTCCTCGAGAGATGGATGAAGATATTCTTGGTCCAGAAGTGTCATACTTAAGTGCTATTGGTGCATTAATGTATCTTTCTAGTCACACACGACCTGACATATCGTTTGTTGTCAATTTGTTGGCAAGATTTAGTTCATGCCTAACCCGAAGACATTGGAATGGGGTCAAACACATATTTCATTATCTTCAAGGTACAAAAGACATGAGATTATTTTTCTCTAATCTATCCAAAAAAAGAATTGGTTGGTTTTGCGAATGCATGATACTTATCTGATCCTCATAATGCTCGATCACAGACTGGTTATGTATTTACATACGGTGGTACAGTAATTTCTTGGCACTCAATGAAACAAACAATTATTGCTACTTCCTCTAATCATGCTGAGATTTTGACTATTCATTAGGCTAGTCGTGAATGTGTGTGGCTAAAGTCTGTAGCCCATCATATTCGTGAAAATTGTGGTTTACACTCTAAAAAAGTAGCTCCGACGGTCTTATATGAGGATAATACGGCCTGTATTGCCCAACTTAAGGAAGGATACATAAAGGGTGATAGAACAAAACACATTTCGCCAAAATTCTTCTTTACTCATGTTCTACAAAAGAATGGAGACATTGATGTCCAACAGATTCATTCATGTGATAATTTGGCATATTTATTTACCAAGGCATTCCCTACTGCTCCATTTGAGAAGTTAATTTATAACATCGGATTGCGTCGTGTCAAAGATCTTATATGATGTATTTATGAGGGGGAGCAAAATACGCGTTGTACTCTTTTCCTTATCCATGGTTTTGTCTCATTGGGTTTTCCTGGAAAAAGTTTTTAATGAGGCAACATGTTATGCGTATTAAAGATGTGTGTACTATTTTCCTTTACTAAAGATTTTTTTTCTTTTCTTTCTGGGGTTTTTATCTTAGTAAGGTTTAACGAGGCACACTGTCTTCATAGGCATCCAAGGGGGAGTGTTATGAATATTTATCTATGTAGATGTCTATCATGATAAAGACTTTATCAAAGGAGATTTGAATTATTTTATCATTAGAAATATTATCTACATTAATTAGAGTTTAATGTATTATGTACTTCTTATGCCTATTTTTTTGTTTTGTTTTGATCCTATTCTTGTTTTTTTCACATTATTTACAACACAAATAATATTTATCCCTAATAATAAATGTAATCTACACATTAACAATCCACGTGATCATCGTAGTGACTAGTGAAGCAAGAGAAGTCAGGATTTGCCGCCACCTCCTAAATCGCGCGGCTCGCCTCCATTCCCCAAAACAAAAAAAAAATATTATCCATTTCCTGATAAAATCCAAATCCAAATCAAAGCGCAACACGCCTCTGTTTCTCCTCTCTCTTTCTTGTTCACTGAAATCTGAGATTTCATTTCATTTAATTCAAAGCAAGCACTTTGTTTCATCCTCTGTGACATTAGTAATCTCCTTCTCTTTTCTTTTAATTTGGTTTATGGGAATCAGAGTCGGTAGCAATGGAAGTTAAATTTTTGGGTTTTTCTTCTCACTTGGTGGAATGTGTAATAGAGCTTTTTCTTTACTTTATTCATTTCTATTAATTCTTGACAATAAACGGATTATTTATACAATTGGTTTGAATTTGCATTCTTTGTTGTTGCTGTTAGTATTGTCAAAATCTTGAGCTCTTACAATTATTTTGGGTTTCATTAATTAAAGGCTTACTGGTCTCAAATACCCTTTTCTGTTTCTAATGTAATGAATGAATGATTAGAACTTTGAATTGGTTTGCTATCTAATTTGTTTGTTAGAATATCTATGAAATTGTAATGTATCAAATGTATGCTATTTTACTCGGGTTCAAGTGTTTGTGTATCTAACACGAGTATGTTTAGTTTTATCATGTATTTGGGTCATTGGATTCTTATTTCATGTCCGGAGATACTTTATGAAAAATGAATGATCAGAATAGCATGGTATCAAATACAAAACTATTTATAATGGGGATTTTTGCTTTTAGCAGGATGGAGCTGCTGACTACTTCAGATACAACAAGGTTGAGTTATTGGTTGAATTGGAGGGGTTTGGTATGTTCAGTTATTGTTTTGACACCGATTGTTATATCCTTGATTATAATTTGGAAATACGAAGGATCGAAACAAGTTAAACATGATGGAAAAGAAAGCCATGAAGATTTAAGTTGCGATGAGTTGTATGATGATCATGTTTGGAAGCCTTGTCTTCAAGAAATCCATCCTTTTTGGCTGTTGGGTTTTCGAGTCATTGCGTTTTGTTTAGCTCTTGCAACGGTTGTTTCAAAAGCCATCACTAGTGGAAGTCACATCTTTTACTATTATACTCAGTAAGCAATCTCTCTTCCTTGAGGCTTGAACTTGCCTTGTATCAAGTTACTAGTAATGCTTATTTAAAGTACTTCCATCTTTATATCGGAATCATGATACTCTTTTAAATAGAATGAGCTTAAATCCAATGAACTGTTCACTCAGATCATCTGATCTTCCGAAAACGAAATCATAGGGTATTTTGCCTTATATTTTAAGCATTTTAGCTTACTCCGAATGATGTACTGTATTCTGAAATATTCAAGTTATGATATCTTTTGGTTCTGGACAGGTGGACTTTTACTTTGGTTACCATTTACTTTGGGGTAGGTCTTATTATTTTCTTCTTCCTAGTCTTTGTTGCGGTATTTCTATCTCCGCAACAAAATTGTTGCATTGTATCCATATGTTGGTTTGTGATATGTACAGTTTCCCCCTCTACTTGCAGTTCGGTACGTTGCTCTCTATTTACGGGTGTTACCAGCATTACAAGATTAGCAGATGCGGCTTTAATGTACAGCATGTTAGGATAGATGCTGAGCAAGGATACCGCACACCTTTAACTAACAGAAAAGATACAAATGTACAGAGAAAAGCCTTAAATCCAAAGGAAAGATGTAATGTTTCGCAAGCTGCAGGCATTAGTAGTTATCTCTTTCAGGTTATATTCCAGGTAAATTCTCTTTTGCCATTCAGTTCAATGATGCAGATTATTCTAAACGTTTTGGTGAAAATATAGTACTAGTATTTTTACTCGAAACATATTTGGTATACTGCAAGTTCTTTGAGATTTTCATGCGGCTTTTACGGTATTCCTTGAACCTTTTATGTCGGATCTCATTTTGATTTGACGTATGCAGATGAATGCTGGAGCTGTTATGCTTACTGACCTCATATATTGGTGCCTTATTTTCCCATTTCTTACCATCGCAGATTTTACATTGAATTTCGTAAGTTCGACCCGTTTTTCAACTGGCTAATGTTTCCCTGATCCTGCCTGTCTGAACATGTCTGGTATAATAGGAATTCATGTTCATAGAATCATACTATGCTACTCCGGCTCTTCATTTTTCTTATCTGAACATGGGCATCAATGCATATATATTTTTTGTTCAAAAACATGGGTTTCCATATGTTATCCTCCACAGACCCTCAAAATACATAAAAATCTTAGAAAAGTTGAGCATACCAGTGTTATAACCAAGTCTGAGTAACATAAGTTTAGGGAACGACTTCTAGTAATTTCTCTACTTCCTATGACTATCAGCAGTTGAAGTCCATTCACTCTGTTTTCCTAATAATAATTTCTATCAAAACTGTTGGTTGATATTTCAACTTGACCTTGTTTTCGATATATTTCCATTTCTTATTCCGTTTTAATTTATATTTTTGCCTTTGGTATGACAGAACCTTAACCAACATCTCTATATTTCAGATGACTGTGAACTTGCATACACTCAATGTCATCCTACTTCTCGGTGATACAGCCCTGAATAGCTTGGTAAATAGATTTTTTTTTCATCTTGTTTTATGGATACAGCTTTTCTTTTCATCATAATAACCTTGAGTTGTATAAATCTATCAACTATCCTTCAGCGGTTCCCTTGGTTTCGAATTTCTTACTTCATCTTATGGACGGGTGCTTTTGTCATTTTCCAGTGGATCCTTCATGCTTGTGTCTCGATTTGGTAATATCGGTTTTATGATTATCGTTCAAAATAATGCACAAAACTTCCTTATTCAAGAACTGGGATAATTCTCTGTTACAGGTGGCCATATCCATTTCTTGATTTGTCATCACCGACTGCTCCATTATGGTACTTCTTCTATTGAAAGTTCTCTTTCCAAATGAACTTTTAAATGGCTCAAATGTTGTCAAATATACCTCATGACATTCTTTTGCCCATCTTCAGGGTTAATATGTAAATTGACTCCTGAATTTTATTCTATTTAAGAATTTAGTATTTTCAAGTAAGTGGGGGTTCAAGCATATTAACCCAATGGATTATTACTGTTATACAAAATGATGATGTGATTTAGTTGATCAATACAAATTTGTAATGTGCTAAATCAACGCCACGTTAAGTATTTTATATTAGTCCATTGGGATAATCTGCCAATTGATTGTTGATTTATTGTTTTAGGTATAAATGGTTTTTTTTAAATGTATAATGCAGGTATCTGATTATGTTAAGCATTCTTTCTTTTCCTGGCAGGTATGGTTTGCTGGCGTTCATGCATATACCATGCTACGGCATTTTTGCTTTGATTGTGAATACCAAGCATTACCTGTTGTCAAAATGGTTCCCCCAGTCTTACCTTTGCGTAAGATGAACAATGGCGAGCTTTGTATTTGTCGAAAGGCTGATGGACTTTGCCAAAGTTGATCGGCAAATTCAAGCAATTGTAAGCACATTTTTCACCTATCATATGCTGCCTTCAAATTTTATTCTGAAGTTATAAAGAGAATGGAAGGCACAAGTAATGGAAGAGTAGTCATAGCCTTACAGAAGACATGGGACAAACATTGAATGAAACAAGGCTAAATCTACATATACATCGACCCAGCTTCTTGATTAAAATTTTTGTTTTGTTTCTCTACTATTTGATTTAACATTAACACACCATGATTTAAGAATACGAACATAATACGAAAAAATAGCACTATCAATATGATTTGATATTAAAACTTTGAAGTGTCGGATTTCAGGTCTATTAAAGGAAAAACTTATATACATGCCTTTTTCATTCTCTTCAACATTTGGAAGATGAATGGAAATATAATTATTCCACATGATTTTATGTTATGTTAGGAGTGCGAACTGTTAGAGAGTTTAAAATTTTAGAGGTTTAACTGTCTCCTCTCGGTACATTTTTCAAGATAAAACCAGACCAAGTCTTTAGCACATATAAGAGGAGAGGAGAAATGTACCATGGTCCTTAATATTTGGAATAGTGGTTGCACTGCTAAGAACCAAACAGAAGCCAGAGGACTTGATTTCATTTCCGTTATTACTTCCTAAGCTGCCCCGCGAATATCAGTCCGTAGGTGAACTTACAGGAAAAGTAGAAGTGACTAACATGTTCAGTCTATATATATATATATGGATAATCTTCACCAGTGGTCCCTTTCGTTTAGGCTGTGTTCTATTTTGGTCACAAAAATTCAAAAAAAGATTATTCTGGTCACTTACGTTTAGAATCGTTTCTATTTTGGTCCCTTGACCGTTAGTCTCTGTTACTTAAAAAAATAGTTTCTAATTTAACCCCCAAACTTTCAAAATTTTATTTTTCATCATCTTCCCCAAAAATTATAAAACTAAAACTCAAAAAATTCCTTCAAGATAAAAACGTGTACTACAACCCAAAAAATTATTCACATATGATCTATGGAAGGATGCCAGTCAATTCACAGCATAAATGTAATCTATTAAACTTGTCCAGGCATATAAAATGTAAATTATGGATCCTCAAGTTAGTACGGTCGAGAAAAAGATATGAATATAGAAATGGCAGGCCCCATAGTGTAACCGATTAGAAGGATCAGTCATGCTAAAATTGATAGATCACACATGCAAAAAGTAAGAACGGACTGCCACGGCAATAATCTTTTTCATAAAGATCCTGATTAACCTGAATATTTACATGTCACCTGAATTAGTTCATTCTACAGATATGTATAACTAGTGAATTTCTCGTCTAGTGATTTGAAACTGAAATAAGATAAATGATACACTTATCACAAACAAGATGGAGTCAACTTCAATATGGAAATACTATGCTCACCAAAAATGCAGAGATAATATTTGTAACGGATGCTCCAATAAACCCCTCCCATGTTTTATTAGGAGGTAATTTGATTAATGGGGTTCTTCCAAAGAAGAAACCAAAGATATAAACAAAAATGTTATTGATAACAATAAGTGATGTTGGAAGAAGAAACCTGGAAAAAAGAAAGTAATTTTAGTTAAGCGAAAAGAAGAATAGGGAAAGAATGCAGTCAAAAGTACCAAAAACATGCAATTAATAGTGTAAATCTTAAGAGGTAACATCTTACTTCTATTTTTAACCAGAGACCTAATGTCAATAATGTCAATAAGGGCTCAAGCAATGCTAGCTTCGACCATTTACAATGGAAGTTTACGTTTTTAATCTTGAAGGAATGAGTTATAGTGTTGGGTTATAGCCATTGATTTAATTTTTTGGGTTTTAGTTTTATAATTTTTGGGGAAGATGGTGAAAAATAAAATTTTGAAAGTTTGGGGGTTAAATTAGAAACTATTTTTTAAGTAACAGAGACTAACGGTCAAGGGACCAAAATAGAAACGATTCTAAACGTAAGTGACAGAATAATCTTTTTTGAATTTTGGTGACCAGAATAGAACACAGCCTAAACGAAATATATATATATATATAACATGAGTACCCAACACTTAGACTACTTAAAATGTTTTACTTGCACATCTGGTTCTCATTAGTTACACATTCTATCAGCTTACTTTTAATTTTAAATTAATTCAATAAATCTAACCATCATCTTGTTGAAGGAAAATTATTAAATTATTTTTAATTAAAATATGAAAAATTTAATAGAATGTGTAAATAATGAGAGTTAAATTTATTGATTTATTTTTTAACTTAAGATTAAATTAATTAAATGTGTAAATATGGAAGATTAAATGTGTTATTATGCAAAAACTTTTAACTGTTGTGTCATCCCTTAACGACAGTTAACAATGTTATGTTTATTTTGTAACAAAATCATAAGTTTAATCTTTATTTTGTAACATTTGAAAGTTTAGTGATGAAAATAAATATTTTGAGATAATTTAGTGATTAATTTTTAACCTTACCCTATGTTTAAATGTGATGTTCCACAAATTGAGTTAAATTTTTTTTGTATTACATATCTAGTTTATGATATATGTTCCAAGTGGGAGTCCATTAATGAAGAGCTTCCAAGTAAACTTTATAAACTGTCGAATTGTATCAAAAGTTGGAGTCGAATTGTATCAAAAGTTGGAGTCGAGACTTGAAGAAAAGCAGAACCAATTGGAAAAACTCTCTTAACGCAAAGCTTGCTGAGCACTCTATGCAAGATCCGGATAGGGATAATTTAGCTCAATTACTCGATGTCAAGATTGCGCTTAACATGGAAGCTGATAAGGATGAGATTTTTTAGGAACAAAAAGCACGTGTTAATTGGCTCAAACATGGTGATCGTAATACCTCCTCCTTCCATAATTGAACTAAATTCAGGAAAAAACATAATCTGGTTCGTAAACTTGACGATGAGGCCGAAAATAGAGTAATAGATGACGCGGACATGATTACTATAGCGAATTCTTATTTCCACAATTTATTCGCTAGTATTCCTACTTCTAATGTCGATACTATTCTGAACTCTGTTCAGCCATTTATCTCTGACGATATGAACACCATGTTGCTTTCCTGCTTTAAAAAGGATGACGTTTATGATGATGTCAAAGATATAGCCCCATTGAAAGCATCTGGCCTAGATGGCTTCTCTGCTCTTTTTCACCAGAAATTTTGCCCTATATTGGCGACGAAGTGTCCAGTTACTGCATTTCAGTTCTGGATGGTTCAAAAAATTTATCAAGTATCAATATGACTTCCGTTGTCTTGATTTCTAAAGTGGCAGATCCTACTTGTATGACACAATTCAGGCAGATCAGCCTTTGTAATGTGCTTTACAAAATCATTGTCAAGGTTCTTGCGAATAGACTACGGATTGTACTTGATCAGTGTATTGACCAGTCCCAAAGTGCTTTCGTTCCAGGGAGACTAATCACAGACAACATCTTAATTGCCTATGAGCTCCTTCATTCCATGAAGCTGAAAAGGCTAGGCTCTAATGGGAACTTTGCCCTGAAGCTTGACATGGAAAAAGCTTATGACCACATGGACTGGGATTTTTTTACGATAGATGCTCCTAAAAGTAGGTATTGATAACAGTTTTGTCACTATGGTCATGAACTGTGTAACATTGGTGTCTTACTTTGTTAATTTTAATGGGGTGAATGGAGAAGAATTTTTACCTACTCGGGGCCTAAGACAAGGGGACCCGTTGAGCCCGTACTTATTTCTTTTATGTGCTGAAGGTCTCTCATCTTTGATAAATGCTAATCGAAGTGCTGGTCATTTATATCTTATTAGGGCATGTTAAATGCAACCTTATATTTCTATAATAAGAGGTAACTGCATTAAATAAAGTATTAAGTTCTACAAAATATAAGATATATAATAAGTTTAAAAAACATATTCTAAGATCATAGAGGATTTCTAGCAAGAAACAAGTCTTTCTAAAGATCTTGAACTATAGTCCTCTTGAACACTCGAGTCCTACACTAACCATTGCTGCAACTGTCGTTCCTAGCAGCCTTTCCGTCGTCATGTTGCTTCCTTCTGAATAAAGGCCTCCAAGCTCCATATGTTCCCATTGTCGTGGCCATTTCCTTGTAGGGATAGGCATGGGTTGGGTCGGGTTTTAGGCTCACTGAACCCAACCCAATAAAATATCATAAACCCGAATCCAACCCGAACACATTCTTCAAAAAACTTGACCCGACCCAAAAATAAATACCCTAAACTCAACCTCGACCCAACCCGACCTATATGTTAGGATGATCAATCAGTAGAATATGGCCAAGAGGGGTTGAATTGGCAATTGAAAAATCCGTGGAAGCAAATAGAAAGATAGAAAAATGGACACAAGGAATTATAGTGGTTCAAGCTTCTAACCAAGCTCTACATCCACTACCTTAGCTTCCCACTAAGGATTTTCATAAATTCACTAAGAATTTCTTCCCTTTTTCTAGGCTCAAGAGGAAACCTTTTACAAACTCAAAGCTTTCTACCCAAAGCTTTGAGAGCAACTCTCTTTACAAGTTCACTCAACCCAAAAGTAGAATAAAATGTTTACAAGAAAGACCACTCAAGTGGGTTACAAAGATTTGACTCTAATAGGCTCAAGATTGTTGGATTTGTGCTTGAATGCTTTAGACTTGTTCAATAGTTGTTGTAGCTTTGGAGACTTGTTTATATACCCCTCATTGATTTCTAACTGTTTGGGTGGTTGGGATATTGAATATAGTCGTTGGGCTGTATTTTTCTCGCAATAAATGATGTCTGCCAACCCTCGGTATCGGTACACTGGCTGCCATAACGATACTTGTCAAAAGAAGAAAGAGTCATTGTACAAAGAGGTAGAGATACACGAGAGGGCGTATCGGTACGAAGGGTGTATATTATAAAGGTGTACTGATATGGGTCGTACGTATCGGTACTGGTTTTACTCATTGGAATCTGAGAAAGTTGAGAATGAAAACTTGTATCGGTACGCCTAAGGGCGTATCAGTACGATATAACTAATTTTTAAAGTTGTGATTCCAATAAGCTGACAAGGGCAACGATCGAACATTAATTGCAAAGATTTTCAAAATCTTAACACACCGTAACGATAAAAGTCGTACCGATACTCAAAGCTTATTTGGTTCCCAAGTATGAATGGCGTACCGATACAGTTATGCATGTATTTGTACCCAATAGCCATTATGTATAAAAGCGTTTTCTAGTAGCTAAAACCCATATTGATATGGCCAAGGGCGTATCGGTACTCCTGGACCAAAAACATGTATTTGAGTACAAAAACACTTCAAAAATATTTGGGGCTTTTTTACTTAGAAATAATTTTAGTTCGAATCATTGTCATTTTGTGAGCATTTTTTAGTACTTAAAAATTTATTCAAATTTACCATTTAGTCCTTTAAAGTCATTGTTTTATGAAAATCAAATATTGGTTTTACAATTTTCCCTCTTTTGATATAATAAAAAAATCTCATTTACTTCTCCCCTTTTTGTTAGATCAAAATCAATTGGATAAATAAAGCAAGATATAAACAATAACTAGGTCCAAGCATAAATGAAACAACATAGATATTACAAATTCAAAGCAACATAACAATCCAACTTAAACCTAAAAACATAAAACAAAGAAAATATTTAAAAACGTAGGAATTCAAAGACAAATAACATAGGTGCATAAACTCATATCCTAAATATGATATGATATGAGATGCAAAAGCCTAAGGAGCGTCTTCATCGTCTTCATCCTCATTTACCATGCCATTATCGCCAAGAGAGTGACCACACCATTCACCATGGAAAGCGTTAAGGGTTATGTCCATCAATGCTTGACGATTCTCAATCGAGGTCACTCGAGCATCAAGAGCATCAAACCTTGTGTTTATCGCGGTAAATTGAGTATCCACAGAGGTAAACTTCCCATCAAGGTAAGTGTAAAACCTATGTTTGATTTTGATATAATTAAATCTTTAAGGATCAATTTGAAAAACTTAAAATTGTTTTATAAGTCCCTTAATAAGTTTTAAATCACCAACTCTTTAAAACTGATTTGAAAAACTCAAACTCAAAATATTTTCTAAGTATTCCAAAGCCAAACTATTGAAAAACGTCCAGGTGTATCGATACGCTTCCATCCGTATCGATACCTTTTTAACAAAGTTGGCTACTGGAGGAACACATATCGATACGCTCTTTACCTGTATCAATACGCCTCTTCGTAAAAGTCTAAAGAGTTTGAATGGCTTACCGATACGATAAACCCTCGTATCGATACGGACTTAATGAATTTTAAATTCAAGTCGGTTTAAATATTTTGACCGTTGGTGTCAGTTGGTTTGTAACCAAATTTTAAATTGGTCGTTGACCCGTATCGATACGCCAAACCCTCGTACCGATATGAAAATCGAGAGTGAGCTAAGTTGAGAAAAAGGTATCGATACGGTCTTAGCCGTTTCGATACCCCGTACCGATACGCTTACGTGCGTATCGATACCCCTTATTTATTGCACACAACGACTCTTTCTTTTTTGAGACAGGTATCGATACGGCTCCCCGTGTACCGATACGAATAGCTGCAGAAGTGCATTTATGGTGGTAAGAGAGGGTTCCAACGGCTCCATTTATGTTCCCAACCACCCAAACGGCTAGAATTAAAAGAGGATGTATAAAATAAAGCCCTTTGAAGGTCAGCAACAACTATTCAACATTCAAGCATCATCAAAGCAAAAATCCAAACCCTTGAGCTATTCAAAGTCAAATTTTTGTACCCAACTCTAGTGTGTTTCAAATTGTCAATTTGTATTGTGAGTTTGGGGTTGTTGAAATTGTAATTGGGTAGACAATTATCCTTTGAGAGGAAACATTTGAGTTTACCACAATCTTTCTTTGTAATTTGAGTGGATTAAGTTTTTGGTAGAAAGCTTAATCGAAATTGTAAGGTTTCCTCCTCATCCAAGAAAAGGGGACGAATTCAAGTAGTGAATTGTTTGAAAATTCTTAGTGGGAACTAAGGTAGTGGATGTAGAGTTCATTTGGAGAACTTGAACCACTATAACTACTTGTGTCATTTTTATTTTTCCTCTTTTCTTCCCACCAAAATTTTAATTGCCAATTCACCCCCTCTTAGCCATTTGCAAGTGTTCGATCAACTCAACAATTGGTATCAGAGCTACACTCATTGAAAGGATTACAACCCTCTTGAGTCAATTCTAGGAGAGTTTGATCAACAACAAGTCAAGCAATGACATCCACCTCCAACTATGGGTCCCAATCCACCACCAAGCCACCATTCTTCAATGGGGATAACTATCCTTATTGGAAGAATAGGATGAGGCTTTTCATCAAGTCTACCGACTACATGGTGTGTGATGTGGTTGGAGAAGGTCCATACATTCCCATGAGGAGAGATGGAGAAAGACTTGTCCCAAAAGTCAAAGCCGAAATGACGGATGATGAAAGAAGAAGGATGCAAGTGAATGACAAAGCTCTTCATGTAATATTTTGTGCACTTGGTCCGTATATCTACTCCAAGGTGTCTTCAATCAAAAATGCCAAGGAGGTTTGGGACACCCTCGAGACAACATATGAGGGAACTAGTGATGTCAAGGAGACAGAGATTGGGCTACTCAATCTAAGCTATGAGAACTTCAAGATGGATCCCGAAGAAAGTGTCCCCAAGATGTTTGATCGATTCTCGGTCATTGTCAACGGATTGAAGGGTTTCGGTGAGATCATTCCCGAAGACAAGCTAGTGAGAAAATTGTTGTACTCTCTTCCGGAGTCATGGGATGGCAAGGGAACGACCATTATTGAAGCTAGAGATTTGAAGACTCTCAAGCTTGATGCTCTTGTTGGATCTCTACTCACACATGAGATTATGAGGAAGGGAAGAGAACAAGAGAAGAAAATAGTTGAGAAGAAGGAAGTTGAGAAGAAGGAAGTTGAGAAGAAGAAAGTGGGAATCGCACTAATAGCTTCACATCAAGAAAGTGATTCTAGTGAGGATGAAGATGAGGAGATGACTATGTTGGCCAAACATTTTACTCGGTTCATGAAGTCAAATCATGGAAGAAAATTCATTAGAAAGGGAGACTTCAAGAGTAAAAGCAAGGAAGAGGAGAAGAACCAAATTACTTGTTATGAATGCAAGAAATCGGGTCACATCCGTTCAGAGTGTCCTCAATTGAAAAAGAAAAGCTTTGGGAAGAAGAACAAGCTCAAAGCACAAATAGCTACTTGGAGTGACGATGAGTCATCCGAGGAAGAGGAGGAAGTGGCCAATCTATGTCTCATGGCCATTGATGATAAACCTAAGGTAAACTCTAACTTATCCAATTTCGATTTTACTATTGATGAACTTCAAGATGCTTATGATGAATTGCAAGAAGTGTATGATGAGTTAGTAGGAAAATACAAAGAATCCATTTTGAAAAACAAGAAAACAATTTCCGATTTGAAAAATCAAAATGAGACATTTTCTAAAGCTAACTCCGAATTAGAAAAGAAGGTTTTGTTTTTAGTAAATCTTTCAAATGATCTTAAAACAAAAAATCTTGAACTTGAAAAACTTCTTTCCGATTTTCAAGATTATCACACAAAGGAAGTGAATAATCTTAAAATATCTATTGCTATTGGGAAAAATAATTTTGAAAAAGGAAATCATTCTAAATCCCAATATGTAAAAAGAAAACCTTTTGCACCTAAAGAAAGAAATTTTAATAAGCAATCTAGAGGTCAAAGAGTTAGGAGTGTTTGGGTTCCTAAAGAACTCATTATTTCTAATGATATGAATGCTATTGCTTCTTGGATTCCTAAGGGAACCAAAATGTTGAAGGCTAACCACTCATGGACCCAAAATGATTTGGGTACCAAAAACCAAGGCCTAATTTCTTTGTTTGTAGGGGGAGCATTGCTACAAGGCTAAAGCTTCAAGCAAAAATTCTTGGTACCTTGATAGTGGATGCTCAAGACACATGACCAGTGACAAGAGTCGATTTGTGGAACTAAAGCCTAAAGGTGGTGGAGTGGTAACTTTCGGTGACAACTCCAAAGGGCACATTGAAGGAATAGGCTCCATTGGTAATCACTCTTCTATTTTCATTGAAAATGTTTTGTATGTCAACGGTCTTAAGCATAATTTGTTGAGTATTAGTCAATTGTGTGACAAGGGTTTTAATGTTATATTTGATAAAAGTGGTTGCAAAATTGTAAGCATTAAAACAAATCAACTAATACTCATTGATCATCGCATAGGGAACATTTACATGGTGCATCTAGAAGACATTCATTCATCACATACATGCTTAGTTGCACATGATGAACATGACTCATGGCTTTGGCATAGAAAATTAGGACATGCTAGCATGAGTGTCTTAGAAAAAATAATTTCCCTTAATCTAGTTAGAGGTTTACCCAAACTTAAATTTTCAAATGATAAAATTTGTGATGCATGTTCGAAGGGTAAACAACATATAACTTCTTTTAAATCCATAAATGATGTCTCTACTAGCAGATGTTTACAATTGATTCATATGGATCTTTTTGGGCCTATTAGAACAATGAGCTTGGGTGGAAAATCATATGCTTTTGTGCTTTTAGATGACTATTCTAGGTATACTTGGGTTCTATTCTTAAGTACAAAGGATGAGGCTTTAGAAAAATTCATCACATTTTCTAAAATAACTCAAAATGATCTTGAACTTAAAATTTCTCACATTAGAAGTGATCATGGAACCGAATTTCAAAATCTAGGTTTCGATGAGTTTTTAAATGAAAATGAGATTAGCCACAATTTTTCCGCACCTCGCACTTCTCAACAAAATGGGGTAGTTGAGAGGAAAATCGAACTTTAGAAGAAATGGCTAGAACCATGCTTTGCGAAAATAATTTACCTAAATATTTTTGGGCGGAAGCCACAAATACCGCTTGCTATATTATAAATCGAGTAATGATTAGGCCAATTTTGAAGAAAACACCTTATGAGATTTTAAAATCTAAGAAGCCTAACATTAGCTATTTTCACCCTTTTGGTTGCAAGTGTTTTGTTTTGAATAATGGTAAAGAAAACTTAGGTAAATTTGATGCTAAAAGTGATGAAGCTATTTTCTTAGGGTACTCTTTAAACTCTAAAGCCTATCGTGTATTTAATAAAAGAACTCTAGTAGTTGAAGAGTCAATACATGTTGTTTTCGATGATAACCTCCTTTCGAGGAAGGAATCTTGTGATGATGATGATGTATGAATCATTGATGCCATTGATGGAGGACAAACGTCAAAGGTGGATGAGATTCCAACCAAAGATGAGGATTCACAAGATCCACCTCTTGAAGCCTTGAAGGACTTGGCTCTTGAGGAAAGGGAGGTGTCTTACCCAAGGGAGCTAAACTATGTCAAAGGTGGTGAAATCTTGGGTGATCCATCCAAGGGGGTAACTACTAGATCCTCTCTCAAATTAATGAATCATGTTGCATTTCTTTCATGCATTGAGCCTAAGAATATTAAAGAAGCTTTAAAAGATGATTTTTGGATTTTGGCCATGCAAGAGGAATTAAATCAATTTGAGAGGAGTAAAGTGTGGACATTAGTTGAAAGGCCTAATGATTAATCTACTATAGGAACAAAATGGGTTTTTAGGAATAAATTAGATGAAAGTTGTAATATAGTGAGAAACAAGGCCATGCTTGTTGCTCAAGGCTATACACAAGAAGATGGAATTGATTTTGATGAGACTTATGCACCCGTAGCTAGAATGGAAGCTATTAGGATGTTGCTTGTATTTGCATGTTACCATAATTTCAAGCTTTTTCAAATGGATGTGAAAAGTGCCTTTTTAAATGGTTTTATAAATAAAGAGGTGTATGTTGAACAACCATCGGGTTTTGAGGATTCAAAATTTCCAAACCATGTGTTTAAACTAACAAAAGCTTTCTATGGTTTAAAACAAGCTCCTAGAGCTTGGTATGAGAGACTTTCAAATTTCTTAATTGAAAAGGGTTTTGAAAAAGGAAAGGTGGATACAACACTCTTCATAAAAAGATATAACAATGACATCTTAGTAGTTCAAATTTATGTTGATGATATCATTTTTGGTTCTACTAATGAGTGTTATTGTTAAGAATTTTCTAAGCTAATGCAAGGTGAGTTCGAGATGAGCATGATGGGGGAGCTCTCATTCTTTTTGGGACTCCAAATCAAACAAAGGAAGGATGACACCTTCATAAATCAAGCTAAGTACGTGAATGATATGCTCAAGAAGTTTGGCTTGGAGAATGCAAAGCCTCAAGCCACTTCTATGAGTTCTTCCATAAAGCTTGACAAAGATGAAAGAGGTAAGTGTGTTGATTCTAAGCTTTATAGATCCATGATAGGTTCTTTGCTTTACCTTACCGCAAGTAGACTGGATATCATGTTTAGTGTTTGCTTGTGTGCTAGGTTTCAAGCTAGTCCTAGAGAATCACACTTAGTTTCCATTAAGAGAATTTTTAGATACCTTAGAGACACACCTACTTTAGGCCTTTGGTATCCTAAAGATTCTTCCTTTAGCCTTCATGCTTATTCGGATGCGGATTATGGGGGATGTAAGATAGATAGGAAAAGTACTTCCGGGACATGCCAATTCTTAGGTAGTATGCTCGTATCTTGGTTCTCTAAGAAACAAAATAGCATAGCCTTATCTACCACCGAAGCGGAGTACATATCCTTAGGGAGTTGTTGTGCTCAAGTCCTTTGGATGAAGCAACAACTATTAGATTATGGTGTTGAAGTAGAAACTATACCCCTTAAGTGTGACAACACTAGTGCCATTTGTCTTACTAAGAATCCCATCCAACACTCTAGAACTAAACATATAGAAATTCGACATCATTTCATTAGAGATCATGTTTTGAAAAATGATGTTGTTATAGAATATGTTGATACCTTAAACCAATTAGCGGATATATTTACAAAACCTTTAGATAAAGAGCATTTTTGGTCCCTTAGGAGAGAGTTAGGTCTAGCTAGCTTATATTGACCTTTTAGGACCTCTTTGTGCTTAAAAATGCTTGATTTTGTGAAATTGCATGTTTATGTGTTGTAACTCTTGAAAATATCCATGCCTATAGTTAGGGGGAGTATGCTTCTATTAAAATATGCTTAGAACTATTCATTCATCATTTACATACCCTTAGGAGATGTTAAAATCGAGCCTATGGTTGTTCTTTAGGACTAAAGATGCATTTCTGGGCATAGGGTATCGATACGGATCTACGCGTATCGATACATGTTCTTCATTCAGATTCCCAGAATTCATTTTGCTTAAACGGGTATCGATACGATTAAACCCTTATCAATACGAGCTTCAAATCGTTTCGATACGGATCTCATCCGTTTCGATACGATTCTCCAACGGGCATTTTTAAGGAAATGACATTTCTACCCTTGTATCGATACACCCTCAGGCGTATCGATACTCGATTGCACAAACAACTTTTAATTTGGCATTTAAAGTCTTCAACTTTTACCAAAACTAAAATTCTTCAAACCCTAAAAACCCTAGCCGTTTTTGCCTATAAAAGGGCTCTTCCTCCCTCATATTTTCACACCACAACTCAAAATCTAAAAGAGTTTTTCAATCAAGCAAAGCTTTAAGCTCCTTCTCATCACAATTGTGCTAGAATTTTTCTTCAATCTCTCAAGTTTCTATCAAGGTAAAATTTCTCTCCTTTTCTTTTTAATTTCTTTTTAATTTTTTTGTTTTTATGATTCTCTCTTTTTTTTAATCAAACTTTTGTTCTTCAAAATTTCTTTTTCTTCAAATTTGTTTTTTTCAATTTTTTTTTACCTTGGTTCTTAACTAAATTGAAGAAATCTATATGCATGATTTCTCTTTTAGATCATGGCACCAAAGGAATCGAGGAAGTGATCAAGGGTTTCTCAAACCGGTGAATCATCCACTCTTGGAGATGTTGCACGTCCGAACTACAGTTCCATCTATGAACAATCCTTTGAAGGTCCCGCGGGTCTAGCATATTTTCGTCAATTCGAGAATTACAAGATTCGTGCGGAAAGGGTAATATCCATTCCCTTTCTTAACTCAGAGCGTTTCCAATTTGAATATCTTCCTTTGCTTCGACGTTGGAATTTCATGGATTTTCTATCTATTCCCGGTTTTTATTACCGTATTTTAGTTTTGATTTTCTACACTAATGCCAAATGTATTTCTCGCAATGGGGAAGTTGTCGCCATTAGTTCTTATCTCATGGGAAAGAAATTCATCCTTGATGTCAAATCCATTTGTGAAGTTTTTAAATTAGAGGATGAAGACCTTGATGATGAGGATGCTTTGGGGCATGTTCTTAGTGGCTCCGTAACCGCCCAAAATGCTCAAGATCGGATCCTCCATTTGATGGTGTCTTGGTGGTTTCGGCCCTCCAGAGGAAAATATTCTACCATCCGTCAAGTGGATGATTTTTGGATCCGTTGCTTCCGTGAGCGAAAGCGCCCAAATCTTGCTCGAATCATGTTCGGGGAAATAGTCTATCTTGTGCAACATCGTCAAACCAATCTCGTCACCTCCTTTACATATGGTACGGCCTTAAGTTATTTCTTTATGAAAAAGGATATTGATTGCTCTTTTGACTTCCCAACTCCCCTTACCGATCCCATTGATGAGCGATCTCTTGCACGGGGAAAGTTCCATTATTTTAATGGTAATTGGGTTCGTCTTGCCGAGCTACCACCCGAGGCTGCGGCCGTATTTGAAGAACCTCAAGGAGATCAAGCTCCTCAAGCTCCTCAACCCTCCATGGGTGCTCTCATGACATTCCTCAATGAGCAATTTACAGGGTTGCGCACGGACATGGGAAATCGTCTTACCTCCCTTGAAACAACTTTTGATACAAGGATGACGAGCATGGAGAATCGCCTCACATCTCTTGAAAGCGGTCATAATTCTTTGAATATTTCCATCTCCGCTTTCCATGATGAGTGGCGCAATCGCATGAGGGACAATGATCCAATGGGAGTTGATGATGAAGATGATGAAGACAACGAAGATGATGCCTAGACGTTTCTTCTTGCATCTCATGCATATCATTTAGGATTTTCTATTTTATGCATCTTTGATTTATGTTCTTAGGACTAAGTTTATTATTAAACCTATGCTTTGATTTCATGTTTTTGTTTGGATTTTTAAGTTTGATGCTATGATTAATAATATTAATGTTGCTTATTTATACCTTTGCCTATGTTTATGCACTTATCTATTGTCTCAATATTTTTGATCTAACAAAAAGGGGGAGAGAAACTAGCTCACAACACTTTAAAAATTTTGATTTTAACTTAAAAGTTACCTAGCTTATATTAAGGGGGAGTTAACATTACAAAGTTATTTAAAGTGTCAAAAATTTTAAGTTTTAGTTTTGTTATATCAAAAAGGGGGAGATTGTAAAACCTATGTTTGATTTTGATATAATTAAATCTTTAAGGATCAATTTGAAAAACTTAAAATTGTTTTATAAGTCCCTTAATAAGTTTTAAATCACCAACTCTTTAAAACTGATTTGAAAAACTCGAACACAAAATATTTTCTAAGTGTTCCAAAGCCAAACTATTGAAACTTTTTAACAAAGTTGGCTACTGGAGGAACACGTATCGATATGCTCTTTACCTGTATCGATACGCCCCTTCGTAAATGTCTAAAGAGTTTGAATGGCGTATAGAATCGATAAACCCTCGTATCGATACGGACTTAATGAATTTTAAATTCAAGTCGGTTTAAATATTTTGACTGTTGGTGTCAGTTGGTTGGTAACCAAATTTTAAATTGGTCCTTGACCCGTATCGATACGCCAAACCCTCGTACCGATACGGAAATCGACAGTGAGCTAAGTTGAGAAAAAGGTATCGATACAGTCTTAGCCGTTTCGATACCCTGTACCGATACGCTTACGTGCGTATCGATACCCCTTATTTATTGCACACAACGACTCTTTCTTTTCTGAGACATGTATTGATACGGCTCCCCGTGTACCGATACGGATAGCTGCAGAAGTGCATTTATGATGGTAAGAGAGGGTTCTAACGGCTCCATTTATGTTCCCAACCACCCAAACGGCTAGAATTAATAGAGGATGTATAAAATGAAGCCCTTTGAAGGTCAGCAACAACTATTCAACATTCAAGCATCATCAAAGCAAAAATCCAAACCCTTGAGCTATTCAAAGTCAAATTTTTGTACCCAACTCTAGTGTGTTTCAAATTGTCAATTTGTATTGTGAGTTTGGGGTTGTTGAAATTGTAATTGGGTAGACAATTATCCTTTGAGAGGAAACATTTGAGTTTACCACAATCTTTCTTTGTAATTTGAGTGGATTAAGCTTTGGGTAGAAAGCTTAATCGAAATTGTAAGGTTTCCTCCTCATCCAAGAAAAGGGGACGAATTCAAGTAGTGAATTGTTTGAAAATCCTTAGTGGGAACTAAGGTAGTGGATGTAGAGTTCATTTGGAGAACTTGAACCACTATAACTACTTGTGTCATTTTTATTTTTCCTCTTTTCTTCCCACCAAAATTTTAATTGCCAATTAACCCCCTCTTGGCCATTTGCAAGTGTTCGATCAACTCAACAGTAGGCCATGAGAGCGTCAAGAAAAGGTTGAGCAATCGGAGCCACGAGATCCACGGGAGCAACGAGAACATTCTTCATGGGATCGGGTTGAGCACCAACGGAAAGATCCACAATCCAAATCCATTCTCCATTGAATTATGTGAACTTGGCCTTTCGAAGAGACTTGTCATCAATGGGATCGGTGAGAGGTACGGAAAGATGATATGAGCAATCAATCTCTAACTTGTGGAACATGTAGCTCAATACGGTGCTATAGGTGAAGGATGTAACTTGAGAGGTGAAAACGTTTTGGACAATGAAGACTTGGTCGACAAACATAATTTGTGCTAGGTTTGGTCGTTTCCCTTCACGGAAGCAATATAGCCAAAAGTCATCGACTTTGTAAACAAAAGACCATTTACCACCAGATGGTCGAAACCACCAAATGATAAGGAAGTGAAGGAAACGATCATGATCATCAAGAACGGTTACGAAGCTACTATAAGTATGAGGAAAATCATGATCGACTATAATTTTAGAATTAAGACGAAATTTTTTCCCATAAGATAAGTTTCAAGAGCTATAACCACGATTTTTGCTTGATTATAAATGCACCAGGCATTAGAATAGAAAATAAGGACAAGGTTTTTGTAAACAATGTCGGGTATGCTAAAAAAAGGCCGTGAACTTCCATTGATTTAATAAATCAAGATAGAGAAAGTGAAATTCATCGAAAGTCATAAAAGGAATTGAAAGCACACGTTCTCAACAAATTCAGAAAGTTTGAAAATGTTTAAAACAATCACGAGCATTGTGATTTTCTGGTTCATTAAAACATTTTTGATAGAGTTGAGCAAGGTTTGGTCGAGTACCAATGAATTCAGAGTTTGGATTGGTAGGATTTGGATTGGACGAGGTATTCCCAATCTCCTTTCTTGATCTTTTCTTAGGACCCATGATAAAATCCTAAAAAACAATTCTAAACCACAAAACAATGTGTACATAAACATCACATTCAATCCAATAAAAAATCCAATGATCAATGTATTATAAAAACCTATATTGTATAGTTTAAAATCATATACAAGTATAAAGAGAATTTTTGGTGAAAAAATATGAAAAAAAGTGTAGACAAATATACGAGTGTAATTTCATATTCGAATAAAAAAAATTCATTTTTAAAAGAATTTTTGTAAAATCTTTGAAACCCAAAATATATATATCCTAAATCAATAATTTTTAAACATAAAGAATATAATAGAAAACAAAATTTAAAGAAAATGGTTTGTATACCTTGAGTATGTGGATTATGGATGAATGAGGAGATGATTTTTCACCTAGGGTTTTTAGTAAAAGTAAGAGTTTGATTTCAAATAGGAAAACCCTCTTTTAATGCCTATTAAAGACTCCAGCGGCCACGTGTACGGATACGCCACCTGTGCGTATTGAAACTGCGTACTGGTACGGTTTTTAGTCGTACCGATCCTTATCTCGTACCGGTACATGTAAACTTGTCCTGATGATGCCTCATGATACCTGTATCGATACTCTAGAGCCAAAAATGACATTTTTGGCTGCAAGGAACCCAACAATTCAAACTTAATCGAATCTAAATGCATGTATATGATATGAGATCATCATGTATGAGCAAAAACAAATGCATACTCCCCCTAGCAACAAGGTTTGGTTAAATAAAAGCTAGTAAGCCCAAACTCTCTCCTAAGAGACCAAAAACGCTCTTTATCTAAATGTTTGGTAAATATATCTGCTGATTGGTTTAACGTGTCTATACACTCTAGATCTACATCATTTTTTAAGACATGACCTCTCATGAAATGATGTCTTATCTCTATATGTTTGGTTCTAGAATATTGGATAGGGTTCTTAGTGAGACAAATGACACTAGTATTGCCACACTTTAGAGGGATGGTACCTACATCAATTCCATAATCTAAGTGTTGTTGTTTCATCCAAAGGACTTGAGCACGACAACTTTTGGCTGAAATATATTCTGCATCGGTGGTAGATAATGCTACATTATTTTGCTTCTTAGAAAACTACAATACAAGCATACTACCTAGGAATTGACAAGTACATAGGTACTCTTTCTATCCATCTTACAACCTCCATAATCCACATCCGAATAAGCATGCAAACTAAAGGAAGAGTCACTAGGATACCAAAGACCTAAACAAGGGGTGTCTCTGAGGTATTTAAAGATTCTCTTAACGACTTGTAGGTGTGGTTCTCTAGGACTAGCTTGAAATCTAGCACACAAGCAAACACTAAACATTATATCCGATCTACGTGTGATAAGATAAAGCAAAGATCCTATCATTGATCTATAAAGCTTTAAATCAACACACTTACCTCCTTCATCTTTGTCAAGCTTTGTAGAAGAGCTCATTGGTGTGGCTTGAGGTTTCAAATTTTCCAAACCAAACTTCTTGAGCATGTCCTTGATGTACTTAGCTTGATTGACGAAGATGTCATCTTTCCTTTGTTTGATTTAGAGTCCCAAGAAGAATGAGAGCTCCCCCATCATGCTCATTTCAAACTCACCTTGCATCAACTTAGCAAATTCATGGAAAAACAATTCATTAGTAGAACCAAAAATGATATCATCAACATAAATTTGAACTACTAAGATGTCTTTTCCTTTTCTTTTTAATGAAGAGTGTAATATCCACATTTCCTTTGTTAAAACCTTTTTCGATAAAAATTTTTGACAATCTTTTATACCAAGCTTTAGGAGTTTGTTTCAAATCATATAAATCTTTTGAAAATTTAAAAACATGGTTTGGATATTTTGGATCTTCAAAACTGGTGGTTGTTCTACATACACTTCTGCATTTATAAAACCATTTAAAAAAGCACTTTTTACATCAATTTGAAAAATCTTGAATTCATGATAACATGCAAATGCAAGAAGCATCCCAATAGCTTCCATTCTAGTTGTGGGTGCATAGGTTTCATCAAAATTGATTCCTTCTTCTTGAGTGTAACCTTGAGCAACAAGTCTAGCCTTGTTTCTCACTATGTTACCACTCTCATATAGTTTGTTTCTAAAAATCCATTTAGTTCCCATGGTAGATTTATTACTAGGCCTATCAACTAATGTACATACTTTACTTCTCTCAAATTGATTTAACTCTTCTTGCATAACCAATATCCAATAATCATCATTTAATGCTTCTTTGATATTTTAAGGCTCTATGCATGAGATAAATGCAACAAAATTACATGTATTTTGAAGAGAAGATGTAACACCCTCAGCCTGGGTTAGGGGTCAGAAGCGTTACATCGAGAAAATGAACAAATAGAACGAGAAAATACGGGTCAATAAAAAAAATTTCTCATTTCATTTATAACTCCTATCTAATAGGTGAATTTCCTATCTAACAAGTTACCATTTACTCTTGTTAGTATCAAACCCTACACAATGTTCCCGATTCAATTAGGTTCTTCTAGTTCAAGGAATCATGCTAGAATTTAATTCATTTCAAGGCCATTGAGCTAACATGTACCATCTATTTTATCAGGCTTAGATTTCTAAAGTAACTTTCATTTTGATGTGGTTACTTCCTATTCAAGGATTTAGCATACATTTCGAATAGCATGAAACAAGGTTACATTTATCTTATTCACTTTGATTAAAATTAGATCATTCATCAAGATTCATTACCCTAGTCGAATATAAGCCTATAGACATGATTTAATCTCTAAGTCATTCATTACCATCCGAATAGCTAGCATTCAATAATGACTAGCCAATTGACTTAGTTACTAACAAGCTTACCCAAACATTCGAATCATAACATTTTTTAAATTCATGTTCATTATAATTCAATCCAATATGCACAGCCAATAGTCCATTAGGTTCATTGAATTACACATTCAATTCATTTAGTCTTAGTCTAGGCTTCTATGGTATACTAGTAGATTAAACATACAACCTTGATCTCCTAGTTCATTTGAATAAGGTAAACTTAGATTAGGTTTACTTAGTTTCAACCAAACAAATTCAATACTCAAGGTTCATAGTTATACTCAATCAAAACAAGCTTGTAATCAAAGTTTTAGTTCATTCGTTCATGAGACAACATCATGAAGTTTCCTAAAAAGTTCATTACTAAATATATACATCAAAGTTTCATTAAGCTTTACAAGCCATTAGTTCAAGTTTTATATACAAATTTTATACATAAACAAGATGTATGGCCTATCAAGATCTAGACACAAGACTAGATTGCCACAATCTAGAAGTACTTCAAAATAATACAAAATCATACTTCAAGTCTTGTATGCTTTGCTTCAAATCCAAGAAAGCTAACTACAATGTCAAGCTACTGATCGGGAAGGCTTTAGCCTAAGGTTTGGGAAGAATGCAAACAAGAGTGGTAAGTACATAAAGTACTTAGTGAGGTAGCATCTAGGATTAGTAGCTATTCAAGTTTTAGGGGCTTTAATTCAATTACAATTTAATTAAGCCTTAAACATAAAATCAAGCCTTGACTTAAGGTCCAATCGTCAATCAATAATACAATCACACAATGATAAAGAGGTTCAATTCAAGGGTACACAGTACACATTCAACAAGCATTTCATGCACAAGAACTAGGTACCAATCGAGTGATCTATCACTTTATTCAAATTAGGCTTTTAATCCAATTTTAACAAGATTTAGATTAATCTAGGTGACCTGTTCGAATGGCATCAACATGTCAAGTTCAACCATCTATTTCAAAAACTATTACCATACAATTCAATCAAGAATGTATCTACATGAATTAAGCAAATCTCAAACAGTGAATCAAAGTTTCATTCGACTAGAGCCTTACAATACCATGTTCATTTTCTTAAGTCACAAGCATTTCAAGATAGAAAGATCATTATTTCAATCATATAGGTTCTTTAGTTCACCATTCATTATCATGAATTCAATGATACACATGTTCATTTATCAAGAGTTTTAAATTGACCTCATATTTTACTTCACTAGCTTACAAACTTGTTAGGCTGTTTGATTAAGCTCAATATTCCATTTTAATTAACCGTTGACTTAGTTACAAGTATAAGTCTCTAAGGAGATTCACTATTCAAGGTCAGGAGTTCATTTAGGGCAGTAACCAAACTGTCCAAACTGTTTACAAAACAATTTACAAACTATCCAAATTACCTAGACTGTTGCTGCCAGGCAACTTGCGCACTGTTTACCTGAACATACATAATTTTCATTCCCTACGTCGAAATTTTAATTAGTTTACACCGTTTAAAAGCTTACTTATTCCTTATTGAAACCGTTTAGACCTTTCATTTTAATGTCTATCAAATAAATTCAATTTTTAGTTTAAAGACATGACATTTACATTTTTGGACAGTTTGCACTGTCCAGAGGTTTTCATCTCCAAATTCCAACTCATAAATCAGAATTCAATTCTATCTTCTCCTAATAAAAATAGACATACTAAGGTTCATTCCATATAAATTTTAGCTTTTAATTCGACCTACACAATTTATGGTGATTTTGCAAAGTTTCTTCCCAGAACATAATTTTTTGGGCAGATGTCACTAGACTTAATTTTAGTTTCACTATTCACTTAGACCATGTTTCTAACATTATTATTCAACACTTACACATTTCCTACTAATCTAGGTAAGTCCAATTTACCTATTATTGTGATTAAAATGGGGCATTATAATACTACGTTAAAATTAATCCATTTGATTAACAACAATACTTTTCTTTAACTCACTACTTGGATAGTCGATTAACTAGTTTTAGCTAATTCAATTACATGTAGTTATGATTAAATTAAATTCATTAAACTAACATGAATAATCCCTTATTTAAATCTAGGTTCCTAATTCACTTTAGGACCATTCCATTTAGGTAGAATTAGACAATTGGTCTAGGACTTTTAGTCCCATTCGAATGACACCAGGGTGTCTTATCTTGTTTAATCCCATTTTATATAAAATTCTTTTTAATTTAGTCCAAGTATTTTAGACTCTTAACACTAGCACTCAATAGCCTAGTATCACAAACATCCAATCTAGCAACAAGCATCTCAATTCGAACAAAAGCAAGCAAATCACTTCAAGGATCTACTTATACAAGCCAAGTAAGTAACATGATCACAAGAATCAGTTAAGCTTCATTCGAATAGGAAGCATTTCTATATATTTTATCTATTAAGGTCCAAGCAAGCTCAACCATTAAGATCATCATTCCATTCTTATAAGTTCGTTGATTATAAACTCATTATCAAAAGGTTTATTTTAGGGATTACTTCACACACAAGCCAAGCATGTAGCATACACTTAAGTACCAAGTAAGTCAAGTAAGTCAAGCAAGTAAACATTAGCTCAATTAAAGACACAAACCATTTCAAGTAGTGAACCATACATTCTATGGTCCAATCAGAAGCAATTACCATTTTGAGAACTTCGTGTTAAGAATTAAACATTACATGTTAAGAAATTTGGTTTGTTTCAAGAATTCAAGTCAAGCGATTCAAGATTTCATGTCAGATCATTTATGTATTTTTAAGATATAATTCATGTGTTCGAGATTCTCTCTTGAATTGCTTATTCAATTTCTTTATTAGGTTCATAACTTTTTAACAAGTTCACCTTGTATCACAATTGGTCATGAATGACATTGGTCCGTGTTCGACCATAAAGGTCCATGAGATTTCCTAAACTTCTCACTATCCAACCAAATGTCGCCACCTGTACAACTCCCTCGTTATCTCCAACTATCGCCAATATCTTATTACATGTAATGGGGCGTTCCCCCGAGCCGTGGCTCATGGACCATAGTCCCAAGTATACCATGCATCATGCCATTGATCCAAGGACTTCCATTGTAGGCAACTTAAACCTTTTAAATCTTTAATCTTCATTAAGGGAGTATCTTATGGCATGAGAAATCTTATCTTACTTTAAAACTTGTAGTTGTTTCTTAC
The DNA here is from genome assembly GCA_958450335.1 of Hibiscus tridactylites. NCBI lineage: Eukaryota > Viridiplantae > Streptophyta > Magnoliopsida > Malvales > Malvaceae > Hibiscus > Hibiscus tridactylites. Next base: position 74,035,850 of record OY288269.1, on the reverse strand, counting down.
ATTTTATGCTTACATATTGTAAATTCAAGAACGCATGCTAATTTCAATCAAGTCATTCGAACCATTATCAATCAATCATCCAAAGATTCAAGCATTAAGAAATACCAATTAAACCATCAATCAAGTGTTTCATTATCGTGCCTTCATAATTTCCAAATGCGTATTCATTTCAAGTGTTTATCAGTTAGCAAGGAAGTTCATTATAGTGTAGTATTATTGGAATAGTCATCACACACAAACAAGTGATAATTTACACCCAAGGCAGAAACAACTCAATCACACATAAGTATACATATCAAGTCTCAAACAAGACAATCAAAGCAAGTACAATCCACTATAATTCGATTGATTATCAAGAAAGCAAGCATACATGTATTCATCATCAAGTTTCCAATTAAGCATCCTTCCCTTATACATATACCAACCAGAAATTAGGTTCATTTCATGTCAATTCCATATCAGCTATATAAATAAATGCAATTGGTTAGGACCTAAGTCCTAACCCTAAGTAAGTCTACACTCACCTTGTATCCCGAAATTACGGGATACCCAAATCCTCATTCATATCCCGATATTTATCCATCATTTCTACAATTTTCTTAATCTAGTATTCAAACATGCATTAGAAAAAAATAAAACTCAATTCACACAAGCATTCAAACACACATTTTGTTATAAGTAACAAATCTGCCACTGTCTAGCAGTTTGCACACTGGTTACTAATCTGTTTATATCTTTTAATATATATGTCATAATTTTGATTAGTTTATATCGTTATAAACTTAACTTAATTATCTTTCTAACCATGCATGACTCATATTTTTAGCCTTTCTATATCAATATAGTTTTTTAGTTAAATTCAGGCCAATTTTCTAGTGTCAATTCTACCATATTACACTTAAGTCCACTTTAATGAGCTATTTAGCCTAGGACCCTTACTAGTTAATTTTAGTCATTTTTACCTTAGTTTCCCTTGTTCTTACTCTGTTTTTACAAGTTAAGATAGGTCCCTAATTAGTTCATTTAGGTCCTCAAATTAACAGATTTTTCATACTAGTCCAGATTTCATTAATTTTGCCAGCTAACACTTTAAGCAATCCATTTAGCTTTAATTCATGCAATTCAAGTTATCTAACATTCAGTTTAATCCCTACCATATTTTTAACTAACATGTCCATCCCCTTATTTAATCCAATTCGGTCCCAAATTTACAGATTTATTCAAAATAGCCCCTGATCAATTTTATAGCAACATAGGTTACTAGTTTCATTCCTAGCTCCATTTTAGCTTCACACACATTACTTTAAGTTTTTCAACAGCTCAATCCACTTTATATACATATTTTTCTAGCAAGTTTTCATTTAATTCATTTAAGCCATTTTTTACATGTAATTCGAACCATGCTACTAATTTAGGGTTCTTGCTAGCCATCATTTTCCATGCATGTTACATAATTACTATCAATTTATCACCCTTTTAAGCTTTAATCTAGATGCAGTTCACACATTCACATAGTCAAAAAGCATAAAACAATCCAATTCAACCAAATTTCTCATCTATTCGAATGAAAGTAGCAAGAGTATACTTACTTTGCTTTCTAGCTTAATTCTCATGTAAGGATCCTACACATGCAAGCTCCTAAGCCCTCATCCATGGTGTTTCTTCCGTTTTCTCTCAAACATCTCTCTCCCCTTTGTTTCTAATCAATTCGACTGGTAAGAAGATTGAAGGAGATGAAATCTGATTTTTAATAGTTATAGGAAATGACCATTTTGCCCCGTTGATTATCCACCAATCTTAGATTAATCAAGGGCAATTAGAGAATTAAGATAATTGGAATGCATTCCTTCACTGTATCTTTCATTTCAGTTTAGTCATTATAATTTGGTCACTCAATTCTTCATTTCTTTCATTTAAGTCCTTAATTCAATTAATTCTTTGCATTAACAAGTCAATTGATACTATTAGGTTTTTAATTATTCATGTAACTTGTTACTAGGCCCTAATTCGGGGTATTACATAAGATATAGTGGTTATCCCTTTGGTTGGATCAGCCAAAATCTCACCCCTTTGACATAGTTGAACTCCTTTGGGTAGGTCACCTCCTTTTCCTCTAGAGTCATGTCCTTCAAGGCTGCTGGAGATGGATCTTGTGCTTCTTCTTTATTTGGAACTTCATCCACCTTTAATGATTGTCCTCCACCATCATTGGCATCAAGAATTCCTACATCATCATCATCATCACAAGTATCCTTCCTCGGAAGGAGGTTATCATCGAAAACCGCATGTATAGACTCTTCAACTACTAAAGTCTCTTGTTAAATACTCGATAGGCTTTAGAGTTTAAAGAATAACCAAGAAAAATTGCTTCATCACTTTTTGCATCAAATTTGCCTAGATTGTCTTTTCCATTATTTAAAACAAAACACTTACATCAAAAATGATGAAAAATAGCTAATGTTAGGCTTTTTGCTTTTAAGAAGCTCATAAGGTGTTTTCTTTAAAATTGGCCTAATCATTACATGGTTAACAATATAACAAGTGGTATTTGTGGCTTCCGCCCAAAAATACTTAGGCAATTTGTTTTCACAAAGCATGATTCTAGCCATTTCTTCTAAAGTTCGATTTTTCCTCTCAACAACCCCATTTTGTTAAGGTGTGCGAGGAGCGGAAAAAATATGGCTTATACCATTTGAGTTACAAAAATCCTCAAAACCTAGATTTTGAAATTCGATTCCATGATCAATTCTAATGTCAGAAATAGAGTGACCAACATCATTTTGAGTTATTTTTGAAAATGTGATGAATTTTTCTAAAGTCTCATCCTTGGTACTTAAGAATAGAACCCAAGTAAATCTAGAGTAGTCATCAACTAAGACAAATGCATATGATTTTCCACCAAAGCTCATTGTTCTAATAGGGCCAAAAATATCCATGTGGATCAATTGTAAAACTCTACTTGTAGAAACATCATTAATAGATTTAAAAGAAACACTTTTATGTTTGCCTTTTGCACAAGCATAAAAAATTTTGTCATATGAAAACTTTTGGCAAACCTCTTACAAGATCATTTGAAATCAAAATTTCTAAAACACTCATGCTTGCATGCCCTAGTTTTCTATGCCATAACCATGAATCATGTTAATCTTTAGCAACAAAACGTGCATTTGAAATATAAATGTCATATGGATGTACCATGTATATATTTCCTATGTGATGACCAAGAAGCACAATTTTGTTAGTTTCAATGTTGATAATTTTACAACTATTTAAATTAAAAAAGAACATTGAAACCTTTACCACAAAGTTGGCTTATTGTCATGGACTTATTCTCTCCAAACGATCCGTGCGACGCTAACACTCCCGACACAATGTTAGCAAGCCTTACTCAAGCAACGCTATGGCAAACAAGCAAACACAAGTAGAGAAGGCAAATAACTTAGAAAGGAAAGCTTTGTATTAAAGCTTAAGAGCTTACAAAAGAAAGGAAACTTGTTGATTATGGGATGATTTACAAATGAGAGGGGTGGCCCTATTTATAGGCTCATATCTTCTCAATTGACGGCTAGGATCGCTTTGATCCGACGCCTAGTATTTTACCTCCCAAAATATCTTACAAGAGCCTACAAAAATCTAGATAAGTCCCTACTTATCTAAATATATCTATAATACTCTAAAGTATTCTAGAATATTCTACAACTATCTAGTTATGTCCTTAACTATCCAAAAGCTTCTAGAAAGTTCTAGAGACTTCTGGAGTAGTCCCGAACTTTCCAGAGTCTTCTAGGGTCTTCTTCAACATTCTAGATCCTTCTAGAATGTTCTAGATGCTTCTAGGATGTTCCAGGTCCTTCTAGAATCTTCTAGAACCTTCCATAGTGTTATAGAATCTTCTAAGGCTTTTCGGACGAGTCTAGACCTTTGGAGAACCTCCTAGATCCTTGTGGGAACGTTCATGATGATTGTGGGCCTCTCTAGGCCGTTCTAGAACCTTCCTTGGTTCATGCTTGGCGTTAAAATGCCCAAGGCACTTCACATTGCCTTGGTTGGCCCGAGTTCACCTAGGTGGGGCTCCTCGATCGGCCTTGGCACACCTAGGGGGCACTTTTCGGTTGGTTGTGGCGCGCATTGGTGGGGCATGATATTATGCTCAAAAGATTATGTTTGATACCGTTGACATATAAAACATTATCAATAAGGATAGAAGAGTGGTTACCAATAGAACCAATTTCTTCAATGTGGCCTTTGGAGTTGTCACCGAAAGTCACTACTCCTTCACTCCTTGGTTTTAGCTCCAAGAATTGACTCTTGTCACCAGTCATGTGTCTCGAGCATCCACTATCAATGTATCATGAATTTGCACATGAAGCTTTGGCCTTGTAGCATTGCTTCCCTTACAAACAAAGATTAAATTTTGATTTTTGGTACCCAAATCATTTTGGATCCATGAGTATTAGCTCCCAAAATCATTGTTCCCTTGGAAATCTAAAAAGCAATAGCACTAATGTCATTAGAAGTGACTAGTTCATTAGGAACCCAAACACTTCTAATCATCTTACCATATGAGGGCCTTTGGAAGCCTATTTGCTTGTAGCCACCAAAGTTCCTTTTCACGTAATTGGGTTTTGAAGATTGTCCTTTTTCAAAACTAGATTTCCCAACTTTGCTTAAGAAAGCTTTGAGATCACCAACTTCCTTTTGGTTATCATCATGAACTTTGGAGAGAAGGTTGTGTAAATTTTGATTTTCTTGTAAATCAATAACCTTCTTCTCAAGTTCCAAATTAGTTTTGGATAAAAAATCATTTTGATTTTTCAAATTGAAAATTGTTTTCTTGTTTTTTAAAATATATTCTTTATATTTCAAAACTAATTCATCTTAAACCTCTTGTAACTCATCATAAGCTTCTTGAAGCTCATCAAATGTAAATTCAAAAGTAGATGAGTTAGAGGTTACCTTATGATCCTCTTCTAGAGCCATGAGACAAAGATTGGCCATTTCTTGCTCCTCTTCATCGGATGATTCCTCATCACTCCAAGTAGCAACATGAGCCTTGAGCTTCTTCTTCTTCTTCTTCCTGAAGCTCCTTTTCTTTTGTTGGGGACACTCAGACTTGATGTGCCCTGGTTTCTTGCACTCATAGCAAACTATTGGCTCCTTATCGTCCTCTTTGTTATTGTTCTTAAAATCCCATCTTCGATGGAACTTTCTTCCCCTGTTGGATTTCATGAAACGAGTGAACCTTTTGGCTAGCATAACCAATTCTTCATATTCCTCATTAGAATCGCTCTCATCTTGTGAAGCTTTGAGAGCAATTCCTATCTTCTTCTTCTTCTTCACTTCTTCTCTTCCTTTCTTCATTATCTCATGAGTGAGAAGAGACCCCATAAGAGCATCTACCTTCAAGGTCTTGAGATCCTTGGCTTCAATGATGATGGTCCTCTTTTCATCCCATGACTCGGAAAGAGAGTAGATGAGCTTCCGAACAAGCTTGTCTTTCGGAATGACTTTTCCTAGACCCTTAAGCTCATTGACAATTACGGAGAATCTATCAAAAATCTTGGTGATGTCCTCATCTGGTTCCATTTTGGAGTTCTCATAACTCAAGTCAGGGAGTCCAATCTTGGTCTCCTTGACATCGTTGGTGCATTCATAGGTAGTCTCAAGGTTTTCCTATATCTCCTTTGCACTCGTGCAAGAAGACATATGGGAATACCCATCCGGTCCAAGAGTACAAAAATATATATACATGGCTTTGTCGTTTACTTGCATCTTCCTCCGATCATCATCCGTATACTCTTGTCTTGTCTTGGGGATGTGTCGTTCTCTTTCGTTCTTTATAGGAATGAATGATAGTTATCCCCATTGAAATAAGGAGGTTTAGTGATGGATTGAGACTCGTAGAGGTTGTTGCCGGAAGTAAAGGCCATGGCTTGATTGTTTGTTAATTGAATCACCTTGGGATCGTCGAGAGAGGATGCTAATCATTCTAATGAGTGTGGCTTTGATACCAATTGTTAGGATGATTAATCGGTGGAATATGGACAAGAGGGGGTGAATTGCCAATTTAAAAAATTTGTGGGTGAAAATAGAAAGATAGAAAAATGGACACAAGGAATTATAGTGGTGTAAGCTTCTAACCAAGATCTACATCCACCACCTTAGCTTCCCACTAAGGATTTTCATAAATTCACTAAGAATTTCTTCACCTTTTCTAGGCTCAAGAGGAAACCTTTTGCAAACTCAAAGCTTTCTACCCAAAGCTTTAGGAACAACTCTCTTTACAAGAATAATTTTAGCAAACTAAGAAAAAACTCTCAAATGTAGTTTGTTTGCCCAATTACAAGTTCATTCAACCCAAAATTTGAATAAAATGGTTACAAGAAACACCACTCAAGTGGGTTACTTTGTGCTTGAATGCTTTAGAGTTGTTCAATAGTTTTTGTTGTAGCTTTGGAGACTTGTTTATATACCCCTCATTGATTTCTAACCATTTGGGTGGTTGGGATATTGAATATAGCCGTTGGGCTGCATTTTCCCCGCAATAAATGTTGTCTATCAACCCCCGGTATTGGTATACGGGCTGCCGTAGTGGTACCTGTCAAAAGAAGAAAGAGTCGTTGTACAAAGGGGTATCAATACGCGGGAGGGTGTATCGATACGAAGAGTGTATATTATAAATGCGTACTGGTACGGGTCGTACCGTATCGGTACTGGTTATACTCACTTGAATTTGAGAAAGTTGAGAACGAAAACTCATATCGGTATGCCTAACAGAAAAAGATTTTCAACGAGGGCAATAGTCGAAAATTAATCGTAAAGATTTTCAAAATATTAACACCCCATCATGGTAAAAGTCATACCGATACTCAAAGCTTATTTGGTTCCCATGTATGAATGGCGTACCGATATGGCTATACGCGTATCGGTACCCAATAGCAATTATGTATAAAAACGTTTACCAGCATCTAAAACTCGTATTGATACGACCAAGGGCGTATCGATACTCCTGGACCAAAATAGCTATTTGAGTACAAAAACACTTAGAAAATATTTGGGGTTTTTGTTTTTGACTTAGAAACAATTTTAGTTCGAATCCTTGTCATTTTGTGAGTATTTTTAAGTACTTAAAAATTTATTCAATTTTACAATTTAGTCATTCAAATTCATTGTTATAGAAAAATCAAATGTTGGTTTTACATTATAAGAAAAAAATAATCTTTGAGTCATGATTGTAAAAAATAATTTGAGGGGACTTAATTATAAAAAATAATAATTTTAAGGACTAAGATGTAAACGAAAATTCAATTTTAAGGACCTAATTTAAAAAATATATAAAAGGGGTATTATGATAAATATCCCTCTAAAATTTAAGGGAAAATTACACAGTTAGTCATGGGTTGGGTCATGCCAGATATTTTCCACCTAAACTCGAACCGACTTGAATTTTTTATTAAAAAATACGACCAGATCTGGGCATATCAGATAATTCTCAAGAAAATTAGCTAAAAAAACTCTCTCCAAACATACGCCATTTCTTGTAGAAGAAGATTCTCATTATATAGGTAGAGGAGAGAGAAATGCTAGCCAATAATATAGCAACACTTGTTGATCCTCCTTGCAGTCCTATGTCGACAAGGGCATTTGTCTTGATGCAACTGCCATCCTGCAGCACTAAGAATTTTTTGGTGGCCTAGTTTGGCAATTTGTCTTGATGCATAGGGGCAGTCTGTGGCCTCTAACGAACAATCGTCCCAGCACCTCCAAGCACCGTGAAGCTCTTGTATTGTTTGAATGGAGCACTCGTGAATGACAGATTGTATTAGTGGTCTCAGGTGGTCCCTCACTCTCTCATGAAACCATCTATCATTTGGTTCAAAATATCAATGCAACTCATTTATCTTTTCTAAGCTCTTGGGCTCATCTACGTCTCAACAACAAAGATGTTATGCAGCTCTGTATTGACACATATATACAAAGCACCGACATTTTAAGGTAGAAATCTAAAAACAAAGTAAAATGCATGAAATCCTAAGTATAGGGCAGGAATATAAATGAACAAAGCAAAAACCTTCGGTAAAAGGTGCATAAATAAATGAATACTTGAGAGTTATCACATCCTCAAACCTAAGCTTTTGCTTGTTCTTGAGAAAAAATTTAATGCATCAACAAGATATCTACACCGACATACAGCTCAAATTAAAAACATCTTAAGCACAAATATTCAAGTCTCTTTACATAATATCTACCTCAAGTTTTCAACAAGATGGGAAAGTCTAAGTTAGCTAAGATTAGCAAAAAATGTACAACTCAAATAGATCATAGACTTAGTTCATAAGAAGTAATATAGAGTGTGGTGTGTGCATTGTGCCGACATACTAACTTTTATATGCAACCAAGACTTTATACTTATTAATAAACAGTGGTTTTGCGGTGGTAGAATTGATTTTGGATCATCTTGATTTTATAGAATTGATTTTGTGTATAATTGATTTTAAAGTAACTTGATTTATGTTTGAGAGTTTTTTTTCTTAAAAATCACGATTATGTAAAAATATAGTGTAAAAATCACGACGAAACAACAACGACCTTCATGAGCAACTCCACTACTTTTTAATCACTATACCAGCCTAGGATGGCAGAGCGCCGAGAAACAACATCGACCTTCAGGAGCAACTCTAAGAGTCAAAACGAACCAGGACGAGAATGGACTGTCTTCGTCGATAACCTAAGCAAAAGGGTGTCAAGAACAACGTTGAAGGAACTTTTTAATCACCATGGTAGAGTGGTTAGGGTATTCATTCTAGAGGTCAACAAAAAAGAAAAATACAGGAAGGTAACTTTCGCCTTTGTGTCGTTGGCAAGCAAAGAGGAGATGGTCAGGGTGATATCGATCATGAATAAATCCATGATTGATGGAGTAGAGGTTAGTGTCACTCAGGCTAAATATCCGAGGAAACCTAATGGAAACAGATTTGAAGGGTCCAGACCGACGGGGGACAAATCGAAGGGTGCTATAGGTAAACATGCTGCACCAGAATCTTCCAAGAGACAAAACTCCAAGGACATAATCAACAGAAGGGGAGGGGGGTAAGAGTCTCTTCGATTTCAAAGCACCAATCCAAGATACGGTATGGATGAAGAATTGTATGGCTGGAGTTTTGAAGCATCAGTTTGAGGTGGAATTCATGCAAAGGGCGCTGCTTAGAGACGAGATAGAAGTAAAGGTTCTGAGGTAGGGAGCGGAGTGTGGTTTGCTAGTCATAATGTTCCAATCCAAGGCAGCCATGGAGGAAGCTTGGGAGACAAAAAGAGAGGCTCTATGTTACTGGTTTGATTATATTGGTCCACTTTTGGTGAACGGTGTGCCACATTTTTTCACCTCGATCACTTTACAGGGAGTTCCCTTATTCTGTTGGCATGAAAGTTTCTTCCAAGCCATTGGAAATAGATGGGGTTCCTATGTTTGCATGGATAACCTGACAAAGGAGAAAGAATGGCTAGACATCGCTGGTATAGTGATAAGGATTGCTAGCCCTTTTGGAATTCCAGATTCCTTAGCGGTTTCATTGATGGGTTTTCCGTACAACATTAAAGTGAAAATCAGCAGAATCAAAGAGACGACCAGCCCTATGGATATTGAGGAAAAATTTGAAAAATCTGAAAAATACACTGACGTTTGGTCGGAATCAGACTCATGAAATGAGGCGGTGGAGGTTGATCCATTTCCAGCAAGGAAGGGGAAAGTCACAAATGAGGGAAGTGAACCTGTTAGGAATCAGGAGACGTTGGGATCTTCAAACAAAGGTATTAATACAGACATCGAAGGAGCAACCTCCCATTATATGTCGGAGAACAATAATTGGGAAGAGAATCAGAATAATGTCAATGGTTTCCAAAGTTTGGGAAGTCTCAACCGATAGAGAGATAATAATAGAGAGGATGGGTTGTTGGGTCACTCTTCACAAAGGGTTAAGGGCGAGTATAATACATGCGAAGTGGGCAGGCAAGATGGGGCCCAATCAGACACTATGGGTGTAGGCCAGTTCTTAAACGGATCCATGTACAATGGCCCAATCAAAAACATTATTACTAAGCCCGCTTCATTTCGTGCTGTTTCGAAAACTCAGAGTGGTAAATCCCTAAGGAATAATTCTGACGGACTCTCCGTTGAAATAGTACCAGATAGCATTGAAGGCATCGACATTCTTATCCCTGAAAATATCTCGTCTTCCTCCTTTTGCCTCCCGAAAAATCCACAAGTTTTTCCGAATTTTCATATTCCTAATGGGTTGTTCAGGGCTAATTCAAGAAGAAGATTTAGACGACTGGTCAGAGACTTGCTTGATGAAGGTCACTCGATGCCGAATCAGAATTTTAGTATAGAAAAGGGTGACTCAGTGGTAGGACTGGAAGCGGAATCAGTTTGGGAGATCAGTAATTTGCTGGTATTCTCGTTCAAAGGAGGAAATGAGGAGGTTGTCAAGAGGGTGTGCAGTCTTGAGAAGGAGATTCGCAAGGTACTGTAAGGTGTTTTCTGGGTATTAATAAAATTTTACATGGATTTTGCAATAGCTTCTTGGAATGTGAGGGGACTGAGAAGAATGGAGAAGAAACGAGCTGTGAAGGCTCTAATTAAAAAATACAAGCCGATGGTTATAATGTTACAGGAAACAAAGATAGAAGAGATTAACATGAGAGATGTTAGGAAGGTGTGGGGTTCGGTCAACTTTGGTTTCACCTTTTCGCCTGCTAGTGGATCGGCAGGGGGTTTATTGAGTATTTGGAACCCAAATTTTTTCGAGGTAGAGAATCAATTTATTTTCAGCAGATTTGTTGCATTGCTTGGGATACACAAGGTGAACAATGAAAAATGCAGGTTGATTAACGTCTATGGTCCTACCTGTGATGCAGAGCAAAGAGTTTTCTTGGCGGAGATTCGGGACTTCCTTAATCAGTGGAAGGTGCATTGGTGTCTGGGTGGTGATTTTAATATGTTCCTCGACCCGGAGGAGAAAGTGGGTTTCTCGCTGAATCAATCAAATATAGATAATTTCAGATCTTTTGTATCTGAGGCAGGTTTGCTGGATTTGACTTTGATAGGGGGAAAATTCACATGGGGAAACAATAGGGATCCCCAACCTATGTTAGGCTAGATATATTTTTAATTTTTGGTTCTCTAAGCTTAATGCATCCGAGCTTAGAACAGAAGTTAGTGGAGAAATCATTATCCGACCACAATGCCATAGTTCTTATTTCCAAAAGAGTCAATTGGGGATCGAAGCCTTTTAAGTGTTTTAATTATTGGTATGATATAGAGGGTTTCGATGATATGGTCATTAAGGCAATCCGTAAGAAGAAACAAAGAACATGTGCTCCGAAAATTGGAGGGATTCTGAGAGACACCAAGTCGGCAATTAAGACTTGGTATGGGAAGGTTGCTCCTAATCCGAGGCAGAGGATTTTGGAGATGGAAAGGGTGCTATCAGCAATAGAACATCAGATTCAATGTGGGGATTCCTCTGTTCAGTTGCACAATCATTAGCAAATGTCAAAAGCTAAATTGTGGGATTTATATCGGAAAGAGGAAAATGAATGGTATCAAAAATCAAGAATTCGTTGGCATATTGAGGGAGATAGGAACACTCATTTTTTTCATTTAACAGAGTTCGATAGGAAAAGAGGTAATGCTATTTCTAGTTTAAAGATCGGGAGTCGTTTTGTTTCCAATCCACACGATATTAAAACTGCAGTTCTGGACCATTTTAAGGAGGCCTACAACACTGAAAACACTTTAGAGGTGGATGATATGAATTTAAATTTCAAGAAATTATCGGAAGATCAGTCAACGTCTATTCAGAGGTAATTCTCCGAGGAAGAAATTCGGGCAGCTCTGTTCTCAGCTGATAGCAATCGGGCCCCCGGACCGGATGATTTTAATTTGGGTTTCCTGAAAAAATTCTGGCTGGACCTGAAATGTGATGTTCTGAATTTTTTTTGACGATTTCGACCATGGCAGGGAGTGGGATCCGGGCACTAACCACTCGTTCATTACGCTTATTCCCAAAACAAAAAATCCCATTTCTTTGGAGGAATTCAGACCAATTAGTTTGGTTGGGGCGATGTACAAGCTTCTTTCTAAAGTGTTAGCCAGAAGACTTCGCGAAGTAATGGGTTATCTAGTCGGCGAATCCCAATTCGCCTTTATTCCCGGAAGACAGATTCTTGATTGTTCCTTGGTGGCAAATGAAGTCATTGATACTATGTCGAAATTAGGGAGAATGGGGTTGGCTTTTAAAGTTGATTTTAAGAAGGCTTACGACACGGTTAGCTGGAACTTCCTACTTCTAGTGCTTGACAAGTTTGGTTTCGGTGATAGATGGAAGGCATGGATCCAAAAGTGCATCACAACAGCTTCCATATCGATCTTAGTCAATGGTTCTCCTACTGAGATCTTTCCTATATCTAGAGGATTGCGACAAGGATGTTCCATCTCTCCTCTACTATTCAATTTAGTCGGAGAAGTACTAAATTTTATGTTGTCAAAAGCGGTTAATTTTGGCCTATTCGAAGGGTGTAGGATTGGGAGGGCAGGGGAACCAGTTTCTATATCCCATCTCCAATTTGCGGACGACCTTCTTATTTTCTGTGGAGGCTCGGAGATGAAAATTCATAATGTCAAAAGAATTCTAAGGGTCTTTGAATTAGCTTCGGGCCTTACTTTGAATTTGAAGAAAAGCAAAATTTTTGGAGTAAATGTTCCAAATGATTTGTTGTCAATTTGGGCAGATTCGGTGGGTTGCTCGTATGGCCAACTTCCTACAGATTACTTAGGTCTTCCCCTAGGGTCGAGGCGAAACTCAGCGGCATTATGGGAACCAGTGTTCAAGAAGTTTATGAATCGGTTCGCTGGTTGGAAGAACAGATTCTTGTCCTTTGTTGGTCGGGTTACATTAATTAAGTCAGTGTTTTCTAGTCTTCCTATGTACTTTATGTCCTTGTTCAAAATGCTAGTGGAAGTCTCAAATCGTTTAAATAGGATAATTTCTTCATTCTTATGGGGAGAAGCCGAAGGTAAACACAAAATTCATTGGGAAAAATGGTCCCAACTTTGCCTCCCAAAAATCAGGGTGGGCTGTGAGTGACAAACCTGGTTGTATTGAACCAAGCGCTTTTAAATAAGTGGTGCTGGAGATATGGTAATGAGCCGACTAATCTATGGAAGAGAGTCATCGATGCAAAGGCCTTTGGTAATAATCCTGGTATTCTACCTAGAATGTCAGCTGCAAAACTCACCTCCTGGGTTTGGAATGGGATCACGAAAGCTTATTTTAAAGACGATTATGCTGCCTCAAAGTTCCGATCCAACTTCTTTCTCCAAGTAGGTGATGGTAAACACATTCTCTTTTGGTCTGATGTATGGATAGGTGATACTTCTTTAAAAGTAAGGTTCCCAAGAATTTTTGCTTTGGCGGTGAAGAAATCTGGAGTCATCGCTGATTTTGGTCGTAAGATGAATTCCTCTTGGGTATGGGGCATTCAACTACGAAGGAGTTGTTTTGATTGGGAAAAGGGCCAATGGAACGGTTTTAGTGAATTGCTAAAGAACTTTAGGTCCAACAGTTTGAACTCGGATTGGTTGAGTTGGAAGGGTGCGGGTGATGGTGCATTTTCAGTAAAGTCGATTAGGAGTCTGCTCGCTAACACTGAAGAAGATACAACATTTTGGAAGAGGAATTGTTGGCTCAGATTAGCTCCCCCCAAAGTTGAGTGCTTTATATGGGCTGTGATAAGGGGACGCGTGCCTGTTAAGGTTGAATTACACAAGAGGGGCGTACCTTCCATGATGGATGTTTTATGTCCTTTATGTAGAGACTTCCCCGAAACTGTATCCCATTTGTTTTTCACGTGCGCAGGGGTTTGACGGATGTGGAGCAATATTTGCAGGTGGTTGGGATTTAAAAAAGCACTTCTTGCATCTCCAGCTTCCTATTTGGAGGCTTGGGGTGGTCTCGCCTCTAAGAAAGATAATTGTAGAACTAATGTTTTGATATAATAATTGAAAAATGTTTTGGACTAATTTGAAAAGAATTTAAAACTTGTCTTTAAGTCCAAACAACTTGAAATTATGTTTGATATATTTTAAAAGGTTTTTGGCAAAGATTTTTTATGTTTTAAACAGCCAAACTTGAATTTTCAACGTCCCAGTATCTATACGGTTGCACCCGTACCGATACCATTTTGCCTCAGTTTGGCCACTGTCAAAACTCGTATCGATACGAGGGTTTAGGGTATCGATACGGACCGGGATCGTTTCGATACGCCAGGTAAGCGTACCGATCCCTGTTCAACTACCCCAATGGCTATTTCCCAACGGCTATTCAAATATGGACCCGTACCGATACGCCCTCAAGCGTATCGATACGCATATGCTGGCAAGAGCCCAACGGCTATTTCCTCAAGAAGGCTGTATCGATACCGTTCCACGTGTATCGATACCGGTAGCTGCAGAACAGCATTTATGAAGGGAAATAAAGTCCTCAACGGCTCCAATTCATCCCCAACGGCTAGTAACGGCTACAAACTCAATTGGGAGTATAAAAGGGACCTCCAAGCATCAAGAGAAGACTAATGCTTCAATTGTCAATCAACAAATGATCAAGAAATTGTCTTAGTGCTTAAAGTGTCATTTCTTGTATAGACAAACACTAGTGAGCCAAAATTGTCAAATTTGCTCAAGTGTTTTAGGTTTTGGGAGAGTGCTTCATTGTGCAAACAAACACCTATTAGAGGGTTTAAGTTTGCTTTCTTTTATCTCTTTGTAAAAGAGGGTTTTGATCAAGGCTTTGGGTAGAAGCTTGATCGGTTGTAAGGGTTTCCTCCTAATCCTAGAAAAGGGGACGAATCAATTAGTGGATTGATTGAGAAATCCTTAGTGGGAAGCTAAGGTAGTGGATTTAGGTGCTTGTTAGAAGGCCGAACCACTATAAATCATTGTGTCTATTCTCATTCTTGCTTCCACAACCCTTCCACCCAAAAATCCACCTCTCCACCACTTGGTGAGCAACATTGGTTGATCGAATCGAGCACCACACAACTCAACAATTGGTATCAGAGCTTGGCTCAATCGAAGAGGATTAACATCCTATTGAGAAGATCCGGCAAGCTCGATCACTATTTCATCAACCGGCTCAAATGGCGCAATCCATCGACAAACCGCCTTTCTTCGACGGAGACCACTATGCCCATTGGAAGACAAAGATGAAGTTCTTCATCAAATCAAAAGATTACAAGCTATGGGATGTAGTTGAAGATGGCCCGTTCGTGCCTAAAAGAAATAAAGCGGAGTGGAGTGCCGACGATCGCAAGAAGATGGAGCTAAATTGCAAAGCCTTGCACATTTTATTTTGTGCATTTGGTCCATCCATCTATGAGAAGATGTCTTCTTGTGAGAGTGCCAAGGAGGTATGGGACAAGCTTGAAGTCACATACGAGGGGACAAATGAAGTCAAGGAGACCAAGATTGGGCTCCTAACCTTGGAGTATGAGAACTTCAAAATGGATCCAGAAGAGAACATCGAGAAGATGTTTGATAGGTTCTCCACCATCACCAATGGTCTTAAAGGTTTTGGAGAAGCCATCCCGGAAGAAAAGCTTGTTCGAAAGCTCATCTACTCACTTCCCGAGTCTTGGGACTCAAAGAGGACCGCCATCATCGAAGCCAAAAATTTGAAGACTTTGAAGCTTGATGAACTCATGGGGTCACTCCTTACTCATCAAATCATGAAGAAGAACAAAGAGGATGAGAAGAAGAGGGAAGAAATTAGAGCTATGGGAGAGAAGAAAATCAAAGGGCTTGGCATCAATGCAAGTGCCATGGCTCTCAAATCCTCCACTTGCCATCATGTCTACACAAGTGAAGAAGAGGATGAAGATGAAGAGATAGTTCATCTCTTCAAGAAGTGTGCCCCTTTCATGAAGAAAGCCTTGAGAGAGCTTGAACGAGAACCTAAAAGAAAGGAGAGGGCAAGCACTTCAAGCCATAAGAAGAAGGCACATGTGGCTACTTGGAGTGATGAGAACTCCACCAACGATGAACAAGCCAACCTTTGCCTTATGGCCATCGAAGAAGATTCAAGGGTAACTTCTAATTCATCTACTTCATGCTCTTACACTTTTGATGAATTACAAGATGCCTATGATGAATTGGTTTTAGATTTTAAAAGCCACATTTTGAAAAACAATAAATTGATTTCAAAGTTAAAAATTCAAAATGATTTGCTTTCTAAAACCAAACTTGAACTTGAAGCAAAACTTGAAGAATTTGAACTAAAATGTCTTGATTTACAAAAATTGCTTCAAAATGTTCAAGTAGAAAAAGATTTGATTTCCAAAGAGCTTGAAAAGAAAAACAATTTTGGAAAATCAAATTTTTATGTTAGACAATCTAGTGCCCCTAGATTTGTGAATGGAAAATGTTTTCGAAGTGTTTGGGTCCCAAAAGGACTAACCACTTCAACTAAAAAGGATGAAATTGAAAAATGGATTCCTAAGGGGACTAAATTTTGTGCAACTAACGTTTATGGATCCAAAGCAATTTGGATACCAAAAATTACTTGATTGTCTATTGTAGGTGTGATGGAGATGTTCAACAAGTCAAACATTGAGAGGGAGCTCCATACACACAAGAAAGAACACTTGAAGAAGGAAGGCTTCACATCCTCCCTTGGGTTCAAGTGTTGGTAAAATTCTAGTTGTTTTTTGCTTTTATTCGTTTTATTTTTAGATTATTCAACTAGATGATCATAAATGTTGGACTAACATTTTTAATGATGCTTTGAGTAAGGGGGAGCCATTTTTAAACCAAATTCTTATTTGTGTCAATTTTTTTTCCTCTATTGTTATTTTGAACTTAATGTTTAAATTCTTTTTGATATAACAAAAAGGGGGAGAAATGGTATGGTTTGAAAAATTGAATTTTCAAATGAATAAGGGGGAGCCTTATTTGATTTCATATCTTTAGTCTCTTATTCACATTTTTAAAGTTAAAGGGGGAGAATCCCAAACAATTTTTCAAGTGAGTTTTATTATATCAAAAAGGGGGAGATTGTAGAACTAATGTTTTGATATAATAATTGAAAAATGTTTTGGACTAATTTGAAAAGAATTTAAAACTTGTCTTTAAGTCCAAACAACTTGAAATTATGTTTGATATATTTTAAAAGGTTTTTGGCAAAGATTTTTTATGTTTTAAACAGCCAAACTTGAATTTTCAACGTCCCAGTATCGATACGGTTGCACCCGTACCGATACCATTTTGCCTCAGTTTGGCCACTGTCAAAACCCGTATCGATACGAGGGTTTAGGGTATCGATACGGACCGGGATCGTTTCGATACGCCAGGTAAGCGTACCGATCCCTGTTCAACTACCCCAACGGCTATTTCCCAACGGCTATTCAAATATGGACCCGTACCGATACGCCCTCAAGCGTATCGATACGCCTATGCTGGCAAGAGCCCAACGGCTATTTCCTCAAGAAGGCTGTATCGATACCGTTCCACGTGTATCGATACCGGTAGCTGCAGAACAGCATTTATGAAGGGAAATAAAGTCCTCAACGGCTCCAATTCATCCCCAACGGCTAGTAACGGCTACAAACTGAATTGGGAGTATAAAAGGGACCTCCAAGCATCAAGAGAAGACTAATGCTTCAATTGTCAATCAACAAATGATCAAGAAATTGTCTTAGTGCTTAAAGTGTCATTTCTTGTATAGACAAACACTAGTGAGCCAAAATTGTCAAATTTGCTCAAGTGTTTTAGGTTTTGGGAGAGTGCTTCATTGTGCAAACAAACACCTATTAGAGGGTTTAAGTTTGTTTTCTTTTATCTCTTTGTAAAAGAGGGTTTTGATCAAGGCTTTGGGTAGAAGCTTGATCGGTTGTAAGGGTTTCCTCCTAATCTTAGAAAAGGGGACGAATCAATTAGTGGATTGATTGAGAAATCCTTAGTGAGAAGCTAAGGTAGTGGATGTAGGTGCTTGTTAGAAGGCCGAACCACTATAAATCATTGTGTCTATTCTCATTCTTGCTTCCACAACCCTTCCACCCAAAAATCCACCTCTCCACCACTTGGTGAGCAACATTGGTTGATCGAATCGAGCACCACACAACTCAACAATAATGTTTGGTTTGCCTTATTCCCCTACGCTACTATATGGTCAATTTGGTTAATGAGAAACGAGATTATATTCAAAGGCAAGGAAGTGGATTGGTTACAGCTTGAGTATGCAATAAGAACGAGATTTGCCTTCTGGGCTAAGGCGAAATTCCCAAGTGATGGAGTTTCGATAGATGCGTTGATTGCGGATCCATCCAGAGCTTCCTTCCTATGCAAACATGTATTTTCAAAAAAGACCATGGTAAAATGGTCCCCTCCTCCGACAGGTTATTTAAAAATGAATGTGGATAGTGCCCTTTCTAGTAAATACTCCGAAGGTGGGATAGGTGGTCTGCTTAGGGATGAAACTAGGCTTACGCTGCTGAAATTTTCTGAACCTTGTGGTAAATGCCCTGTTGCATTCTTGGAAATGTTGGCAGTTAAAACAGGAATCACAAAATTCTTGGAATCTAGATGGGCCAATAGTTATCGATTGATAGTTGAATCCGACTGCAGGCAGGTAACTCAGTGGTTATCCGAGGTAGTAGATCCTCTTTCAGCTTTTGATGGTATGGTACAAGAAATTAAGCTACTGATTAAGGAGAATGGAGTTTTTGTGAGATGCATCCCTCGCACAATCAATGTAGAGGCAGATTCCCTCGCGAAGGAAGGTATCAGATAGGTGGGAAGTACGGATATAAGTTTATATTTTGGTCAAATGTACGTGGTCCCTCTTCTAGGGGGTGCCTTTCATGTAAAACTTTGGACTGAAGTTCTAATAAGAAGTAGTTCGGGCACTCTTTTCCCCTTCACTAGGAAGGGGTTTTTAACGAGGCCTCTTATTTTTCAAAAAAAAAAAACTTTATACTTATTCATTGCATGCTTTACATTTTAACACAGTTTTCAAGTTAATTTACTCAGGGATTTGAGAGAAGGGGGTTATCACACAGACATTGAATTTTCCATGTTTCGACCAGGTCAACAATATATATATATATATATATATATTTCTTTCCTTCCTTCTTTTCTCGCACTTTCTATTTTTCTTATCTTTTCTACCGTTCTTTTGTCACACGTTATTAATTTATTGCCACAGGTTCGGAGATTCTTTTTAAATTGTGCGTCTTTGCACGGCTCTTTGTTTGAATTGGTGTATTCTAATACAAATTGTAAGTCTGTTTTATACGTCATATAAAACCGAATGAAAATTTTCATTTTATTTTCTGGTATGTTAACTTTTCTTCCCTAATAAATTTTATTTGCTCTGTGAACTTTTAGGTTCTTTCGGCTAAAACGCCAGCCTTGTCTGGGGTTCACTCACATTAAATAAAAGAGTGTGGTTTGATGATTTCAAAAAATTATTGACCGATTTATTCAGATAATGTATAATATCATATATATTGGCTTATTATAATGTCAAAAGAAAATTTTGTGGCCTCTTCCTTCCTTCCTTGTGTACATTTTGTAAATTTATATTTAATAAAATTATAAATAATTTATGAAGACATGTACTTTTTGTTTTGCGTAACATTAATCATTCTTCAAAGAAAATAACAATAAAACGGTTAAAAAAAGAAGAAGAAATAATGAATCACTATAGTGTAATGTATTATTTTCCTTTTGTGTAAATATCGTGGTTTATAAGTCATCTCATGCCTCTATGATTTTCTTAACATGTTTTGTTCTTGCATACTTTTCACAGTGGGATAGGAGAAAGAATAGGTTTCAAATGATAGGATTCGTATAAAATGTTACTTTTTGAACTTTAGTTTATGCTTTTGCATGCTTGTGAAGGTTTATTTATGAAGTTCTTCGAAATTTGCAGCACAAGTCTGAGAAACAAGGCAATCATCAAAGTTAATCTTGGGTTTTTTGAAAATTTCTAGTGTTTTAAGAACTAGCAAAAACTTGATACACAATACATTGTGAAACTCTTTGATGAAAAAGTGAGTTTTGTTTTGTTTTGATATTTATACTATTGGTAAAATTTCTATAAGTTTCTTCTTGTTAGACTATCTATCTTACTTTATCTTCTGATCAAATAGTTAAAATTTGCGATTCTAATGTATCTAAAGAAACATTCTTAAATTATTGTTATGTTGAAAGGTTGTGAGGGATCCCACACCTCTGCATCAAGCTACAAAATTATTGATAAATTCTCGGTTGCCAAACGGTGGTTTTCCCCAGCAGGAAACCTTCTCTTGAACTTCATGTTCTGGTTGAGTTTTTTATATAGGTGAAGAGGATTAAGTATGGTTGATGGGTAATATATATTTAACCTGCTTTTACTTTAGTAATATAAAAGTTATATCTCTCATCTCCTTCAAATATGCACCATGTTAGGTTTAACTTTGCAATTTTTTTATTTTTATTTCTCACTTCACTTTTGAATGAGTCTAAATAAAGTTATTTACAATATGAGAAAATCTAGAAGAAAAATAATAAATTAACTTATGTGTAATTTTTTTAAATCATTTTAAGTAACACATTTCAATTTTTTATCTATAATTATCAATTTAAAAGAATAGATTTAAATCTATAGTATTAGTAATTAACATTTGAAATGGATAATATGGAAATACAAAAAGGATAAAAGTTAAATGGATTTGTCAAGGGTAAGCAATGACTATCGAAATGGAGTGGAAACTTTTCTAAATTTATCTTTTGTAAATGCAAGCTAAGAGAATATGATTCTTTCCCATGTAAGACGTGTGCTAAACATTAATTGGCACATTCATGAAGGTGTCTACAAACATCTAATTGTTTTCGGCTTTGTTCGAGGATATAAAATAATGGATATTCTATGGAGAGTTTCCACCTCGTAGATCTTCTTCCATGAGTAATCCGATTTATTCTCCTAATTCTCATCGTCGATCTATTAGAGAATATGACATGAAGGATATGTTGTGAGATGCATTTAATATGCAAAATCATTATCAATTTGTTAGAGAATATGATTGTGATATTGGTGCTAATGATTTCACCGAGATGGGAAGAAGTGGATGTGATGAAGAGTCAAATGGAGAAGCGACTGTTACACCCCTTTCTCGGCCTGGTAGTGAACTGAGTCGAATGGCGTTACCGGTAAACAAAACGGTGTTTGGTGCTATAAAAATCAATCATTAAGCGACATCTTATCAATATTATGGTTAACAAGCATTACCAAATTTAGATCTTAGTCCAATTTAATCAATACGAACAATGACTTGCCAGTAAGGACCAAATTGTAAGTGCTACAAGCTTTAGGGACTAAAACATAATATCAATGATTTATAGACCTTTATTTGAAATTAACCCTACTATAATGAAATTCGACTTATAATCAACGAGCCTATAAATTTTCATGCCATTTAAGGTCAATTACCCATTCAATTAGGCTATACAATAATTAGTGATCAATTTGTAAACAATGCAAAACTATAATCTATGTCTTTTAACCAACTTAACTAACCTTGTATCGAAACGCCTTGAGCCGTTTCGAAACGGGTGTACAAGAATTAGACCTAATATAGATTCTACCCAATACCGTATCGAAACAGGTAAGCCATTTTTCGATACGAGTTGACCTTCGTTGACTTTGACTATTGACCCGTTTCGATACATGTTAGGCTCGTATCGAAACGAGTCTTGACAGTAGCAAATTGTATTGAAACGGTTCTAAACCGTATCGATACGCCCTGCTTTACCCTTTCTTCCAGTATCGTTACTAAAGAGGTTGTATCGAAACACCATCACCTGTTTCGATACGTCTGACCTGTAATGATAGATTTTAGTTGGTTTTAAGCTAAATTATCCTACGAGCAGATGTCCAAATGCAATGAAATTTTACGAACAACATTTCAATGCTATATACTTCTAGCATGTCAAATTTTATGATCGTTCGAATACGTTTACTAGGTTTTCGCCTAAGTGAGCCAAATATGCCATTTTTACCAATTTTAACACCACCAAAAAGTCACTTTAAGGCCTTTAACTATGTTACAACCCTTACACATTATAAACATACCAAAATGGGCACACAGGACTAGTTCGACTACTTTGCCACCATTCTAGGAGTTCATAAGGACAAAATACGTTACTTTAGGCTTGTAGTGACTTGTCATGTCTCGACCCTCCGATCTTCAACAACAACGAACCTTCAACCTGAAATGTATGGAAGATGAATGCATTAAGCATACGTCTCCTAGTGAGGTAGTCATACACAATGTAAATATCAAGGAATGATACATGTACGTCTACTCACGCTCAATAACATCAATGTTATGCTTAAACATTCAATTATTAATGTATCATATTAATTATTAACCCTTGGATTGAATACATATAATGGATACGCGAATTCCTACGCCTCACCAAACAATGAATGGTCTAGTCCCTCCGCCTCGCCAAATCAATATAGGCCGTAGCCTTAGGACCGTAGTCCACCCGTACACTGAGCTCATGAATTATATGGCATGCCAATTGTATCCAATGTTCATTCAAATCCACGGTTTGATATTAACATCAAAATCAATGTCCAATGATCAATACGATGTTCAAAGCTTACAATGTTTTAATTTCAATAACAATGTCCAATAGTGATGTTCAATGACTATAACAACAACAATATATGCTCAATAATCATACCATCAATGACTTTGATCAATGAATTCCTTTTCTATATTTCAATAACAATAACTACATTAGTTTCAATGCACATTAGCCATGACAATATCAATGATCAATGCACAATACTTTACTTTCCAATACTTACCCAATGCTTCCGATTAATAATCCGACATGATATCCTTACAAACGATGTTAGTTATTTTAATCTAAATTAATATCAATGAATTCGAGGAGGCTCCTCTTATAATCCTGAGACTCTGACTACACTCACCTCAATAATCCGACGCTTTTAGGGCTCTCGGATAACAACCCCTTTGTTCTTAACTTTTGGTGAAGTCGATGGATGCTCTTTATCAACCTCTTGAGCTAGGAATTCAATAGGAGTAGGTTCGAATCGATATCTATAATCACTAATTTTGTCCGGGCCTTGAACCCGTTTAATTTATTTCACTTTTTGTTTTCATAATTAATACTACTACCTCTTATTATCATTATTGTTGTTGTTGTTGTTGTTGTTGTTGTTATTATTCTTATTCTTATTCTTATTCTTCTTATTATTATTATTAAAATAAAATATAATGCCCAATTAATATAAATAAAAAACTCATATATATAATATATCAAACCAATAATATAAGAATATACATACACACTAGTAATTAAAGCCTACTTATATTTAAATAAAAGTCTGCCTATAATATACATTAGTCCATTTACAAATAAAAGTTTGCCTATAATATGCACATGGCCCGTTCGGGGCCCAAACCTAAACCTTAATGCCCTAATTAATAACTAAGAAACCCTAATGTTTATTCTCTAGTGAGCAACCACCTATCAACCACCGTTGGATCCAGCTCACATCGAACAACCAAGATCAACGTGGAGAAGTTTCTAGAATGTTCACGGGCCACGCGACGATTGGAGCTCTTTGCGCGTCACACGCGCGACCTTTGGCATCACTCACGCGCGTGCGGCTCCCTCGATCAACCCTTCGACTCCTCTAGGGCCACGATCACCACCATGTTGGCAGAAAAAGCCAGTGGCTCGACGCCACGTTGTCGTATCGCCGTGTCAGCAGCCACGTTAGAGGCCAACTCCTCAAGTCGCACCTCACTGCTTCCCCTCGTATCCGTCGTACAGCCACGCATGCAAAGAAAGAGAGAGCGATAAAAAACAATAGAAAAAGGGTGAAAACGGAAAGAACTAGAGGCCATAGTAACAATTAGAACCAACAATGACAGGGCGACACATGAATCCGGCCAAAAGGACGAATACGAGCCAATAGGAAATGTTGATTTCTTTTCTTTCTTCTTTTGTAAAAATAGAAATTCGGCTATAAAATCCGAAAGCAAATCCCATTGTAAACATTCGGAAAAATTGGAAAGCAATAGAAGAAGAAAGAAAAAGTTTTTTGAGGTAATCTCCCATCGTCGCTTTCATTTCCTTGCATAACATATACACAAAATTTAGGGTTTAGTCTTTTTCTTACCTTCAACGTTTCTGCTCCCGAGTGTCTGATTGTTTTCCTTCAACCGTTGATAAGCCTTTTGGCCCCTTTCTCGTCTGTGCATGGTGATTCGGTAGAGAGAAACAACCAAAAAAGGGGATTCTTGTTAGGAATGGCAATTTTCCCCGAACCCAATGGGTTCTGACCCGATCCGACCCTATAGGGGCAAGTTTTTTATTTTGAAATTCGGGTTCTGGGGGGGGTATTGTGAAAATTTTAGTCGGGGCGGGGCATGTTTGGGATTAAAATTATCCGACTCGACCCGACCCAGAATAAAAAGGTTAAATTTAATCATATTTACGAAAGTGCCACAATATATATATATATAAGCATTGTTTAGGTTAAAATTTCAAAACTCTGTAAGTTTTCTCTTATCCTGCAGCTGCCGATCTCCACTCATATTCTATTTTCTTTCATTTTTCATTTTTTTTATTTTCTTCCCTATTTTTATCTTTGTTTCTTTTGTTCTCTATTCCTTAAATTCCATGTCAATACGGTACCTTATTTGAAAATTTTAAACTGAAATTTAAAGAAACACCCCTTCTAATATTTCAAGTTTAAATATATCGT
Source organism: Hibiscus tridactylites (assembly GCA_958450335.1). Taxonomy (NCBI): domain Eukaryota; kingdom Viridiplantae; phylum Streptophyta; class Magnoliopsida; order Malvales; family Malvaceae; genus Hibiscus; species Hibiscus tridactylites. Next base: position 74,011,005 of record OY288269.1, on the reverse strand, counting down.
TTTTGGGTTTATTTAATTTTTAGTGCGTTTTTACTTAGTTTTAGATGAAGAATGGTTGTATAACATACAAATGAAGGGGATTTTTATGGTTTTTATTGTAGCTTAAAAGTTTAAGATTTGTATATGAATAAAATAAGTTGAATAAAATTTGGGTTTTTTAATTTTTTTATCGGCAAAATAGTATGATTTTATTAATAAGTATCATACAGTGTCACACACTCCATGGCCTCATTAAAAACCTCCCTACACCTAAATGGAGGAAAATAGTACATAGGAGTATGAGATAAAGAACAAACGCTAAAAACAACCGAAAAAACACGAAAAATCTAAAGCAAGAAACCAAAACACAAAACATTCACGCTAGCATGCAAAACCAAGATGTGCGATCAACACCACCCCTCGCCAAAAAGTCATCCAAGCAATTCGCTCCTCGATAAAAACATGAATACATGAGCTCAACAATAATCCCCCTCAGATGCAATTTCCAGGCCAAAAGATGTCGTCAGGCACAAACAAAAAATGGTCCGATGTTGCGTGTTTCCATACTATTCGATCCTCACACTTTTAACAAACCACGCCACGCCACTCTATCGATACAAAGAAAATCACGCACCACAGCCAATGAATAATTCCACCATACCTCGTTGTAGATTACCACACCACATATCGCCTAACAAACTCGCTTGATCCCCTCCCACACACGGTATGTATACTCCTACTATACCACAAAAAACATACATCTAAGAACCGAGCAAATTCGTCTCCTCTCTCGAATGTAAAAAACATCCGAAGAAGGCGTAAACACATAAACAAAATCATTCGTAAACCATATCTTATTCACCATACCATCACTTGATGTCTTTAATTTAGTCACATATAAAATGACCATCACACACCTTTGTTGTCTCAAAAAGTGTTGAACCGAATTACGCTTCAACGTTGAACCAATTCCTCTCACATTCCACGACCACAAACTCAACGCTCTTCCCAATTATTGTCGTTCTCGTGCTTCAATCATACGTGCGATATCCTTTACAATTTCTTGTTCGTTTCCAATTGTTTTCACCCCAATTAGTTTACCCAATTTCAATGTTTCCTCCGCTTCTCTAAAAATAATCCGTTCCCGGTTATAAAAGTTCGAATCTGACAAAGAGCCATTAGCAATTACCTATGATGGTTTTTGGTTTTTCTTCGAACGACCTCTGCCCTTTTTTACCAGCTTCGCTTCAGCCTCACCTCACTCACCAGGCGATAAAAATTTCAGTTCGATTTCTGAAACCTGTCGTAACCTTCTAAACTCTCCATTGTATTCAATTGTTTGAGCCTTATTAGCCCTAGTAATTTCTATCCTTGACCCATCAACACGTGGGCTCAATTCATCAGCTACTAGTTCATCACACGGTACTCCCACATTGTTAGGAAAAACATCCACCACAACATCACTCGGCAAAACATCCAGAATTCGCTGACTTTCCCTTTCACGATGTACAAAGCTTACATCTTCATCCGCCATCCAACTTGTCGTGCTCATGACACGCCAATCCTCCCTCTTGTTATCATTCCACATACGATCAATTTGGCTCGATCCCAGAGCCGAATAAGAGAAAGAATTGGGTACCACTGTATCATTTGCTGACCTCCCACTTATAGATACCTTAACCAGGTTGGACATATCCATGTTCAAATCCTCAGTACTCAATGTATCTTCCGAGCAGTTCGCTGCCTCACAACTACAATCACACTTAGGGCCAACCGCTTCCTCAATTTTTGTAACGCGAATTGTGAAGACGTTATCGTTAATGCGCAAGCCCATTACTTCATCTATGTGTGAAATCTAGTCGGTTTCCATCTGAAATCGACATCGTTCAAACGTTGAAGGCGCCAAAGTCTCAATGTCAATCCGTACGAGTTCACCCCAAATCGCTGCAATATTCTGAAATGTTTCTTCGGACCATCCATGAATAGGAATTCCACTTACTGAAAGCCATACCTATCGATTCGGTAAAAATGATGTAGGTGACCGTTCAATTAAATTTTCAAACCATGTTTCTAGACATCTAGTCTCCAAAATTCTCTTCCTCGATTCTTTATCTTCAAACATGAATAATACAAGAGAGCCCGCAACTCGCATCAACGTAAAACCTGTCAATTTCGCCTTTGTAATCTCATTTGCAAGATCCGCTATTTGGCTGGATTGACGGCAAAAACCCAAAGCGCAATTTTGTAAAATTTCTCATTTATCGGCAACAACAACCCCATCTACGCATTTGCATTTCTCTTCCACTCTAGATTGCTCTTTCACTGTGATCCGATCATCACCATCCCCATCCTTGTTACGCCGCCTCACGAGATTCCTTTTGGAAGTGTTCGTATGATCATGATCATCCATCTGTTTCTTGATCTCCTTGTTCGTCCTTGAATCAATGTTATCACGTTTTCTTCTCCAAAATGTATCCATAGTCTCCCTTTGCGCCATCATTACCTTTAATTTGTATCCATAAAGTCGAAATCCATGAAAATGCTCTATAATTTGATCTACATCCACCTTTGACCCCAAACGTACAAATCCGAATATGGTTCCATCTCTCGCTCCCTTTCTTGGTATAAACACATCCACAACCACTCCATGTCTATCAAAAACTTGCCAAACGCCTTGCCAGTGTAGTTGCTCCGGCAAGTTTGATACAAAAACTGTCCAAACTCTTTGAATCTGATTTCCCGAGCTCATTTTCCTCACCATTAATGATGCGTGCACGCCTCTAATTCTTACTTGAAATTTCAATTGTGCACACAGTTTTATTCAGAAATATTCACAAACACATGGTGTGCACACATCAAATCCAATCCATTTTCACTTCTCATTCAAAAGATGAATGCAAGCGTTGATACACAAGGTTCGTAGTCTCCAATTGCAAACTAGAGGCAGTGAATCGCGTTGCTGATTGGTGTTGCGGTACTATGCTAATTTGATAGCGGCTAAAGAGACAGTAAAATCATTATTATAGGAAACTAACTAGTTTAGATATTAGGCAAGCTTTAAACGGTTTTTTAATTTTTAGTTTAAAATTTTCAAACTATTTGGACTCCAGATGAAGAATGCTTGGGGGTCTTTTAGATCCTTAGATTTTTATGTTGTTGTTATTTGTAGATTCAATTTTTGATGTTTTTCTCTGTTGTTAGATTGTAAATCTTGTTTTCTTTGTTGTTATGTTGTGCTTTTCAAAGTACGATCGAGGCAGTACGGGTCGGGGGTGAGTTTTAACCATACAACTAGGGGCGGGTTCGGGGCGGGTGAGATCCTCTTAAGAGCTTGGGTGGGTCGGGGTCAGGTAGTGACTTTTTATTCTCGGGTCGGGGCCAGGGTTACCGGAAATCCACCCACCCTGCCTCGTTGCCATCCCTAATCTTATTTCTCAAGGTAAAAGAGTTCTTGCTTTCTGTTACTTTCAAAATAAAAGAGGAGGTGTTGTTTTCAAAGGTTTAGGTGATGGTTTGGTTTTAAAAGTAGAAAATGTGCCTTTTTTGGGGGTGTTTGGAGGTTCGCCGGCCGCCGACTAGCGACGGCCGACGTGGAGAAATCTAGTGTCGAGAGAACGAGAGGTTGTCTGAGAATTTTAGGGTTTTAGAAAAAAGGATTTGAAATGGTTTAAACACACCTTTTATATTGTTTTAACGATTTAAAATTGGTTTAATCCCTTTTTAAGTCATTCCGCGTCGTGCTATTTACGTGCACAAAGGTTTCCGCGTCTTAAAAACATGCCCGTGATCCTTGGAGCTTTAAAATGTTTTACAATGTCATCCCGTAGTCGATTTGTAGTGGCCTAATCCCTTGTCTGCCCCTCTAGTTTCTGTTTCCTTCTATTTTAGTCCCATTCCAGTATCCCCTTCCCCCGTTGCATGCATTTTATTTTGTAGATCCGTGGTTTATAATATATATGATGTATGGCTTGTTAAGGGTATTTCATGTTTAGAGGAGGATGTCATGTTAAGTAATATATATGATTTTATATAATATATTGTTCTTATGTAATATAATAAGTTTTCTCCTACTATATATATAGTCTTATTATAATACATCGTTTTTATGTAATATATATGTTCTTTGTATAATGCATAGATTTTATATACTATATGTTTTTTAATGCATAATACCTATGCAATTTATGATATAGGATAAGATATAAGGTTTAGTAACACACTTAATGTATAGTTTCAATAAACATGATGTATGGTATATGATATAGTTTTTTAGTAGAATATATAAACGTTTCTTTTTTATTCAATATGATATAACATATAGTTTTCATGTACAACATATATACTATAAAGTTTAGTATGAATATAGGTCCCTTTTTACGTATTTCTATTTAAGTGCATGACACATAGTTTTTATGATATATACAATATAGTTTCAAATATATATATTATGTTTTCGTAGGTATGGTTGTAGTCTTTGGTAGGCATGTGTTTCCTAGTATGCGTTGGTTTTGGGGCTTGGGCCTTTTTTTAGTTTAGGTGGGCCATGGGTTTATTAGGTTAACCATAGATTAGGGTTAGGCATGGTAAATTTAATCAATTTAAGTCGTGTGCTCATCTCATAGGGGCACGATCTCTAAATTAATTAAATTACTTTAGGTCTAATTTTTAGAGCTGTAGTTAGATTTAGGTTCGAACTAGCTTAATTAATTTAAATTTATCCTTGGCTCATGGGGATGAATGTTAAATTCATTAAAGTTAGTTGAACACCTCTTAATTACCCTTTAGGATAAAATTGACATTGGGCCTAGATGGACAATTTAAATTAAAACCATGATTAATTAATTTGATTCATTTTAAAGAGTGTACCTAGCTCATTGGTATACTAGTTTAAAATTGATCAATTTAATTATTATGTTGCAAGATAATCTATAATTTGTTAGGATCTTCTAGTTTTCAGGGCATAATTAATTTAGGGTTAATATTAGACTCACTTAGTTAACTATTAGATCACTAATTGAACTTCGATAACTTGGGCCTTGTTAGGTTAGGACCTCGGGTGGGCTTTTTGTGTGTTTGTTTTAAAGCCTTTTGTTTGTCATCCCTTGATTGTCATTCATGTGACCTTTATTTTGATTGCACGATTAATTAATTTAAACCATACAGAAGAGAGGTATATATTAATCCCGATATTTGTGTCGTAACAATCCTAACTTAATGGATGTTGACCAAATATTTGGGTTAATTCTTACCGTCCCAAGGTAAACGATAGCTAAAAAGGGCAATGTCATAACATCATTCCTAAATGCTTGCATCATGCATAAATGTGACGTACGAGAGTCGAACTGTAAATTAACACGACAGTTAGACTTGTATGATGTAGGTTTAATCTATGGTCCGATGTATCGTCATCCTTATTAATTAAATGTCCAATTAATTTGAACCCACCAATTTGATAAAGCCCGTAGAATTAAGGTTAATTTTTAATTAAGAACCCCTAATTAAATTCACTTTAAATTTCAACAATTTCCATCTATTAAAACCAACAAATATTTTGGTACCGATTTACGGGCGTGATCGGGGTGCTAATCCTTCCCCACACGTAACCAACTCCCGATGCCTTTCAAAATGAATCTCTGATTTTTTTGGTGTCCGACTTACCTAAGTGGGCAGTGGCGACTCCAAGTCTTCATTGTTTTCAAAAAACACGAGTCTTCAAAAGAAATCCCCTTTTAAACAAATCTTTTTCAGAAGCGAGATATTTAAAAGTTTGTTTTTTCAAAAAAAAAAGTCGCTACAGCATGGTGACTCCGCTGGGGAACGGATTTTGTTTTACAAAACAAAAAAGAGAGTTAAGCCAAGAAAATATTTTTCACTTTTAATCGATGGAAATTTTTGAAGTTTAATCTGACATTAACGAGGTTTTTCTTCCTTGAAAATGTGACTTTGATTGTACGGGCTTGGATAATTGGTGGTCTTCAGAATACTTTTTCATTTAATTTTTAAGGAATCACCAACATGTGTTGCATCATGATCATCAAGCTCTATACTCAAGCTCTGTCTCTTAAGTGGGAGTGAAACACCACGTACCCACGTGAGTATCCCTCCACAGGTTGGTAATTCACTTTTGAAATCCACGCCTTTGACACGTGAGCAGCCCTCCATGTCATTATGTTGTGCTTTCCCTCAAACTGAAACCAATTGGAAAGCTTGTAATGGGCCAGAATTGGGGCTCTTGTTGCCTTAGTAGGTAATAAGATAGGTTCAGGTACCCTGGTTTAGAACCGAACATATGTGTGAGAATCTAGGAAGCCCACCCTATTAGAGCTGCACGGATAACCATAGCAACTAGAATTCATGTGGTTAGGATTCATTTCGTTAATCGTTTGCCTTTTGTTTAATCTGTTTATATTTATCTTTCCTCGCTCTCAAATCTATTGTTTATCTTCTAACTAACGCGTTTTCTTTTTGTCCTTTTTCCTTTTCTGCCTTAATCTTGCATATCTTGTCATGTCATGAAGAGCATATTAAGATGGAAATAGTTTGAAATTAAAGGCCAAATCAATGGGGGACATGGTCCAAAGTAACGATGAGAAGAATTTCGACGTGCAAGTATGGTTCGAAGGGGAGCAACAACATGACGGGGACAATATCACAGCCGAGTTTAGGTCAACAATGTCAAGCGAGACTTTCATGAATACATAATTTAATGATGTGTCCGAATTAAGGCCAATATGGAATAATTGGGACTTTAAGACAAGAAATGCTTTCAAGAGCGAGTATGGCGATATTGCATACTTGCTAGATGTTACAGTCGATCAATCACTACTTCAAGCCTTGGTGGGGTTTTGGAATCCAGCTTATAGTTGTTTCACGATCGGCGACATGGATTTAACCCTGACATTTGAGGAGTATTAGGACCTCGTGAATTGCAAGAGGATTGAGGTGAATTGTGTCTACTCTAAGCCTAACAAGAACAAGCCCTTTCGGGTCAAGCTTCGGAAGTTCTCGGACACTTTGTTATCATGGGTTGATGGTCAAGTGGCAACTTGGAACAAAAAGAGTATCTTAAAGTGGTAGGGATCTTGGCTTTAGCGTTGGTACATCCCGCGAGACGAGTCCAACGTAGCCTTTTTACACTCTTGATTTATGGGTTGGTACTTTTCCCCAAGGCATTAGGGTTCATTCACCTAGTAGTATTGGATTTGTTTGACCGTTTGGGGGATGGGGGCAATCCGGTGTCAGTGATCTTGTTAGAAACTTTCTGATTTTTGATGTTTTGTAGGAAAGATGGTGGAGGTCGTTTCCTAGTGTATCTCCAACTCTTGATCGTTTTGTTTTATAGCCATCTTTGGACCGACGCCAACTTCTCAAGGCCTATCTATGATGGCAAATTCTCACCATTAGAGGAATTCCTGTGAAAGGATGATTGGCCAACAAAAAGATCTAAGGAGGTCTGGCTACACGTTCTTCGAAATTTGAAAGACAAAGACAAAGTTTGGAGTGTACTATGGCTGTCTGTAAGGAATATCCTCTATAGATGTGGGGTATACTCTTGGGTACCGTTACTTGGTCTTTGAGGGCATACGGCTTACGCACCCCTCTTGGTTTTGAGGCAATATGGTTCAAAGCAGTTTGTGCCGACACAAAATGATTGGATGAGTTCAACGTGAACTATGAGAAAGAGAAAGGCTACAAGGGAATGATATACAATGCCTCCTCATCTTGAAACAATACAAGGCGAGTTAGGACTTTGAATGCTCCCTACACGGTCACCCCCGAGTATGAAGCATGGAGGTTTAACTGCGTCAATGACAATATTCCTCAGATGAATCCCGATGGTAGAAGAACCATTGAAGAAAGGTTAGCCTCACTCCCCACCGAGGCAGATTTGATGAGAAGGCAACTCGAAGACGAACATAGGAAGTACGTTCAGCTCGAGGAGAAAGCCAACCGAGAAAGGTTCGACTTTGAGTTAGAAAAAGTACAATTCGAGGGGGAGATTAAAGGTCTACAAAGAAAGAAGGATGAATTGGAACTCGAGCTTAAGTTAGAGAAGGAGGAGATTCAAAAATTACAAAGGATAAACAAGAACAAGAGAGTCGCAAAGTATGGACCGAGTGAAGGGTTGGAGCTCTGGCTCAAAGAAGAGAAAGCGAGAGCCGAGAACTACAAGAGGGAGTATCATGAGTGCAAAAAACAAGTACTTGCTTTGACACAAGAGATGAAAAGCTTACAAATCTTTTACTCCAAGCAGCTTAAGAAGGAGCATCACCAAAACGAAGCCTTGAAAGATCAAGTAAAGAATTTGGAAAGGTCTCATTTTAAGCACAAGGGTTCTACCAGCAAGCTAAAAGCTAGTGGATCGAAGAATCAAGCCTTGAAAGCTTGTGTTGAAGAATTGGAAACCGAGGTTCAACAACTCAAGGACAATATAGAGAGTCTTAGGGGGCAATTCAAGTACGCCCGATGCCAACTTTGGAGCAACTACGTTTTGCCGCTTACACCATTTGGATACAAGAGCAAGAATTAACACAATAGATTGTTCAGATGCAAGAGGTTGCTCGGAAAATACAGTTCTTGGCCGAAGATGCTACCGAGCTCCATGACTGTGTGGACGACACAACCGAGGAGGGAGAAAAGATTGTTTTGATTTTGAGAGAGATCATTGACCTAGGTACCAGCTTGGGTTAGTACGCGTAGTTGGATGGACGATGCATTCGATAAGGAAGAAAGGAACGTTGGGATTTTGAGGGAGATCGTCGACCTAGATACTAGCTTAGGATCGTATGCGTAGTTGGTTTTCTTTAATTATTGTAACAAGAGGATGCTCCCGTAAATGAAAAGTCATTTAACGATGATATTTGCCGAAATCAGTGCCGCTCTTTGCATTCATGCATCACACATCTATTTGCATACTTTGTTTAATTTCTATATTTAATTAAAAAAATTTTATTTTCACAAAAAATAACATTTTGGTTCTTTAAGTTTCTAATCATTCCTCACTCATACGGAACTCGATCACAGTCTCGAGCAATGGAAGATAGGTTAACCAAGGTAGAGAAAGGACACAAAGACCTCAAAAATCATTTGAATGTGGCCAGCTAGAGTATCAGTGATCAGATTGCTTAGCCGCAAGCATCCATTATCGCCCAAATTACCAACCTACTGGCGAAGATGAAGGGCAAGGAAGGAATTTCCGTTGATAGTTCGAATGTTGAAGAGCAGGATGGTGTTGCGTCTCATACGAGGGTTCACAGAGATGTGCCGGATCTAGGAAAAATAGTCTGCATTAATCTCACAAAAGTTACCGCCGATCCTACTGCGGGGCATCTGCTATCTATCCCGGGGAAGCTTCGACAAATCGGCCCATTGACTTAGGGACTAGTTATGAAAATGAAGTACCATATTTAAGTATGATGGAAGAAGTGGAGAAGATCATGGAAAAAATAGAAAAGAAGTACGAGGAGAAATTTCGGTTCTTTGAAGAGAGGCTCAAAACCATGCAAGAGGTAGATGAGCAAGGTAATAATGCGAGCGACCTGAGTTTAGTGGCAGATTTAGTTCTCCTGCCCAAGTTCAGAGTACATGATTTCGAAAAATACGATGGTACCACCTACCCGTCCACTCACATCACCATGTACTGTCGGAAGATGGCGACCTTCGTGAAAGATGAAAAGTTACTCATCCACTGTTTTTAGGACAACTTGACTAGTTCTGCAACTCGGTGGTACACCATGCTTAGCCGAGCAAATATCAATTCATGGAAAGACCTTTTGAGATCCTTCATAGAACACTACAAGCATGTAACTGACATGACCCCCAACCAAATCATGCTAGAAGGGATGGAACAAAGGTCAAACGAAAGTCTATGCCAGTATGCTCAGAGATGGCGTGACGTAGCCGCTCAAATTCAACCCCTGATATCGGAGCATAAAATCACACTGATGTTCATCAATACACTGAGAGGCACATTATTCAATTTTTTGATAAACAATACTGCCCAAAACTTCACCGACATGGTAAAAACCAGGGAATCCATCGAGGTAGCCGTAAAGAGTGGAAGAATCGATAGTGGGGAGAGCACTCGGAAGAACTACAAGAGAAAAAGACATTGAGGTGAATAAAGTGAGTACCTATGCGACCCATAAAAGTTTCACTATTTCGCCACCACAAGCCACGAATGGAGGGGGACAAGGCTCCAACAAAAAGGAGACTAGGTCCACAAAGAAAGAAAACGAGAAGATGATCTTCACTCCCATCCCAGTGTCATATGTCGAACTATACTCACACTTGCATGAGGCAGACTTGGTCCGACCTTATTATGTCACTCCTTGCAAGCCACCATTCCCGGCGTGGTATGATGAAAAAGCAAATTGTGATTATCACGGTGATGTCCCGGGACACTTAATCGAGAACTGCATTGCATTTAAGAAGTTTGTGCAAAGTCTAATAAAAACAAAGTGTTGCAGTTAGATGAGCCGAATGCTGCCACAAACCACTACCAAATCACACGGGTTGAGGTGTGAATGCAATTGAAGAAGAATACGCTAAAAGGGCTAAGATAAATGTATCAGAAGTCAAATCCCATTTAAGGTGGGTGTTTCAGCAGCTGTGTATGGCACACATAATTGACCGGGGCATGGAAATCATGCTAGAAGGTGGTGGACCGTATTGCGAGTATCACCAAGAAGAAGATCATGATATTCAGTTCTACGAGGAGTTCAAACAAGTGATCCAAAGGATGATGGATAATAAGAAGATCGAGTTCTTCGAGAAAAATGAAGGGGCAAAAGAGCTAGATATATGCGCATCTGATGGTTCTAAGATTAAGTACGTGTTGGATAAGCCATTTTTCTTACCACGTAGGGAAAAAGAGGAAGGTTTACCCGAAGAGGGAAGCTCAAAGTTGGCTCCGAGGCTTAAAATATCAGTTTCGACCTCCTTTCCCTTCAAGGATGCTCAGAACGTTCTGTGGAGCTATGCCGCTCACATCTCAGTACCAGGGAATGCTGACCCATTAAGAGAAAGCAAGTCGCTCGATGGAAAGGAGTCTGGGAAGAAGGAGGATCCGTTAGAACCAAAGACCGAGATGGTGAATGAAATGGGAAATTTCACGAGGAGTGGTAGGTGTTATTCTCCAGAAACGTCAAAGGTAGGGGAGACGAAAGATAATGAGAAAGTTGTCGTGCCTGAGTCTGAAAAGATGTTTGGGGAGGAACCCACTCCAAAGATTCAAGAGCCAGTAACGGAGGCACGGGCACAAGAGTTCTTAATATTCTTAAAACACGGTGAGTACAGTATTGTCGAACAACTCCGAAAGTAGAAAGCTCGGATTTCAGTACTAGAGTTATTGTTGTGTTCAGAAAAACACCGTAGCGCCCTGTTGAAGGTGTTCAATCAGACATTCGTCCCGAATGACATCTCGGAAAGCAAAATAGATCAGATAGTGGGCCACATTGCTGCGGGTAACTATATCACCTTTTGTGATAATGAGATTCCAGATGGGGGGATGGGATCGATTAAGGCTTTGAACATTACTGTTGAGTGTGTAAAAGTACTCTCATTTCACCCTTTTTCCTATGACAATTATTGCTAAATCTACACCTATTCGAATCACATTGTAGCCCTCCATGCATCAATCACATTGATCTCATCTTTATTATGCTTGATCATTATGTTTGGTTTATTTAGAGGGCATAAAGTCAAAAATAGCCCTCGACGTTTGACCTTTTGGTCAGTTTAGCTCCTATTCTTTTTTTTGGTGCAAACATGCTTGAACCGTTTCATTTTCGTGCAATTTTCACCCTCCATAGATGGAAACCGTCAGTGAATAGATGTTAATCATCTGTTTTTTACATGGCGTGGTTACATGGCACGTGAAGATGACGTGGCAGTGCCATATGTACAATAACATGTCAGTGGTGCCACATAAGAAAAAAAATATTATTATTTTTTATTTTTAAAGAATGGACAACCAATTGAAAGTTGACACATGGTGCTTTCATATCAGAAGAATTTTGAAGAAATTAAAATGTTGCTATTGTGGGGGCTCGAACTTAGGTTGATGGGTTAGAAAGCGTTCCCCCAAACCATCAAGCCAAATCACTCAATTAGTATCTATCTTCGCATAACTAATATTAAGGAGAGGTTGGAATTAAAGCTTCCCCAAAAGTTTACTTTAATTCCTAAAAATTTACTTTGTTAACGCATTAGCGTTCATTTGCCCCGTCTTCACCACCCCCATATATGGCTTACTGTTCTCTTTTGAACAGCTTATTTTGTGAAGAGTTTTCAACAACAAAGTCTCACTTAAACTCGTAATAGATCTCACCATCTACCTATCGTTTTATTCGACATGTCATATTTTCTTCTTCTCTAGTTTCCTTTTGTTATTTTCTCAAATATTTGAATCGAAATTGAATTGTTTTTTGTTAGATCAACCAAACAACGATACCAATTCAAACAATTGTAATAGTAATCAAATTCAAAACTTGTATAAAATTTTGATGTGAAATTATCGTTTTTGTTTTGAAACTGGTGATAAAGAAAGATGGAGAAGTGAATGGTAGATGAAATAGAGAAACGAGGAAAAAGAAGTGGAAAAGGTGGGTGTTGTTATAAGTATATAGTTTTGTGGGGAAAAGAAAAAGTCAAGGAAAAGTGGAAAAGTTGTAGTATCCACCATTGTCGGAGCTGTCAATATTCAAAGTTTTGGTTCGGTCGCTCGAAAGATGAAATGGTGATGAGCATTAGAGAGTTGACGATGAAGGAGTGAATTTATGGGAAAAGTTCTAATTCCAGAATATCCTCAAAATTGTTTTTGCGAAGAAAGACACTAATTGAGTGACTTGGCTTGATGGTTTAAGAGAAAGTTTTCTAACCCAACAACTTAAGTTCAAGTCCCCACATTAGCAAAATTTTAATTTCTTTAAAATTATTCAAATAAGAAAGTGCCACATGTCAACTTTCAATTGGTTGTCTATTCTTTAAAAAAAAATTTATATGGCACCATTGACACGTCATTGTACACGTGGCACTGCCACGTCATCTCCTCTTGCCATATAACAATGACATGTCAGCAACAAATGGTCAACGTTTGTTGACTGACGGTTTCCATCCATCGAAGGTAAAAGTTGTACAAAAATGAAACGTTAGGAGGTTGTTTGCACCAAGAAAAGAATAGGAGCTAAAATGACCAAGAGGTCAAACGTTAGGGGTTATTTTTGACTTTATGCATATTTAGTTAAAAAGATGTTGCTTATGTGCGTGTTTGGTGTGAGTGCATATTTTGTTACTCACTGCCTGGGCAGGCACTACCGCGACAGTAAAGGAAAGAGAGGAGCGGAGCAGAATCATCACTCGACAGTCTAGATCAAGCTAGTTGTGGATGTCAATTTCTACTGAAGGAAGCTGAACTAGGAGACAGAGCCTTGCTGAGCAGAAAAGATAGACAGAACATTGCCGAGGCAATAGCCAAGCCACTGCCGCGTCAATAACCTGACACACTCGAAATTGGAGAAAATGTGAAAAGTGAAGCGCGTTTTGAAGAGCATGAAAAGCTATACTTTTATACTTACTTTTCATAAAGATTGGACCGCGAGAAGACCATGAAAACGCCGAAGCTAGGTCAAGAGAAGATTCCACGCAAAAGGGAAGATTTTAAGGAAGGAAGATATAATACTTTAAAAGAAGACCTTTTCTTTTAATGTGTTTAATTCTAACTTAACTTCCTCCTCAAGAAGGATTTGACCTAAACCTCCTCTATAAATACAAAACCAAAGTCGGCCATGAAGAAGATCTATAGAACTCGAGTTGGAGAGAATTTGTAGCGAGCTTTCATTGTCATTATGTTATAATTTCTTCTTAGGGTTTAGATTGTATTGTTTTGTAGTTGTGAGAAAATGATCGATTTTTTTAAGTTTTTGTTAACGTAATTTTAGTTCAAGGTTTGCTTATTCTTGGTTCTTATTCTTGTTTTCGAGTGAATTGGGAGAGGATCTCGTTAACTATCTATTTGTCTAATATCATGAGAATTAGAATCATGAAATGGATAAGCATGATTTTCATCTCAATCGGTGAAAACTAACTCAGCTTAGGGATAAGTTTGAGTTTCAACAGCTAAAAGAAGCGTAATATTTGTTGGTGTTCATCCTTAATTCACGATGGGAGGTTTTATCAAGGCCTGCACATCAGCACGATTTTGACTTAGGGATAAGGAGGAGCTACTGAAGGACACTTTGCCGAACCATAACGTTGTTCGTTGCTGCCCAGGAAAGGGATTGCCGAGGCAGTTGCTTAACCCGTTGTCGCGGCAATGACTTTGGTCTTTGCCGAGGCAATCTGGTTTTCGTTGCATTCAAAGACTGAGACAATCCAATTGGTTTCCACACTACGACACAATATAATCTTGCCCAATCTCTCATCTTGATTATTCAACTTTTAATTTACTGGCTTATTTTAATTTCTGTTATTTAGATTACTCCGAAAACTAACTATTCACTTATGTTATTTACTTTTATTTCTTTTTCAGTGCGAGATGATAACATTGAAGGTTTCACCAATCCCTATGGAGACGATACTCAATACTCATCACTTTATTACTTGAAACGTGTATACTTGCACAATTGCGGGACACTTTACACACGCAACAAGTTTTTGGCGCCGTTGTCGGGGATTGGCAATAGCAACTTTTAATTTTATTTTCTTGCACTTTTAATTTTTAGTTTTTCAAATGCTAATCAAATTTGGTTTTGCATTAGTGTAGGACCATGGCGAAACCAAAGCATCCATTATACACGCTTGATCTTGAAATCGAACGTAGTTGCTAAAGACTCAAAAAAGGATAAGAGAAGAGATGGCACGTAGACCTGACAATGCCGATGATAATCGGATTGCCGACGGTGATCAGGATGCCCAGTAGGAGATAGAGAAAACCCGCCACTGCGATTTGCTCCAGTATGAAACCCAACCGTTCGAGATTACCTAGAAGAAGATCTGAACGGACTGAATCCAAAAGGTTGTCATGCCTGAAATAGAAGCTGCCCACTTTGAACTAAAGCTCGTGATGTTCAACATGATCAATACTATGGGACAATTTGGCGGCTCAGCAACTGAAGATGCTAGACAACACCTCAAATCCTTCCTGTAGATTTGCAATTCATTCAAAAAACAGGGAGTCCAGAAGGATATTTTAACGCTGAAATTGTTTCCCTATTCATTGAGGGATAAGGCAAAAACCTGGTTAAATAGCATTCCAGCAGGATCAATGGGATCTTGGAGTGACTTATGTCGTGATTTCCTTGGTCGTTTTAATCCTACAAATTTAATTGATAAATTGCGCAACGAAATCACTTCATTTCGAAAGGCTGATGATGAATCCATGTACGAGGCCTGAGAGCGCTACAGAGAGTTGTTACATAAATGCCCCTTGCACGAATTCCAATTGTGGACACAGGTGACAATGTTCTACAATACAGTAAACACGGAAACAAGGATGATGCTTGATGGCTCGGCAAATGGCATACTCCTGGACAAGCCACCGGAAGAAGCAATGGAGATTTTGAATAGGCTGGCCAAAAACGACTATCAATTCCCAACAGCCATAAGAGGTGGAATCAAACGCCAATCCACAATAAACGAAATAGAGTCCGCAGACTCGATTTCGTCCCATATAGCCATCTTGACCAAGTTGGTCACGAACATGCAAAAGCAAAATAATCACCAGGAGGTCAAGGTAATGGATCTATTTCGTGAAAACTATGGAGGTGACCATGTTTCTTCTAAATGTCCACAGAATCCAGAGTCGAGCTTTTACGCTGAGAACTACTATCGAAACAACAACATGATGACCAACACCTATAACCCGGCCTGGAAGAAACATTCGAACTTCTCATGGAGCAACCTCAACAATGCACTCAATCAGAATAATCAGATTGCTCCAGCATTGGGATTCCAACAGAACATGCCTCGGCAATCAATGTCGCAGCAACAATTGCCAGAACAATCGATGATGCAGCAGCAACCTATGCAATCTAGTTCTTTGGAAAATTCTCTCAATGCTTTTATGTCTCAAACTAGTGCATATATGGCTAACACTGATAAATTCATAAAGAAAAATGATGCTTTTAAGGACAAGACTGAGATGAGGATGCAGAATCATGAAGCAACCCTAAAGTCACTAGAAACACAAGTCGAACAATTCACACAAATCCAGAATTCCAGACCGATGGGAGGATTTCCAAGCAATACTTAAGTCGTTAAGGGAGCAACTCATGAATAGTGTAAAGCAATCAATACAAGGAGCGACAAACATCTGAAGGATCCCAGAACTAATGAAAAGGAGGAAACCAAACCAAAGGAGTTCACTGCCGTGGCAAAGCCTGACAACATTGCCTCGACAATGCCTGAACCCACTGCCTCGGTAGAATCTGAACACACAGCCGCGACAAAGTCTGGCAAAGACATGGAGAAAAAATCAGAAGGCTGTTGAATAACTAGATTAGATGCCTCAAATTAAATTTTCATGCAAGGAATGAATCGACGACATTCGACTTCCACCACCATTCCCACATAGGCTAAAACGGCAAAAGTAAGAGTACCAATTCAAGAAGTTCCTTGACATCTTGAAGCAGGTCCACATCAACATATATTTGGTAGAAGCAATAGATAAAATGTCAAACTATGCCAAGTTCCTTAAAGACATGGTCTTTAAATGATCAAGAATTAGGGATTTTGAAACTGTTGCCGCAATAGAAGGATGCATGGCCATGCTACACAAGTGGACACCACCTAAACTTAAAGATCCTGGGAGATTCACAATATCATGTGCAATCGGGAATCACTACGTGGGGAAGGCATTGTGTGAATTAGAAGCAAGCATAAATTTGATGCCCAAATCCATTTTCCAGGAATTGGGAATTGGGAAGGCCAGACCTACCATAATCACGCTCCAGCTGGCCGATCGTTCATATTTGCAACTAGAAGGAAAAATCAAAGACATACTGGTAAGAGTCGATAAGTTTATTTTTCCTGCTGACTTCCTTGTTTTAGATTGTAAGGCAGATGAGCATGTACCTTTCATACTTGGGAGACTATTCCTAGCCACCGGAAGGACCTTGATCGACGTCGAAAAAGGAGAGTTAACCATGAGGGTAAATGATCAACAAGTTAAACTCGATGTGTTCCAAACCCTTAAATGTGTTGACGATAAAAAAGAATGTCAAATGATTCAAGAAACCGCTGAATTCAACTTTGACAAAGATGCACCATGCCTGGACAGACACTGCCTCAACAATGATTCTGGTTACTCCCTCGACAATCATTCTGAAGACTACCTCGACAATTATCTCGACAGCCTCCCTGACACCTGCATCGCCAATGACTTGTCTGAATCCGAAGAAGCTGAAGAGACGAAGATTGAGACACAAGAGGAAGCCTACTGGATAACATCTCGACCATGTAAGTATTTCGAACCTCTCAATTACTCTAGAGAGGAAAGAAAGGTTGAAAATCCTTCTATCGAGCAACCACCGGTTCTTGAATTAAAACAATCGTCTGAACAGTTAAAATATGTTTATTTGGGAACCAACGACACATTGCCCGTAATCATCTCTTCTAAGTTGCAGCCCAAACAGGAACAAAAACTGATCAATATGTTGCAGCAACATAAGAGGGCAATGAGGTGGACAATTTCCATTTTAAAGGAATAAGCCCAGCGGTATGCATGCACAAAATCCTTTTAGAGGATGATCACAAACCTACCATTGAGGCTCAATGAAGGCTTAACCATGCTATGAAAGAGGCAGTGAGAAAAGTAATCATCAAATGGCTTGATGTCGGAATCATCTACCCTATCTCCGACAGTACGTGGGTAAGCCCGGTATAATGTGTACCAAAGAAAGGTGAAATAACGGTGATAACCAATGAGAACAACGAGTTAATCCCAATCAGTACTGTGACCGGTTGGAGGGTTTGTATGGATTATCACAAGTTGAATAAAGCTACTAGAAAAGATCATTTTCATTTACCATTTACTGACTAAATGCTTGATCGACTTGCAAGTAAACCATTTTATTGTTTTCTTGATGATTATTCAGGTTACAATCAAATTGCCATAGCACCGGACGACTAGGAAAATACCACATTTACATGCCTATAAAGCATATATGCATTTAGAAGGGTGCCATTCGGGCTTTGCAATGCCCCGAAAACCTTCCAAAGATGCATGATGGCAATTTTCTCCGACATGGTGAAAGATTCCCTGGATATCTTCATGGACGATTTCTCAGTATGGATTATCGCAAGTTGAATAAAGCTACTAGAAAAGATCATTGTCCTTTACCATTTATTGACCAAATGCTTGATCGACTTGCAGGTAAACCATTTTATTGTTTTCTTGATGATTATTCAGGTTACAATCAGATTCCCATAGCACTGGACGACCATGAAAAGACCACATTTACATGCCCATATACATATATGCATTTCGAAGGATGCCATTCGAGCTTTGCAATGCCCTGAAAACCTTCCAAAGATGCATGATGGAAATTGTCTCTGACATGGTGAAAGATTTCCTCGATATCTTCATGGACGATTTCTCAGTATTTGCCGATGACTTTGACAATTGCCTCGACAATTTGGAAAGGGTACTCACACGATGCGAGGAATCCAACTTGGTCCAATATTGGGAGAGGTGCCATTTTATGGTGGATTAGGGCATAGTACTCGGCCACAAGATCTCATGGAAGGGAATTGAAGTAGACAATGCAAAAATAGGATTGATCGAGAAACTACCTCCACCAACTACAATCAAAGGAATCCGAAGCTTCCTAGGACATGTAGGGTTTTATACAAGATTTATTGCAAATTTTTCTAAAATAACTAAACCTTTGTTAATTTGCTTGAACAGGATAGGACCTTTGACTTCAATGGCGCATGCACTAAAGCATTTGAGACACTGAAACAAAAACTTATGACCGCACCAATTGTAGTTCCAGCCGACTGGACATTGCCCTTCGAGCTCATGTGTGACGCAAGTGATTATGTCGTTGGGGCAGTTCTTGGTCAAAGGAAAGACAAAATATTTCATGTGATCTACTATGCTAGTAAAACACTCAATGAGGCCCAAGTTTCCATCATATTTTATTTGGTGTCTTCTCTAGCCGTAGTCTTTGCCTTTGGCAAGTTTCCATCATATTTTATTTGGAACAAAGGTGACAGTTCACACGAACCATTCGGCGATTAAATACCTATTTTCCAAGAAAGATGCAAAGCCCAGGTTGATTCAATGGATTCTCTTAGTACAAGAATTTGATGTCGACATCAAGGACATAAAAGGAACAGAAAATCAAGTTGCCGACCACCTGTCACGACTAGAACAAGAAAGAGAAGACACCACATGCACAGAAATCCAAGATGCATTCCCAGATGAGCAGCTCTTCAATGCCGACACTACTGCCTCGGTAGAGACTGAACTTACTACCCTGACGGCAACTGACAGCATTGCCTCGACAATTTCAGAGTGCATTGCCTCGGCAATACCCTTGACAGTGATGTCCGCCTCCTAAACACCCTGGTATGCTAATATTGTCAATTTTTTAGTTAGTGGTGTACTACCTTATAACCTTAACCATCAAGGGAAGAAGAGGTTCCAACATAATGCCAAGCATTATTTTTGGGACGAGCCTCTTTTGTTCAAACAATGTGCAGATGAGGTTATAATGAGATGTGTCCCTGAAGAAGAACAAAGAGAGGTGCTTCAGCAATGCCATTCTTCACAATATGGATAACACTTTGGAGGAACCAGAACCGCGACCAAGGTACTACAATCAGGATTCTATTGGCCGACACTTTACAAAGATGTCCAGGCTTTCTATAAGTAATGTGACCGATGTTAGCGGACCGATAATATTTCGAGACAAAATGAGATGCCCTTGAAAAACATCCTTGAAGTCGAGATTTTCGATGTTTGGGGAATTGATTTCATGGGGCCTTTCCCTCCCTCATGTGGGAATCTCTACATTCTATTGGTCGTTAACTATGTGTCAAAATGGGTCGATGCCATTGCCACCCTAAACAATAACTCCAAAACCGTTCAAAAATTCTTGCAAAAACACATATTCACACGGTTTGGAGTACCAAGAGCTATCATTAGTGACGAGGGCAAACACTTCGACAACAAGCTTATTGTCGCAACATTGAAGAAATTTGGTGGGGTCACACATAAGCTTGTCATGACATATCATCTGCAGACCAATGGGAAGGCCAAAATATCGAATAGAGAGTTGAAGACAATTCTTGAAAAGATGGTTAACCCATCTCGAAAGGATTGGTCCCTTCGACTTAATAATACACTTTGGGCCTATCGAATAGCGTTCAAAACCCCATTAGAAATGTTCCCATATCAACTTGTGTACGAAAAAACTTGCCATCTACCAGTTGAGATAGAGCACAAGGCATATTGGGTGATAAAGACGGTGCATATTATCGCAACCACCTTTTTACGGGAAGCTTCGACTTTTTGGAAAACACTTTTAAAATAAACGGAGTCGCCACCAATCTTTTTTTGAAAAAAAAATGTGATTGGATCACTTTTAAAAATAAGGTTATTTTAATAAAACGTTTTGTTTTAATAAAACAACGATTTTGGTCTGCGAAAAAAAAAACAGGTTCGGGGGTTGGTTACGCGTGGGGAAGGGTTAGCACCCCCACGACGCCCAAAATTATAACCTAATTGGTTTTAAAATTGTTTTCAAAACTGGAATTTGCAAGTTCAAAAAGGTTCGACTTTACTTGTACGTTTAATGAACATTACTCTATTTTAACGACCTTATCGCCCGGGAGATGAACTTTAAACACCGCCAACATTTCTGGCGCTAACCCGTCATTCCCGTTTGATAAGACACCGCATTAAATTATGTTTTCACTTTTCAAGCAACAAGGAAATTTAAGTACGTTGAGCATTTTATTCTTTATTCTAAGTTTGATTATTAAAAGCCCTAAAAACATCTAAGTCTTTTATTCCTAAGTTAAGGTTTAAATGTGCTTAAGTTTATTTTATTCTTATGAATAACATTTTTCAACAAAACAAAGTTTCTATCTAAGCTTTAGTCCCTAATCCTAAGCTTTCACCTATTTCTAAACAAGCAAGCAAATTTTTATTCTTTTGAATTTAACCCATTTTTATTCTTCCTTTTAAAAGCCTTTATTTCTTTTTATTGTTTTCTAAGCTAAAACTCTTTTTTACATTTTTTACTACTTTTTCAATTTTTTATGTTTCTTTATCCTTTTCCTTTTTTCTATGTTTTTCCCCTAAAAGTTTTTTTATTCTTTTTAAACACATTTTTATTTTTTATTTTTAAAGTTTTAAAACAACTCATTTCTAAAATGAACTTTATTTCTTCCCAAAAACCCTTTTTGAGTTTTTACCCTTTTTAAAAATTTATTTTTAAAACATTTTTTATTTTCCTTTTCCCTAATAATTTTTTCTTTTTTCCTTTTTATTAAAAAACATCTTTATCTTTAAAAAAACATTTTTGCCCACCTATTATTTAAAATTAAAACAAATCATTAGTTTTTTTTGTTTAATTTCAAGATCAAGCCCCTTTATTATTTAACCTTACATTATCACTTTTTTCTAATTAAACCCCTAAATTTAAGTTTTTCAATTTAACCACATTTATTCACTTTTAATCATGCATTAAAATTCAAAACACCTTTTAAATTAAATCCTACATTTCAAAAGATCAAAATTACTTTAACAACATTTTTAAAAACATGCAAAAAGTCTAAGATCAAACTAGAAATTTTAACAAAATTTAAAACGAAAAAGATTACCGAAATCATGAACAATTTCCAACCTTGAGAAAGCAACCTAAAAATCACAAACAACACAAACAAAAACACCAAAATTCAACCAAGAACAAACAATAAAATCAACATAAAAAAGAAAAAAAAAGTTAGAAAGTTACCGAGAAATCGACGAACTTGAACTTTAACTTAAAGCTTCTCGAAATGCTTCGAACTCCCTCCGGAAAATTGCTCCAAACTCCAATTTTTCTTCCAAAAAATTCAAGCCAACTCAAGAGAATTTTCGGAATTTTCCTTGAACCCTTTTAGTGTTTTTTCTCAAATTTTTGGTGTCTAGAACAAGTGGGTAAATGGGGTTTTTATACTTGATTTTGAGCTTCAAAATCAAGCTAAATTTCGAATTCAATCCCCAAATTGGTGCCTAATTCAGACACAAAGCTTGATACTCGGTAAAACCCCCAAGAAAGCATCCATTTTGATCCAAATTCGAGATAGAATTTCCCATTTAATTCAAATCTAGGGCTCATTATCTTGTCTCGGTTTTTCACAAATTCCGATGGCTATAGGCAACGACGGCAAGCAGGGTCGGTGGCAAACTGACGGCAACAACCAGGCGGTTCGAACGGAACCAAACAACCCGGCTACCGCGTCTGGTGGACGGAGAACGACGGCTGGCAGCCCTCGCGGCAAGGGTTTGGAGAGCCCAGCCCCGCACGTGTGGTTGTCACGCGCCAGCGCGTGACGCGCGAGCTGGCTTTCCTCCCCCCTTTTTATTTTTTTATTTATTTTCTTTTTTACTGTTTTTGACCCCCTTTTGTTGCTTTTTTCCTTTTTTCACACTCAATTATTATCCTATTTTATTCATTTTTTACAATTTTTAAACACTACAATTAATATATTTTTTACTTTTTTCCTTTTTCTCTTTTTTTCTCTTTTTTTTTTACTTTTTTACTTTAATAAATGGGCTTTATTAAAAAATGAGTTTTTCTTTAAAAAAAGGGTTTTTATTTAAAAAATGTTTTTATAAAAGAATGTGCTTTTAAAAGGATTTTATTTTATTCTTTTTCTTTTGTTAAAAGCCAGGGTGAAAATTTAGTGACAACAGCTGCCCCTCTTTGCTTATCTTTGTGAAACAAAGACAAAGCAAAGATAAAAAAAGACACAAATTTTCACTTGATTTACTGATTGGTTCCATTCTCCGAATGCCCAAACGGATAGGTTGGTCCTATTCTCCTTATGCTCGAATAAATGAGCTGGGTTCCATTCTCCAAATGCCCGAACGGATAGGCTGGTTCTATTCTCCTTATGCTCGAATATATGAGCTGTGTTCTATTCTCCAAATGCCCGAATGGATAAGTTGGTTCTATTCTCCTTATTCCCGAATAGATGAGAAGGGTTCCATTCTCCAAATTCCCGAACAGATAGGCTGGTTCTATTCTCCTTATGCCCGAATAGATGAGCAGGGTTCCATTCTCCAAATGCCCTAACAGATAGGCTGGTTCTATTCTCCTTATGCTCGAATAGATAAGCAGAGTTCCATTCTCCAAATGCCCGAACGGATAGGCTGGTTCTATTCTCCATATGCTCTAATAGATGAGCTGGGTTCTATTCTCCCAAAATGCCTAAACAAATGAGCTGTGCTCTGTCCTCCCGAATGCTAAATTAGGCCAAGTCTTCTAAAAAGCTTTCATCCTCCTTATGCTTGGATGAATAAGTTGGCTCTATTCTCTTTATGCCCGAATGAATAGGCAAATTTTCTTAAGCATTTCATCCTCTTTATGATTGGATGAATAAGCAAACTCCATTTGAGCAAGTCTTTCGTGTACCTAAAAAACAAAATGCAACATGCAATATGATGTACATGCCCCTAGGGATGTCTAAAACATGAATGCATGACAAGTTTTCCTTTTAAAAACTCCTTTTTCTTATGCCATTTTTTAAAATTTTGATGAAATTCTAGTTATCGAGACCAACCCGATTAATCATGAACTCTTTCTCCTAAACTTGTGTAGGTCGAAACTATTTGCTTCACTCCTCTTTCCACCCTTCTTGGTTATTTACATTGAATTCACCATTCACTAAGACAAGGCCATTTCTTTTGCTTTGAAAACTACCCACGAATTATGAGCTACTCCGACTCTTCCTCATTTTCTGATTTTTCTGCTGATTGGTTCAACATCTAATCCTTATCTAACTTCTAAGATAACATTTCTGTATTTAGGGATGCACATCCTAGGTCAAGTTTTGATCTTGTAAGGCCGCTTCTATTGTCATGTAAAGGCAGTTGATAGCTAAGAGATGCAACTTAACCACCCAAACATTCATATGGACTTTCTTTCTTTTTAGAAAATTTCTCAACAAGGCTTTACTTTTTCTCCTTTACACTTCTTAACACCGTATGCCTCAAATAATTATGGAACACTTTATAGTTCCTGAGCTTTTCAAAACATTCTCAAAATAATGCTAAAAAAACTTTTGCATGTATAATTGATTGTCAAATCCATTAATCCTTATTTCAAAGCAAGATGCTAACAAAGATAGGGAAAGAAACAAGAAAGCCAGAAAAATTTATGAATCAAATTTATTAATGATGTGGCAAACACGAAAAGGTTTATAAAAAAAAAGGAAAGGAAACAAGTATTCAAATATCAATAGTCCAAATTTCTCTTTTTTCAAACGCCATAAGCAAACTTGAATGCCACCAGTGTCGAAGAAGATTTGAATACAACGCATGATCTGTGGAGCCTCAAAATTTGTCAAATTATCTGAGCCGCCCCTTACGGGTTTTCAACTCAGATCCTCCTTTGGTTTCAGAATGCCCTTTACGGGTTTTCATTTTGAACCCTCCTTTTCTTTTTTCTTTCTTTTTATTTTTTCCATTTTTGTCTTCTTTTTCTTCTTTTTTTCTCCTTTCCTTTTTTCTTTTTTCTTTTTCTTCTTTTTTCATTTTTTTTCTTCTTCTTCAAGCATAGTACTTCTTAACAATATCAGAGTTTATCGGGTTTTGAAACTCGTTTCCATCTATCTCAGCTAAGATCAATGCTCCACCTGAAAGAACCTTTGTCACAATATACGGTCCTTCCCAATTAGGCGCCCATTTTCCTCGGGGATTACTTTGAATTGGCAGTTTCTTCTTTAAGACCAAATCACCTTCTTGGAACTCTCTAGGGCGAACCTTCTTTTCATAAGCCCTAATCATTCTTCTTTGGTACATTTGACCATGACACACAACTTTTAGCCTCTTTTCCTCAATTAAATTCAACTGGTCATACCTTGCTTGAACCCATTCTGCTTCATCTAATTTGGCCTCCATCAAGACACACAACGATGGTATTTCCACCTCGATTGGTAGCACAACTTCAACTCCATATACTAATGAGAACGGAGTTGCCCCAGTGGATGTTCGTTTCGTTGTTCGATATGCATACAAAGCAAATGGTAACTTTTCATGCCAATCTTTATACGTATCAGTCATCTTTGCGATTATCTTCTTAATATTCTTATTGGCTACTTCTACTGCTCCATTCATTTTTGGGCGGTATACTACCGAATTGCGATGTTTGATGTTGAACTGCTCATAGACCCCAACAATCATTCAGTTGTTCAGATTAGAAGCATTATATGTGATTATGCTTTCTGGTAGACCATATCAACAAATGATTTCCTTCTTTAAGAATTTGCATACAGTGGATCTAGTTACATTTGCATATGATGCCGCTTCCACCCTTTTTGTGAAGTAATCAATAGCTACCAAGATAAAGCGATGACCATTTTGACGCTTTTTGATGAATCTGTCCAATAACATCTACTCCCCACATAAAGAATGGCCATGGAGACGACATGACGTGAAGAGACAGAAGAGGTGCGTGAACCTTATCAGCGTATACTTGGCAATTGTGGCATTTACGAGAATAATTAATGCAATCCCCTTCCATTGTCGACCAATAATATCCTAAGCGCATAATTCTTCTTGCCATAGTGAAACAACTAGGATGGGTTCCACAAAATCCTTCATGAACTCCTTCCAAAATCAACTACACTTTTTTTGCATCTACACACCTTAATAACACCTGATCTCGACTTCGTTTGTAAAGAATCTTTCCATCAAGCATGTATCCTGATGTCATTTTCCTGATCATTTTCTAAAGCCTGTGTTGGGTATTATTGCAGCTTTAAGTACTGTAAGATGTCGTGGAACCACGGTAAGCTATCTTCTTCTTCTTCTACATTATAACAATATGTTGGGGACTCCATCATTTGTAACTTAATGGGGATCATCTCTGAACCTTCACTTGCTTTAAACGTTGCAGCCAAGGTAGCTAACGTGTCTGCCATCTGGTTATCTTCTCTTGGGAGATGCTTGAAGGTAATTGCCTCGAATTCTTTAGCTAACTCGAGAACCAATTTGTGATATTCTATCCATTTGCATATTTTTTCCCATTCGCCACGTGTTTGGTAAATGATCAAAGTTGAATCCCCATAGACTTTCTACTTTTGGATTCTCATGTTGACGACTTCGTTTAGGCCCATTATGCATGCTTCGTATTCTGCCATGTTATTGGTGTAGAAGAATTTTAAATGACAAGTAAAAGGATAATGATCTCCTTCTGGCGAGACTAAAACTGCCCCAATACCTCTTCCTAGAGCATTTACAGCACCATCAAAATGCATGACCCATGATTCTATTGGCGATTCTTCATCTTCCGTGATACACAACAAATCTTCATCAGGGAAACTGAAATCCAATGCCTCATAATCATCTTGTGCACGATTTGCAAGAAAATCTGCTATGACACTTCCTTTTACTACTTTTTGATTCACATAATGGATGTCATATTCTGAAAGCAACATTTGTCATCGCGCTATTCTTCTCGATAAGGCTGGAGCCTCCATCATGAACTTCAATGGGTTTAGCCGTGAGATTAACCATGTGGTGTGATACAACAAATAATACCTAAGCCTCTTAGTGGCTCACACCAAATAACGACACACCTTTTCGATTAGCGTATATCTTGTTTCACAATCTGTAAATTTCTTGCTCACGTAATATATCGCCCTTTCCTTCTTTCCAGTTTCGTCATGCTACCCTAGTACGCAACCCATTGAGTTTTCAAACACCGTTAGATAAAGTATTAACGGCTTCCCCGAAACAGGTGGCATTAACACTAGAGGATTAGTTAACTACTCCTTAATCATTTTCCAGACTGTTTGGCACTCTTCATTCCATGTCCCTGGGTTGTAATTCAACCTCCCTAAGAATCCTCAAACTTGCTTCTGTGTTTGAGGAGGTGGAAGCTCTCGTATGGCCTTTATCTTGTTTGGGTCAATTTCGATTCCTCTTCTGCTTACTACGAAGCCTAACAATTTCCCAGAAGTAACCCCAAATGTGCACTTAGCAGGATTAAGCTTTAATTGGAACTTTCTTAACCTTTGGAAAAGCTTACTCAAGTTCATCAGATGCTCTTCTTCAGTTCTGGACTTGGCAATCATATCATCCACATAAACTTCTATTTCTTTGTGCATCATGTCATGAAAAGGAGTGACCACAGCTCTCTGATACGTTGCCCCTGCGTTCTTCAATCCAAAGGGCATCACCTTATAGCAGAAGGTTCCCCAAAGCATTACAAAAGTAGTTTTCTCCATGTCCTCTGGGCACATCTTGAGTTGATTGTAACTGGAAAATCCGTCCATGAATGAGAAAAAGAGAATGGCCAGCTGTATTGTCGACCAAAGCGTCGATATGTGGAAGCGGAAAATTATCTTTAGGGCTTTCTTTGTTGAGATCCCTGTAGTCTACACACGTTCTTACTTTTCCATCTTTCTTGGGCACTTTGACGACGTTTGCCACCCATTCCGCATACTTAGCTACTTCGAGGAATCCTGTATTGTACTGCTTCTTGACTTCATCTCTAATTTTCAATAGTGTATCAGCCTTCATTCTTCTGAGTTTTTGTTTCACGGGCTCCCATCCTTCTTTTATAGGAAGCCTATGCATGGCAATATCTGTGTCGAGTCTAGGCATATCTTGGTATGACCAGGCAAAGATGTCCATGTATTCTTGTAGAAGCTCAATCAAATGTTGTCACGTCTTAACTGAGATGGCGGTACCAATCTTGACTTCGCGCTTTTCTTCTTCGGTTCCAAGGTTCAAAACTTCTAACTCTTCTTTGTGAGGCAAAATTTTCTTTTCCTCCCTTTCTACCATTCTAAGCAAATCCTCTAACAAGTCATATCCTTCTTCATCACTAGTACTTTCAACTTCTTCTAAATATTGCGGCAACTCAAAATTAACCTCGGAATCTGATTCAGAGTCATTTGGACCATTGATATCTAAAAACCTGCAAATAAAAGGAGGCAATATATATATACCAAGAAAGAAAGAATAAATGATTTGTTATGTTTTTAGGATTCGTTTTTGCTTTTTGGGTTTTTTATGATTTTTTTGGTGTTATAGGTTTTGTTTTGCAAAAGAAAGTTTGCCACAAGATAGAATTGAGGAAAATGCATCTTTATTGAAACTCAAATCATGGTTTTGACAATAGACCCTTTTACATAAGATCTCTAATTACCCCAGGGTCTTAGGGTAAAAGAGTTGGTTTCGAGAATTACTCTAAGGCAGTCTTAAAAACTTCGGGGACCATTTCCGCGGTCCAGTTCTTCAATTCAGGGCAAGGGTGAATCTTGGTTAGAAATTTGTTTTCTTCCTCCTTGTCTTTGATAGTGTTGATGCTCAAATTCTCAAAAACATCGCATAGGTCATTCGTTCCTTTCTCCTCCTCGTCGAAGCGAGCATTAGGGTCTAAAAGCCCACCAATCTTGAAAATGGCGCTTAGGGGTGGGTACGTCATTGGCTCCCATTCAACTTCTTCACCATTCAACCTTGATTTCATTCTCTCTTGTTACTTTTTGAACTTTGCTTTTCTTTTCCATTTGGTGGGCTTGAAGCCCAAACTGAATCGATCTTTCTTTATTAAGATTTCTACTGGGTAAAGCCTTCCCTGATGGTTTCTTCCAAATCCCAATCCAACCTTGGCTCCTTTCCCAAGTGTTTGTTTCACCTGCATCTTTGTGCAACTTGACAACTCTGGTTCTGGCACTTTACTTCCTTTAGTGAAAAAGGTTGCATTGACTAACTCCAATGTTCTGAAATGACACTCAAGTGCCTCCTCATCTACTTGAATGTATGGCGTTTCGGTAATCACTAACGCAATGATTCATTCTTTCGCACCAACTGTGATTAATTGTCCATCAATGACAAACTTTAATTTCTGATGTAGAGTAGAGGGCACTGCACCTGCTGTGTGAATCCATGGGTGCCCAAGCAAGCATCTATAACTAGGGTTTATATCCATATCCACAAAATCTACCTCAAAAGTTGATGGCCCAATCTGAATGGGAACTTCAATCTTTCCTAACACATCCTTTTGGGTTCTGTCAAAGGCACATACTGTATTTTGATATGCCCTCATGTGGGAGATATCAATAGGAAACTTCTTAAATGTCGTCAAAGGGAGAACATTTAGAGTTGATCCATTATCAATAAGAACTCCTGGTAACATGTACCCTTTGCATCTTGTAGAAATGTGAAGTGGTTTACATGATCCTCTTCCCTCCACGGGTATTTCTTCGTCACTGAATGATATGAAGTTATTAACTGCAATGTTATTGACCAACATGTCCATCTTGTCAGTCCTGATCTCCTTCGACACAAATGTCTTGTTTAACACTTTCAATAATGCATCCTGATGTCTTTCGGAGCTCAACATTAACGATAGCATAGAAATTTGGGCTGGAAGTTTGTGTAGCTGCTCCACCACATTGTATTCATTGTGCTTGAGTATTTTCAAAAACTCTTGAGCCTCTGATTCTTTCACTAGTTTGTGGATTACTAGTGTTTTCTCTTGGAAGAAATCCTTTTCCCCTTCTTTATCTGGCTTATTAGCGGCTTTCCTCTGCGCTGCATCTCTATCCTCCATTTCTGGAGCTGAATAAAGTCTCCCACTTCTGGTAAAGCGGCTTACCTCGTTAACAGGTTCCTCTTTTCTTTCCTATTCAAATGTTGACCTCCTTGGATCTGTTATTGTGCAAACATAGTTCCAAGGGACTTGCTTACTATCCTTATAAGGAAACGGGGCTCTCACTTTCACAATTAATCGTAGAGCTACACTTCTAGCTGGCTCATTAACCCCCACCTTGGTCTTAATCACCAAAGGCATCATTCCTGTGTAGATCTTTTTAGAGGACGATTCCTCTGATGCACAGACTTCCATCCCTTGTTCTTTTTGCACATAAAATTCTAACTCTCTACAATCGATCTTTGCTTGTACTAACTGCTTGAACTCCAAGCAATTCTCAATTTCATGCCCCTCCTGTTGGTGGTATTCACAATATAGTCCTTTGTTTGTTGCTTCTTTGAATCCCTTTATCACCCCGGCTTTGACCATCTGAGCCCATACCCATTTCATATATGCCTTGACCCCGGAAACGTGCTTCTTGTTGGTGTGAGCCTCTTCCTCTATGATGGCATTTACTCCATTCTTATGGTAATTTGGAAACGGATTTCCCTTTTCTTCAGAAGTTTCAAATGATAGCATGCCCGATTTCCTCAGATCATCTACCACCCTTTTGAATGCAGTGTAATTTTCAATGGTATGCCCCTTACTACTGCATGATATTCACATTGGGCCTTCTCGTCATACCACTGTGGATAGGGAGGTAAGAACGGAGGAACATGTCTTGGTAGCACCATATGTGACTTGGCCAACTCTGCAAACAACTCTGCATAAGTCATTGGGATAGGAGTAAAGTAATGCCTCGAGTTTCCTTGATATCTTCGTTCTTCTTTTGGGGCATTTGCGAACGTCGGAGCTGTGGTGTTAGGCTTGTTGAAAGTGTTGGGCTTGCTGAACACCACACTTGTTGAATAGTTGGGGTTGTAGACATTTGTTGCATTATCTTCATTGTTGTCCTTCTTGCTATATGTCTTCTTTGTTTCCCCAACGTCCAACCTTCCACTCTTCATGGCTGTCAGGATTAGTTCGCCATTCATTAGCATGTCTGCAAAGTTCTTCGTGGCGTGGTTGAGCATGGGATCATAAAAGGGACTCTTTAGCGTTTCTACAAACATTGGGGTGATCTCGTTTTCTAGCAACAGTGGCTGCACTTGTGCCGCTACGTCCCTCCACTTTTGAGCATATTGGCAGAAGCTCTCGTAGTGCATTTGCTCCATCCCTTACAAGACCAGACGGGTTGGAACCATGTCTGAAACATGTTTGTATTGTTCACTAAAGGCTCTGGACGGGTCTCTCCATGATTTAATGTTTACTCGACTTAACTGCGAGTACCAACGTGCAGCGAACCCTACTAGGCTGTCTTGAAAACAACGAATGAGCAGCTTCTCATTGTCGAGGTACATGGACATCTTTCTGCAGTACATGGTAAATGTGTTGACGGACATGTGCTCCCATTGTTTTTCTCGAAGTCTGGGATCTTTGTAACACCCCAATTTTGGGCTAGGAAGTTTAGGGTCTGAACCGGACCGGTCTGATTTTCGGTTCGAATATAAAAGGTGGTTTTAGGGAAGCCTAGTTCGGGATGCATTAAAAATATGGAAAAATATCTAAAAATCCTCTTTTAATATATATATAAGAGAGTGATGAAATCAATTTTACAAAATAAGGTTTGGAAGTGTAACATTTCGAAATAGTGACTAAAATGTAATTTTTGAAAAGTTCAGTGGTGACTGTTTTGTAAGGATTGAAACTTTGAATCTTCAAGGAGCTAATTTACCCAAGGAAGGATTTCTCCAGATCTTTCTTAATTTTAATGACTCATTTAATGTTTAATTAAATTAAAAGAAAAGAGGGAAACCATATTTTAGTTTTCTTAACCAACTTTTGCTAAAATTTTCTCATTTCATTTTCTCTCAAAATTCCCCCAGCCAAACACATTTCCATAGCAGCATTTCTTTTGATTTTCACACTGAATGATGAGGTTTCAATCATCAATTGATTCCTAATCCTTCCTACATCAAACCCTCTTTATTTGCTTATTGAATTTTCAAGGATTTTGGCTCTAATCAAGGAGAAATCTACACTTAGAGGTAAGGATGTCCTTCTCCTCTAAATACTCAGTTCTTTACTGAAATTCCCAAGTTCTCAATCCTTAAATTAAGTTTTATAAAAGGATTTAATGTTGTGATCTTGATTTTTGGCTTAAAACTCAAGATTTGGATTTAATCTTGAAGAAATTCGTGATGAATGTTTGGGCTCTGTTTTGAGATGTCTTTTTAATGTATTTTGGATGTGTAATGATGTGTAATTGAGGTTTAATCAATGCATTCCCGAATAGGTTGATTTCCTAAGTTTTTACTTGTGAAAATGGTGGTTTTTGGGGTGATCTTGGTGTTCTGTTGTAGCTGGAGGTATAAGGACGAGTTTAGGTTCTTTTTGGATGTTAATTGATGTCTAAGAATGTTTAGAAGTGTTGGATCTTGGCTGGGTAATGTTGTCGGAGTGTTTGGATGTGATTTCGGTTGTGTTTGGTAGCCTAAATGTGAGATTTGATTTGAGCAGCGAGTTTAGGTGTAATGGCTGAAGATTTTAATGCATGATGATGCATTAATCCTCTGCTTTGATGTGTTTAAAACTGGGGAGACATCTTCGGATCCTTGTGGTGTTGATCCGTAGGCTTGATCGGCGTTTCGGCAAGCTTGCGAAACGGAATTGGTGAGTGGAGTTGGATTTCCAGCTTTGTATCGAATAATTGAAGGTTTGTGAGCTTAGATTAAGTCTAATCATCTTAACTAAGCTCAAGAGTAAGTTTTCGGAAAAACTCTCTTGGATGAGCCATGGATTGGTTCGATGCATTTGTTGATAATTGCATGTTTAAATTATGTTTTTGAAAGCATGTTTAGCATGGTTAGTGCTGGTTATGTA
Organism: Hibiscus tridactylites; assembly: GCA_958450335.1. Lineage (NCBI taxonomy): Eukaryota > Viridiplantae > Streptophyta > Magnoliopsida > Malvales > Malvaceae > Hibiscus > Hibiscus tridactylites. The sequence goes on along the minus strand of OY288269.1, from coordinate 73,978,282 downwards.
AGCCATGTGTTGAAGGATGCTCAAGATAAGAGATCTATGGTTTGATGTTGATAATTAAGGTTTTGATGCATAGTGATGCATGATGGTTTAATGGCTTTGATTAATGCTTTAAAACAGTGGATTGTTGATGTATATTGGCAAGTGATGTGTGGTTTTAAAGTACTTGAATCGGATATAGTTAGCCGGCTATAGGATTGGGTGCACCGTGAATAAAGTCGCCTTGGATGTTGAGGGGTTGTAATGGTACCGTAAACTCCATTCAAGTACACTAACGAGATGTTTAAGATCACAATGGTGGTTAAAAGTCCATGTGTGGATCTTGTGTCGAGTGTCCCATGTTCTCGTTAGTGATGTTATACAACTACCAATGAGTGATGTGGAGGGGTTGTGATTGTACTGTTAAACTCCATCACGGGTGTTGAGGGGTTGAGATTGTACCGGTAAACTCCACCTTGTGTGTTTGGTAGTGTGTATGAAGCGTATGGGACAACGCTTGTAATCCGCGTATCCGATTGTGTTTTATGTTGAAAAAGGTTATGGTTTATCACTTGAAAGCCAATATGACATGTTAATGATATTGAAGCATGAGATGCTTGTTGTGAATGCATTGTTGCATGAATGATGTTGATGTGTGTTAGAAGGCTTTGGAAAGTGTTTTTATAAGTGCATTATTGTGTTGTTTCATTAGAGCATGCCTCACTAAGCATTTGTGCTTACGCTCTCTCTCTTGAACCAATAATGCAGATAATTGAGGTGTTTGTGGGCAGCAAGGAGGCTAAGAATCCAAGGGAAGGCTAAGCTCATGTATGGTGACTATTTTACAACATTATTAGATTTTGATATTTGGCAATGGGAACCTAGGTTGTGTTTTTAGGAGAGGTTTTGGACTCCCTAAGTATGGCATGATGCCTTTTGATGTTTAGGACTTGTAAATGGCCATTTGGTGTTTGCTTTGATGATTTGATGTTTGGTTGGTTTTGAGTATTAGGTTGCATGCCTATAGATTGAGGTTTTTCCTAATTGATGCCATGAATGTGTTTTGATGATGCAAATATGTTCCTTAAATGTATGATGACTTGTTGGCATGATTAGGAGGTCATAAAGATGTGTTTGAGTGGTTAATTGTATGTTAAACCAACAAAATCTGCATTTTCTAGGCAGATCGTATCGAAACGGGCACTACTGTTTCGAAACAGGGGCCTGTAATGGCCTTCGTGTATCGAAACGGGTGGAGGCCGTTCCGAAACACTTTTGCCACTGCCAAGCCCTATTTCGATACAGGATTCGAAACGAACCCGCGTTTCAGAACGGTCAACCCCCGTTTCAAAACACTTGACTGTTGGACACTGATTTGAATGGTTTATGGTTTGCAAGCTTTACGTTTTAGTCCTGAATTTTGTATATGCAATTGCTTGAGTTTGGAATGTCCGTTCAAGGTGAAATTTGACAGGGAAGCATGTAATATGACTAATTTGATATTGGTAACCTTTAAATTAGTTAAGTCCCTCACCTTTCTAGAATTTACATTTTGGTCCCTAAATTTGTATGTTGTGCAATCGAGTCCCTTGTTGCTTTCCGACCGCTGTGATTTTCAAGTTTGTTTTTCTCAAGAGTACGCTTAGGGTTAATGAGCATTTAGACAAGATTAAAGAAAAAAATGGTCGTTAATCAAGGTTAACTTTCGGGTTGACTTTGGTTTTCCCCGTGTAATTTTCGTAGTTCAGGTCAACCGTCTAGGCTGGGCTAAGGGGGCTACAATCTTGAATTTTGGTAGCGCAACTAAGTCAGTTACCAAGCTTAGATCCTTGGCATCCATTCCACCATAGGCAACTCCGTATTGGAAATACTTGAACATTCCTTCCAACTTCTAGTACTTCTCTTCCAGCTTCTTTTTAGTTCGAGACTTATCAGCAACTTCATCGAGGTCAGGCACCTCGTAATTGTTGGCCTCCACATTTGGAATATGAGTGGAGGATTCAGCTACATGAATGGGTGTTTTGGCCTAGTAGCAGCCTCCCTTCTAAAAGTCATCCCTGAGAATCGAGGAATGGAAAAAGTATTTCCCCCTTCTTTAGTCGCATCTGGGTCCTTGAATCCAAGCAATGCAGCTATCGAACTGACCATCTTTTGGTGGACGGCTTCAACTTGTTATTTCATGTCGACTTCCATTTTCTCCAACTTGTCCTGAATGTTCTTTTCATTTGCCTCCAAAGTTGCCAACAGTTCCTTAGAGTTCATGGCTCGGGTATGGGCTCGTGTACAGTATTTATGGGCTGTCTTAGCAATTTTGGATATTTTGTTTTTTTATTATTAAGTTAGTTTATGAACAAATGAATGTATGCACAAATGAATTCACAAAGAGCAAACAAGATAATGCAAATGCATGAATGCAGTCGAAGGGCCATCAATTCCAATGAAAATCTGTCCATGAAAGGGAACTCTTTATTAAATACGAAAGTTTCATTACAACTTTTGAAATTACAAATATTTTTCTGCTCGAGCACCTAACTCTTTGATTTCTTCATTATCCACATGAGTCTTGGTCCCACTTCTCCAACGGGCTTGATATATTGTCGAATGGCTGCAGCTTCAGTTGCCAATATTGTCACGTGTTCGACTCTCCTCCTTTTTAAGAGCTTTCCATTCATAATTGAACAATTTTCCAGAATAAACCCCTTCTAATATGAAATGATGCAAAAGCAAAAATAAACAAGATAAGAAACATGGATCAACAAGCAAGAACAAACAAATGAAATAAAAAAAAATAATCAAAAATATTTTAAGTGCATGATAATTTTGGGCTGGCATTCCAATATTTCAGGACATGTCCCCACGGATTACCTGCGACTCAACACCCCAGGCTTTCCGTATGGCTCTATTAGGGGTAGGCTCTAAATTATCAAACTTGGTTTAGTTCTAAAAAGGCACCCGAGCTGTACTCTACTAAGAGTAGCAAGGCCCTCGATTCTCACCCATTATAGGCTGCAAACAAATCGAGTTCAACTCAGGAGGACTCACCACTGAAGCCTTCTCGAAGAATCAAAATCCTTACGAAGGCAAAGGGGTTGAGTCCCGGAGGTACTTTACGATGGTCATACGAAGAATGAATATTCTTACATGAGCAAAGCGTGTTCCCCCCCACTTAAACGAACGGGACAAAGCTCAGGAATAGAGCTTGGAATTAAGACTTAAATGCGTAAAATAAAGCCATATTCATGTAAACGGACAAATAAATAGAACCTAAGATGAACTTGCAAATTCCATATTTTTTTTAAAAAATATTTTTTTGTAAATCATTTAAAACCAATTTGTGGCCTGACCTTCTTTGTTTTTATTTTAAAAAACAAAAACACGTCCATAGCAGAGTCGTCAAGCTGTCGCAACCGCCTTTTTACGAGAGGCTTCGACTTTTTGGAAAAACACTTTTAAAATCAACGGAGTCGCCACCAATCTTTTTTTGAGAAAAGTGTGATTGGATCACCTTTAAAAATAGTGTTATTTAAAAAACGTTTTGTTTTAATAAAACAGCGGTTTTGGTCTGTGAAAATTAGAAAACAGGTTTGGGTGTCGGTTACGTGTGGGGAAGGGTTAGCACCCCCACAATGTCCAAAGTCGGTACCTAACTGGTTTTAAAATCATTTTCAAAACTGGAATTTGCAAGTTCGAAAAGGTTCGACTTTACTTGTCTGTTTAATGAATATTAGTCTATTTTAACGACCTTATCACCCGGGAGATGAACTGTAATCAACGTCAACATTTCTGGCGCTAACCCGTCATTCTCGTTTGATAAGACACCGCATTAAATTATGTTTTTACTTTTCAAGCAACAAGGAAATTTAAGTGCGTTGATCATTTTATTCTTTATTCTAAGTTTGATTATTAATTAAAAACCCTAAAAACATCTAAGTCTTTTATTCCAAAGTTAAGGTTTAAATATGCTTAAGTGTATTTTATTCTTATGAAGAACATTTTTCAAGAAAACAAAGTTTCTATCTAAGCTTTAGTCCGTAATCCTAAGTTTTCGCCTATTTCTAAACAAGCAAGCAAATTTTTGTTATTTTGAATTTAACCTCTTTTTATTCTTCCTTTTAAAAGCCTTTATTTCTTTTTATTGTTTTCTAAGCTAAAACTCATTTTTACATTTTTACGACTTTTTCAATTTTTTTTTATGTTTCTTTATCTTTTTCCTTTTTATGTTTTCTCCCTAAAAGTTGTTTATTCTTTTTAAACTCATTTTCATTTTTTAGTTTTAAAGTTTTAAAACCACTGAATTCTAAAATGAACTTTATTTCTTCCGAAAAACCTTTTTTTTAAGTTTTTTTTACCATTTTCAAAAACTTATTTTTAAAATATTTTTAATTTTCCTTTTTTCCTAATATTTTTTTTTCTTTTTTACTAAAAAAACATCTTTATCTTTAAAAAAATATTTTTTGCCCACCTATTATTTAAAATCAAAACAAATCATAATTTTTTTTTAAATTTTCAAGATCAACCTCCTTTATTATTTAACCCCTAAAGTTAAGTTTTTCAATTTAACCATATTTATTCACTTTTATTCATGCATTAAAATCCAAAACACCTTTTAAATTAAATCCTACATTTCTAAAGATCAAAATTACTTTAACAACATTATTTAAAAACATGCAAAAAGTCTAAGATCAAACTAGAAATTTTAACAAAATTTAAAACAAAAAAGATTATCGAAATCGTGAACTATTTCCAACCTTGAGAAAGCAACCTAAAAATCAAACAACACAAACAAAAACACCAAAATTCAACCAAGAACAAATAATAAATTAAACATAAAAAAGAATGAAAAGTTAGAAAGTTACCAGGAAAACGACGAAAGACGAACTTGAACTTAAAGCTTCTCAAAATGTTTCAAACTCCCTCCGGAAAATTGCTCCAAACTCCAATTTTTCTTCCAAAAAATTCCAGTCAACTCAAGAGAATTTTCAGAGAATTTTCGAATTTTTCCTTGAACCCTTTTAGTGTTTTTTTCTCAATTTTTTGGTGTCTAGAACAAGTGGGTAAAGGGGGGTTTATACTTGATTTTGAGCTTCAAAAGCAGTCTAAATCCCGAATTCAATCCCCAAATTGGAGCCTAATTCAGACACAAAGCTTGATACTCGGTAAAACCCCCCAAAAAATCATCCATTTTGATCCAAATTCGGGATAGAATTTCCCATTTAATTCGAATCTAAGGCTCATTATCTTGTCTCGGTTTTTCACAAATTCTGGTGGTTATAGGCAACAGCGGCAAGCGAGGTCGGTGGCAAACGGACGGCGGCAACCAGGCGGTTTGAACGGCACCAATCACGCCGGATGTCGCGTCCGGTGGACGAAGAACGACGGCTGGCAGCCCTCGCAGCAAGCGTTTGGCGAGCCCAGCCCCGCGCGCGTGATGCGCGGGCTGGCTCTCCCCCTTTTTATTTATTATTTTTTATTTCTTTTCTTTTTTTACTGTTTTGACCCCCTTTTGTTATTTTCCCCTTTTTTCAGACTTAATTATTATCCTATTTTATTCTTTTTTTTACAATTTTTAAACACTACAAATAATATATTTTACTTTTTTGTTTTTTTCCTTTTTCTCTTTTTACTTTAATTAATGGGCTTCAAACTAAAATGGGCTTTATTAAAAAAATGGACTTTTTGAAATTGGGTTTTTATGATTTTTTTATAAGAATGAGCTTTTCTTTAAAGAAATGTGTTTTTATTTAAAATTAGTTTTTATTTAAAAAATGGTTTTTATAAAAGAATGGGCTTTTAAAAGGATTTTATTTTATTTTATTTTTTTTCTCTTTTTTTCTTTTTCTTTTGTTAAAAGTTAGGGTAAAAATTTAGTGACAACAAATATGGACTGGGAAAATGCTGGACAGAAACGACTCCTAGACCTCAATGAAATAGAGGAGTTTCGAGCCCTAGCGTACGACAATGCGAGAATTTACAAAGAGAAAACAAAACGATGGCATGATAGCAAGCTACTGTCGCGGCAGTTCCTACCCGGGCAGTTAGTGTTACTCTTCAATTCTAGACTAAAGCTATTCCCAGGAAAACTCCGGTCATGATGGTCTGGACCATTCTAAGTGGTCAAAGTGTTTCCCCATGGTGCTGTGACAATCAAATCCACCAAAGATGGGCACCAATTTAAAGTGAACGGATAAAAGCTGAAGCACTATAGTGGTCAGCATGTCATGAGGGACAAGGAAGTGATCACTCTAGGAGATACATCCCCATGCACTACTTTAGTGTCTTAACCTTTTCTCTTGTCTTTATTTTTTATTTTATTTTCCACGTCTTTAATTTTTATTTAGGAATAAGGTATTATTTTTATTTGATGTTATTTATTTTATTTTATTAGGAAGGAGATCAAGAAATAAAGGAAGTGTTGGGCCGACACCCTAGAGCACATTCTCCTGCCCACACGGCAAATAGACGCCAACGACTAGTGAAATGAGTCCCTTGCTAGCACAGCAAGTTTTGCCCAACGACATACAAGCCGCAACGACTACTTTAACAGCTATAAGCTGGGACGACTATGTAATGGGATTCTTGCCGCGTACGCATTAAATGCCGCAACGGCTATATTATGATGTGATCTATATAACCCCCCCCCCCCTCTCAACTTTCCCCCATCAAACCCTTCTCTTCTCTAATATTGATTTCACAAGTATTCTTGCAATTTCTTTGCTTTCGTTTACGTTTCTCACAACTACTTTTAGATGGCACCAAAACTCAACAAAGGAGAAAGCTTGAGACACATCGAGGAACTGGCTTACAAGAGATTTGCACCACCGGAGGTGGAACGACGATTCAACAAATATTTCATTGGACGACAAGTGTGGGATGAACAAGGCTTTCAATATTCCAACTCTGCCTCTGACTTTGGCCTCGATCACTTCATCTTCAACAAAATTGCTCATCAAAAGTGGCAATTCTTTTGCCACCAACTTGAGCCAGCGAACGTGACATGGGTAAGAGAGTTTTACGCCCACTCTCCAAGTCTCTACAATCTATTTGTGCACATTAGAGGCACGACCATCCCCGTATATCCCAAGTCGATCAATCTCTATTACGGCATCTGCGTGGAGAAGGATGAGCACAAGGCGTTCAAAGATCAGGTCACGGATGCAGATTACGAAAAAATCAAAGAGGAGCTATATATTACCGGCACAACAAGGAATGTCGGGGAACATAGGGGGACGATAAACCGACGAAGGCTTCGGCCCGAGGAAAAAATCTAGAATACTATTGTAAAACGTTGCCTAATGCCTATCTCTCATTACAACACTTTAGACAAACCTAGTCTTGCACTTATACACTCTATTTTGCACAATAGAACTATTAATGTGGGTGGCATAATTTGCCATGAGATGTACCAGTCCAGCCTAAAAGAGAGAGGTGTCCTCTACTTCCCGATGCAATTCACCGGCCTCTGCAAAGAAAAGAAGGTCCCAACCGATCCGACTGATGAATATACACCAAAAAGGAAGGGGTGGGACAAGGAGACCTACTGCAAAATGATTCAAACAACTAAAGACGAGCCGTTCTCTACACCGGTACAAGGCACTACCGTGGTGGCATCCTCAGGTGACATACCAAAAACGCCTACACCCTCTGCCTTGGCAGTGACTCTTTAGTATATAGCCCAGAAGCTAGAAGAGAAGGACAGAATGCAGCAGCGGTTAATGCAGTTCACGAGGGACTTCACCCACTCTATCACCTAAGTACATAAAGAGAAGTTCCCATAAAGCATTGTGTCGTTCCCACCATTCCCTGCCGACCTCATTGCCGAAGCAACACAAGATCCCTCTTCTGCGATAATGCCGACCTTCTCCGCCTCAGTAACGCATGCATTCTCTGCCCCAGCCAGAAAAGACAAGGGCAAATCTCCTCTAGATGAGCCAATCTGCACTGATTCCATGTCTGATTGGTCCGACACCGTGTTAAGTGTGCAAAAGTCCTATATTTATGCCCTAGTTTAGCTTAATTATAGTTGTTCTTAAGCATAGTTTAGTTGCATTTATTAGGAACACATACACAAAACTGAATAGATTAGATAATCTGCCTTATTTGATGAACTTAATTGCTTTTATATAAAAGATATTGCTCAGGTGTGTTTTCTCTATGTGCGCAGGTACCCGCCCAGGCAGATGCCGTAGAGGCAGCAGAGAGGGCAAAAGAGGAGAAGCTGGAAATTGATGGAGGAAGCTATTGGACCATTTGGATAGCTAATCAAGAACTGACAAAGAGAAGAGGCCCAGAATGAAGAGCTGTGCCAAACCCTGTACACCAACCTAGACCTCTACCGAGGAAAATAACAATATGTCACTAAGGCAACAACTCGAGGAAGGGTGGAAAAATCCAAAGTGGTATGCGACTGAAAGAGCTAATCAAGCCCGATTTTTGAAGACCACTTGCACGTACATTGGAGCTCAGCAGACAAAGAAAAGCCATGGTCAAAGTCAAGGTGGAAAAAGTCAAACGAGAATCTAGGAAGATTTAATGTTAGATTTGTTCTTTTAATGAGTTGTAATAGATTCTAACTAGGATTCCTGCCCTAAACCGACTTAGACCTAGGCCCCTCCCCTATAAATGTAAACCGACTTGAAGGAAAAAAACAATTGAGATTAGAGAGAAACCCTCATTCTTGTCGAAAAATCCCTTGTGCCGCCATCTCTATTATGTTCTAAACCTTCCCTAAGGCTAAGGGTTGGTTGCCTAGTAGTTGTGAGAGTTTTGCTTGTATTTGTTTAGGTTTCAGTTTTTGCAATAAAATTCAAGGGTTGTTTACTCTTGGTTCTTCATTTTGTGCAATCTTTATCGGGAAAGAAGAGAGCATCAATCTATTTGTTCAATATCGGGAGAGTTGGAGTCACGAAATGAGTAAACACGGTTTTGTCCAACCATAGGATAAAGCTACTTCGGCTTAGGGATAAGTTAGAAGTTCAGCGGCTAAGAGAGGCTTAATAATCTCTTGGTGTTCATCCTTAGATTCACGCTGGGAGGTATTATCCAAGAAGTGTTCGCCAATAGCACTTCAAGCTTAGGGATATGAGGAAGTCATTGAGGGAGCCTTGTCGAACCTTGAATCATCGCTTAACTGCCCAGACAGTCATATCGGTCCCTGCCAATGCGGGAATCTACCGAGGCATACTCATGGGCGGTTGTTGAAGTTGTTGAGTCGATCTGCAAAATTGTACCGAGAAAGTGCATCCAATCTTCACACTACGAAGCATTCCAATATTGGCCCATTCTCTAACTCTGATTTCTCAATTTTTTTTATTTGCTTTAGTTTTAATTAAATCCAAACAACTTTTAATACTTGTGTTTTTATTTTTATTTGTGCAGAAAGGTGAATTCCTAGTTTGTCACAATCCCTGTGGAGACGTTATCTTAAATACAATAACTTGGCACCGTGTATACTTGCATGCAACACTCCGTCCACTCCATCCTCAAGATGTTCGACGATGTTCAAACCTCATCGCTCAAGCGCAAGGCAACCACAACCGAGGAGATTTTCCTTGACACGGACGAAGAAGAAGAAGTGACCACCAAGGTCAAACTGACTCCTTCGAGTCGCACTCAACCATCGAGAGCCACCAAACGAGTCAAGCATATGGCAACGAGAAGATTGATCATCCAAAGTAACGATGACTCCTCCGAGTCCCCACAAATATAGTTTTTTCTTCTCTTGCCTTTTATCTTGCCTTTAACTTTTTGTGATATGTATTGATGCATTGAGGGCAATGCTTGTCTTGAGTTTGGGGGGTGTAGGTCACTGCCGAGGCAACTACTGCCGCAATAGTTTATTATCTAAAAGCAATGTATTTTTTCTTTAAATGAGTAATGCTTGCCTATTTCTTTAATTTGACTTAGACTTGCCTAGACTTGCAAAACTCTTCCAGTGATGCAACTACCTTAGCACTTCAAAATACACTTTAAAGGTTAGGGTGACTATTAAGAAACACTTAGAATCATACTATGGGGGCTGAAAACGAAAATACACTTTTCTACTATTTGCATGTATTTTCATGTGCTAGGTGATAAGGAAGAAGACGAGTTCAAGAAATCTCTATGAAGGTTAAATAAGTTGGCGAATAATTATTTTGTTTTCTACTATTTGCATTGCTTGAGGACAAGCAATAGTTCGAGTTTAGGGTGTGTTGAGTGTGTAGAAGTACTATCATTTCACCCTTTTTTCTATGAAATGATAGCTAAATCTACACCTATTTGAATCACATTGTAGCCCTCCATGCATATATCACATTGATCTCTTCTTTATTATGCTTGATCATTATGTTTGGTTTATTTAGTGAAAAAGATGCCACTTATGTGTGTGTTTGGTGTGAATGCAGATTTTGTTACTCACTTCCCGGGCAGGCTCTCTCGTGGCAGTAAAGGAAAAAGAGGAGCAGAGCAGAATCATCACTCGACAGTCCAGATCAAGCTAGTTGTGAATGTCAGTTTCTACTGAAGGAAGCTGAACCAGGAGACGGAGCCTTGCTCAGCAGAAAAGACAAATAGAACATTGCCGAGGCAATAGCCAAGCCACTGTCGCGGCAATGACCTGACACACTCGACGATGGAGAAAATATGAAAAGTGGAGCGCGATTTGAAGAGAATGAAAAGTTGAACTTTTCTACGTACTTTGCATAAAGATTGGACCGCGAGAAAACCATGAAAATGCCGAAGGTAGCTCAAGAGAAGATTCCACGCAAAAGGGAGGATTTTAAGGAAGGAAGATATAACACTTTAAAAGAAGACCTTTTCTTTTAAAGTGTTTAATTCTAACTTAACTTCCTCCACAAGAAGGACTTGACCTAAACCTCCCCTATAAATACAAAACCAAAGCCGGCCATAAAGAAGATTTAGAGAACTTGAGTTGGGGAGAATTTGTAGCAAGCTTTCACTGTTATTATGTTCTAATTTCTTCTTAGGATTTAGATTGTATTGTTTAGTAGTTGTGAGAAAACGATTGGATTTTTTAAGTTTTTATTAATGCAATTTTAGTTCAAGGTTTGCTTATTCTTGGTTCTTATTCAAGTTTTCGAGTGAATTGGGAGAGGATCTCGTTAACTATCTATTTGTCTAATATCGTGAGAGTTAGACTAACAAAATAGATAAGCATGGTTTTCATCTCAATCGGTGAAAACTAACTCAACTTAGGGATACGTTCGAGTTTCAACGGCTAAAAGAAGCGTAAGATTTGTTGGTGTTCATCCTTGGTTCATGCTATGAGGTATTATCAAGGCATGCACATCAGCACAATTTCGACTTAGGGATAAGGAGGAGCTATTGAAGAACGTTTTGCTAAACATTGAAGTTGTTCGTTGCTGCCCAGGCAAGGGATTACCGAGGCAGTTGCTTAACTCGTTGACGCGGCAGTGACTTTGGTCTTTGTCGAGGCAATCTGGTGTTCGTTGCATTAAAAAATTAAGACAGTCCAATTGGTTTCCACACTACGACACAATATAATATAACTCAATCTCTCATCTTGATTACCTAACTTTTAATTTACTATCTTATTTTATTTTCTGATATTTAGATTACTCCAAAAACCCAATCATTCACTTGTGTTCTTTACTTTTGTTTTTTTTTTCAGTATGAGACGATAACATTGAAGGTTTCACCAATCCCTGTGGAGACGATACTCAATACTCCTCACTTTATTACTTGTTATGTGTATACTTGCACAATTGTGGGGCACTTTACACACGCAACAATTACTACCCACTGCAAGGGATATGTCTTGTCGGGAATGCTTGTTGATAACGATTCCACTCTGAATGTGTTGCCAATGGTGACCTTGCAAAGGTTGCCTATAGACAGCTCACATATGAAGACGTGTCAAAACCCTTTTAGGGCATTTGATGGGACTCAGATAGATGTCATTGGAAAGATTGATGTATCTCTGTTAATTGGACCTACCGAGTACATGGTCGAGTTCGTGGTGATAGATGTCAGGCCAACTTACAATTGTCTATTAGGAAGGCCATGGATTCATTTGTCAGGGGTCGTACCTTCGTCATTGCACCTAATATTGAAGTTTGTTATTGAAGGGAAATTGGTGAGCTTAGTCGCCGAGCATGATTTCATAGCTTTTGTGACCACTGATGCTCCTTACATCCAAGCCGATGAGGAAGCTGTCGAGTGTTCCTTCAAGGCCTTAGAATTCGTGAACGCTACTTTTGTGGCAGATGGAGGCAAGATTCCATGCCCTAGATTGTCAAATTGCGCAATGATGCAAGTTTGGAAACCTTAGGACGAGGATCCAGGAAAGGGAAGGGACTCGGAAGAATCTTGCAAGGGTGTTTACGCACCAAGAGTGTTATCAACAAGTAAGACCGATTCGGGCTTTGCCACAAACCCAATTTTCAATAAAGGAAGTCAGAATGGAAGAATAAGGCGGAACAAAGGAAAGCCAGACTTAGGGGTGAGGACGTTTCGTGGGAACCTATTTTTTATTTTGACATGAAGGACATCTTTTTGTCTGGCGGGATAATCAATCCCGAACAAAAGGTGCATGAGGCCAATGTAGAGAGTGCCATGCTCAATGATGAAGAAAGGTTCAATAGGGCATTAGAAGGGATGGATGTTAACATGATAGCTAAAAAAGAGGAAAGCGACAAACTTTTGGCAGGAATCCGCCCTTGTTTCCAAGGAGAGATGCTTAGGAATTGGACCATTATGGACCTGCCTGTAGTCTTTAGGCCTGAATCAGAGTAATGCTCAGAACCCACCTATTCGTTTTTTCCCGAGTGCAATAGGGATCTTTTGTAAAGGGCTTCTATGTTAACCCACTTGCTTTCAATTCAATAAAAATGATGTTTTCAAATGGCAAACATCATATTCATTGCATTCATTTATTCGTTTATTATTTATTATTTCATTCATTTGGTAATAATATATATTCCTCTTCCCAATACATGTTCATTTCATAAATGTTGCAGGATTCCTATTATTAACTGTGTGAATGATTCTAAATCTAATCTCGAGGTGGATTTTGAGCAACCCTTGTATTTAGCTGAAATTGATGAAGAAGAACGTGATGAAGTTGAGTATGAGGTCCTAGAAGAGTTGCTCAGATTAATGGATAGTGAAGATAAACAGATCTTACCTCACCAGGAAGAGATAGAAATTCTCAATTTGGGAACAAATGAAGAGCGAAGGGAAGTGAATATTGATACTGCTTTCTCATCCAAGACCAGGCTCGAGTTGGTAGACTTGCTTTTAGAGTTCAAGGACATCTTCTCGTGGACTTATCAAGACATGTCGGGATTAGACATGAATATTGTAATGCATAAGATACCTATCATGCAAGAATGCAAGCCAGTCCAACAAAAACTAAGGAGAATGAGGACGGATACGTTGTTGAAAATTCAAGACGAAGTAAAGAAAGAGTACCAGGACGAATTCTTAAAGGTCATCGAATATTCAGAGTGGGTAGCAAACATAGTCCATGTTCCTAAGAAAGATGGAAAAGTCCGCATGTGTCTTGATTATAGAGACCTTAATAAAGCGAGCCCTAAGGATAATTTTCATCTGGCCCATATTGACACTCTGGTCGACAACACCGCGGAAAATTCAAGGTTTTCTTTCATGGACGGTTTCTCAAGGTACAACCAGCTAAAAATGGATCCTGATGACATGACAAAAAACATTCGTGACCATGTGGGGAACGCTCTGTTACAAGGTGATGCCTTTTGGTTTGAAGAATGCTAGAGCAACCTATGAAAGAGCCATGGTAACTCTTTTCCATGACATGATGCACAAGGAGATCGAGGTATGCGTGGACGACATGATTGCCAAGTCCCAAACTGAAGAGGAACATATCCAAAACTTAATGAAGCTTTTCCAAAGATTGAGGAAGTATAAATTAAAGCTCAACCCGAAAAAATGCACTTTCACCGTGATGTCCGGTAAACTCCTAGGCTTTGTGGTTAGCCGAAGATGGATTGAGATCGACCCCGGTAAAGTTAAAGCTATCCAAAATCTTCCACCACCTCGGACCCAGAAAGAAGTTCGTGGTTTCTTTGGATGGCTAAATTATATATCTCGATTCATTTCTCAGCTGAAAAATGTGACCCTGTTTTCAGATTGCTTTAGAAGAACAATCTTGGGGTTTGGGATGAAGAGTGTCAAGAAGCTCTAAACAAAATTAAGAAGTATTTGACTAATGCTCCTCCTAGTAGCATTGGTACAAGATAGACCATTGATCATGTACTTGACAGCCTTTGAAAACTCGATGGGTTGTGTTTTAGGGCAACATGACGAGACCGGAAAGATAGAAAGAGCGGTTTACTACTTGAGTAAGAAGTTCACCGAATGTGAAGCGTAGTACCCACAAATCCAAAAATTATGTTGTGCTCTCGTGTGGGCTACAAAAAGGCTAAGACAATATATGTTGTATCATACCACTTGGTTGATATATATGTTGGACCCGCTGAAATTCTTGATGAAGGCACCCGCGCTCACCGGGAAGATGGCCTGTTGGCAAATATTGTTGTCTGAATTTGACATCCTGTATGTGAGTCACAGAGTTGTAAATGGAAGTGCTATAGCATATTTCCTAGCAAGTCGTGCTTCAGATGATTATAAATTATTGAACTTCAACTTTCCCGATGAAGACTTGATGTGTATAACCATGGAAGAAAGGTCTACTTTCGGAGATGAGTCGTGGAAGCTTTACATTGACGGAGCATCTAACACCCTAGGTCACAGAATTGGGGCAGTGCTAATCTCTTCAGAGAGGGTTTATTACCCTTTCACAAGTAGATTGGAATTCTTTTGCACCAACAATATAGCTGAGTATGAGGCTTGCATCATGTGGTTGTGCGCGACCATTGAAAGAAAAATCAAGAAACTTTAGGTTTATGGAGATTCACCTTTGGTAGTGTATTAGCTCAAAAAAGAGTGGGAAACAAGATATCTAAAGTTGATCAAATGCTATGATATGATTCAAAGGCTAATCAAGAATTTTGAAAAGATTAGCTTCACTCATCACCCAAGAGAAGACAATTAGATGGCAGATGCTCTAGCGACTTTGGCTGCCACCTTCAAAGTAGGCTTAGAATCAGAGATGAAACCTATCAAGATGCAAAAGTTTGAAATACTTGTTCACCTTATAATTTGGAAGAAGAGATAGATGGTAGCCCATGGTATTATGATATTTTGCACTATGTTAAGTTCCAAATATACCCCAAGGAGGATAATGAAAATGATAAGAGAACCATTAGAAGAATGGTGACGGGGTACGTTTTAGATGGAGAAATTCTATACAAAAAGGGGTAAGGACCACGGATTGTTAAGGTGTGTTAACGCTCAAGAAGCTAAGAGCATCCTAGTCGAAGCTCATGACGGGTTATGCGGAACGCATGCCAATGGTTTCTCGATGGCCCAGAAAATAATGAGATATGGGTACTTTTAGTCAACCATGGAAGGAGATTGCATCGACTATGCCAAAAAATGTCATAAATGTCAGATATATGTCGACAAGATCCATTCCCCGCCACTACCTCTACAAACCATGAATTCACCCTGGCCATTTACCGTTTGGGGAATGGATGTTATTGGTCAGATTCATCCAAAGGAATCCAATGGGCATCGTTTTATCCTTGTTGTCATCGACTACTTCACTAGATGGGTGGAAGCGGCCTCCTACGCTAATGTCACAAGAGCAACAGTTTGCAAGTTCTTGAAGAAGGAGATCATTTGTCGCTATGGTTTGCCAGAAAGAATTATTACTAACAATGCTTCCAATTTCAATAATGCGATGATTGATGAGGCATGCGAGAAATTCAAAATAAGGCACCATAATTCCACTACTTATCGCCCGAAGATGAATGGGGCAGTGGAAGCAGCAAACAAGAACATCAAGAAGATCATATCAAAAACAACAGACACTTTCAGGGATTGGCACGAGAAATTGTCGTTTGCTCTTTTTGCCTACCGGACGTCTGTACGTACCTCGACCGAGGCAACACCATACTCTTTGGTCTATGGTACGGAGGCGGTACTGGTTATTGAAGTGGAGATTTCGTCACTTAGAATCCTAAATGAGGTATAGTTGGAGGAGGCCGAATGGGTGCAAGCCCGGTTTGACCAGTTGAATCTCATCAAAGAGAAAAGGTTAAGAGCCATTTTCCATGGTCAGATGTATCAGACGAGAATGATGCGAGCTTATGACAAGAAGATTTGCCCGAGAGAATTCCGAGAAGGGGATTTAGTGCTTCTAAGAGTTTTAGCCATTCAAAGAGATTTTCGTGTAAAGTGGATGCCAAATTGGGAAGGGCCCTATGTGGTTAATAGGGCCTTTTCCGGAGGAGCATTGATCCTAACAGAGATGAATGGAAAGGAGTTGAGCAATCCAATAAATGCAGATTCGGTCAAGAGATATTATGTATGATGAAAAAGAAAAGAAAGCAAAAAAAGAAAAAGAAAAAGAAAAGCGGAGTGAAAACTCGAAAGGGCACTTCACAAGAAATAGATACCTAATGTGAAGACCAAGGACGGCGCTTTAGGTATCAAAAAAAGGAACAAAAAAGAACACACGCAAAAAAAAAAGATAGGGGTTCAAGATGAAAATCCGAAAAGGTCGTCTTGAAACCAAAGGAGGATTTGAGTTGAAAACCCGGAAAAAGGGCGGCTCAAATAAATATTGGTAACCACACGATTGACAAAATCGATGCTCTCAGAATTTAAGGATGTCAGCAGAGCATTTTCAGCAAAAGATCCACTTCGGTCGATGGGCTCTTGCATCATTCACACAGTGGATGCTTAGGACATTGTATCATTTTTATTTTTCATTATCCTTCATGTTTGCCATTAGTTTTAAATTATTCTGAGTTCAAAAAAATATTAATGAGTGTTATTTAGCGTATTCATTTATCTTTTTCACAAGCATCCTCAAGTTAACAGAGACTTATCAAAGGCAAAAGATTTTTTGGCACTACTATGATTTGACCTCTTGAGCGCAGGTAACAGAGAAGCAAGGTGTGACTTCGACACAAAAGGTCGTTGAAAGGACAAATGGCAAGAACAAGCCAAAGAAAAAAAAAGAAAAAAACTTTAAGCAGCAAGTCATGGCCATGCATCAAAGGAGAGGAACAAGCATTGCCCACGTCTGTCATCAAGAAATAAGGGGATAACAAAGATAGAGCGATCTCAAGGTGAAAACCCGAAAGGGCGCCTAAAAGAGAAGAAAAGGAAGAAGAAAAGGAAAAAGAGAAGGAAAAAAGAAAAAAAGAAAAGGAGAAAAAAAGAGAGGAAAAAGAACCGAAGTAAAAACTTGAAAGGGCGCTTCGAGAAGAGTGAATGTAAGGTGAATACCTGCAAAGGCACTTTAGAACCAAAAAAAATCAGAAGATTGGGAGAAAGGGGGAACAAGTGGTTGAACCCGAGTGTGAGACAAAGCATCAACGACAAGAAAAAGAAAGAAGAAAATAAAGGATCAAGAAAGATCGGCTAGGAGAGTAATGGCACCCGAATGATGATTAGCCTTCCCCTCTCATGCATCATATTTAGTTAGACATACCTACGTTAGGATCATGCTAACTCATAACATCTTAGCATCTAACCTCTTTTTACAGATATTTGAAAGATAGATCGTTTACCCTTAAAAGGAGGATTGCAGGCAAAGGATTTCAAATTTGCCAAATCAAGATTTTAGAGCGAAGGAGGCAGACCTCATAGCTCAAGGTTTTCAGAGCGAAGGAGGCATAAACTCATAGCTCAAGGTTTTCGGAGCGAAGGAGGTAGATACTCGTAGATTAAGGTTTTCAGAGCGAAGGAGATATATACTCATAGCTCAAGGTTTTCAGAGCAAAGGAGGCAGATACTCATAGTTCAAGATTTCCATGCGAAGGAGGCAGATACTCAAAGCTCAAGGATTTTAGGCGAATGATTTCAAATTTGCCACATCAAGTTTTCAGAGCGAAAGAGGCAGATACTCAAAGCTCAAGGATTTCATGCGAAGGGTTTCAAATTCACCATGTCAAGGTTTTTAGAGTGGAGGAGGTAGATACTCATTGCTCTAGGGCTTCGGGGCACAATAGGTTGATATTCATAGCCCCGACTTTCGAGGAAGAAGAAGAGTGAATAGTTTTGTATAGGAGGAACTCACAGCTCAGAATCTTCAAATAGGGAAGTTGGACAAAATTAATGCTTATGGTCTTTGCTTTATTCTTGTTACACAAAATAGGCAATGAGGAGCAACTATAATGACTAATTTTGTCCGGGCCTTGGACCCGTTTAGTTTATTTCACTTTTTGTGTTCAAATTAATACTACTACCTCTTATTATCATTATTATTGTTGTTGTAACTATTATTATAATTAAACTAAAATATATATGCCAATTTACATATACAAAGGCCCATATATATATATTACATATGCACATGGCCCGTTCGGGGCCCAAACCTAAACCCTAATGCCCTAATTAATAACTAAGAAACCCTAATATTTATTCTCTAGTGAGCAGTTGCCTCATCAACCACCGTTGGATCCAGCTCGCATCAGACGACCTAGATCAACGCGAAGAAGTTTCCAGAGTGTTCACGTGCACACGCACGCCCCTTCATTTCATCCCATACGCGACTGTTGGAGCTCTCTACACGCCACATGCGCGACCTTTGGCATAACTCACGCGCGTACGGCTCATCCGATCAACCTTTCGACTCCTCTAGGGCCACAATCACCACCACATTGGCAGAAAAAGCCAGTGGCATGATGCCACGTCGCCGTCTCGCCGCGTCAGCAGCCACGTCAGAGGCCAACTCCTCAAGTCGCGCTTTACTGCTTCCCATCGTCTGCGCCATATGACCATGCATGCAAAGAAAGAGAGAGCGATGGAAATAAACAATAGAACAAGGGTGAAAACAGAAAGAACCAGGGGCCATAACAACAATTAGAACCAACAATGACAGAGCCACACATGAATCCGACCAAAAGGATGAATACGAGCCAAGAGGAAATTTTGATTTCTTTTCTTTCTTCTTTTGTAAAACCATAAATTCGGCTATAAAAGCCGAAAGAAAATCCCATTGTAAACATTTTGAAAAATTGGA
The DNA here is from genome assembly GCA_958450335.1 of Hibiscus tridactylites. NCBI lineage: Eukaryota > Viridiplantae > Streptophyta > Magnoliopsida > Malvales > Malvaceae > Hibiscus > Hibiscus tridactylites. Next base: position 73,959,213 of record OY288269.1, on the reverse strand, counting down.
AAAGCAACAGAAGCAGAAAGAAAAAGTTTATTGAGGTAATCACCAATCGTCGCTTTCATTTCCTTGCATAGCATATATGCAAAAGTTAGGGTTTAGTCTTTTTCTTACCTTCACCATTTAAGCTCCCGAATGTCTGATTGTTTTCCTTCAACCGTTGATAAGCCTTCTGGCCCCTTTCTCGGCAGTGCATGGTGATTCGATAGAGGGAAACAACCAAAAATGGGATTCTTGTTTTCAAAGTAAAAAAATGGGCCGTTTTTTTGGTGTTAGGGGGTTAGCCAGCCGCCAACTAGCGACAGCCGACGCGGTAAAATTCAGTGTCGAGAGAACGAGAGGGTATTTGAGAATTTTAGGGTTTTAGCAAAAAGGATTCGAAATGGTTTAAACACACCTTTTATATTGTTCTAACGATTTAAAATTGGTTTAATCCCCTTTTTAGTCCTTCCGCGTCGTGTTATTTACGCGCACAAATGGTTTCCGCATCTTAAAATCACGTTCGTGATCCTTGGAGCTTTAAAACATTTTACAATGTCGTCCCAGAGTTGATTTGTAGTGGCATGATCCCTTGTCTACCCCTCTAGTTTATGTTTCCTCTATTTTAGTCCCTTTCTAGTATCCCCTTCCCCCATTGCATGCATTTTATTTTTTTCCAGCCTGTATGTTGTTGTTGTTGTTGTTTTATTTTGTTAGATTTGTTGTTTATGATATATATGATGTATGGCTTGTTAGGGGTAGTTCGTGGTTAGAGAAGGATGTCATGTGTTGCTATGTTAAGTAATATATATGATTTTATATAATATATTATTCTTATGTAATATATAGTCTTATTATAATACATCGTTTTTATGTAATATATATGTTCTTTGTATAATGCATATATTTTATATACTATAAGTTTTTTAAGCATAATACCTATGTAATTTATGATATAGGTTAAGATATAAGGTTTAGTAACACACATAATGTATAGTTTCAATAAACATGATGTATGGTATATGATATAGTCTTTTGTAGAATATATAACCTAACGTTTCTTTTTTATTAAATATGATTTAACATATAGTTTTCAATTACAGCATATATACTATAATGTTCAATATGAATATAGGTCCCTTTTTACGTATACTATAGTTCTATTTAATGTGCATGACGCATAGTTTTTATGGTATATACAATATAGTTTCAAATATATATATATATATATATTATGTTTTTGTAGGTATGGTTGTAGTCTTTGGCAGTCATGTGTTTCCTAGTATGCCTTGTTTTTTGGGCTTGGGCCCTTTTTATTTTATGTGGGCCATGGGTTTATTTTAAGTCGTGTGCTCATCTCATAGGGGCACGATCTCTAAAGTAATTAAATTAACTTAGTTCTAGTTTTTTAGATTCGTAGTTAGATTTAGGTTCGAACTAGCTTAATTAATTTAAATTTATCCTGGGCTCATGGGGATGAATGTTAAGTTCATTAAAGTTAGTTAAACACCTCTTAATTACCCTTTAAGATAAAGTTGACATTAGGCCTAGATGGACAATTTAAATTAAAACCATGATTAATTAATTTGATTCATTTTAAATAGTGTACCTAGCTCATTGGTATACTAGTTTAAAATTGATCAATTTAATTATTATGTTGCAAGATAATCTATAATTGATTAGGACTTCTAGTTTTTAGGGCATACTTAATTTAGGGTTAATATTAGACTCACTTAGTTAACGATTAGACCACTAATTGAACTTCCATAACTTGGGCCTTGTTAGGTTAGGACCTCGGGTAGGCTTTTTTGTGTGTTTGTTTTAAAGCCTTTTGTTTGTCATCCCTTGATTGTCATTCATGTGACCATTTGTTCTGATTGCATGATTAATTAATTTAAACCATACAAAAGGGAGGTATCTATTAATCCTAATATTTGTGTCATAACAGTCCTAACTTAATGGATGTTGGCCAAATATTTGGGTTAATTCTTAACGTCCCAAGGTAAACGACAGCTAAAAATGGGCAATGTCATAACACCATTCCTAAATGCTTGCATCATGCATAAAGGAGACGTACGAGAGTCGAAACGTAAATTAACACGACAATCAAACTTATATGATGTCAGTTTAATCTATGATCTGGTGTATCGTCATCCTTATTAATTAAATGTCTAATTAATTTGAACCCACCGATAAAGCTCGTAGAATTAAGGTTAATTTTTAATTAAGAATCCCTAATTAAATTCGCTTTAAATTTCAACAATTTCCATCGATTAAAAGCAACAAATATTTTGGTACCGATTTCCGGGCGTGATGGGGGTGCTAATCCTTCCCCACACATAACGAGCTCTCAAACCCTTTCAAAATGAATCTTTGGTTTTTATGGTGTCCGGTCTACCTAAGAGGCCGGTGGCAACTCCAAGTCTTCATTGTTTTCAAAAAACACGAGTCTTCAAAAGAAATCCCCTTTTAAACAAATCTTTTTTAGAAGCGACATATTTAAAAGTTTTTTTTTCAAAAAATGTTGCTACAACATGAGTAGGTTAGAATAGATATCATAACGTCGTAACCAATATAACAATATCAAAATCAATATCGAAGCTCAACATAGTTATTAGCTAATAATTTCCATGGATGGCCAAAACCTAATTTGAAATTACTCTCATAATTGCCATGAATTTCCGATAATAATTTAAGGGGAATAGCTTACCCGATCTCTAGCAACGATTCAATAACAATAAGCTAAAGAAAAACTAAAGTTGAAGATAACTCCAATGAAGGTGCTTGCTTAGGTAGGAGACGATGGATTAGAGAGAGGTGCTTGCTTAGATAGTTGTATTGGGTAAGCTTCCTACTTGGCTATTCACTTTGCCTTTAATTGAGAGATTAGACCCCTACGTATGTGGGAATTATAATTGGAAAAAGGGCTAATCGCAAGATTAGACCTTGACCCTCGGTATTCTATGGTTTGTTCCTCAAACTTCTAATTTTTACAATTGGGCCACTAGAAAGATTTTTGATGAATTCAATAAGGTACATACTTGATGATCTAACTCAAATAGAGATCCAAATCAATAAATTAACCTCGCGGTCAAAACTGAAACATCATTTAGACTTTATCGATGCAAGATTCTGATCATCGGAACCCAATTCTGACTAGACCGGATTTTGGGGTGTTACAACTTTGCCCCCTTAAGAAAATTTTATCCTTGAATTTTACCTGAACCGAAAAGATGAGGTTATTGTTACTTCATAGTCTCTTCAGATTCCCATGTAGCTTCTTCAACGGTGTGGCTTCTCTAGAGAACTTTAACTAACGATACAAATTTGTTACGAAGCCTTTTGACTTCTTTTGCAAGAATCTGAACCGGTTCTTCCTCGTAGGACAAATTTGATTGAATTTCTACAGATTCGGGTTCAATAATGTGTGAGGGATCATAATGGTACTTTCGAAGCATCGATACATGGAAGGCATCATGGATTTTACTCAGTTCTGAGGGCAACTGTAGTCGATATGCCATGGGGCCAACTCTTTCAATGACTTCAAAGGGTCCAATGAATCGGGGGCTCAATTTTCTCTTTTTTCCAAACCTCAGAACCTTCTTCCATGGAGAGACTTTATGAAAGGCTCTCTCCCCCCACTTAATACTCAATGTCTCTTCTCTTGAGATTGGCATAGACCTTCTATCGGTTAAAGGCAACTTTCAAGCGATCATAGATGATGGTAACCCGTTCTTTAGTCTCTTGAAGTAAGTTAGGGCCCAACATTTTGCCTTCACCGAGTTCATACCAACACAATGGAGTTCGGCATTGTCTGCCATACAATGCCTCATACGGAGCCATTCCGATTGAACCTTGATAGCTATTGTTGTAGGCAAACTCGATGATAGGTGGGGATTTCTCCCAAGATCCACCAAAGTTGATGATGCATGTACGAAGCATATCTTTTAAGATCTGTATAAGAGAGTTCAATAGCAACACAAATTTTCAAGGCTTCAAATGAAGAGTCTTTCGATAATTACCTGAATTACCCTTTCTAACTGGCCGTCAGATTGAGGGTGAAAGGCAGTACTGAGATTAACCCTAGTACCTAGAGTTCCTTGTAAGGTTCTCCAGAATCGAGATGCAAAACGAGGATCTCGATCGGAGATAATAAACTTGGGTACTCCATGGAGTTGGATCACTTCCTTGATATACAAGTCATCTAATTTAGGAAGACCGTAGTCCATTCTAACTAGTATGAAATGCTCTGACTTGGTAAAATGATCTACTATGACCCATATAGCATCATTTTTAGCAGGAGTTAAAGGTAGACCACTAACAAAGTCCATAGTGATCTTTTCTCACTTCCATTACGATAGATCAATAGGTTGCAACAATTCGGTAGGAACACGATGTTATGTTTTAACACGTTGGCACGTGAGACACTTAGATATGTAATCAACTATGGCTTGCTTCATACTCAGCCACCAATAGAGTTCACGAAGGTCCTTATACATCTTCACGGACCCGGGGTGAATGGAAAAAGAACTTGAATTAGCTTATGTAAGGATGTCAATATGAAGAGATTCATCATTAGGTACACAGACCCAATCATGGAAACATAGGAGTCCCGCAGAATTAATTCTAAAGTCGGGATTATCTGACAACTTAGAAACAATGGATTGGAGTTCAGGATCATGGTTTTGCAAAGCCTTGATTCGTGAAACGATGGTAGAATGGACTTGAAGTTCAGCCACGATACGACGATGCTTCCGTAATCGGAAGTGGGCATTAATTGCTCGAGGAGCTACAATACAGTGGTATTACCATGAGGCGGTATACTATGCAGTTCATGAAACTCAATAGTCATTATCAATACTTACCAAGCAAAGGTTTGAAGCTGAGTGCATCAGCTACAACGTTGGCCTTGCCCGGCTGATAGTCGATGACAAGATCATAATCTTTAAGGAGTTCCATCCATATCCGTTGCCGAAGATTTAGCTCCTTTTGGGTTAAAAGATACTTGAGGATCTTATGGTCGGTAAAAAGAGAACATTTTTCTCTATAGAGATAATGTCTTCATATTTTCAATGCGAAGACAACTACAACCAATTCTAGATCAAGAGTAGGATAATTCATCTCGTTTGGCTCAAGTTGTCTCGACACATAAGTGATGACTCTACCTTCTTGCATCAATACAAATCCTAAATCGAGATGTTATGCATCATTGTAAAACTGTATAGTCTTTTTTCGGACTCGGGTTGGGTTAGGAGTGGTGCGTGAGTTAAGACTTGTTTCAATTGATCGAAACTCCTTTGTTGTTCCTCGGTCCAAATAATGGAGCTTCATTTCTCAACAACTTAGACAGTGGAGCCGCTATCATAGAACACCCTTTTACGAACCTTCTATAATATTCAGCAGGACCAAGAAACCTTCTAACTTCTCCAATGTTCTTCGGTGGATGCCAATCTATGATGGCCTAGATTTTCTTCACATCTACCTGAATACCCAAAGCTGATACGATATGCCCAAGGAAGGAAACTTCGTAGAGCCAAAATTCACACTTAGAAAATTTTGCATACAATTGTTTTTCCCGTAGAGTCTGAAGCACAATGTAGAGATGATCTCGATGTTCTACAGCATTCTTTCAATAGATCAATATATCATCTATGAACACCACTACGAATTTTTCAAGATAGGGTCTAAAGATTTGATTCATTAAATCCATAAAAGCTGCAGTGCATTTGTTAGCCTGAAGGGTATTACCAGGAATCCGTAGTGTTCGTATCTCGTACGAAAAGCATTCTTTGGTACATCACATTCTTTAACTCTCATTTGGTAGTAGCCCGAGCTCATACCAATCTTGGAAAACACGAAGGCATCCTTTAGTTGATCAAACAAGTCGTTTATTCTGGGCAATGGATACTTGTTCTTAATGGTCACTTTGTTTAATTGTCGATAATCAATGCATAATTGCATGGATCCATCTTTCTTCTTTACAAAGAGAATCAGAGCTCCTCAAGGCGAAGAGCTCAGTTGAATGAAGCCTTTATCTAGCAATTCTTGAATTTAAGCTTTCAACTCCTTTAATTCAATAGTCGTTATTCGATAAGGTGCAATGGAAACTGAGGCAGTTCTAGGTTGCACTTCAATACGGAACTCTACTTCACGGGTTGGGGGTAGCCCCAGAAGTTCATCAAGAAAGACATCAGGGAACTCACACATAGTTTCGATGTCTCGTACTTGAGGTTCATCGTTGGCCTCCAACGTCATAGCACACAATGAAGGGTTCCTCGTGTTCATCAAAAAATGCTTTCCTTGCCAATACCTCGAAGGTACAACTTCCTCTTACAACAATCTACCCAGGCTTGATGCTCACTAAGCCAGTCTAAGCCTAAGATGACATCAAACTCGTGGATCTGTAAGGCCAAAAAATTGGCCGGAAAAGGAATCCCTTGAATCGTTAAGGGGCAGTTCTTTCATACCACTCTCACAGTGGCATAATCACCTAAAGCTAAAGGATTGGTTACAAAGATTCTTGGTGCTATGGGTTCAGAAAACATACCGTACTTCTTGACTATCATAGTGCTTATAAAAGAGTGAGTAGAACCAAGATCAAGCAATGAATATAAAGAGTACGAATATAACTCAATGGTACCTGCAATGACATCAGGTTCATCCTCCTCTTCCCTGCTCCTCACATGATACATCTGGGCAAGGGCTTTGGATTCTTGCTTGTTAGACGTTTTCCCCGAGCCACTTGGTCTCCCAAAGGTCCCCGATGATCCTTGCTTTGATCCTTTACCTTGCAAGGATTAAGCAGGAGAGGCAGCAGTAGTCGGTGCAGCTGTAGATTTGGTTGCATCCAGTGGGTAGTCACGAATGAAATGACCATGCTCACCACAATAATAGCAGGCTCCAATTTGCTTTCGGCACTAGCCCCCTGGTGTTTATTCTAGTAGTAGTTGCAAACTGGGGGTTGAGTGCTTCGATTCGAACCTCTAGTGCTATCCATGGATGCGACCTTAAAAAAGGATTGAATCACATATTGAGGCCTATCAATATTCCCAGAACGGGAAGGTTGTGGATAAATATTTTGTTTAGGGCCTTGATACTTTCCTTTCTTGTTCCATTTGGGATGTCAGGAATCATCCCTGAACCTTGTAGAGTGTTAGGATGTTCTTTAAATATGAGCGCAAGTGCACACTCTTGTCAAGTTATAGTATAAAAGATACCGTCTCCCACAAGGATTGGACAGCTTATTCGAATTGCAATTCCTGCACAGAAAATAAATGAACAAGTAATTTTAGTTTATAAAAGAATTAAAAGTAAATAAAGCACAAGCAATTGATAGAAGAGATCGGGGTGATAGAATGGGTCAGGTTATGCTGCTTAGTAGTGCGAAACTGCGTTGAATAGGTTAAGTTGCTTTGCGCTGCCAGACTTTGCTACCTCAGCGATGGATGGTAGATTGGCTGCTACGACACTTTCGCTGCCTCGTTAGTGGAACGGGCGATTGGCTCAGCGGAAAACTGGACAGACCTTCAAGGCTTGACATAACGCTTCGGTAATGATCTCGCTTATGTCTAAGTCAGGATGTTGTTGTTGCCCACTGCAGATAATACACGTCACGGAGTGAATCTTGTAAAGACAGCAACCTTGGTTCGTCCTCTCTTAGCCGCCTTAAAATCGCACCTATGTCTAGGCCGAATTGATCAACATCTGATTAGGATGAGGATCGTACTTATCCCTTTCGTGAGTTCGACTCTCTCGATATCGAATAAATAGATAGTTAACAACTAATCTTTCAAACTTAATTGAAAATTATGAAGAGCATGGAATAAGAAAACCTTGAAGTTTTATTGTAAAAACAAACTTAATTCCTAAACAATCATTCTCAAACTAGTTTACAACATAACCCAAACCCAAGAGAAAATTTAGAACATAATGGCGGCAAGAAAACCTAGACTATGCCCAAAGGAAAACCTAAGATGTCTGAAATTACAAAATATGTTGAGTATATATAGGCGTTAGCTAGGCCAAGTCCTTCTTGGAGTAGAAGTCTTCAAAGTAGCTTTTGCATTAAATGCAACCTTTAATTCTTACTTCTTTGAGTTGAATGTGGACTCCTTCTCGTTGCCTTGCACCGCAAGTTACCTTGATCTCCTCTTTCGGCGGCTCTGTCTACTGCTTCAAGCGTTAGAAAATTGAGTGGATGGCATCGTTGGAATTTTGGATTTTCTGCTATACAAATCACACTCCAATTCTCCAATTCCTCAGCTTTCTGCCCTGGGCGATAAGTATGGCGGCGGCGGCTACTCGACAGCACTTCTCTCTGTCTGGAACTGCATCAATACAGCTCCTTGGTCTGCTGTTTCTGCATCCTCTCCTCTGGTTTGTCCTCCTCCTAAAAACTTCTAGCCCTGAAATGCAAACTAAACTAAAACAACATCTTTTCCTTACAAAATTAAAGATATTCAACATAAACAGGGTAAAATAAAGAATACTATAAATATGCAATGCATGAACCTAAATATGCCTAAAATGTACTTAAGAACATAAATAATATGAGATGGAAAGCATATAAAATATAAGACTAATGAGCACTTTACACACCCCCAAACTCAAACTATTGCTTGTCCTCAAGCAATGCAAACCTAAACATACTTGCCCTTGCACCAATCAGAAAGAAAAAATTGCTTTAAACTTGATTTAGCACCTCAAGGCCGTGGCACCTACATTATATTAGTGAAAGGAGAAGAGCATAAATTACCTCAAAATTAAACTATAATGTCAGTGCAGTGTGTGCAGAAATTGTGTACAGGCTGAATCTAAAGAATATTCCAAGTAAACAAGGATGTTGTCACGGTATATAAGGTTGCTGCCGAGGCAGCATAATTTAGCCCATTTTATAATCATGGCAGTAAGGGCTTCACCTCATCACAACTACTCTTCTAGGTCTGAAATTAAGATATGAGCAAACTACAAAACCCTGAACCCATTGAGTAGAGTCATCTCGTGAAGACTTTCATTCACTCTTGCTAATTTTTCCGTCACTTCAAAGATTTTCATATTCATGGACTTTGATAGCAGCGGAGTGTCCTTGCACATGATTCTTCCTAGAGCCAGTTTCGGGCACCTCTAGGGAAGACTATGTTTACCAGAAATTCTAAGAAATTCAGCAAGTAACAGTAGTATTTTTAATTTTTGGCATTAATAGAAAAAAATCTAAGTTTACTTCATGCTTTCCCCAAAATTAAGGTCCTTTTAATTGGTGCGAAAAATTTAAAGTTGGCTATCCTATCATAGGCACAAGTTCTAACAAACTTTTTCTTTTGATTAACTTTTTAAGGCAAGTACAATGCAATCTATATGCTACTAGAATATGCCTAAATATATGAGAGCTACATGTAAAGTGTCTAAAAGTCTTATTTTATTTACCCTTTTTACTCATATTATTGTTAAATTTAGGTACATTTTAGTTGCATAATTAGGCATTAATGCATATTCACATAATTTCCTTCACCGTTAAGCTTGATTACATATTTTAGTGTATTTTGTGGAAAATGTGTTGTTTTGGTATGTATTTTGGTGCATGCAGGAAAATTGCCCTCCAGAACCCGCCGCAACAGTAGGGTATCACCAAAACCCGTCTCGGTAACAAGGTGCCACTGGAACCCACCGCGACAGTAGGGTGCCACCAGAACCCACCGCGGCAGCATGGGAGAAGAATGATTAGAGGAGGAGAAATTTGAGGAGCTGATGCTGAGGAAGCAAACCAAGGAGTTGTACTGAAGCAGTTCAATTCAAAGAAAGACGCTGCCGAGCGCCTGCCGTCGCCATATTTGCCGCCCAAGGCAGCAATTTAGAGAATTGGTGAATTGGAGTGCGATTGGAAGAGCATAATTTTTTGAGTCCAATGAGCCCATCCACACAATTTATTGATGCCGAAAACTGCGGACATAGCTGTCGAAGGAGGAAATCAAGATGACTTGTGGTGCAAGGCAACGAGAAGAAGTCCATATTCAACTCGAAGAAGTCAGAATTAAAGGTTGCATTTAATGCAAAATCTACTTTGAAGACTACTACTCCAATGAGGACTTGTCCTAGCTAATGCCTATATATACTCGACATATTCTATAATTGTAGACAACTTAGGTTTTCCTTAGGCATAGTTTAGGTTTTCTTGCCGCCATTATGTTCTAAATTCTCTTTTGGGTTTGGGTTATGTTGTAAACTAGTGTGAAAACAGTTGTTTAGGAATTAAGTTTGTTTTTGCAATAAAACTTCAAGGTTTGCTTATTCCATGCTCTTCATAGTTTTCAATTAAGTTCGAAAGATTAGTTGTTTACTATCCATTTGTTCGGTATTGAGAGAGTCGAACTCACGAAATGAGTAAGTACAGTCCTCACTCTAATCAAGTGTTGATTAATTCGGCCTAGACATAGGTACTAGTTTAAAGCGGCTAAAAGAGAGCAAACCAGTGTTGCTATCTTTGCAAGATTCACACTGTGACGGGTATCATCTGCAGTGGGTAAAAAGAATATTCTAACTTAGACATAAGCATAATCAATATCGAAGCTTTCTGTCGAGCCTTGAAGGTCTGCCGAGTTTGCCACCGAACCATTCGTCCGTTCCACTGCCGAGGCAGCGAAAGCGTCAAAGCAGCCAATCTGCCATCCCCCGCCGTGGCAGCAAAGTTTGGCAGCGCAAAGAAACTTAACCTATTCAACGCAGTCTCACACTAGGGAGAAGCATAATCTGACCCAACCTATCACCCTAATCTTTTCTTTAATTACTTGTGTTTTATTTACTTTTAATTCTTTTATAAACTAAACTTAATTGTACATTTAAATTTCTTCGTGCAGGAATTACAATTCGAGTAAGTTGTCCAATCCCTGTGGGAGACGATATATTTTATACTATAACTTGACATGAGTTTGCACTTGCGCTCATATTTAAAGAATATATAAATGCTCTACACGTTTTTGGCACCGTTGTCGGGGATTGGTAACAGCAAAATTCGTTTTAATTTTTCTACACTCTTAATTCTATTTGCATTTAATTTTAGTTGAAAAAAACTATGTGGGAAAGTGCTTATTCAGGTGCCCCACGAGTTAAGGGCATCAATATTTGGGAAAGTTCTTGCGAATTTGGTAAAGGCAATCATGCATTCGAAAGTTGCCCTCAACTTTTTACAACGGACATGTCAAGGAAAACCACGCATGAATGGTTGCCTGAATATGAACAACATATGCCGCCGCAGCAGCAACATGGATAGCTGATGCCGCTGCCGCAGTTTCCACCACAGCAGCAAGATTTTTCATGGTATGATCAAAAATCTCAAAAAAATTAACATAACAGTTTTGCTTCAGAAATTGACGCGCCCTGGCAATATAGTTATTATCAAGAGCAATCAAAATCCTTGGGGGACACACTTCAAACTTTCCTCGCACTCATGCATAAAGTGTCAACTTCTATGGACGCCACCATCGCTAAGATGGATGCACGTCTGAGCAATTCAGTTCTCATTAATGTTATAGATGAACCACAACAATTAAGGGATATTGATGTCCCATGACAAGAGGACGAAGAACAATGCGAAGAAAGATCTCTGATGTGTGAGGAACAACTAGAACCTCCAAGCCAAGCGGATGAACAACATTGCTCGGACTGCAAGGTTGACAGCTGTTTTGGCAGCTACTTAGCTCCCTGCCCTAAAGACGAACATAGTAGTAAAAGGACAACAACTGAACAAAGCAATGCCACAACAACACCTAGTGAGTTTGAGAAAGGAATTGATGATGCCACAACAACATCACCTGCCTAGATAACCATGCCCGCCTCGGCAACTATGGATTATATATATTTACAGGAGCCGACGCTGGTAGATTTAAGGCCATCAAAGTCTCTACTGATGGCGATCTTTGAAGGGTCTAAAGCAAACAGTTTTGGGAGTCCTGAAACTTTATAGAATATTGAGTTTTCCCTTGACATGCATAGCATCATGACAGAAGACTGTCACAACAACTAGTTGTTGCAGCTGCTGCCTCGGCAGCAAAAGCAACTTTCAACCATAACGAACTTCGACAAAGATGATGTAACTACATGGTTAGATAGTGATATAATTTTTCCTAATCACATGTTCATACCTTCAGGAATAGAAACAAGAAGGAAGGTTCACATGGACTACAAGGTAACGAGGAAGAAGGATCCTCCACCATGAGAATAATCAATCGGTTGAGGGTGTGGGTGGATTACAAGAAGTATCGAAAACGAACCTCTCAAGCTCGAACAGACAAGGGAGTAGTTACTTTAGGAGATGAATGCCAATGCACTCCTTGAGTAACATAATTATTATTTTTATCTTCCACATTTTTATGCTTTCATAGACTTAGAATTTTTAAATTTTCAGTTTTTATTTCTTTTTGCATTTTATTATTTTATTGTGTTTTTTCTTCATCTTGCAAATAAAATTCAATCGTCTCACAACCTATCAATGGCCACAACCAGCAACCAACAAGCCTTCCAGAGAATTTCGACAGAGGCACTTGAGCAACATCATCGATGAAAATTTGCAGCCCGATAGTACTGATGATGCCGTCCAACTCATGCCGCTCGGTAGTACTGAAGCTGCCAAACAGACCACAATACCAACAATACTCCCTCATCATCTCCGAAACCAGCTCAATAGAATTGAAAGGCAGCAACTCCGATTTATGCAATAGACTAGCGATGTTCCCAGACAGTGCAGTCCGGTTCCCCATATTTCCTACTGAAATACTTGCACGTCATCACCCGCCCTGGCAACGCAGATCAACGCCACTGCAACTACAACTGCCCATGAATGCCAAGGTAACGACTACACGTGGTTCGACTAGCAGATACACAGCTTCGATAACTACACAAGCAAACATGGCCCGAAGGAAATTCATCATGCAAGGTGACGACCTTTTTGACTAACTCATTTATTATTCTCATGCATTGAGGACAATGCTCCTCTCGAGTTTGGGGGGTTAGCACTCATTTTTTGTAGGCATAACTAGTGCATTTAGGTTGCATAATGTATGTGCCTTTAAAAATTAACAAAAAGAAAAAAAACAAATTGTTATAACTTGTGCCTATGATAGGATAGCCGATTAATTTATTTTCGCACCAAATTAAAATTGAACTTAATTTTGGGAAAAGTTTGAATAACTTGTAATTTTTTCTATAATTGCCAAAAATTAAAAACACAACTGTTACTTGCTGAATTTGATTGAATATCTGGTGAACTCTACCTGCTTTATCTTTAGAATTCTTTGCAAAATTCTAACAATGGTTGCAGGCAGCCGCCGAGGCAGAAAACAAAATCAGGAAAAGTAAAGCACTGCCAAGACAGTGAAAAAAAGAAAAATTGTTGTTTTACCCTAGAGGTGCCCAAAACAGGCTCTAGGAAGAATCATGTGCCAAGGATACTCCGTTGCTATCAAAGTCCATGAATATAAAAATTTTGCAGTGACGGACAAATTAGCATGAGTGAATGAAAGTCTTCACGGGATGACTCTGCTCAAAGGGTTCGTGGTTTTGTAGTATGCTCCTATCTTAATTTCATACCTAGAGAGTAGTTGTGATGAGCTGAAACTCTTATTGCCATGATTAAATAATTGTGTTACCCCTGCATCAACCTTATATATCGTAACAACATCTTTGTTTCTTTAAAGTATTCTGCATATTCAGCCTGTACGCAGTCCTGCACACACTGCACTGGCATTATAGATTAATTCTGAATTATTTCTTGTTCTTTCCCCTATCACTAATATAGTGTAGGTGCCATGGCCTTGAGGTACGAAATCAAGTTAAAATAGGTTTTTCTTTCTGATTAATATAAGGGCAAGTCTAGTCAGGTTTGCATTGCTTGAGGACATGTAACACCCCAATTTTGGGCTTAGAAGTTTTGGGTTTGGACCGGACCGGTCGAGTTGCGGTTCGAATATAAAAGGTGATTTTTAGGAAAGCCTAGTTCGGGTTGCATTAAAAATATGGGAAAATGTCTTAAAATTCTCTTTTATTATATGTAAGAGTTTGGTGAAAGCAATTTTACAAAAGGTGGTTTGGAAGAGTGACATTTTGGGTTAGTGACCAAAATGTAATTTTTGAAAACTGTGTGACTGTTTTAAAAAGGATTGAAACTTTGAATCTTTAAGGAGCTATTTATCCAATAGGAGTTTCTCCAGATTTTTCTAAAATATTAAAGGTTTAATTAATGATTTTTAAATAAAAGTAAAGGGAGGGAAGATATTTTGGCATTTTCTAACTAACTTTCCAAATTTCCATTTTTCTTTTCTCTCATCTTTTCTCTCAAACCAAACACATTTCTCCAGAGCTTTTCCCTCTGATTTTGTCATCTAAATAACTCATTTCAATCCTCTTTTGATCTCTAATCATCTCTTCAACAAAACCTTAGCAATTGCTATTTGGATTTTCAAGAATTTGGTTCCAAAAAGGGAGAAACTCAAGTTTGGAGGTAAGAACGTCCTTCTCCTCTAAACTCTTAGTTCTTTACTGAAATTCCCAAGTTCTCAATCCTTGATTTGTGATTTATTTAAGGTTTTACAATTGTAATCTTGATCTTGGCTTTAAAATGCAAGATTTGCTTGATTTTGATGAAATTTCGTATGATCTGATTGGGCAGTGTTTTGAGGTGTCAATTTGATGTTAAATGAATGTTTAATTGATGAGAAATTGAGGTTTAATCAATGCAATCCCGAATAGGTTAATTTTCCTAAGTTTTGCTTGAGTTTTTGGTTGTTTTTGGAGTGATCTTGATGATCTGTTATAGCTGGAGGTATAAAGACGTGGTTAGATCCTTTTTGGATGTTAATTGATGTTTAAAAATGGTTAGAAGTGATGGATCTTGGCTGGGTTAAGTTTTGGAAGTGTTTGGAGGTGATTTCGGTTGTGTTTGGTAGCCGAAATGTTGGATTTGTGTAGAGCAGCGAGTTGAGTTGTGTGGCTGGTGTTTTTAATGCATAATGATGCATTAATCCTTTGTTGTTGTGTGCTTGAAACAGGGGAGATTGATCCGTGAGCATTAGAGGTGGTGTGGAAGGTTTCGGATGCTTGGAAGGCTTGTTGGCTAGCCTTGTTTTGTGTATCGGTGAGTGAAGTTGGGTTTTCAGCTTTTAAACCAAGGTTCGAAGGTTTTGGGAGCTTAGTTTAAGTCTAAACAACTTTGCTAAGCTCAAGAGTAAGTAAATGGATTTCTCTCTTGGTTTGTGTTGTGAATTGGTTTTTAAAGCATTTGTGATTGATGGATGCAATGCATGTGATTTGCATGTTTTAAATTCTGTTTTGGAAGCATATTATAGCATGATTTAATGTTGGTTTTGAAAGCCATGTGAGAAGGATGCTCAAGGTAAGAGATCCTTGGTTTACATTGAAATTGTGGAATTTATGCATAGTGTTGCATGTTGTTTAATGGCTTTGAGTAATGCTTCAAAACCAGTGGATTGATGATGGTAAATGGTGGTTTTTGCATTTTGGTTATGCTTGTAAATCAATGGATTAATGTGGTAAGATGGTTATATTGGCAAGTGATGTAAATGGTTCTTGGTTACTTGAATCGGATATAGTTAGCCGGCTATAGGATTGGGTGCACCGTGAATAAAGTCGCCTTGGATGTGAAGTGGTTGTGAGTGAACCGGTAACTCCATCCAAGTACACTAACGAGATGGTTAAGAACACCGTGGTGGTTAAAATTCCATGGGTGGGTCTTGTGTAAGCAAAGGTTATAATGGTGGTTAAAATTCCATTTGAGGACCTTGTGCTTGTTAAGATCACAATGGTGGTGTAAAGTCCATGTGTGGATCTTGTGTAGGGTGTCCCGGATCTCGTTAGTGATGTTATACAACTACCAATGGATAATGTTAAGGTTATATGGTGGTTAAAATTCCATATGGGAACCTTGTGAATGTTAAGGTTATATGGTGGTTAAAATTCCATATGGGAACCTTGTAAATGTTAAGGTCATATGGTGGTTAAAATTCCATATGAGGACCTTGTGTGTGGTAAGGTCAAATGGTGGTTAAAATTCCATTTGGGAACCTTGGATTGGTAGTGTGTATGAAGCGTGGGGACAACGCTTGTGATCCGCGTATCCGATTGGATGTTGAGTTGAAAAGTGGTTTTGGTTTATCACTTGGAAGCCAATATAATGTTCTTGAATATAATGAAGCATGAGATGCTTGAACGATGCATGGTTGCATGAGAAGTGTGTAATGTACTATGAATGCATGTTTACTTGTTAGTTGAACAAGTGTTGATTATCTATTGAGAATGGTGCATGTGTACATGAAATCTCTTTAGTGCATTGAAGTCTTGCGAAGACTTGTTTTTAAAGGCATGTGATGCAAATGTTGATGATGTGGTTCATATGTTGCATTTGTTTAATGCACGTGTTAGATTGAATGAGTAAGTAGTTTTTTTTAAAGGTTTCTTGCTTTAAAATGATATTCAAGTATGAGAAAGGTATGATGTGATGTGGAAGTGTTTTCCAAGGATTTTGTATTTAACCTTGCATATGATGTTCATGCATGGAATTGTTAAATTGATGGTTTTGCAAGTTTGTGCTTTGAAAAGGGTTTACTTAGCTTTTCTGAGCTAAGGGTTGGTTTTCATGTTTGAGCAATGCATGATTTTAAGCATGTTGTTGAAAAGGGTTTTCAAACTTTGCTTTGGTTTATCGAATCGAGTTTGCTTCTAAAAGTGGTTTTATGACTCGCTGCATTGATGGTGTTTTAGTTTTGAGCATTCCTCACTAAGCATTATGTGCTTACGCTCCTTTTTGTCCATCAATGCAGATATTTGAAGTTGGAACAGCGAGAAGCAAGGGATTCAAGGAAAGCTCCACTTGAGATGTATGTCTCGGTTAATAGCTATAGATAATAAAGGCAATGGGGGGAGAATCTCTTATGTTGATGTTTAATGAGATTGTGTATGTTGGAAAAGTTTGGTTTATGTTTTTGAATCATGTGGATTAATGTTGCAACGTTTGAATCTTCTTATGCTTAAGTTGTTATGCTATGCTTTTTGTTTTAAAAGCATGAATGAGTATCGAATGTGTTTAATGAGTTGGTGCACCTAGGGTGGTCTTGTATCTAGATTTTGATGCAATTATGTCCCTTGTATGTTGAATGACTTGCTGGTGTGATTTGGTTGCTTTCGGAGCATGTTTGGTGGGTCAATGTGTATTTAACCAGCAAAATTGCTGCAATCTGGGCAGGTCGTTTCGGTACGAGTGCTATCGTTTCGGAACGGGGGTCTGAAATGGCCAGGGCGTTTCGAAACGGGAGGAATCGTTCCGGAACGAAAATGCTACTGCCAGACCCTGTTTCGGTACCAGTTTCGGAACAGTCCCGCGTTTCGGAACGGGTCCTACCTGTTCCGGAACACCCGACCGTTGGGCACTGGAATAGTTGGTTAAATGTTTTGAAACCTTTGCGTTTTGGTCCTGAATCTTGTTTTTGCAATTGAATGAGTTTGAGATGTCCGTTTGAGCTGAAATTTGGCAGTGAAGCATGAAACATGACTAATTTCATATTGGTAACTTTTAATTGGGTTAAGTCCCTGTAATTTTCAGAATTTACAAATTGGTCCCTAAAGTCTTAACTTGTGCAATTGGGTCCCTGAATGTTCTCTGATGGTTATGATCTTTGAGTATGATGATCTTGTGAACATGTCTAGGGTTAATATGCATCTAGAGAAGTTTTAAAAAAGAAAAAAAGGGTCGTTAATCAAGGTTGACTTTCGGGTTGACTTTGGTTTTCCCCGTGTAAACTTCTTAATTCGGTTCAACCGTCTGGGCCGGGTTAAGGGGGTTACTTTTGGTGGTATCAGAGCTGAGTTGCGAATGCTTGGGGAAAATGGTAAATTGTTATAATATGTGCTTGATGTATATATCTGATGTGTGGTTGGAAGCCGGTTTAAATGCGTGTTTTTGAGCGAATTGATGATGTTTTTAACATGCTTCTTGGTTATGAATCTCCGTTGAGCTGATTTTATGAATGATGAAAGTGTAATGGGTATGATATGTTGATATTATGCTGTTGTGGGTGAATGTTGTTTGATGAGAGCATGATCTAAGTATGTGGATTGATATGCTTGATGTTGTGATGTCCATGTTTTTGTTGACTGTTATGTCATGTAAAAGGGGAGAATTTGGGATACCCACTGCCTTATTATTATAGCTATTATGTTATTTTGGAGTTGGAGTTTGAATCCTTGCTTAAAGCTGGTCTGACTGATTTGTTTGTTTTGTTGTGATTGTTTGCTGTTAATAGTATGGCGAAATCGATGAAAGAATGGCAGTTGGGTGAGATGGTTGCTGCTTTAGAGCAGGTTGTTAAGGCGTGGAATTCACCTTTTAATGGAGGTGTTTCGTCTCAGTCTTCTGTGCCTGGAGTTGAGGTAGTAAGGCAGGAGGAAGAAGTTGGTTCTGTGATGAAGAGTTCATCACCTGTTGTTCAAAAGGTGTTGGGAACATCTCAGGCTGTGGTAGAAGTAAAGTTTGTAGACGTGCTGGCTGTGGGATGTGTGGGTTTGTCGAAATAGCGTTTGCATGATTTGGGAGCTGTGGAGTATCATGGTTCGACACCTGAGACGTTCGAGGCCTGGTTGGCCAATGTAATTCTGATTTTGGATCAGGAAGGTTGTGATTATGCCTGTAAGCTGGGAAGTGTTGTTTCATTGATGTTGGAGGACGCATGTGCCTGGTGGACATCTGTGGCGGTGGCATCGCACATCCACGATATAGATTGGGACTTCTTTGTGTCTGCCTTTTATGAAAGGTATCTTGGATAGAAATTCCCAAGGGTTAAGCAATGTGATGGTGTGGTTTCAGTTTGTGAAGGTGAGAAAAGTTTAAGCAAGAGAGTTGTGGGTATTGACCTCGTGAGCGGTCAGCGTGAGTGGCTACGTGATAGAAGGTTTTGCTTGAATCGAAGCTTGGAGGGTAGTGCAAATATGGGGCAAGTGCTGCTTGATCAAGGAGTGGAAGCTCAGCTACCGGTGTGTGACCGTTGTGGAAGGCGCCATGTTGGGGGTTGTTGGGGCGCAGGTGTTTGTTGGAACTGTGGTTCTAAAGAGCATGTGAAGCGTGATTGTCCTCATGTGGTGAGATCAGCTTCTGTGGTAACAGAAGGGTCTCTAAAGGGCCGTGGGCATGGCCGAGACAAAATTCGAAGGTGGCAGGAAGGGCGGAAAGGTGTGAGGAGCTTGGAGAATGAAATCTGTTGAAAATGTGGGTCTGCTGGGCATATGAGACGTAATTGTTTGAAGTTGGCTCGGGATAGTCAGGGTTCTTTACCGCAAGAAGATGGTGTTGACCTTAGTGTGTTAGCTGATGCTGCAGCGGTGCGGTTGGAGAATGATGGTTCTGCGAGGAAGAGAGCTCGTCTGTTGAAGCTCCGGGGCAATGAGGTGTTTTCAGGTAACCTTGCTAAGTAACCTTTGCCTAGTTATCTTAGTTTGGTTTCAGTTGGTTTTTCCTTGCGTTATGGGTATGGTCTCGTTGCTAGCATGTTGGGGTAGTAGTTGTTGTTGTTTGAAAACAACTTTAGTGTGAAGAGGGCTTTAGTGAGTATCTTGTGGATAATGAGTTGCTAGAATGATGGAGTTAGACAAGTTAGAAGTGAGATAGGAGGTTGTTTTTAGACGGATTATGAGGATGTTATTGGTGGGTGTGAACTGACATACATGCACAGTTAAAATCATTTGTTATATGCTATATTATATATGTACTGGTCCATGCATACATGTGACATGACATTAGAGGTTTTGCATACATGTACATCAGGCATTGATAGGGCATATTGGTGACCATGCATACGAGCGTTCACACTCGCTAATAATTAATCGGGTCTGTTGGTGTTGTGATAGGGTTAGGTTGGATGATGGGTTTAGAGGTTGTGTTGGTGCTAGGAGAATGTTAGAAGTAGTGGAGGGTATTAAGCAAGTTGTTAGTAATAGTGAGTGCGATATAGCATGTTGGTAGAAGGAAAGTGTTTGTTGCTTAATGGGCTTAGTGGTGTGGTGGTGAGGAGATTGCTGGTTGAAGTTAGAACCGATCAGGAGATTTTGAATAGCTAGTAGAAGTGGTAGTTCCCTGGTGTTAAGTGATGTTGCAGGTTAGTGGTTGTGTTCCCAGAGTGCTGAGGTAACTTGGCATTTATGTTGTAGTAGAAGGGTTGTTTTTGTAGGTGAGGGTTCGTAGCAACCTTCGAGGAGTTGAGAAGATGTTATGTATGTTTAAGTTGGGCGGTGTTCTAGTAAGGCAAGTGTTGTGGTCAAAGCTTGAAGTGGAAAGGTAATGTAAGATCGAAGGCCATTGTTGGTTGGAAGGGTTCTTGTGAGAAGTGGTTGGCTGGTTGTGAGCAAGTAAATTCCTTCAGAAGTCAGCTGGTTGTGTAAAGGAACGGCTGGCGGAGTCAAGGTTGGGGTTTTGTGATGTAATTTTTGGATATTGGATGAGTAGTCCTGTGAGTCGTTATGGTAATGATAGCGGCGGATGTGAAGGAATGTCAGCTTTATGTTGAGAAGTTTGGGTAAGCAGTTGATGCTTAAAGATTTTTGCTTGTTGGGAGAATCTTTGAAAGAGGTTGGGGAGTTTGCAAGGAGTTTTAAAAGCAATGAAGGTTGTGGGTTGCATAGTGACTGATATGGGTTGGTTGGTGTTACTGTGTGTGAACAAGTTTTGGGAATTGTGAGTTAAGGTGGTAAATGCTGTATAAGTTTGAGGTTCTTCAGGTTGTTGTTGGGGCTATGTGTAGTCCGGATGTGTGAAAGGTTAAGTTGTGCTTAACTTTGAGTGTTCTGGAATTTGGGAACAGTATGTGGTGGTGTTGAATTTGGGTGGAGTTTTGTGAGGAGAGTGTTCAGTGGTGGTTAAGTCTCTTGTGTTGCCTTGCGTGTTGCTTTGAGAAGTTTGGTTGTTCTCTTTTCGCCAGTTGAAATTTCGAGGACGAAATTTCTTAAGGGGGGAGAGTTGTAACACCCCAATTTTGGGCTTAGAAGTTTTGGGTTTGGACCGGACCGGTCGGGTTGCGGTTCGAATATAAAAGGTGATTTTTAGGAAAGCCTAGTTCGGGTTGCATTAAAAATATGGAAAAATGTCTTAAAATTCTCTTTTATTATATGTAAGAGTTTGGTGAAAGCAATTTTACAAAAGGTGGTTTGGAAGAGTGACATTTTGGGTTAGTGACCAAAATGTAATTTTTGAAAACTGTGTGACTGTTTTAAAAAGGATTGAAACTTTGAATCTTTAAGGAGCTATTTATCCAATAGGAGTTTCTCCAGATTTTTCTAAAATATTAAAGGTTTAATTAATGGTTTTTAAATAAAAGTAAAGGGAGGGAAGATATTTTGGCATTTTCTAACTAACTTTCCAAATTTCCATTTTTCTTTTCTCTCATCTTTTCTCTCAAACCAAACACATTTCTCCAGAGCTTTTCCCTCTGATTTTGTCATCTAAATAACTCATTTCAATCCTCTTTTGATCTCTAATCATCTCTTCAACAAAACCTTAGCAATTGCTATTTGGATTTTCAAGAATTTGGTTCCAAAAAGGGAGAAACTCAAGTTTGGAGGTAAGAACGTCCTTCTCCTCTAAAATCTTAGTTCTTTACTGAAATTCCCAAGTTCTCAATCCTTGATTTGTGATTTATTTAAGGTTTTACAATTGTAATCTTGATCTTGGCTTTAAAATGCAAGATTTGCTTGATTTTGATGAAATTTCGTATGATCTGATTGGGCAGTGTTTTGAGGTGTCAATTTGATGTTAAATGAATGTTTAATTGATGAGAAATTGAGGTTTAATCAATGCAATCCCGAATAGGTTAATTTTCCTAAGTTTTGCTTGAGTTTTTGGTTGTTTTTGGAGTGATCTTGATGATCTGTTATAGCTGGAGGTATAAAGACGTGGTTAGATCCTTTTTGGATGTTAATTGATGTTTAAAAATGGTTAGAAGTGATGGATCTTGGCTGGGTTAAGTTTTGGAAGTGTTTGGAGGTGATTTCGGTTGTGTTTGGTAGCCGAAATGTTGGATTTGTGTAGAGCAGCGAGTTGAGTTGTGTGGCTGGTGTTTTTAATGCATAATGATGCATTAATCCTCTGTTGTTGTGTGCTTGAAATAGGGGAGATTGATCCGTGAGCATTAGAGGTGGTGTGGAAGGTTTCGGATGCTTGGAAGGCTTGTTGGCTAGCCTTGTTTTGTGTATCGGTGAGTGAAGTTGGGTTTTCAGCTTTTAAACCAAGGTTCGAAGGTTTTGGGAGCTTAGTTTAAGTCTAAACAACTTTACTAAGCTCAAGAGTAAGTAAATGGATTTCTCTCTTGGTTTGTGTTGTGAATTGGTTTTTAAAGCATTTGTGATTGATGGATGCAATGCATGTGATTTGCATGTTTTAAATTATGTTTTGGAAGCATATTATAGCATGATTTAATGTTGGTTTTGAAAGCCATGTGAGAAGGATGCTCAAGGTAAGAGATCCTTGGTTTTTTACATTGAAATTGTGGAATTTATGCATAGTGTTGCATGTTGTTTAATGGCTTTGAGTAATGCTTCAAAACCAGTGGATTGATGATGGTAAATGGTGGTTTTTGCATTTTGGTTATGCTTGTAAATCAATGGATTAATGTGGTAAGATGGTTATATTGGCAAGTGATGTAAATGGTTCTTGGTTACTTGAATCGGATATAGTTAGCCGGCTATAGGATTGGGTGCACCGTGAATAAAGTCGCCTTGGATGTGAAGTGGTTGTGAGTGAACCGGTAACTCCATCCAAGTACACTAACGAGATGGTTAAGAACACCGTGGTGGTTAAAATTCCATGGGTGGGTCTTGTGTAAGCAAAGGTTATAATGGTGGTTAAAATTCCATTTGAGGACCTTGTGCTTGTTAAGATCACAATGGTGGTGTAAAGTCCATGTGTGGATCTTGTGTAGGGTGTCCCGGATCTCGTTAGTGATGTTATACAACTACCAATGGATAATGTTAAGGTTATATGGTGGTTAAAATTCCATATGGGAACCTTGTGAATGTTAAGGTTATATGGTGGTTAAAATTCCATATGGGAACCTTGTAAATGTTAAGGTCATATGGTGGTTAAAATTCCATATGAGGACCTTGTGTGTGGTAAGGTCAAATGGTGGTTAAAATTCCATTTGGGAACCTTGGATTGGTAGTGTGTATGAAGCGTGGGGACAACGCTTGTGATCCGCGTATCCGATTGGATGTTGAGTTGAAAAGTGGTTTTGGTTTATCACTTGGAAGCCAATATAATGTTCTTGAATATAATGAAGCATGAGATGCTTGAACGATGCATGGTTGCATGAGAAGTGTGTAATGTACTATGAATGCATGTTTACTTGTTAGTTGAACAAGTGTTGATTATCTATTGAGAATGGTGCATGTGTACATGAAATCTCTTTAGTGCATTGAAGTCTTGCGAAGACTTGTTTTTAAAGGCATGTGATGCAAATGTTGATGATGTGGTTCATATGTTGCATTTGTTTAATGCACGTGTTAGATTGAATGAGTAAGTGGTTTTTTAAAGGTTTCTTGCTTTAAAATGATATTCAAGTATGAGAAAGGTATGATGTGATGTGGAAGTGTTTTCCAAGGATTTTGTATTTAACCTTGCATATGATGTTCATGCATGGAATGGTTAAATTGATGGTTTTGCAAGTTTGTGCTTTGAAAAGGGTTTACTTAGCTTTTCTGAGCTAAGGGTTGATTTTCATGTTTGAGCAATGCATGATTTTAAGCATGTTGTTGAAAAGGGTTTTCAAACTTTGCTTTGGTTTATCGAATCGAGTTTGCTTCTAAAAGTGGTTTTATGACTCGCTGCATTGATGGTGTTTTAGTTTTGAGCATTCCTCACTAAGCATTATGTGCTTACGCTCCTTTTTGTCCATCAATGCAGATATTTGAAGTTGGAACAGCGAGAAGCAAGGGATTCAAGGAAAGCTCCACTTGAGATGTATGTCTCGGTTAATAGCTATAGATAATAAAGGCAATGGGGGGAGAATCTCTTATGTTGATGTTTAATGAGATTGTGTATGTTGGAAAAGTTTGGTTTATGTTTTTGAATCATGTGGATTAATGTTGCAACGTTTGAATCTTCTTATGCTTAAGTTGTTATGCTATGCTTTTTGTTTTAAAAGCATGAATGAGTATCGAATGTGTTTAATGAGTTGGTGCACCTAGGGGTGGTCTTGTATCTAGATTTTGATGCAATTATGTCCCTTGTATGTTGAATGACTTGCTGGTGTGATTTGGTTGCTTTCGGAGCATGTTTGGTGGGTCAATGTGTATTTAACCAGCAAAATTGCTGCAATCTGGGCAGGTCGTTTCGGAACGAGTGCTATCGTTTCGGAACGGGGGTCTGAAATGGCCAGGGCGTTTCGAAACGGGAGGAATCGTTCCGGAACGAAAATGCTACTGCCAGACCCTGTTTCGGTACCAGTTTCGGAACAGTCCCGTGTTTCGGAACGGGTCCTACCTGTTCCGGAACACCCGACCGTTGGGCACTGGAATAGTTGGTTAAACGTTTTGAAACCTTTGCGTTTTGGTCCTGAATCTTGTTTTTGCAATTGAATGAGTTTGAGATGTCCGTTTGAGCTGAAATTTTGAAGTGAAGCATGAAACATGACTAATTTCATATTGGTAACTTTTAATTGGGTTAAGTCCCTGTAATTTTCAGAATTTACAATTTGGTCCCTAAAGTCTTAACTTGTGCAATTGGGTCCCTGAATGTTCTCTGATGGTTATGATCTTTGAGTATGATGATCTTGTGAACATGTCTAGGGTTAATATGCATCTAGAGAAGTTTTAAAAAAGAAAAAAAAAGGTCGTTAATCAAGGTTGACTTTGGTTTTCCCCGTGTAAACTTCTTAATTCGGTTCAACCGTCTGGGCCGGGTTAAGGGGGTTACAGGACAAGCAATAGTTCGAGTTTGGGTTGTGTAAAGTGTCTAAAAGTCTTATTTTATTTACCCTTTTTACTCATATTATTGTTAGATTAGGCACATTTTAGTTGCATAATTAGGCATTAATGCATATTCTCATAATTTCCTTCACCATTAAGCTTCATTACATATTTTTGTGTTTTTTATGGAAAATGTGATGTTTTGGTATGTATTTTGGCCTTATAGAACCCACCGCGCCAGCAAGGTGTTGCTGAAACCCGCCGCTACAGCAGGGTGCCGCCGGAACACGCCACAACAGGAGGGTGCCGCCGGAACCTGCCGCGATAGTAGGGTGCCGCAGAAAACCGCCGCGGCAGCAGGGGAGAAAAATGATCAGAAGGAGGAGAAATCTGAGGAGCTGGTGCTGAGACAGCAAACCAAGGAGTTGTACTAAAGCAGTTCAATTCAGAGAAAGACGATGTCGAGTGCCTATCGCCGACATATCTGCCGCCCAGGGCAGCAATTTAGTGAATTGGTGAACTGGAGTGCGATTGTAAGAGCATAATTTTCTGACTCCAATGAGACCATTCACGCAATTTAATGATGTCGAAAACAGCGGACATAGCCGCCGAAGGAGAAGATCAAGATGACTTGCGGTGCAAGACAACAAGAAGGAGTTCACATTCAACTCAAAGAAGTAAGAATAAAAGGTTGCATTTAATGCAAAAGCTACTTTGAAGACTTCTACTCCAAGGAGGACTTGGCCTAGCTAATGCCTATATATACTCGACATATTTTGTAATTGTAGACAACTTAGGTTTTCCTTAGGCATAGTTTAGGTTTTCTTACCGCCATTATGTTCTAAATTCTCTTTTGGGTTTGAGTTATGTTGTAAACTAGTGTGAGAATGGTTGTTTAGGAATTATTTTGTTTTTGTAATAAAACTTCAAGGTTTGCGTATTCCATGCTCTTCAAAGTTTTCAATTAAGTTCGAAAGATTAGTTGTTTACTATCCATTTGTTCTGTATCGAGAGAGTCGAACTCACTAAAGGAGTAAGTACGGTTCTCAGTTAATCAAGTATTGATAAATTTGTCCTAGACATAGGTACGAGTTTAAGGCAGCTTAAAGAGAGCGAACCAACGTTGCAGTCTTTGAAAGATTCATGACGTGATGGGTATCATCAGCAGTGGGCAACAATAGTATTCTAAATTAGACATAAGCAAAATCAATATCGAAGCGTTCTACCGAGCCTTGAAGGTCTGCCGAGTTTTCTGCCGAGCCATTCGTCAGTTCCACTACCGAGGCAGCGAAAGCGTCAAAGCAGCCAATCTGCCATCCCCCGCCGAGGCAGCAAAGTCTGGAAACGTAAAGAAACTTAACCTATTCAATGCAGTTTCACACTAGGGAGCAGCATAATCTGACCCAGCCTATCACCCTGATCTTTTCTTCAATTACTTGTGTTTTATTTACTTTTAATTCTTTTATAAACTAAATTTACTTGTGCATTTAAATTTATTCATGCAGGTATTACAATTTGAGTAAGTTGTCCGATCCATGTGAGAGACGATATCTTTTATACTATAATTGGGCAGGAGTGTGCCCTTACGCTCATATTTAGAGAAAACATAAAAGCTCTACACTACCCCCCCCCCCCCACTTGAGATGGGCATTGCCCTCAATGCACAAAATAAAGTACAATAGAAAATAAAAACAGAAAAAGAAAAAGAAACACAATGAAGATAATTAAAATATAAAAATAAGCAATAAAATAAAGAAAAGAAAAGAAACAACTGTAGAAGTTAGCGGAGGGCTAAGAAGAAGCTGGGGTCTTTTCGGTAGAGGAAGAAGTTGAAGACTGGATGATAAGACGGTGGCTGGTAGGTGTCCGGGCGGAAGACTTGGTAGGAGATATTTTTGCTGTTCGCAGCGGCTGGACTCTCTTCGGAGTGGGGCGGGGAGCTGCACTTTGGTCTGGCTCAGATTCAGACTTCTCTTCCTCTGGCTCGGCGGAGATAATGTGCCGCTTTCTCTTCATAGTTGCCCCTGCCATAGGTTATGTCGGTGGATCCTCTCTTACCATGGTTGTCGTTGTTACTGTCGTCTGCTTCTCTACCTCGTTGAACTGGGAGGTGTTTGCCAATGTTTCCGTTGTGTGGGCAAAAGAGAAATGTCTACCACCGTGTTAGACGCGGAGGTGGTGGAGTAGGATGGATATTGCGTCAGAGAGGCATCTGCCGGCGGAAGGCAACGTGGCGGGCAGCTACTTCTGATGGTGTTCCTTCTCTGGGTTCAGTTGCGGCGCCTAGGTCTGCATGGAAGGTGGGCAGAGAGGGGCCGTCAATTGGGAATTTCAGAAGAAGGTAAGCCACAAAGGCCTTTTGGACCTCCCCTACGTATTTCATGAACGTCAATTATTGTCACTCTATTTGTTTGTTGTTTTCTATCAAAGTGTGGAGTAGGGCAATGACGTCTGGATTTGAGGCAACTTCAGTACTGCCTGGGGCTGCTGGTGTAGCTTGCTGGGCGGCGGAGGGCTGCATGGTGTGATCTGCTCCATTTCTGGTGCTTGCACCATCTTCAGGCGGACCTTTATGGTCTAGCCCTCTTTGGCAGATGTCATCTCGTCGTTTGGATCTGATGGGACATTGAAATTGGCACACAAGCCCGTGATGAGAGAGGGAAGTAAATGCGACCCTTTGATTTCCAAAAGCAATTGTGGATCTCCTTGCAGGTTATTTCCCCAACATTTATCGGCATGTTCATCATTATTGAGTGAATGAGGGCGAGACGCGGCCGGTCCACTGTGGAGTTATGAGAGGTGAATAGCAGATGTCGTTTGACGAATGTGTTCCATAGCATCGCCTCCGGCAGCAATCGGTGGCGTTGCACTGAGCCGCCATGTTTTCCCGCCAGCCAAAGGGTATTGGGTTCGCACAGACGGGCCTTGATTCTATCATAGTTGGCAGCCGTCAGTGACTGCCTCCATTCTTCATGAGGGTTGTCTTCCATCTCGAGCCCATAGAAGTTGTTTATCACTGTCGCGTTGAGCTTGACGGGTTCCCCTCGGACAAATACGAACGGCGGCTTAGAGCGGGGTGGTGGGCATAAAATTCTCGGACAAGCGTGATGTTTTCCAGTTCCGGTTGTTTTGCGAATATCTCTAAGCCCTTGTTGTGGATCCTCTCGAATAAGGCGGGCTCAAGGCTGAGATCCCCTGACTGCTGTGAATAATGGAACCCTTGTTCCTCCTATATGGCTTGTTTTGTGAACTAGGATTTGTACCTTGTTGCATCATCATTGGAGAAGAAACGTTGGAATGTGGGTTTGGATTGTGATGTTGATTCCATGTGTGAGACGGTTTTTGTAATCTAAAACTAAAATAAGATAATCAAAAAGAGAGTAGCGGATTCAAGAATAGGTTTAACAAGGAGATGAAAGTAAAGTAAATGAATGGGAGAAGTGGGGTTTATATAGATGGTGCCGAGAGATGTCGTGGCGGCATTAAATTCCCAACAGGCAAATTGCTTCGCGCACGTTACAGGTTTTCTGCATGTTACTTTTGTACCGTTGGCAGCTAGCCATTAGCGGTCAACTAGCTGTTACGCTTTTTCTGCGCTGGGCCGCCCTTAGCTGTCTTGGTGGGATGATTGGCGGGCAACTTGTTGGGCCTTCTTCTTGGTCCTGCTCTTTTATTCCTAAAACCTGAAAATAAAGATAATAAACTAATTAAAGAGATACTAGAATAAAAATACTTAGAATAAAAATGTGGAAAATAAATTGTGATAAATTAAAATCTAATCCTAAAATAAAATAAATTCTAATCCTAAAACATAAAAATAAAAAGAAAGAAATTAAAAATAAATTAAGTTATGTTGGGAGTGCATTGAGGTGCATCTCCCAGACATAGCCACTTCCTGAGGAGATTTTTTACTATTCTCCCTCATGGGGGGTCCTCTTGTTCCTTAGGGTCCTACATTTTGTCATGCTGCCTACTTGGGCGGCTACTGTCGTTCCTTGTTTCAGTGCTGATTTCTGAAGCCTGGGTGTCTGGGTATCCTTCTTTTTCCATTATCGAGGGCTGTAAAACATTTAGTATTATGCTTTGGTTGTCCACCCTCATGATCAGCTCCTCATGCTCCACATCAATTAGTGTTTTGCCCATGGCTAGAAAAAATCGCCAAAGTATGATGAGGGCGTTCTCGTCGGCCTCACAGTCTACGATGAGGAAGTCTTCTGGAAAAATAAAGCTTCCAATGCGAGCCAGGATGTCTTCGACTTTGCCCTCCGGTTGTAAGAATGAATGGTCTGCTAGTTTCAGCATGATGGATCTGGGTTTGGCTTGCCCAATACCTAACTTGTCAAAGACCGCCTTTGGCATCAGGTTAATGATGGCTCCTAAATCGCATTGGGTTGTCATGGCATGGTTGCTGTCGATTCTGCATGGAATAACGAAGTTGCCCGGATATGTTCTTTTGGCCGGTAGCTTGTTGTGCAGCATAGCCATGCACTCCTCTGTTACAGCTACAGTTTCAAATTCCCCAATTCTTTTCCTCTTTGAAACCATGTCCTTCAGATATTTCGCGTAATTGGGCATGTTCTGGATGGCTTCCACGAGAGGGATTAATGTGCACCTGTTTTAGAATATCCAAAAAAAATCGGAATTGGTGCTCCTGTTTCTGTTGCTTTAGTCTTTGGGGGAAAGGCGACGTTAGACGGATGTCCTGAATGCATTCCTTGCATGGAAATCTAATATGTGGAAATTCAGGATCATCCTCCTTAGGGCTGCTGTCAGCCTCATCTGTCGGGGCAGCTCGTTTTGATGATTTCGCGGAAGGTTGATGGTTCATTGGTTGTTTAGTTCCGGGATCGTTCAGTTGTTTCCCACTTCTGGTTGATATGGCTTTACATTGTTCATAAGTGGGTTTGGCTGCTACCTCTGTGCTGCTGGATGATGCACCCTTTGTCATGTTGCTTATGATCTCCATGAATAGCCCAAATTGGGTCTCCAGGTTCTTTATTGTAGCCTCCTGGTTGTTCATTCTCATTTCAGTCCTGTCCATAAATGACTCAGTCTTATCAATAAATTTATTAGTACGAAAATTAAAATCATTGGTTCAAGACATAATCGTGTGTAAAGTAGTTTCGAGTGAGTTATTGTTCGTATTATGTTGCTGCTGAGGCGACTGTCTTGACAGGTTCTGGTTGTATCCTCCATGTTGTTGAGTTGGATTTGTAATTGTGTTTGGATTGCTCCAGGAGAAGTATGGATGCTTCTTCCATTCTGGGTTGTATGTGTAGGTGTTGGGCCTGCTATTCCTTTCATAGGTTCCCATGAAGTTGGCGGATTCACTACACTTAGAGGAATCATGGCTACCCCCACGCTCATCACAAAAAGGCTCCACAACCTTGACCTCATATGTCTTTCTTTTGGCCATATTCATTACAAGCTCGGTCAGTTTGTCCAAGCGGGCATTAGTAGATTTAGCAGCTCCTACTTCATTCACAACAGCTGACCGCCTTATACCGCCGTCGCGGGCTGTAGGGAACTTGTAGCCGTTTTTAGCAATTCTGTTCAGAATTTTTAGTGCCTCCTCAGGTGGTCTATCCAGGATTATTCCATTGGTTGAGGTGTTGAGCATCATTTGTTTCGGTTGGTTTACTCCATTGTAGAACATCGACACTTGCGTCCAGGATGGGAAACCATGAAGCGGGCAGTTGTTTAGCATCTGTTGGTACCTCTCCCAAGCTTCATACATTGGTTCGTCATCCTTTTGGAGGAAGGTTGTGATCTCGTTTCTCAATCTGTCTGTGACGTTTAAAGGACTAAAATGATCTAAGAAATCCTTGCACAGCTCCGTCCAAGTATTGAATGATCCCGCCGGTTGGTTGTTCAGCCATTGTTTTGCCCTATCCCTCAGTGAATAGGGAAATAATCTCAGCTTCAGCACATCTTGATGGACTCCATGTATCTTATAAGCTCTACATATGTCTAGGAATCCTCTCAAGTGCTGTCGAGCATCTTATGTGGCAGTTCCTCCAAATTTCCCAATGTGTTGATCATATTGAACATCACGGGCTTTAACTCAAAGTGATTCGCTTCGATTTCAGGCTCTACAACAGTAAGGTCAAATCCCCTGAAGTCGTGCTCCAAGTAGTTTGTAGGGCGTGTAGGTGTTCCCTTTTTGTAAGAGAGCAAGTACACACTCCTTCCAAGTTATAATATAAAAGATGTTGAATCCCACGAGGAATGGAAAACTTTGTCTCGTTTCATAATCCCTGCACAAGGTAAAATAAAAGCACAATTGAATTGTTAGTTGAGATGAAAAGTAAATGAAAACACAAGTAATAAAGGAGAGAAACAGGTTGATAGAGCAGGCAGGGTTATGCTGATTGTTGGTGTGAAAACTGCGTTGTAAAAGGTATGAGTTATTTTGTGCTGCCACGATATGCTGCCTCGGTGAGTATGGCGGGCGGCAAGCTACGACCCTGTCACGCGGCCGCAGCGGGTCACTACCACTGTAAGAGTGTACTGTCTCGGCAGGTGGAATGGAAAGAAGTCCTGGCGGCAAGTCTGGCATATACGCCAAGTTCGGCAGGATAGTCGATAGTGATTCCTCCTATTTCTAGGTTAGGATGCTCGAGAGCTAACGTGATGTAGGCAATACCTAGAAATCTCAACGTCAACCTAACACAGACCAGTCAACTCAGTTGGTAATCCCTCTTAGCTGATGAAACTTGTGGACTGGTGTAGAGCCAAGTTAGTCACGCCTCAGCACGTTGTGACCGTACTTAACCCTTTCGTGAGCCTTGCACTTTCGTGCCCGACAAATGGATTCTCTCAACTGACCGGTGTAGAATAATTGAAAGAATGAAGAGTAATGGATTAAGCAAACTTGGAATATTTTATTGAAAAATAACTCAAAACCTAAAACAACCGTTTCACAACTAGTTTACAACATAACCCTAACCCAAGTAGAGTTTAGAACATGGCGGCGGCAGAGAACACTAGAAAAGTCTATGAAACCTATGATGATTTGAACTAGGAGTACAGAGGGTATTTATAGACTATGGACTAGGTTAAGTCCTCCTTAAAGTAGAAGTCCTCGAAAGTAGCTTTCCATCTTTAATATGACATTAAATTCTGACTTCCTTGCGTGGAATATGTACTTCATCCCGTTTGCCTTAGCCCGCAAGTAATCTTGAGATTTTTTCTTCAGTGGCCCTGGTCGCAGCTGCTGATGTCGAAAAATCAAGTTGAGACCGGTGATAGATTAAGGGTTTTTAGCTCTACAGATCGCACTCCGGTTCTTCCAACTATCATAGTCAGCTGTTGTGGGCAGCAAGGTCGGCGGCAACTCTACTCGGCAGGTAGTCGGTAACAACTTGTCTTCCGCTGGAACTGCTTCAGTACAGCTCCTAGGTATGCTCCCTCATCCTTGTATTCTCAGCTCATCGATTCCCTTTTTTAGTTGTTAGTACCTACATACAAGAATACACTAAAACAATCTCTTTTTCACCAAATAAATGATAATTCATAAAAGCAAGGCAGAACAACGAAGTATTGTAAAATGCTATGCATGCACCTACTTATGCCTAAAATGTTCTTAAAAACAGTAATAATAAGAGTTGTAATGTGCATGAAATATAGGACTTATGGACACTTTACATACCCCCAAACTCGAACTATTGCTTGTCCTCAAGCAATGCAACCTAAAATACTTGCTCTAATAATAGTCAGAAAGAAAAACATGTTTATAACCTAATTTTCTGCCTCAAGGCCGTGACACCTATATTAAATTAGTGAAAGGAAATAAGCAGAAAAATAACTCAGAATTTAAATTTCTTATGCCTATATGGTGTGTGCATATTTGTAAACAAACTGAATACGCAGAATAAATAATTAAACAAAGAAGTTGTTGTGATGTAAAGGTTGTTGCCAAGGCAGCACAGTTAAGCACATTATTTTGAATCATGGCAATGAGGACTTCAGCTTATCAAACCTACTCTTTTAGGTTTGACGTTGAGATAGGAGTAAACTTTAAGGCTTTCATTCACTCATGCTAATTTGTGTGTCACTTTAAGGCTTTCAGATTAATGGACTTTGATAGCAGCGGAGTGTCCTCACACATGATTCTTCCTAGAGCTTGTTGCAGGCACCTCTAGGGTAAACAACATTGTTCCTTGTTTTTGATCCTGTTGTCGTGGCAGTACTGCATTTTTCTGTTTCTTTTGCCTACCTCGGCAGCTACCTATAATCATCGTTAGAATTTTGCAAACATTTCTAAAAAAACGGGCAATGTTCATTAAATATTCTAACACATTCAGCAAGTAACAGAGATGTTTAACATTTCAGGCATAAAAAGGAAAAAATGCTAAGTCATATTTCATACTTTTTCCCAAGATTAAGTTCAATTTTATTAGGTGCGAAAATAAATTAGTCGGCTATCCTATCATAGGCACAAGTCATAACAAACTTTTCTTTTCCAATTATTACTAATGCAAGTACAATGCAACCTAAATGCAACTAAAGATGCCTAAAAATGATGCGAGTGCTACCCCCCCAACTCGAGATGGGAGTTGCCCTCAATGCACAAAACATATAGGATACAAATAAAAAATACAAGTTAAAGATAAAAATAAATGAAAAAAATAAAAATAAAAGAAAAGAAACTAAAAGTTTTTTGAGGGATGGGAGGAAGCTGGATTCTTGTCAGCTGAGGAGGAGGAAGATGTTTGGATTATGAAACGGCGATCGACAAAGGCCTTGGCCGCAGTCTTGGCAGGTGAAGTTTTTTCTTTCCGCGGCGGTTGGACTCTTTTCGGCGTATGCTGTGGCTCTTCTTGCGGTTTGGCGGGAGAAGCGTTTGGAGATGCATCGCTCTCTTCTAACTCCGTCTCGAAGTCCACAGGTTCTTCGGCTATTATGTGCCGCTTTCTCTTCCTGGTCCCTTCCTCCGTGGGTGCTACTGGAGGGATGAATGCCATTGGGATGGTTGTTGTTGCTGCCACCACTGCTGTTTCTGGCTCCGGCGGTGGCTGCTTGATCTCCTCTGATGAGGAGGTGTCCGCCACTATGTTTGCTGTGCAGGCAGGGGGAAAGATTCTGTTGGTGCCTCTCATGGGATTCATCCACTGTGTTGGGTGGGGTGGAAGCTGAGTAGGTCGGAGAATGCGTAGAAGAGGGCACATGGCGGTCAGTCTGGTGGGCAGCGGCGGTTGGTGGAGCTCTTTGTGTATGGGCTGCTGTTGCTAGCTCCTCTGGGTATGGTGGCATGGTGGGCACATCACTGGGAAATTTCTGCAAAAAATAAGCCACAATGGCTTCTTGGGCCTCCCCCACATAGTTCATGAAGGCCAACTGTTGTTGCTCAATGCGCTTTGTGTTTTCTAGAAGGGTGTGCAGTAGTGGGATGACTTCTTTGTTTGGGGCAGCATCACTACTGCCGGGGCGACTGGGGTTGCAGGTTGTGTGGCTGAAGGCTGGCTGGGCATTTATGGCTCTTTCTCTGCATCTTGCATCATCTGAATGCGGACCTTTTTGGTCCAGCCCTATTTAGCAGTTGTTAGCTCATCTGTGGGTTCTGTCGGGACACCGAAGTTGGTGCAGAGACATGTGATGAGCGACAAGAAGTACAGGTTGCCCTTCTTCTTCTTGAAGCAATTGTAGATTTCTGTGCAGATAATTTCCCTTACGTTTATCGGTCGATTCATCAGGATACTGTGAATTCAGGCGAGGCGTGGTCAATCAACGGTTGAGTTGTGGGATGTGGGCAGCAGACGCCTTTTTACAAAGGTGTTCCATAGCATGGCCTCTGGAAGCAGATGGCGGCGCTGAACAGATCCCACATGATTGCTTCCTAGCCATGGCGTGTTGGGCTTGCAGAGTTTGGTCTTGATTTCCTCATAGTTGGCAGCCATCAGTGACTGCCTCCACTCCTCGTGAGGGTTGCCGTCCATATCAAGGTTGTAGTACCTATTGTTGACACAAGCATTTAGTGGATGGGAGTATAATTCTTTAACTATAGTGATGTTTGCTATCTCTGGCTGCTGAGCAAACATTTCCAACCCCTTGTAGTGGATGGTTCGGAACAAGGCGGGCTCTAGACAACAATCTCATGTTTGCCGCATGTAGTGAAAGCCTTGTTCCTCCCATACTGCCTGCTTGGTGAACTTATTTCTGTATCCGTCCTCATCCTCCTTGTAGCAAAATATTTTATAGATGGGTTTTTGGGTTGATGTTGATGCCATGTGAACGATTGTGTATAGCTGAAACTAGAAAGAAAAATTAATGTGAGAGCAAGGGAAACAAAGGAAGATAACAAGAAGGTGGAAGTAAAGTAAAATGAACTGAGTGAGTGGGGTATATATAGGAGCTGCCAAGAGGTGCCAGGCAGTATTAAATGCCCAAAGGTCTGATTTCCTTGTGCACGTTACGGATTTTTCTGCTCATTAATTTCAGAGCCGTTGGCAGCTAACTGTTGAAGGTCAACTAGTCGTTATGCGTTGAGTGGGTGGGCTTCTTGTTGGGCCTCCTTCTTGATCCTACTCTTTTATTCTTTCACCTAAAATAAAAATGGAAATAATAAACATAATTAAATAGTTTCTGAAAAATAAAATTCTAAAAATTAATCTATTCCTAAAATAAAATAAATTCTAATCCTAATGCATAAAAATAAAAATAAAATAAAATAATAAAATAGAAATTAAGTTATGTTGGGGGTGCATTTGGGTGCATCTTCCAGACATAACCACTTTCTGATGTGGTTTGACTTTTTCTTCCCTCCTGGGGGTCCTCTTATTCTTTTAGATGCTCCGTTACGGGGGCATTAAGTCTGCCCCTGGGCCTGTCGAGGCAGCTGCTGCCTTGGCCTGTTTCCATACTGATCTTGGCGTCTCTCGGACCCGGGCTTTCTATTCCTTCTTCTGAGGGTTGTAGCACGTTCATCTTTATAGTTTGGTCCTCTACCCTCATTGTCAGCTCCCCGAGTTCCACATCTAAAAGTGTTCTGCCCGTGGCCAAGAAGGATCGCCCAAGAATGATAGGGGCTTTCTCTTCAGCCTCAAAATCTAAGATGAGGAAGTCGGCGGGGAGAGTCAGGTTGCCCACCTTTATCAGGATATCTTCGATCTTTCCCTCTAGTTCTACAAATGAGTGGTCAGCAAGTTTAAGCATGACGGTGGTGGGTTTGGCAAGCCCATTACCTAATTTATCGAAGACAGCCTTTGGCATTAGGTTGATGCTTGCTCCCAAGTCACACAAGGCTCTGGTCTCATATTTGCTCCCTAGCCTGCATGGGATAATAAAGCTGCTCGGATCTGTCTACTTGGGCGGCAGCTTGTTATGCAACATAGCCATGCACTCTTCAGTGACAGCCACTGTCTCGAATTCTCCTATCCTCTTCTTCTTAGAAACCATTTCTCTTGGATGCTTGGCATAGTTTGGCATGCTTTTTATGGCTTCTATCAAGAGTATATTGATATGCACTTGTTTCAGAATATCTAGGAATTTTCTGAACTGGTGCTTCTGTTGTTGCTTGAGCTTTTGGGGGAATGGTGCTGGCAGACGAATGTCCTCTATGTGCTCCTTGCTTGGGGGCTTAGTCCGGGAAGGATCATCCCTTTTAGGGCCGCTTTCGTGTTCTGCTGTTGGGGCGGCTAAGGTTGGTGCTGTTGTGGCAAGCTTGCTTATCTGGTCCGCTTGCACTTCTGGCTGTTCTACCATCATAGGCTCATCTAACTGATTCCCATTCCTTGTTGATATAGCCTTGTAATGCTCATAAGTGGGTTTGGCGGCTGCTTGCGGGCTGCTTGATGATGCACCCATAGTTCGGCTGTTGTAGATTTCAGTGAATTACCCAAATTGGATCTACAAGTTCTTTATGGCAGCCTCATGGTTGTTCATCTTCATCTTCGTCATGTCCATAAAAGACTCAGTTTTTTCAATAAATTTATTTGTATGAACAATAAATTCACCAGTTTGTTTCATAAAAGTTTGCAGAGTTGCTTAGAGTGAACTATTGTGTCGTGGCGGTTGAGTCTGCTGCCGGGACTGGTTCTGATGGTATCCTCCATGTAGTTGTTGTGGGTTTGCAGCTGTCTTGTAACACCCCAATTTTGGGCTTAGAAGTTTAGGGCCTGAACCGGACCAGTCTGATTTTCGGTTCGAATATAAAAGGAGGTTTTAGGGAAAGCCTAGTTCGGGATGCTTTAAAAATATGGGAAACTATCTAAAAATCCTCTTTTAATATATATAAGAGAGTGGTGAAATCAATTTTACAAAATAAGGTTTGGAAGTGCAACATTTTGAAATATTGACTAAAATGCGATGTTTGAAAAGTTCAGTGGTGACTGTTTTGTAAGGATTGAAACTTTGAATCTTTAAGGAGCTAATTTACCCAAGGAAGATTTCTCCAGATTTTTCTTAAATTTAAGTGATTTAATTAATGTTTTAATTAATTAGATGAGGAGAAAAACTACCTTTTGATTAAATCATAACTAACTTTTCTTAAAACTTTCTCATCTCATTTTCTCTCAAAATTCCCTCATCCAAACACTTTTCTCCATCATCTTTTCCATTGATTTTCAATTCAATTGGTGAGGATTCAATCAACAATTAATTCCTAATCCTTTCTACATCAAATCCTTTTGATTTGCTTATGGATTTCCAAGAAATTTGTTTCTAATCAAGGAGAAATCTACATTTAGAGGTAAGGTTGTTCTTCTCCTCTAAATACTCAGTTCTTTACTGAAATTCCCAAGTTATCAATCCTTAATTTTAGTCTTATAGATGGTTTTTATGGTATGAACTTGATTTTGGCTTAAAACTCAAGATTTTGAAGAAATCTTGAAGAATTTTGTGGTGATTGTTTGGGCTCTGTTTTGAGATGGTTATTAAATGTATTTTGGATGTCTAATGATGTGTAAATGAGGTTTGATCAATGCAATCCCGAATAGGTTATGTTTCCTAAGTTTTTGCTTATGAAAATGGTGGTTTTTGCGGTGATCTTGGTGTTCTGTTAATGCTGGAGGTATAAGGACTAGTTTGGGTTCATTTTGGATGTTAATTGATGTTTAGAAATGGTTAGAAGTGATGGATCTTGGCTGGGTTATGTTTTGGAAGAGTTTGGAGGTGATTTCGGTTGTGTTTGGTAGCCGAAATGTTAGATTTATGTAGAGCAACGAGTTTAGGTGTGTTGCTGGTGATTTTAATGCATGCTGATGCATTAATCCTCTATTGTTATGTGTTTAAAACAAGTGAGAATGATCCGGAAGCAATAGAGGTGGCGTTGGAGGTTTCGAATGCTTGAAAGGCTTGTCGGCTAACATAGTTTTGTGTATCGGTGAGTGGAAAAGAGTTTTCCCGCTTTGAAACATTTTGGACGAGGTTTTGGGAACTTAGTTTAAGTCTAAACAACTTAGCTAAGCTCAAGAGTAAGTAAATGCAATTTCTCTCTTGGTTTGTGCTATGATTTGGTTTCAAATGCACTTGGGGTGGTTGTGTTTTAATTACTGTTTTTAAGCATGTTTAGACATGGTTTAATGCTGGTATTGAAAGCTATGTGTTGAAGGATGCTCAAGGTAAGAGATCCTTGTTTTGGCATGTTGATTAAGTTGGTAGTGGTGCATGGTGATGCATGGGGTTTAATGGCTTTGTTTAATGCTTTGAAAACAGTGAATTGATGATGGTATTTGATGTATAATGGCAAGTGATGTAAGTGGTTTTGGTTACTTTAATCGAATATAGTTAGCTGGCTATAAGATTGGGTGCACCATGAATAAAGTCGCCTTGGATGTTGAGGGGTTGTGATTATACCGTTAAACTCCATCCAAGTATCCTAACGAGAGAGGTAAGATCACAACGATGGTTAAAAGTCTGTGTGTGGATCTTGGTAAACTCACAACGGGGGTTAAAAGCCTCTGTGAGGATTTTGGTAAGGTCACAACGGTGGTTAAAAGTCCGTGAGTGGATCTTGTTAAGGTCACAACGTTGGTTAAAAGTTTGTGAGTGAGGTAAGCCTTGGTTTTATTGAATTGTAACTACATTTAAGAGGGTTTTATGATTCGCTGCATTGATGGTGTTTTGGTTTTGAGCTTACATCACTAAGCATTATGTGTTTACGCTCCTTTGTGTCCATCAATGCAGATAATTGAAGTTGGGGCAACAAGAAGCAAGGGATTCAAGAAGAGCTCCACTTGAGAAGTATGTCTTGGTTTATAGCTATAGATAATAAAGGCAATGGGGGGAGAGTCTTTTATATTGATGTGTAATGAGATATTGTATGTTGTCCATGTTTGGTTTGTGGTTTGAATCTTGTTGATTATCGCTTTGCAACATTTGAATCTTCTTCTTCATAAGTTGTTATGCTATGCTTCTTGTTTTAAAAGCATGATCAAGTGTTGGATGTGTTAAATGAGTTGGTGCACCTAAGGTTTGATTTGTATCTAGTTTTTAATGCAATTTGGTAGTTATGATGCTTGGCATGTTGTTGATGTGTTGAGGAATGGTTTAAAATATGTTTGCTGGTGTTTGGATGTGTAAAGCCAGAATTTTCTGCTGTTTCTGGGTAGGGTGTATCAAAACACCCTTGGCTGTTTCGAAACGGGTGCAAGAATTGGCATGGGCGTTTCGAAACGGCTAGAGGTGTTTCGAAACACTTTGGCTACTGGAGGTGTCCGTTTCTGAACTAGTTTCGGAACACACCCGCATTTTGAAACGGTCAATACCGTTTCGATACGGGTGTCAGTGTTTCGAAACGGGTGACCGTTGGACAGCTTTTGCCTTCTTTACATTTTAGTCCTGGAAGTTGTAATTGCAATTGCTTGAGCTTTAAATGTCTTTTTAAGCTGAAATATGACAGAGAGGCTTGTAATATGATTAATTGAGGTTTGGTAAAACTAAAATCTTGGAAGTCCTTTTATTTTCTAAAATTTACATTTTGGTCCCTAAAAGTGTATTTCTTGCAATTGAGTCCTTAAACGTTCCGATCACTGTGTTTTTCTCTTCCGAGGTTCTTGGGCTTTCACATAGGTTAAATGCGCATCTAGAGAAGTTTTAAAAAGAAAAAAAAAGGTCGTTAATCAAGGTTGACTTTCAGGTTGACTTCGGTTTTCCTCGTGTGATCTTCGTAGTTCAGGTCTAACGTCTAGACCGGGCTAAGGGGGTTACATTTGTTGGTATCAGAGCCAGGTTGTGAATATTTGGGGCGATGGTAAGTTGTTAATAAGTGTTTAATGTTTGTTCTGAAGTGAGGTTGAAAGTTGGTTGAAAATGTGTCTTTGAGCGAATTGTTGATGTTTTTATCATGCTTTTTGGTTATGAATCTTCTGTGGGCTAATGTGAACTTGTATTGATGATATGCTGGTGTTGTGAGTTGATTTTCTAAATGATGAAAATGTGATGGGTATGTTATGTTGATATTATGATGTTGCGGGTGAATGTTGTTTGATGAGAGCATGATTGAGGTTTGTTGTTGATATGCTCGATGTTGTGATATCCATGTTTTTTTATTGATATGTCGTATATAAAGGGAGAATTCGGAATACCCATTGCCTATTGTGTTATGTTGGAGTTGGAGTCTTGAATCCTTGCTTGAAGCTGGCCTGATCGTTTTGTTTGTTTTGTTATGATTGCCTTGTTAATAATAGCACGATGGAATCGATGAGAGAATGGCAGTTGGGTGAGATGGTTGCTGCTTTAGTGCAGGTTGTTAAGGCATGGAATTCACCCTTTGGTGGAGGTGTTTCGTTTCAGTCTGTAGTGCCTGGAGTTGAGGTAGTAAGGCAGGAGGAGGAAGTTGGTTCTGTGATGAAGGGTTCATCACCTATGGTTCAGGAGGTGTCGAGAACATCTCAGGCCATGGTGAAAGTGAGGCCTGAAGACGTGCCAACTGAAGGACACGCGAGTTTGTCAAAACAGCGTTTATATGATTTGGGAGCTGTGGAGTATCATGGTTTGACACCTGAGGCGTTCGAGGCCTGGTTAGCCAGTATAATTCTGATTTTGGATCAGGAAGGGTGTGACTACGCTTGTAAGCTGGGAAGTGTCGTCTCGTTGACGTTGGAGGATGCTTGTGTCTGGTGGACATCTGTGGCGCTGGCAACACATATCCACGATATAGATTGGGAATTCTTTGTGTCTGCCTTTAATGGAAGATACCTTGGAGAGAAGTTCTCAAGGGTTAAGCAACATGGGGGTGTGGCTTTAGATTATGAAGGAGAGAGAAGTTTAAGCAAAAGAGTTGTGGGTACTGACCTCGAGAGCGGTCAGCGCAAGAGGCTACGTGATAGAAGGGTTTGCTTGAATCAAAGTCTGGGTGGTAGTGTAGATGTGGGTTAGGTGCTACATGATCAAGGAGTGGTAGCTCGGTTGCCGATGTGTGACCGTTGTGGAAGGTATCATGTTGGAGGTTGTTGGGGCGTGGGAGTATGTTGGAACTATGGTTCTAAGGAGCATGTGAAGCGAAATTGTCGTCAAGTGGTGAGATCAGTTTCATTGGGTGCAAAAGGGTCTCAGAAGGGTCATGGGTGCGTCCGAGACAGAGTTCGGAGGTGGCAAGAAAGGCAGGAAGGTGTGAGGAGCTTGGGGGATGGATCTTGTTGGATTTGTGGGTTTGTTGGACATTTGAGACGAAATTGTTTGGAGTTGGCTCAGGGTAGTCAGGGTTCTTTACCGCAGGGAGACGGTGATGACCTTAAAGTGTTGGTTGATGTTGCGGCGGTGCAGCTAGAGAATGATGGTTCTGCGAGGAAGAGAGTTTGTCTATTGAAGCTCCGGGGCAGTAAGGTGATTACAGGTAACCTTGTTAAGTAATCTTTGCCCTAGTTATCTTTGTTTGGTTTCAGTTTGGATTCCCTTGCGTAGTGGGTTTGGTCTTATAGCTAGCAAGTTTGGGGTAGTAGCCGGTGTTGTTTTGAAAACAACTTTAGTATGAGGAGGGAATTAGTGGAGTACTTTGTGATTAGCGGATTGTTAGAATGGTAGAGCTGGATTAGTTAGAAGTGAGGTAAGAGGTTGTTCTTAGGCGGATTCTGAGGATGTTATTGGTGGGTGTGAGCCGACATACATGCACAGTTAAAACCATTGTTATATACTATATTATATATATATATATGTTGGTACATGCATACATTCGACATGACATTAGAGGTTTTGCATACATGTACACAGGCATTGATAGGGCATATTGGTGACCATGTATACGAACGTTCACACTTGCTAATAGCTAGTTGGGTCCGTTAGTGTTGTGGTAGGATTAGGTTGGATGGTGGGTTTTAAGAGTTGTTTTGGTGCTAGGAGAATGTTAGAAGTAGTGGAGGGTAGTAAGCGAGTTGTCGGTAATAGTGAGTGCGATATAGCATGTTGGCAGAAGGAAAGTGTTTTGGTGCTTAAAAAGTTTAGTGGTGTGGTGGTGAGGAGATAACCGGTTGAAGTTAGAATCGGTCAAAGTGGTTGTGAATAGCTAGTAGATGTGGTAGTTTCTTTGTGTTAAGTGATGTTGTAGGTTAGTGGATGTGTCTCCAGAGTGCTAAGGTGTCTTGGCGTTGATGTTTGCAATAGGAGGGTTGTTTATGTAGGTGATGGTTCGTAGCAACCTTCGAGGAGTTGAGAGGAGATTGTGTTGAGGGTTGTAGGAAAGGTTTGGCCTGGAATAAGTAGAGGTTTCGTAATCTTAATATGTTGTATAGAATGGGCGGTATCCAGGTAAGGTTAGTGTTATGGTCAAAGCTTGAAGTGGAAAGGCAATGTAGGCTCAAGGGCCATTGTTGGTTGGTCGGGTTTTTGTGAGAAGTGGTTTGCTAGTCGGGTATAAGTAAATCTTTTCTAAAGTCAGCTAGGGGTACGTGGAACAGCTGGCGGAGTTAAGGTTGGAGTTTTGTGATGTGGATTTCGAATGTTGAGTGTGTAGTTTTGATGAGTCGTTATGGTAGTGATAGTGGCGGATGTGAAGGAATGTCATCAATGCATTGAGAAGTTTGAGTAAGCAGTTGATTCTTAAGAAATTTTTGCTTGTTGTGGTAATCTTTGAAAGAAGCTGAGTAGTTTTGCAAGGGGTTTTGGAAGCAGTGAAGGTTGTGGGTCACATGGTGGCTGAAACTGGATGGGTTGGTGTCACCGTGTGTGCGAGTTTTGGGAGTTATGAGATAAGGTGGAGTATGTTGTAAAGATTTGAAGGTTCTTCGGGTTGTTGGGGCTATGCGCAGTTCGAAATTGTGAAAGGTTAAGTTGAGGTTAACATCTGAGTGTTTTGGAAGTTTTGAACAGTATGTAGTGGTGTTGGGTTTGGTTATAGTGTAAGTTTGATTTGAGGAGGAGTTGATTTTTGTGGTGTTTTGGGTGGAGGATGTTCAGTGGTGGTTAAGACTCATGTGTTACATTGTGTGTTGCTTTGGGGAGTTTGGTATCGTGCTCTTTTCGCAGGTTAAAATTTCGAGGACGAAATTTCCTAAGAGGGGGAGAGTTGTAACACCCCAATTTTGGGCTTAGAAGTTTAGGGTCTGAACCGGACCGGTCTGATTTTCAGTTCGAATATAAAAGGAGGTTTTAGGGAAAGCCTAGTTTGGGATGCTTTAAAAATATGGAAAAATATCTAAAAATCCTCTTTTAATATATATAAGAGAGTGCTGAAATCAATTTTATAAAATAAGGTTTGGAAGTGCAACATTTTGAAATAGTGACTAAAATGCGATTTTTGAAAAGTTCAGTGGTGACTGTTTTGTAAGGATTGAAACTTTGAATCTTTAAGGAGCTAATTTACCCAAGAAAGATTTCTCCAGATATTTTTTAAATTTAAGTGATTTAATTAATGTTTTAATTAATTAGATGAGGAGAGAAACTACCTTTTGATTAAATCATAACTAACTTTTTTTAAAACTTTCTCATCTCATTTTCTCTCAAAATTCCCTCATCCAAACACTTTTCTTCAGCATCTTTTCCA
Organism: Hibiscus tridactylites; assembly: GCA_958450335.1. NCBI lineage: Eukaryota > Viridiplantae > Streptophyta > Magnoliopsida > Malvales > Malvaceae > Hibiscus > Hibiscus tridactylites. The sequence continues at coordinate 73,915,379 of OY288269.1, read as the reverse complement.
TTGATTTTCAATTCAATTGGTGAGGTTTCAATCAACAATTAATTCCTAATCCTTTCTACATCAAATCCTTTTGATTTGCTTATTGGATTTTCAAAAAAAATTGTCTCTAATCAAGGAGAAATCTACATTTAGAGGTAAGGTTGTTCTTCTCCTCTAAATACTCAGTTCTTTACTGAAATTCCCAAGTTATCAATCCTTAATTTTAGTCTTATAAATGGTTTTAATGGTATGAACTTGATTTTGGCTTAAAACTCAAGATTTTGAAGAAATCTTGAAGAATTTCGTGGTGATTATTTGGGCTCTGTTTTGAGATGGTTATTAAATGTATTTTGGATGTCTAATGATGTGTAAATGAGGTTTGATCAATCAATCCCGAATAGGTTATGTTTCCTAAGTTTTTGCTTATGAAAATGGTGGTTTTTGGGGTGATCTTGGTGTTCTGTTAATGATGGAGGTATAAGGACGAGTTTGGGTTCATTTTGGATGTTAATTGATGTTTAGAAATGGTTAGAAGTGATGGATCTTGGCTGGGTTATGTTTTGGAAGAGTTTGGAGGTGATTTCGGTTGTGTTTGGTAGCCGAAATGTTAGATTTATGTAGAGCAGCGAGTTTAGGTGTGTTGCTGGTGATTTTAATGCATGGTGATGCATTAATCCTCTATTGTTATGTGTTTAAAACAAGGTAGAATGATCCGGAAGCAATAGAGGTGGCGTTGGAGGTTTCGGATGCTTGGAAAGCTTGTCGGCTAGCATAGTTTTGTGTATCGGTGAGTGGAAAAGAGTTTTCCAGCTTTGAAACATTTTGGACGAGGTTTTGGGAACTTAGTTTAAGTCTAAACAACTTAGCTAAGCTCAAGAGTAAGTAAATGGAATTTCTCTCTTGGTTTGTGCTATGATTTGGTTTCAAATGCACTTGGGGTGGTTGTGTTTTAATTACTGTTTTTAAGCATGTTTAAACATGGTTTAATGCTGGTTTTGAAAGCTATGTGTTGAAGGATGCTCAAGGTAAGAGATCCTTGTTTTGGCATGTTGATTAAGTTGGTAGTGGTGCATGGTGATGCATGGGGTTTAATGGCTTTGTTTAATGCTTTGAAAACAGTGAATTGATGATGGTATTTGATGTATAATGGCAAGTGATGTAAGTGGTTTTGGTTACTTTAATCGGATATAGTTAGCTGGCTATAAGATTGGGTGCACCATGAATAAAGTCGCCTTGGATGTTGAGGGGTTGTGATTATACCGTTAAACTCCATCCAAGTATCCTAACGAGAGAGGTAAGATCACAACGATGGTTAAAAGTCTGTGTGTGGATCTTGGTAAACTCACAACGGGGGTTAAAAGCCTCTGTGAGGATTTTGGTAAGGTCACAACGGTGGTTAAAAGTCCGTGAGTGGATCTTGTTAAGGTCACAATGTTGGTTAAAAGTCCGTGAGTGGATCTTGTTAAGGTCACAACGGTGGTTAAAAGTCCGTGTGTGGATCTTGTGTTATGTGTCCCGTACTCTCGTTAGTGGGTTATACAACTACCGATGAGTGATGTTGAGGGGTAGTGATTGTACCGTTAAACTCCATCACGGGTGTTGAGGGGTTGTGATTGTACCGGTAAACTCCATCTTGTGTATTCGGTAGTGTGTATGAAGCGTTTGGGACAACACTTGTAATCCTCGTATCCGGTTGTGTCTTATGTTGTGATGGTTTATGATTTATCGCTTAAAAGCCAATATAATGTACTTGAATGAAATGAAGCGAGAGATGCTTGAAAATGATGCATGTGTATATCTTCTTTTGTGAGTGGTGCATATGTGCTTAGAATCTCTTTAGAGCATTGAGGTCTTGTGAAGGCTTGTTGGAAAAGGCATGTAATGCAAATGTTGCTTTTGTAGTTCATGTGTTTTGCATTTGTTGAATGCATGAGATGGTTAGAGGGAACAAATGGTTTTCAGAAAGGTATTTTGCTTTGAAATGATCATCAAGCATGAGGAAAGTATGTTGTGAAGTGGAAGTGTGTTCCAAGGAAGTTGAGTTTAACTTTGCATGTGGTGTTCATGCATGAAAAGGTTTAAATAATAGTATTTGCAAGAATGTGTTTGGGGTGAGTTGTTTAGCTTTTCAAAGCTAAAGGTTGGTTTTCATGTTGAGCAATGCATGGTTTTAAGCAATGTTGTTTCAAAGGAAGTTTTCCACCAATGCTTTGTTTTATTGAATTGTAACTACATTTAAGAGGGTTTTATGATTCGCTGCATTGATGGTGTTTTGGTTTTGAGCTTACCTCACTAAGCATTATGTGCTTACGCTCCTTTGTGTCCATCAATGCAGATAATTGAAGTTGGGGCAGCAAGAAGCAAGGGATTCAAGAAGAGCTCCACTTGAGAAGTATGTCTTGGTTTATAGCTATAGATAATAAAGGCAATGGGGGGAGAGTCTTTTATATTGATGTGTAATGAGATTGTGTATGTTGTCCATGTTTGGTTTGTGGTTTGAATCTTGTTGATTATCGCTTTGCAACATTTGAATCTTCTTCTTCATAATTTGTTATGCTATGCTTCTTGTTTTAAAAGCATGATCAAGTGTTGGATTTGTTGAATGAGTTGGTACACCTAAGGTTTGATGTGTATCTAGTTTTTAATGCAATTTAGTAGTTATGATGCTTGGCATGTTGTTGATGTGTTGAGGAATGGTTTAAAATATGTTTGTTGGTGTTTGGATGTGTAAAGCCAGAATTTTCTGCTATTTCTGGGCAGGGTGTATCGAAACACCCTTGGCTGTTTCGAAACGGGTGCAAGAATTGGCTTGGGCGTTTCGAAACGGCTAGAGGTGTTTCGAAACACTTTGGCTACTGGAGGTGTCCGTTTCTGAACTAGTTTCGGAACACATTCGCGTTTCGAAACGGTCAACACCATTTCGATACGGGCGTACAACACGGGTGTTTCTATACGGGTGTCAGTGTTTCGATACGGGTAACCGTTGGACAGCTTTTGCATGCTTTACATTTTAGTCCTGAAAGTTGTAATTGCAATTGCTTGAGCTTGAAATGTCTTTTTAAGCTGAAATTTGGCAGAGAGGCTTGTAATATGATTAATTGAGGTTTGATAAAACTAAAATCTTGGAAGTCCTTTTATTTTCCAAAAATTACATTTTGGTCCCTAAAAGTGTATTTCTTGCTATTGAGTCCTTAAACGTTTTCGATCACTGTGTTTTTCTCTTCCGAGGTTCTTGGGCTTTCACATAGGTTAAATGCGCATCTAGAGAAGTTTTAAAAAGAAAAAAAGGTTGTTAATCAACGTTGACTTTCGGGTTGACTTCGGTTTTCTTCGTGTGATCTTCGTAGTTCGGGTCTAGCGTCTAGATCGGGATAAGGGGGTTACATGTCTTTGGTTGCTCCAGGAGAAGTTGGGATGGTTCCTCCAGCCAGGATTATAGGTGTTCTGGCATGCCTGCTATTCCTCTCGTATCCTCTCATATAGTTTGCAGATACAGTGCAGGAAGAGGAATCGTGCTCGCCCCCACATTCACCACATAATGGCTCAACTGCTTTTTACTTCATGGACCTTCCCAGAGGATTGCACAATCTTCATCACCAGCTCCATCAGAGTATGGAGGCGGGCATTTACGGAATCTGAGGCTTCTACCTCATTTGAATTGGTTGGCCGCCTTTTGCCGCCTCGACGGGATGTAGGGTACTTCTAATCATTTTTAGCGGCTACGTTCAGCAGCCGCAGTGCTTCCTCTAGAGGTCTATCTAGAATGATCCCATTGATCGAGGCATCTATCATCATTCGAGTTGGGTAGTTAACCCCGTTATAGAATATAGATACATGAGTCCAAGCCAGTAAACCATGTAGCGGACAGTTATTCAACATCTATTGGTACTGCTCCCATACCTCGTACATTGGCTCATCATCCCCTTGTCTAAAGGTTGTGATCTCATTCTACAGCCTATCAGTGACATTGGACGGGCTAAAACGGTCTAGAAAGTCTTTGCAGAGTTCCGTTCATGTGCTAAAAGATCTGGCTGGCTAGTTATTCAACCATTGTTTTGTCCTATCCCTCGGTGAATAGGGAAATAGCCTCAGCCGTAGTACATCCTGGTGAACCCCATGTATTTTGAATGCTCGACATATGTCCAGGAATCCTCGTAAATGCTGTCGAGCATCTTCTGTGGCTGTCCCTCCGAAGTGCCCTAGTGTATTTATCATGTTGAACATGACGGGTTTTAGCTCGAAATGGTCTACCCTATGTCTGGTTCTCTCACGATTGGTTCGAACCTTTGGAAGTCATGTTCCAGGTAATCTCTAGTTGTTGGAACCTGGGGCGGCATGGGCGGATCAAGGGGGTCCTGCCTTTGTTGCTCTTGTGGTCCTCTAGACGGCAAGTCGTGCTGCCTGCCCCTTCCATGTATGGCATCGTTTGGTGGGTCCTCGTTTACCATGGTTTCTTCCTTTGCTTTGCCCTTATCTCATCTGTAGTTTAGAATTTCCCTAAGCTCCCTTTTAATCCTTCTCGTTTTGTGCTCAAGATCGTCGTAAATCATAAGGTTTCCCTTAGGGTTGGCCTTGGTCATGTACTTGCAAAGAACATGGTAATTTTTTGGATTAAATTAAAAATAAAAAGTAAATAAAAAGTGTAGAAATTGAAAAACGAAATTCACTGTTACCAATCCCAAGCAACGGCGCCAAAAACTTGTAGGGCGTGTAGGTGTTCCCTTTTTGTGAGAGCGCAAGTGCACACTCCTGCCAAGCTATAGTATAAAAGACGTCGAATCCCACAAGGATTGGATAGCTTGTCTCGTTTCGTAAACCCTACATAAGGTAAAATAAAAGCACAAGTGAATGGTTGGTTGAGATGAAAAGTAAATGAAAACACAAGTAATAAAGGAGAGAAACATGGTGATAGAGCAGGCAGGGTTATGCTGCTTCTTAGTGTGAAAACTACATTGTAAAATGTATGAGTTATTTTGTGCTGCCACGATATGCTGCCTCGGCGGATATGGCATGCTACAACCCTGTCATGCGGCCGCAACGAGTCACTACCACTGCAAGAGTGTACTGTCTCAGCAGGTGGAATGGAAAGAAGTCATGGCGGCAAGTCTGGCAGATACTCCAAGTTTGACAGAATAGTCGACAGTGATCCCTCCTATTTCTAGGTTAGGATGCTCGAGAGCTAACGTGATGTAGGCAATACCTAGCAATCTCAGCGTCAACCTAACACAGGCTAGTCAACTCGGTTGGTAATCCCTCTTAGCCGATGAAACTTGTGGACTGGTGTAGAACCAAGTTAGTCACGCCTCAGCACGTTGTGACCGTACTTAACCCTTTCGTGAGCCTTACACTTTCGTGCCCAACAAATGGATTCTCTCAACTGACTGGTGTAGAATAATTGAAAGAATGAAGAGCAATGGATTAAGCAAACTTGGAATATTTTATTGAAAATAACTCAAAACCTAAAACAATCGTTTCACAACTAGTTTACAACATAACCCTAACCCAAGTAGAGTTTAAACATGGCAGTGGCAGAGAACACTAGAAAAGTCTATGAAACCTAGGATAATTTGAACTAGGAGTACAATGGGTATTTATAGACTATGGACTAGGTTAAGTCCTCCTTAAAGTAGAAGTCCTCGAAAGTAGCTTTCCATCTTTAATGTGACATTAAATTCTGACTTCTTTGCGTGGAATATGGACTTTATCCCGTTTGCCATAGCCCGCAAGTAATATTGAGATTTTTGCTTCAGCGACCCTGGCCGATGCTACAGACATCGGAAAATCAAGTTGAGACTGGCAATAGATTCAGGGTTTTTAGCTCTATAGATCGCTCTCTGGTTCTTCCAACTTCCATAGTCAGCTGCCATGGGCAGCAAGGTCAGCGGCAACTCTACTAGGCAGGTAGTCGGCAGCAACTTGTCTTCCGCTAGAACTGCTTCAGTACAGCTCCTAGGTATGCTCCCTCAGCCTTGTATTCTCATCTCCTCGGTTCCCTCTTACAGCTGTTAGTACCTACATATAAGAATACACTAAAACATTATCTCTTGTTCACCAAATAAATGATAATTCATAAAAGCAAGGCAGAACAACGAAATACTATAAAATGCTATGCATGCACCTACTTATTCCTAAAATGTGCTTAAAACAGTAATAATAAGAGTTGGAATGTGCATGAAATATAGGACTTATGGACACTTTACATAGTCCCTGGTGGTTCGCACATACTGTGGTTGCCTGGGCGGAATTGGGGGTTGTTGCCTAGGTGGAATTTGTTGTTGTTGTCTGGGTGGCGGATCTTGATGCCGATACGGGCATCGTTGGCAGCGTTATCATCTTGGCCGTTAACCATTGTTGTCTCTCCCTTTCCTTTTTCTTTAGCTTTCCCGAGGGCTTCTTTTTCTTCTTTCTTCAATTCTCTTGCTCTTTATTTGATCTCGTCAAAGAAAACAATTTCTCCCGATAGGTTTGCTCTAGTCATGCACTAGACAAGAAAATTGTAAAATTCTTTTTTTCGAATAAAAATAATAAAAACTAAACTTAAATGTAATAAAAGTTAGAGTGCAGAAAAATAAAAACAAATTTAATATTGCCTATGCCCGGCAACGGCGCCAAAAACTTGTAGAGCGTTAGGATGTTCTCTAAATATGAGGGCAAGTGCACACTCTTTTCAAGTTATAGTATAAAAGATATCATCTCCCACATTGATTGGACAGCTTATTCAAATTGCAATTCTTGCACAGAAAATAAATGCACAAGTAATTTTAGTTTATAAAAGAATTAAAAGTAAATAAAACACAAGTAATTGATATAAGAGATCAATGTGATAGAATGGGTCAGGTTATATTGCTTAGTAGTGCAAAACTACTTTGAATAGGTTAAGTTGCTTTGCGCTACCATACTTTGTTGCCTCGACAGTGGATGGCAGATTGGCTGCTTCGACGATTTCGTTGCCTCGGTAGTGGAACGGACGATTGGCTCGGCGACAAACTTGGCAGACCTTCAAGGCTCGGCAGAACGCTTCGATAATGATCCCGCTTGTGTATAAGTCAGGATGTTGTTGTAGCCCACTGCAGATGATACCCGTCACGGTGTGAATCTTGCAAAGACAACAACCTTGGTTCGTCCTTTCTTAGCCGCCTTAAACTCACACCTATGTCTAGGCCGAATTGATCAACACTTGATTAGGATGAGGATCGTACTTATCCCTTTTGTGAGTTCGACTCTCTCGATACCGAACAAATAGATAGTTAACAACTAATCTTTCGAACTTAATTGAAAACTATGAAGAGCATGCAATAAGCAAACCTTGAAGTTTTATTGGAAAAACAAACTTCATTCCTAAACAATTGTTCTCACACTAGTTTACAACATAACCCAAACCCAAGAGAAAATTTAGAACATAATGGCGACAAGAAAACCTAGACTATGCCCAAAGGAAAACCTAAGATGTCTACAATTACAAAATATGTTGAGTATATATAGGCAATAGCTAGGCAAAGTCCTTCTTGGAGTAGAAGTCTTCAAAGTAGCTTTTGCATTAAATGCAATCTTTAATTCTGACTTCTTTGAGTTGAATGTGGACTCCTTCTCGTTGCCTTGCACCGCAAGTTATCTTGATATCCTCCTTCGGCGGCTCTGTCCACTGCTTCAGGCGTCAGAAAATTGAGTGGATGGCATCGTTTGAATCAGGATTTCCTACTCTAAAGATCACACTCCAATTCTCCAATTCCTCAGCTTGTTGCCCTGGGCGGCAGGTATGGCGGCGGCAGCTACTCAGCAGCACTTCTCTCTGTTTGGAACTACATCAGTACAGCTCCCTAGTATGTTGCCTCTGCATCCTCTCCTCTGGTCTGTCCTCCTAACAACTTCTAGCCCTGAAATGCAAACTAAACTAAAACAACATCTTTTCCTTACCAAATTAAAGATATTCAACATAAACAGGGTAAAGTAAAGAATATTGTAAATATGCAATGCATGAACCTAAATATGCTTAAAATGTACTTAAGAACAACAATAATATGAGATGGAATGCATATAAAATATAGGACTAATGAGCACTTTACAAACCTCTTCTCAGAATTACCGAACCCACTAGCTCGTTGAGCTTTCTGTGCAGCTTCAGTAGCCTTGACTGGATTAACCAAGTCTTGGAAATCAACAATGCTTAATGTAGTGAACATGGGGCGTAATTCATCATTGAGCTCAACAATGAACATTCGACACTTCTCCTCCTCTTTCTTAATGTATTCCACACCGTACATGCAATACTTACTATTGAGTGTGCAAAAGTTCTACTTTTTACCCCTTATTTAACCCATATTTCTGTTGCATCCAAGCATAATTAATTGCATTTAGGTAAAGTTTCACATATACATCACAATTAGATAAAATGGCACAGTTTCTACTGATTTTCGCTACTTTTGCAGGTAGCTAATGTGGCAGACTCAGGAGAGCGAAGGAGTAGAGCTGGAACACAAGATTGGACTCAAGAAGAAGGACGCTGCCGTGGCCACTGTCGTGGCAGCCATGACGACAACAATGGTGAAGGGAAAAGTGAAGTGGATCTCGACAGATAGAGGAATTCAAGCCGGTATGTCGTGGGCCACTCCTATATTTTTCTGAGCCCTAGAGCAGAATGAAGGCCAGACTCAAAGTTCAAGGAAGAAACCCAAAGCAAGAAAAGAGGACAAATTAAAGGCATCTACTCTGAAGATTTAATCTTAATTAGAGTTTTACTTTAGTTTGAACTTGTATTCTTATCTTATCAGAAAACTTGAACCCATGGCCTATAAAAAGGCATGTAATTCGACCTGGGGAAGGAGATCTCATTCTCTAGCCGTCTTCCCAAAACCCTTGTCGTTTTCCCCCTTCTCATCATTTTCTAAACTTCTCCTAGGGCTAAGGGTTGATTCTGTAAAGTAGTTTCAAGGATTGTACTATTTTTAGGAATTTTCTGTTCATTGAAATAAAACTTCAAGTTTGCTTATTCTGGTTTCCAACATTTTGCAATAGTATCGGGAGAGCATTGTAAGATTATCTATTTACTTAATATCAGGAGAGTTAAGTATACGAAAGGAATAAGTACGGGTTCTCCAGTTTATGGTTGAACTACCTCGGACCTAGGGATAGGACGAGGTTAAGTGGCTAAGGAAGAATTCAACAACATTGGTGTTCACCCTTTGATTCACGCCGGGAGGTATCATCCGAGAAGTGTCATCAACAGTACTTGGACCTAGGGATAGGACAAGTCACAGCAGGGATTCTTGCCAAGCTTGAAGTACAGAGTTGTGTGATCGCTGCCGCGACAACAACAGGTGCTGCCGCGACAGGGACGACGACAGAACAAGAATTCTTATACAGTGCAACACTTGCACTACCGATCAAATCAATACCGACTTATTTCTTAACCCTGAAACTTCGTTATCTTATATTCAGTATTCTTCGATATTATTTATCAATAAATTAAACTCTTTTCTTTCTCTCTTGTGCAGCAATCCAAGGATAAAGCTATTTCCAGTCCCTGTGGATTCGACATCCGATACTTTGAGTATCACTTTACTACTTGTGTCGTGTACACTTGCACTACATTGCGATAGGACTTTTGACACGCAAAAAGTTTTTGGCGCCGTTGTCGGGGACTGGCAACATATCTTTACCGTGTGCTTTTCACAAGGTTTTTCGTTTGCTTATGCGCAGATCAAGACGATGCAAAGAACCTGAGTACAAACTAGATCCTGAAATCGAACAATCGTACAACCTCAGGAACCGAGTCTGCCTTTTGATAGCCAGAAACGATTATCTTGAGGAACGGTTAGAAGCAATGTATAACGGGGTAAACAACCCGAGGAATCCTGAAGATCCTCCCATAGATGAAGGGAATGGACGGCCTGCTGCCGAGGCCGCACGACGGTCCTGCCGTGATTACATGATCAATGATCATGTGGAACTGGAGACCACCCTGCCAGACGTGGAAGCTGAAAATTTCGAGCTGAAACCTGTGATATTCAGCATGATCAATTTCGCTGGCCAATTTAGTGGTGCTGCTACAGAGGATGCCCGAGAACATCTGAAAACGTTCCAAGAAATCTGTGGGTTGTTTAGATTACCAGGAGTAAATCCGGAGATACTGAGGCTTCAGTTATTTCCTCATTCACTAAGGGATAGAGCAAAAACTTGGTGGAATAAACTAACGTCGGGTTCAATACGAACTTGGGCAGATCTCACTCGTGAATTTTTATCTTGTTTTAATCCTTCCCATTTATCTGAGCGATTACGTAATGAAATTGCTACTTTTCAACAGGAAGATACGAGCCAATGCACGAGGCATGGGACAGGTTTACCACTCTTCTAAGGAATTGCCCAATGCACGGATTCCCCGTATGGAACCAAGTCATCAAATTCTACAATGCTGCCAACACACACTCTCGAATGAGAATAGATTCAACAACAAATGGACTACTATTGGATAAAGATCCAGACGAAGCCATGGTAGTATTGAAAAATCTAGCAAAGAATGATGAGCAATTCCCTACAGCAAGGAGAGGTAAACGAGTGCTAGCTGTAAAAGACTATGAAGCTGACAATTCCCTAAAGACACAGGTTGCGTACCTCACAAAGGCAGTAGAAAATTTGCTAATGAAAGATTCAAAACATGTCTGCTCTGCAGAAGTGGTATGTGAAACTTGCAGTGGGAATCACAGTTCGGAAGACTGCCCATTACAGCTAGAGGAAGGGATGTATGTTGGAAATTACAACAAGCCGAGAAATTACGACTCCAACAATTACAATCCCAACTGGAGGAAAGATCCCAAGTTCTCCTAGAGTAACCCAAACAACGCACTTAATCCTCAGATGCATAACACTCAAAACAAGGGGGCACCTAGAATCATGACATGGCAGCAATCGCAACAGCAGCTGGCAGCCGCACCTAGTATATTGGAGTAGACATTGGCCACATTTATGTCACAAATAGGAGCTTACATGGCAAACATGGATCACTTTGTCAAGAAGACTGAGTCGTTCATGGACAAAACAGAGATGAGAATGACTAACCATGAGGCTACACTGAAGTCACTAGAGACACAGATGGGCCAGGTTTCCCAGCATATTAATCCAAGGCAAAACGGAGGATTCCCTAGTGATACTGAAGTCGCTACAAAACCCACACATGAGCAGTGCAAAGCTATTACAACTAGGAGTGGGAAACAACTATAAGGTCTGGAGATGAAACTCGTACCGATCGAGGAACCAGCACTAGAAACACCTGCCGCGAACACTGCCCCGGAAGAAGAGGAGAACCCTACTGCCGCCATACCTGTCACGGCAGCAGAAGGGACAGAGGAGCAAGAAAAAAATGCTGAAGAACCTAAGCCTCCTCAGATCCGAATACCATGTGAAGGACGTCTAAAAGATTACCGTCCTCCACCTCCTTTTCCACAGCGGTTACAAAAGCAGAAACAGGAATACCAGCTAAAAAAGATCTATGATATTTTTAAGCAGGTTCACATCAATATACCGCTGTTAGAGGCCATCAAGCAGATGCCCGGTTATGCTAAATTTCTCAAGGATGCTATGTCGAAAAGATCCAGACTTGGGGAATTTGAAACGGTAAAAATGACAGAGGGATGCATGATTATCTTGCACAGGCATCCACCCCAGAAAAAGAAAGATCCTGGGAGCTTCATCATACCGTGTATAATTGGTGACAAATTCGTGGGTAAGGCACTTTGTGATCTAGGTGCTAGTATAAATTTAATGTCAAAATATGTGTTTCATAAATTAGGTATTGGACGAGCACAGCCCACGACAGTCATGTTGCAGCTGGCAGACTGCTCTTACGTACAACCAGAAGGCAAGATCGAAGATATTCTGGTAAGAGTGGATAAGTTCATTTTTCCTGCTGACTTTCTTGTTTTAGACTGTGAAGCATATGAGAACGCACCAATCATCCTGGGGCGACCCTTCCTAGCCACATGCAGATCACTGATTGATGTATAGAAGGGAGAACTAACAATGAGAGTAAATGATCCAGGTAAGTTATTTGAGCCCCTAAACTATACCTCAAATGAACACATAATCCAAAAGCCTTCAACTGTAGAACCACTTGTTTTAGACCTTAAGCCCCTGCCAGGGCAGCTTAAATATGTTTTTCTTCGTTTAAATGATACATTGCACGTAATCATCTCTTCCAAGTTAATGCAGAAACAGGAACAACAGCTAATTGGGATGTTGCAGCAGCATAAAAAGGCTATTGGTTCGACGATAGCTAATATCCAAGGCATCAGTCCGGCATTATGTATGCATAAAATTCTCCTAGAGGATGATCATAAGCCGACCATTGATGCTCATAGACGCTTAAACGACGCTATGCGAGAATTGGTTAGAAAAGAAATTATCAAATGGCTTGACGCTGGGATAATTTATGCCATCTCGGATAGTAAGTGGATGAGCCCGGTGCAGTGTGTTCCTAAAAAGGGAGGAATAACCGTGGTGACAAATGAAGAGAACGAACTAATCCCAACCAGGACTGTGACCGGTTGGAGGGTTTGTATGGATTACCGAAAGCTAAACAAAGCTACCCAGAAAGACCATTTTCCCCTACTTTTATTGACCAAATGCTTGATAGATTAGCGGGGAAACCTTATTATTGTTTTCTTGATGGTTATTCAGGTTATAACCAGATAGCTATCGCACTGGAGGATCAAGAGAAAACGACCTTTACTTGCCCATATGGCACTTATGCTTTTCGGAGAATGCCATTTGGACTCTGCAATGCACCAGCAACATTCAAGAGGTGTATGATGGTGATATTCTCTGACATGGTGGAGGACTTCCTGGAAATATTCATGGACGATTTTTCCGTCTTTGGAGACTATTTTGAAGGTTGTTTAGGCAACCTAGAGAAGGTGCTCGAAAGATGCAAGAAAGAGAACTTAGTCCTAAACTGGGAAAAATGTCACTTCATGGTGGATGAGGGGATAGACCTAGGCCACAAGGTAAGCTACCGCGGCATAAAGGTAGACTGAGCAAAGATAGAAGTCATTGAAAAGCTGCCGCCACCCACCACAATAAAGGGAATTCGGAGTTTCTTAGGGCATGTTGGGTTTTATCGAAGATTTATTGCAAATTTTTCGAAGATTACCAAGCCTTTATGCCACTTATTAGAGCAGAATCGTCCCTTTGACTTCAATACTAAATGTATTGAGGCATTCAGAATCCTTAAAGAAAAGCTGGTAACAGCTCCGATTGTACAGCCACCAGACTGTAGTTTGCCATTTGAAATTATGTGTGATGCCAGTGACTACGCTGTAGGGGTAGCACTTGGGCAGAGGAAGGACAAGCTTTTCTGCGTAATTTATTACGCCAGCAAAACACTAAACGATGCTCAAGTGGATTACACCACAACAGAAAAGGAACTGTTAGCATTGGTGTTCTCAATTGACAAGTTCCATTCGTACATACTTGGAACAAAGGTGGTGGTCCATACAAACCATTCAGCACTGAAGTATCTGTTCGCTAAAAAAGATGCAAAACCTAGACTGATACGTTGGATTCTGCTGCTGCAAGAATTCGACATTGAAATCAAGGATAAAAGGGGGACAGAAAACCAAGTCGCGGATCACTTGTCAAGATTAGAGATGGAAAAGAGTCTACCGACAAACAAGACCAACATACTGGAGACCTTCCCTGACGAGCAGCTGTTTGCTGCCACAAGCACTATCGAGACAGCCATGGCGACAGGTAAGCTTTCTGAACTTCCTTGGTACGCTGATTTTGTTAATTACATAGTTAGCGGAGTACTACCTCCTGAACTTAATTACCAAGCAAGGAAGAGGTTCCAAAATGATGCAAAACATTATTATTGGGACGAACCTCTTCTTTTCAAACATTGTGCAGATCAAATTATCAGGAGATGTGTACCACAGGATGAGCAGGAAGTTGTGCTTCACCACTGCAATGCTTCCCCATATAGAGGACACTTATGTGGAAACAAAACCTCTACCAAGGTTTTGCAATCCGGTTTTTATTGGCCCTCACTATTCAAGGATGACCAAGCATTCTACAAAAGCTGTGACAAGTGCCAACGGGCTGGGAACATCTCAAGAAGACATGAGATGCCATTGCAGAACATCCTAGAAGTCAAAATCTTTGATGTATGGGGGATCGATTTCATGGGACCTTTCCCAGCATCATGTGGGAACCTCTACATCTTACTGGCAGTGGATTATGTATCTGAATGGGTTGAAGCGATCGGCACACAGAAAAATGATGCCAAGACTGTTCAGAGATTTTTGCACAAAAACATTTTCTCCAGGTTTGGCATACCTAAGGCGATCATAAGTGATGAAGGAAGACATTTTGACAATAGGGTCATCGCTGCTTCCTTAAGAAAATACGGCGTAAAGCACCTCATTGCAACAACATATCACCCTCAAACTAATGGACATGTCGAAATATCCAACCGGGAAGTAAAGAACATTCTAGAGAAGATGGTTAAACCTAATCGAAAAGATTGGTCTTTACACCTCAATGATGCACTCTGGGTCTATAGAACAACATTTAAAACACCATTGAGAATCTCACCCTAAATGCTTATATATGGGAAAACATGCCACTTACATGTCGAGATAGAGCACAGAGCTTACTGGGCTATCAAGGCAGTAAACATAGACTTAGATAAGGCAGGATAGAAGAGGCTACTTGACTTGAACGAAATTGAAGAAATTCGAGCAATGGCCTACGACAACGCAAATATTTATAAAGATAACACCAAAAAGTAGCATGACAACAAGTTGCTGCCACGACAATTCTGCCCAGGGCAGCTTGTGTTGTTGTTTAACTCTAGGTTGAAACTTTTCACAGAAAAGCTTAAATCTAGATGGTCCGGCCCCTTCCAAATTGTGCAAGTTTTTCCCCATGGTGCCATCACGATCAAATCCTTAAAAGAAGGGCACCAATTCAAAGTCAACGGACAGAGACTAAAGCATTATCAAGGGACTGAAGCCCCAAGGATGCAGGAAGTGGTTACTTTAGGAGATGCCCCTCAAGGCATCCCTAATTTAACTTAATTTTATTTTTTATTTTATTTTTATTATTTATGCATTTTATTTATTTATTAGGAATTAAGAATTATTTTATTTTTAGGAACTAAGGTTTTATTTTAATTATTTTTAGGAAATAAGGGAAACAAGGAGAGGAACAGAAGTGAACCAGCCCACCATATCAACAGCAGCCCAAAAAGCCCAAAGGATGAGTCTGTCGTCACAGCCTGTCATCAGCTGTCACGATAGACGCGAAAAATACAGCCTATCACTACGATGTCGCGGCAGACACGCAAACGCGTAACAGACGCGCAGTAGACACGAAAATGCGTGACAGACGCATCAGAAACCGCGTAACAGTTGGCCCAATTATTCGCGTCTGTCGTTACAGCTCCAACGAGCAGAAAACCATTCATCTATATAAACCTACATTCACTATTCATTTTTCACCTCACTTTTACTCTCTCAACTTGCTTCCTACAGATCTCAAATTTCTCTTTATTTTCCACAACCTTGCAACCATGACTAGTAGACAAACTCGCAGAAGTGTTGCCTCCAGCTCTGCCGCAGCAGTGAGCACTCCCAGCCATAGTGCCATCCCGAACCGTTTCGCCTCAACCAACTCTACCGGCAGATATTACCACTCCTTCCAGAAGAGGAAGATGTGGGAAGAAAGGGGGTTTTTTTTACACCGAGCCCACAGGAGACCTAGGGCTTGAACCGTTCATTGCAAAGAAGATCCATACCCTGAAGTGGCATCGTTTTGTTGCCCAACCGGAAGAAATGAATGTCACGCTGGTCTGGGAATTTTATATTGTCGTCGATAGCAAGGATACCACGACGGTGATGGTACGAGGTAAAGAACTTACTTTTGAGCCTTCCTACATCAACACCCTCTACGGCCTCCATGTCATTAGAAGGGAAGACGCCCACAGGAGGTTCGTCGAGAGTCTATCGCCGGTAGACTATGATGTTGTGATGGCAGAAGTAACGGAGGAGGGGACAGAGTGGAACACCGACCCAAAGCATCGGTGGACGGTAAAAAGAACTCAACTAACTCTCGAGGCCAAACTATGGAACCACTTCGTAAAGAAGAGAATCATGCCATCCTTCCATAATAGTACGGTCGACCGACCCAGGTTAGCACTTGTCCATTCAATTCTTAATGAAAGTCCCATAAATGTCGGCCGGTATATAAGGGAGGGGATTTTGGAATGTGCCCTCCGACCATCAGGACCTCTTGTCTTCTCGTACCTCATCACCGAAATCTGCCGAGGCCACAACGTTCCAGAAATTGCCGAAGACTTCAAAGTCTGAGGGAAATGATGGACGGAGCGTAACATCTTCAGCCTCATGGAGCTGAAAGTAGCCACACCACTCTCCTACTTCAACCCGTCTGCCACAGCAGAGGAGTCGGCAGGCCCCAATCAGCCAGAACCTGCCGCAGCAGAGCAGCAGTAGCCAACAACAGCATCCCCTCCACAAGATGCCTCCACTCAGATTCTGGCCACACTCAAAAAGATGGAGAAAGGCAGCTTGGTCTGATGAGTTTCGTAAGGGACATCGCGGCATCCACGGTACATTTTATTCATAATAATTTTAATTTTGCAAATGTACAATTCTCTGCCTTCCCAGAACAATATTTTGCTGCCCCTACATCTACACCTACTGCCACACCAAAAACCCCATCTGCTGCATCTACTCCTACTCCGGCCGCGACAGCTGAAGGCGCCAGCCACACTGCCACTACCAGAGGCGAGAAGAGAAAGGAGCCACTGCCAGAACTTAACGATGATTACTTCGAAGGATTCTCCTCTTCCTCCGTCTGGCAAGACTCTGACGGGGAGCCCTCTGTTGCTCGAAACCTTTCCAAGGAGTTCACTCCCATGAAACGACAGAAGCCCAACCAAACTGGTGAAGGATCATCCGGCCAAGGCAAGTCTGCCAGCAGCATCAGTAGCAGCAGCAGCAGCTCTGAAGATGAGGTACAAGTGTTGGACAAGCTACCCCAAATCTCACCCACTCGTATACAACCGCCAAGGGAAGCCAAAAAGAAAAATGCCACTGCCTCCCCTAGCACTCTGCCGGCACCCAAAATGAAGGTCACTGCCCGACGGTAGCTACAGATTAGCAGCAGCGATGACAGCTCCTCAAATTAAGATTCTATCTTATTTTTGTTGTCTTGCTGTTTTATTTATCTTGTGATGTATTTTGTCTTTTCTTTTTTTTATCCATGTCATCATGCATTGAGGGCAATGCAACCCTCGAGTTTGGGGGTGGCATCCCTGCAGTAATGAAGTGTCTTTTAGGTTTTAAAAATTATGTCTAAGTGTAAGTTATTATTTAGCTTATTTTTGTCAAAAAATAATAATTTTGCTTTAAGTCTTTGAACTGAACTTACCTGATGTGACAGACTCTATCGTGGCAGTGCCTTTAGGATATTTTTAGGAACAGTTTAGAGCCTTACTATAGTTCTGATCTTTAAACACCCTTTGTGACTCTTATGTGTCTAGACTTCTACTGGTAAACTAGAATAGGAAAAGCTTAAACACTTGAGTTACCCCTAGAGGTGCCTAACACTGGCTCTAGGAAAAGAAGATAAGAAAATTTAGACTCAATACACCTAGAGGTGCCTAAAACCGGCTCTAGGAAGTTAGCTAGAGGTGCCCAAAAAGAGGCTCTAGTCAACTTAAAATAAGAAAAGAAAACCGAGTCTAAGAAAAACTAAAGGAGCCTAAGAATTGCCTCCAAGAAAATGAAAGTTGGCATAAAAATTCAAGTGAGTAGCTTAGCTATTCTAGTAAATTAAAGAAGTCTAAGTACATATTTGTTCACAAAGCATGCACACACTACACGAGACCTATAGCATGGTTCCGAATAAATCCAAGAAATGTCCGACAAGGAGTTGTTCGTGATAGGGAATGTGTGGTAGGTAATGAAAGGTTCACTAAATTAAGCCAAACAAAAAAATTAGTTAGGTCATATTTGCTTGAGGTCAAGCAAGAACTTGAGTTTGGGGGTGTGTTGAGTGTGCAAAAGTTCTATTTTTTACCCCTTATTTAACCCATATTGCTGCTGCATTCAAGCATAATTCATTGCATTTAGGTAAAGTTTCACATATACATCACAATTAGATAAAATGGCACAGTTTCTACTGATTTTCGCTACTTTTGCAGGTAGTTGCTGTGGCAGACTCAGGACAGCGAAAGAGCAGAGCTGGAACACAGGACTAGAGTCAAGAAGAAGGACGCTGTCGTGGCAGCCATGACGACAGCAATGGTGAAGGGAAAAGTGAAGTGGATCTCGACAGATAGAGGAATTCAAGCCGATCTGTCGTGGGCCACTCCTATATTTTTCTGAGCCCTAGAGCAGAATGAAGGCCGGGCTCAAAGTTCAAGGAAGAAACCCAAAGCAAGAAAAGAGGACGAATTAAAGGCATCTACTCTGAAGATTTAATCTTAATTAGAGTTGCACTTTAGTTTGAACTTGTATTCTTACCTTATCAGAAAACTTGAACCCATGGCCTATAAAAAGGCATGTAATTCGACCTGGGGAAAGAGATCTCATTCTCTAGCCGTCTTCCCAAAACCCTTGTCGTTTTCCCCCTTCTCATCATGTTCTAAACTTCCCCTAGGGCTAAGGGTTGATTCTGTAAAGTAGTTTCAAGGATTGTACTGTTTTTAGGAATTTTCTGTTCATTGAAATAAAACTTCAAGTTTGCTTATTCTGGTTTCCAACATTTTGCAAGAGTATCGGGAGAGCATTGTAAGATTATCCATTTACTTAATATCAGGAGAGTTAAGTATACGAAAGGAATAAGTACGGGTTCTCCAGTTTATGGTTGAACTATCTCGGACCTAGGGATAGGACGAGGTTAAGTGGCTAAGGAAGAATTCAACAACATTGGTGTTCACCCTTTGATTCACGCCGGGAGGTATCATCCGAGAAGTGTCATCAACAGTACTTGGACCTAGGGATAGGACAAGTCACAGTAGGGATTCTTGCCAAGCTTGAAGTACAGAGTTGTGTGATCGCTGCCGCGACAACAGCAGGTGCTGCCGCGACAGGGACGACGACAGAACAGGAATTCTTATACAGTGCAACACCTGCACTACCGAGCAAATCAATATCGGCCTATTTCTTAACCCTAAAACTTCGTTATCTTATATTCAGTATTCTTCGATATTATTTCTCAATAAATTAAACTCTTTTCTTTCTCTCTTGTGCAGCAATCCAAGGATAAAGCTATTTCCAGTCCCTGTGGATTCGACATCCGATACTTTGAGTATCACTTTACTACTTGCGTCGTGTACACTTACACTACATTGCAATAGGACTTTTGACATGCAACACTTACAGAAATCAAGAATGTACTGCTCAATCGGTCACCCACCTTGCTTGAGATGGAGGAAGATACTTCACATTTCACCGAGATAGAACTCACTAATGTACTTCTTTCAGAATTCTTTAAGGAATAATTCCCATGTCACATAGTCTTTGGAGACGGTCAAAGTAGTGGTCTCCCACTAATGAAGTGCCTTATCAGCCAGCAACGCAAGGGCACACTCAAGCTTGTGCTCATCTAAACACTCCAACTGTTTGTTCAAGATCCGAACACGGGTTGTCATCATCTTGACCGGAAAAGGTGTAAGCTCAGTACTGGGATAATTTATCGATAGGAGCCTGAGTATGTTGGATAACATGAGTGATGGGTTGTACAACTTGCTCAGCCCTCATTGTAATCATAAACTGCTTGAACATATCAGCCATGTTCTTATAACATTCAGCCTGAGCTGTGGGCGCTACAGGCTCAACATTCTGAGCAGGAATATCCTATGGATCCGGAGGATTCGTAGGATCTCCTCCTCTTATCTCTTCTCCATGAGTCGAGGAGTCGGTGACAGGCTCGTCAATATGAGCTTCATTAGTTCCACACATATCTATATTAAAAAGAGATCGGATTAGTCGACAAGTCACAATATACACAATATATAACTCCTAGGTGGAAAATTGACATATTAACAATGCATAAAGCTTTGGTTTAGTCCTAGAATCAAATAAACTTTAGCTCAGATACCACAAATATAACACCCCTTTCCCGGCCTAGTAGTGAACTGGGTCGGATGGCGTTACCGGTGAACAAAACAGTGTTTGGTGCTATAAAAATCAATCATTAAGTGACATCTTATCAATATTATGGTCAACAAGCATTACCAAATTTAGGTCTTAGTCCAATTTAATCAATACGAACAGTGACTAGCCAGTGATGACCAAATTGTAAGTGCTACAAGCTTTAGGGACTAAAACATAATATCAGTGATTTATAGACCTTTATCTGAAATTAACCCTCCTATAACGAAATTCGACTTATAATCAATGAGCCTATAAATTTTCATGTCATTCTGAGGTCAATTACCCATTCAATTAGGCCATACAATAATTAGTGATCAATTTGTAAATAATGCAAAACTATATTCTATGTCTTTTAACCAACTTAACTAACCCTATATCGAAATGCCTTGAGCCGTTTCGAAACGGGTGTACAAGAATTAGACCTCATATCAATTCTACCCAATACCATATCGAAACAGGTAAGCCATGTTCCGATACGAGTTGACCTTCGTTGACTTTGACTATTAACCCATTCCGATACAAGTTAGGCATGTATCGAAACGAGTCTTAACAGTAGCAAATTGTATCGAAACGGCTCTAAACTAAATTGATACGCCCTACTTTACCCTATTTTCCAGTAGCCTTACTAAATAGGCTGTATCGAAACACCATCACATGTTTCGATACGTCTTACCTGTAATGACAAATTTTAGCTAGGTTTTAGCTAAATTAACCTACCAGTAGATGTCCAAATGCAATGAAATTTTAGGAACAACATTTTAATGCTATAAACTTCTAGCATGCCAAATTTCATGATCAATCGAATACGTTTACTAGGTTTTCACTTATGTGAGCCAAATATGCCATTTTTACCAATTTTAACACCACCAAAAAGTCACTTTAAGGCCTTTAACTATGTTACAACCCTTACACATTATAAACATGCCAAAATGGGCACATATGACTAGTTCAACTACTTTTCCACCATTCTATGAGTTCATAAGGACAAAATATGTTACTTTAGGCTTATAGTGACTTGTCTTGTCTCGGCCCTCTGATCTTCAACAACAACGAACCTTCAACCTGAAATGCATGGAAGATGAATGCATTAGGCACATGTCGCCTAGTGAGGTAGCCATACACAATGTAAATATCAATGAATGATACATGTACGTCTACTCGTGCTCAATAACATCGATGTTATGCTTCAATAATTAATGATTAACGTATCATATTAATTATTAACCCTTGGATTGAATCAAGATAATGGATACGCGAATTCCTACGCCTCGCCAAACAATGAATGGTCTAGTCCATCCGCCTCGCCAATATGACCAATACCATAGCACATCCCTCCGCCTCGCCAAATCAATATAGGTCATAGCCTTAGGACCGTAGTCCACCCGTACACTGAGCTCATGAATTCTATGGCATGCCAATTGTATCCAATGTCCATTCAAATCCAAGGTTCGATATTAACATCAAAATAATTATCCAATGATTAATACGGTGTACAAAGCATACATTATTTTAATTTCAATAACAATGTCCAACAACAATGTTTAATGACTAAAACAACAACAATAGATACTCAATAATCATACCATCAATGACTACGATCAATGAATTCCTTTTCTATATTTCAATAACAATAACTACATTAGTTTCAATGTACAATAGCCGTGACAATATCAATGATCGATGCACAATAGCCATGACAATATCAATGATCGATGCACAATACTTTACTTACCAATACTTACCCAATGCTTCTAATTAATAATCTAGCACTGTCGCGGCATAGACTTACACCCATTTTGCACCACCAGGAGTCGAACAGTGATTCATGAAATAATTTATCTTGCGGTAAGTGTGGGAAGAACGGGGATTCCAAGCTTCCAACGAACCCAACTACGGCATCAACCATTATTTTTTCCAAAAGATCACTCATTAGACGTGGAAAATATTCTGCCTTCAACCTGCCAAGGCAAACATCACAATAGTCCGAGAATTTTATGCCCACAGGCCTAGTGACGATACGCTCTTCGTGCACGTAAGAGGGAAAGCAATCAGGGTTGATGTCGATGCCATAAACCAATTTTATAGCATGCACATTTAAAGGGACAAACACGCAGAGGTCTTGGAGGTGCTCACAGAGGAAGATTACCAACGGATTAAAGAGGAGCTTTGCTATGCTGGCACGACATAGGAGGCCAAGGCACACCGAGGGTCGGTCCAAATGCGAAGCCTCAGACTAGAAGTAAAGCTATGGAACAAATTCATCTATCACCGCCTCATGCCAACCTCACACAACACTGCCATTGACCAGCCCATGCTCGCTCTAATCCAGTTTACTATGCATAATCGAAAAAATTATTGTTGGTAATCTTATATGTCAGGAAATCTACAAATGCGCTCAAAAGGACAAGGGGGCGCTCTACTTTTCATCACTAATCATCGGCCTTTGCATGGAGAAGGAAGTATTCGTCGATGAGACCGATAAATTCATGCCACATCGAAATGGATGGGATCGGGAAGCCTACCAGACTCATGAACATCACCGAAGCCGATCTTGTCCAAGCCACTCCAATGCAAGGCATTGCCGCGGCAACAGCCTCGACAACTATATCAGAGATGCCCCAAACGCACGCCTCAGCAGCAGCAGACCTTCAGCAAATTCTGTAAAAGCTGGAAGAAATGGATCAACGCCAACAACTTTTCATGGCACACATGAAGGACTTCCATGCCTCAATTATACAACTGATCCAGAAGAAATTCCCAGACCAGACAATCCAGTTTTCACCCTTCCCTAATGTCTTCACCAACATCGCCGCCCCTAAGCACCGAGAAGAAGCAACCCTTACCACCGCCATTGCCCCGGCATACCAAGTACCCACTGCCGTGGCATCTGATGCTCCTTCTACAACAACGCGCAACAACAAGCGCAAGGTTGGCCTGGACACACCTGCCGGATCTCCATACCATGTTGCCTCTAGTTGGTCTGACACCGCTCATTCTGTTAGTCGGGACTTTGAGGAACTAAAACGCAAGGCAGCAGCCGTGGAGGAAATATGCCCAGACTCCGAAGATGAGGAGGTTATTGCCCCTACAGCAAAGCCCACCCCACCATCACGCATCCAGCCACCCCGATAATCCAAACGATTCAAGCGCACGACATCCAGACCGAAGAGGCTGGTATTGCAGAGCGAAATGACGAGGAAGATGAATCTTCCAAATCACCATCAATCTAAATTCCTCTTCTTTATGCCATTTATTTTTAATGTCCTTATATTTTTTGTGTGCTAAATTTGCCTATCTTATTGTATGAAATGTAAGCATTGAGGGCAATGCTTGATTCTGGTTTGAGGGTGTAGGTTCAGTTGCCAAGGCACGACCATGCTGCGACATTTTAATACAATTTCCATGTAGTTATGTTCTTTTACTTGTTCAAAAAAAATTAACTATGTTGCCTTAACCAAATTTACCTTATGCCTCGGCAGTACTGTAGGGTGTGTAGGTGTTCCCTTTTTGTGAGAGCGCAAGTGCACACTCCTGCCAAGTTATAGTATATAAGGTGTCAAATACCACAAGGATTGGAATAGTTTCTTCGAGTGTGTATCTGCACAAGAAATTTAAATACACAATTAATTTCTGGTTTAGTTAAAAGAATAAAACTAAAAACACAATTAATTAAAGTAGGGGAGATCAGAGTGATAGAATGGGCCAAGTAATTGCTGCTCGGTAGTGTGTATACTGCATTGCATAGGTTAAAGTTGGATTGCGCTGCCATGGTATGTTGCCTTGGCGGGTATGGCGGGCTGTTGCGTGTAAAATAGTCTATCGCAATGGTAGTGCAAGTGTACACGACGCAAGTAGTAAAGTGATACGAAGTATCGGATATCGTCTCCATAGGGATTGGGCTAATGACTTCACCTTGATTTACTGCACGAAGTAAAGGAAATATTTTAGACAGTTATCACGAATAATAAAGTAAAAACGTAAATAAAAGGATTGAATTATCAAGATAGAGAGAATGGGCCGGTATTGAATTGCTCGGTAGTGCAGGTATTGAATTGCTTAGAATCTCCAGTTCTGTCGTCGCTCCCGTCGCCGACAGCACCTGTCGCGGCGTCTGTCCGTTAGTTATCGCGGCAGCAGACACTAACTCAGTACTTCAAGCTTGGCAAGAATCCCAGATCTGCCTTGCCCTATCCCTAGGCACAAGTCTGTCGATGAATACGTCTTTGATGATACCTCTCGGCGTGAATCGAAGGATGAACACCGATGTGTATGAATTCTTCCTTAGCCACTTAACCTCGCCTTATCCCTAAGCACGAGATGGTTCAACTATAAACTAGAGAACGCGCTTTTATCTCTTTCGTATACTTAACTCTCCCGATGCTAAGTAAATAGATAACCTCACAATGCTCTCCCGATGCTCTTGCAAGATATTAAAACCAAGATAAAAGAACTTGAAGTTTATTTTATTGAACTTAAAAAATCCTAAAACAAAGCAACCCTTGCAACTACTTTACAAAACAACCCGTAGCCCTAAGGGGAAATTAGAACATGTCGGTGACGGGTGGACGGCAGGGTTTCGGTTTTTGGTTGTGGAGTAATCGGTTCTGCCCTAGGTTTAATCTATGCCCTTTATATAAGCTTTGGGCTCAAGTTATCTAAGGTAACAAGGATTACAACTTTAATTAGAAGTAAGATTCTAATGAAGACTAAATCTCTAAAGTATCCTACTTTTCAGCCGCATCCCTATTTTGTGGGAATTCCTTTCCTTGAGCTTTGGCTTGACATATCTTTTGATCCGGGGCTTGGAAAATTATTTGGCTTCCACACGACAGACGAGCAGATTTTTCTCTATCTATCGATGTCCACTTCACTTTTCCTCTTCAATAATCTGCTGTCACCATGCTGTCACGACAGGTCCATGACAGGTTCGTCTTCTTCAGCTGCTTGTCCAGTTCAGCTTTCCTTCTTATCTGCCCTGCGCCTGCCTTCATCGTCGACCAAGGCAGCTACCTGCAAAATACACCATCTTTTAGTAGAATCCGTGCCTTTTATATAATTGTGATGTTTTATTGAAAACTAACCTAAATGCAATGCAATGATGCTTGAATGCAGCAGAAATATGGGTTAAAAAGGGTGTAAATAATAGAACTTTTACACACTCAACACACCCCCAAACTCAGGTCTTTGCTTGCCCTCAAGCAATTAAACCTAAAGAAAAATGAAAATTTTTGTGTTGGCCTTTAAACAGTGAACTGTCCCTTACCCGTCGCTCATTCTCTATGGCGGCAGCAACCTGTCGGAAAGGTTAGGATCTGTCCGGAATCTCCCTATAGCTCTTGTGCAGTGTGTGCATGCTTGTGAACAGTTATATGCTAAGACTCTCTTAGTTTCACTAGAATATTCAACTCCTTAACTCAAATCTTTATGCCAAAGTTTATTTTTTTTTAGAAGGCACATTTTCATGCTTCTGTTTCTTCTATTTTCAAGCTAAAATTTTCTAGAGCCAGTTTTGGGCACCTCTAGTTAGCTTCCTAGAGCCGGTTTCGGGCACCTCTAGGTTTTTGATTTTCTTTTGCTAAACTTCTTTTCCTAGAGCCAGTGTTAGGCACCTCTAGGGGCTATCCAAGTTCTAAGCTTCCTATTCTAGTTTGGCTAAAAGAAATCTAAGCAATATAACAGTCACAAAAGTGTTTAAGTTTTCAGAACTATAGAAAGGCTCTAAACTTTTCCTTAACCTGTCCTAAAGATGCTGCCACGACAGAGCCGTCATGACAGGTAAGTTAACTTCACAGTTTTAAGCCAACAGTTTAATTTTCTGATTTTTTTTTTATTTTTTTTAAAAGAAAAAAATAAGTAAATAAAAAGACATAACAACTAAACAAGAGATGTGCTAAAGACTCCATTAAATATGGAGGGTTGCCACCCCCAAACTCGAGGGTTGCATTGCCCTCAATGCAAAATGACATAAAATAAAGAAAAACAAGATAAATAAAAGTACATCACAAATATATAAGGGCAGGCAGCAATAAGAGGAGATAAAGAAATAAAAACTTAAATTTTATTCGCTGTCCTCGTTGCTGCTGCTGACGCGGATCTGATGTCGGCGTATGCGTCGTGGAGGTGGTTGGGCAGGTTCCGGAGCAGGTTGATCAACAGGTTCGTCAGCCTGTTGAGGGGCAGGGACTTCCTCCGGTTGGGGGACAGGGTCGTCAGCAGGTTGAAGGGCAGGTGGCTCCACTAGCCTGACATCGGAACTGCTGCTGCTGTCCCAGCTGCTGGTCATGATGGCCTTGGACAGCTTTCTCTTGTCGGCCACATGCTTAATACGTTTCACCCGTGTGAAGGCGCTCTCCAAATTCCTCCGGACAAGAGGGCTGTCATCAGTGGCAGCTCGCTTGGTTCCTCGAGGGGAGGTGTCTGCCGGTGGGCTGCCGGCTGCCGTCGGGGAAGGTGTGGAGGAGGCAGATTCTCCGTGGGGAGAGACAGGTGGTGTGGGAGTGGGGGAGGGGATATTGAAATAATGGGCGGGGAAGGTGGGGAAAATGACATCCGTAAAATTCAAAGTATTGGTAATGAAATTTACCGTTGCATTGGAGAAGTCTCGGATGAATGTCATTAAACCCATCTGGCGCTCCTCTATCCGCAAGATGGCAGCAAGGATGTGGGCGTTCTGATCTGTCGGAGCGGTGTTGGTGGCAGCTTCTGGGGCAGGTTCGGTGGCAGGCTCATCATCAGACTCAGCAGGAGGGGCGTTTGGATCGAAGGCGTTGAGGGGCGATACGACGATAATCTCCATGAGGCTGGAGATGTTGCTATCTGTCCAGCCGCTGCCCTTCTTGATTTTGTCTGAAGGGTCCTCCGGTACGGCAGCGCAGCGGCAGAGGGCAGTGATGGTGCAGGGCAGGCAGAGTCGTGAGTCTGATCGGAAAGCACAGTCGAGAATGCTGTCCCGCATGTACCTGCCCACATTGATGGGCCTGTCATGCATGATAGAATGGATGAGGGCCAACCGCTGTCTGTTGACTGTCGTATGGTGGGACGAGGGCAGGATACGCTTTTTGATAAAAGCGTTCCATAGCTTTGCCTCAGGTAGTAATTGCCCCCTATTGACAGAGTGGGGGTTCTTCTTACTTGTGCTCCATGTCGTTCCCGCTTCTGTCAACTCCCTCATGACAGCATCAGGGCCGGCAGCGTCGAGGGTATCCCAAAATTGTTGATGCGCATCATCATTGGGGCCAAAGAAGAGGCCGAATACATGGTTGATGGTGCTGGCAGTGAAAGGAACTGTCACTCCTCGGACGGTGACAGATGTCGCCGTCTTGCTCTCGATCGCCGCATAAAACTCCCTAACCAGAGTGTCATTAAGTTCTGCCGGCTGCTCGGCGAAGTCCTCCCAAAGTTGTGCTATTATGGCCTTCATAATGAACGGCCGGAGTCCCATATGGGGGGCATCTCTGTTATAGATGAAGCTCCGTTCCTCCCATAGTTCCTTGTTAGCGAACGGGGATGCTGCTGCTGAAGAAGAAGCGGCAGCAGCGTTCTGACGGGTTTGTCGTGAAGACATTTTGGTTGCAAGGGCTGAAAAAGAAAGAAAATAGATAAAACTAGAAGAGAATAGCAAGAGAGAAAAGCAGAAGTGATGAAAAATGAAAAGGGAAGGGGTTTATATAGTGGTCGAGGAGCTGCCCATTTAATGCCACAACGGCAGGCGGGAATAACGGGGCGGCAGATTGAATGTAGCGTGTCTGACGCGTCTGACGTGCATTAATGCGTCTGCTGTGCGTCTGCCGCACGCTTCTCCGTCTGCTGTGCGTCTTTTGACAGCCTGTCAAATCCGTCTGCGCCGGCAGCCGAAACGACAGGTTATCATAAATGGGCTTTATTGGGCTGGTGGATGGGCGTTGGGTTTGGGCCACTTCTTCTTTCTCACTTGCCTCCTTTATTTCCTAAAAACTGAAATAAAAAAACAAAACATTATTCGAGTAAAATAAATCTAATTCCTAATAAATAATATTAATAATAAAAATAAAAATAAAATAAAAAAAATAGGAAATTAGGTTAAATTAGGGATGCCTTGTGGGGCATCACCTAAAGTAACCACTTCCTGTATTCCTGGGGCGTCAGTCCCTTGATAGTGCTTGAGGCGTTGTCCGTTAACTTTGAATTGGTGCCCGTCCTTTAGTGATTGAATTGTAATGGCACCATGGGGAAAAACTTGAACTACTTGGAACGGTCCAGACCATCTAGATTTGAGCTTCCCTGGAAAGAGTTTCAATCTAGAATTAAACAACAACACAAGCTGCCCTGGGCAGAACTGTCGTGGCAGCAACTTCTTGTCATGCCACTTCTTAGTTTTTTCCTTGTAAATCCTTGCATTGTCGTAGGCCATTGTCCGTATTTCATCTATCTCATTCAAATCCAACAACCTTTTCTGGCCTGCCTTGTCCAAGTCCATGTTTACTGCCTTGATCGCCCAATATGCCTTGTGTTCTATCTCGACAGGCAGATGACAGGTTTTCCCATAAATCAAACGGTATGGAGACATGCCCAATGGAGTCTTGAAAGCTGTTCTGTATGCCCATAGTGCATCATTCAGAAGAAAAGACCAATCTTTCCTAGTTGGTTTAACCATTTTTTCAAGAATGTTCTTCACTTCCCTATTGGATATCTCAGCCTGTCCATTGGTCTGTGGGTGGTATGCTGTCGCGACCCTGTGCTTGACACCATATTTTCTCAAGGCGGCAGCAATTACCTTGTTGTCAAAATGTCTCCCTTCATCACTAATAATCGCCCTAGGGATGTCAAATCTAGAAAAGATGTTTTTATGCAAAAACTTTTGGACCGTTTTGGCATCATTCTTTTGAGTTGCGATTGCTTCTACCCACTTGGAGACATAATCCACTGCTAGGAGGATGTAAAGATTTCCACATGAAGATGGAAAAGGTCCCATAAAATCAATCCCCCAAACGTCGAAGATTTCGACTTCTAAAATATTCTGCAGTGGCATCTCGTTTCTCCTCGAGATGTTACCTGTCCGCTGGCACCTGTCACAGTTTTTGTAAAATTCCTGTGCGTCCTTATACAGTGTGGGCCAGTAGAACCCTGACTGCAGCACCTTGGCAGCAGTTTTATTGCCTCCTAAGTGTCCTCCATATTGTGAAGCATGACAGTGATGGAGAATGGCTTCTTGTTCTTCTTGTGGTACACATCTCCTTATAACTTGATCTGCGCACATTTTGAAAAGAAGAGGTTCGTCCCAATAATAATGTTTAACATCATTTTGAAACCTCTTCCTGGCTTGGTAAGTAAGATCAGACGGTAATATTCCGCTAACTATAAAATTAACGAAATCAGCATACCAAGGAAGGTTAGAAGACTTACCTGCCGCCATGACTGTCGCGACAGCTAGTGCGGCAGCAAAGAGCTGCTCATCTGGGAAGGTCTCCAGTATGTGTGTCTCATCTGGCGGTAGACTCTGTCCCGTCTCCAACCTCGACAAGTGATCTGCCACCTGATTTTCTGTTCCCTTTTTATCTTTTATCTCAAGGTCGAACTCTTGTAATAGTAAGATCCATCGTATCAACCTAGGTTTTGCATCCTTCTTTGCAAACAAATACTTGAGGGCAGAATGGTCGGTGTGTATTATTACTTTCGTTCCAAGTATGTAAGAACGAAACTTGTCGATGGAAAACACCACAGCTAACAGCTCCTTTTCTGTGGTGGTATAATTCACTTGGGCATCATTCAATGTTTTGCTGGCATAATATATGACATGAAACAGCCTGTCCTTGCGCTGCCCAAGTGCTGCCTCGACAGCATAGTCACTAGCATCACACATAATTTCAAACGGTTGCGTCCAGTCTGGTGGCTGTACTATGGGGGCTGTCACTAGCTTTTCCTTCAGAACCTTGAATGCTTCAGTACATTCTTCATTAAAGTCAAAGGGTCGGTTCTGCTCTAAGAGATGACATAGGGGTTTCGTGATTTTTGAGAAATTGGCAATGAATCTCCTATAAAAACCAGCATGCCCTAAAAAACTCCTAATGCCCTTGATTGTGGTTGGCGGCGGCAGCTTCTCTATGACCTCTATTTTTGCCCTGTCGACTTCTATCCCATGGCAGCTAATCTTATGGCCTAAGACTATCCCTTCATCCACCATAAAGTGGCATTTTTCCCAATTTAAAACCAAGTTAGCTTTTTCGCATCTTTCGAGCACCTTTTGTAAATTGCCTAGACAACTCTCAAAATCGTCTCCAAAGACAGAAAAATCATCCATAAAAATTTCTAGGAAGTCCTCAACCATGTCCGAGAATATAGCCATCATGCATCTTTGGAAGGTGGCAGGTGCGTTACAGAGTCCAAATGGCATCCTCCTAAATGCGTACGTACCGTAGGGGCATGTGAAAGTCGTTTTCTCTTGGTCCTCCGGTGCAATGGCAATTTGATTATATCCTGAATAACCATCAAGAAAACAATAGTAAGGTTTACCCGCTAATCTATCAAGCATTTGATCAATAAAGGGTAAAGGAAAGTGGTCCTTTCGGGTAGCTTTGTTAAGCTTCCGATAGTCCATACAAACCCTCCAACCGGTCACAGTCCTGGTTGGGATTAACTCGTTGTTTTCGTTGGTTATCACGGTCATGCCTCCTTTCTTGGGAACACATTGCACCGGGCTTACCCATTTGCTGTCGGAGATGGCGTAAATAATACCAGCATCTAACCATTTAATTATTTCTTTACGCACTACCTCCTTCATTGCAAGGTTTAACCGCCTTTGGGCATCAATAGTCGGCTTATGATCTTCCTCTAGGAGGATTTTGTGCATACAGATTGCCGGACTAATGCCCTGAATGTCTGCTATCGTCCATCCTATCGCCCTTTTATGCTGCCTCAACATGTCGATCAGCTGTCGTTCATGTTCCTGCGGCAGCTTAGCAGAGATGATTACAGGCAGTGTGTCATCACAACCAAGATAAGCATATTTAAGCTGCCCTGGCAGGGGCTTAAGTTCTAAGACAGGTGGTTCAACAGTAGAGGGCTTTTGGATTAAATGGTTATCCGAAGTGTAATTTAAAGGTTCGAATAACTTACCTGGGCGATGGTCTAACCAGTTTACCTCCTCATGACCTTCAGTGTCAGGTGTATCGGATTCAGAGGGGTCACTGTCGTAGGTGCTGTCGTCGGTGCTGTCGTCGTCACTGTCGTGACAGGCTTGTAGATGGCTGTCGCAGCAGTGACCAAATTTTATATTTCGGCAGCCCGTCCTGATGCAGGGTTGATCAAAGGTCACCTCAATAATGGCCTTGCATTCCTCGTCCACATCGGCATGTTTCATTGCTTGGAGAACATTCAACTTAATTTCTTGATCGTTCACGCGCATGGTGAGTTCTCCTTTCTCCACATCAATCAATGATCTTCCCGTGGCTAAGAAGGGTCGCCCTAGGATGACTGGTGCGTTCTCATCTGCCTCACAATCTAAAATAAGAAAGTCAGCAGGAAAAATAAGTTTATCCACTCTTACCAAAATATCTTCAATTTTCCCCTCGGGGTGAACGTAAGAGCGGTCGGCTAGCTGTAGGGTAACTGTCGTGGGCCGCGCCTTGCCAATACCTAGTTTCTGAAAAACAGATTTGGGCATTAGATTAACACTAGCACCAAGATCACAAAGTGCCTTACCCACAAATTTATCGCCAATTACGCAAGGTATGAGGAAGCTCCCCGGATCCTTCTTTTTCTGGGGTGGTTGTCGATGAAGAATACTCATGCAACCCTCTTGCATCCTTACCGTTTCATATTCCCCAAGTTTAGATTTTTTAGACATGACATCCTTGAGAAATTTAGCATAACCCGGCATCTCCCTAACAGCATCTAACAACGGAATGTTAATATGAACCTGTTTAAAAATATCATAAATTTTTTTAAGTTGAGATTCATGCTTAGCTTGCTGTATCCGTTGTGGAAAGGGTGGTGGGGGACGATAATCAGCAATGCGTCCTTCCCACTGCATACGAATCTGAGGACGATAATCTTCCTTTTTCTCCTCTGTCGCTTCTGCTGTCGTGACAGGCTCATCGGCAGCAGTCTGTTTTCACCTGTCGGGGCAGTTTCCTCGGCAGGTTTGTTCAAAGCAGGGTCCTGTTCTGTATCAACTTCTTTTTCCGGCCCTGGTAGCTTTTTCTCACTCCTAGTAGTAATTGCCTTACATTGCTCATGTGGGGCCGGTCTAGCATTTTCAGTATTGTTAGGGAAACCTCCATTCTGCCTCGGTTTAATATGCTGCGACACCTGACCCATTTGTGTCTCTAGAGATTTCAAGGTGGCCTCATGGTTTGTCATTCTCATCTTAGTTTCATCCATAAAATTTTCCGTCTTCTTGACAAACTAATTAATATTATCCATATACGTGCCAGTCTGAGACATAAAGGTGGCCAGAGTCTGCTCCAATATACTACTCGTGGCAGGTGGTGGCTGCTGTTGTTGCTGAGGCGGCAGGTTCTGCGGCAGGTTCTGCGGCTGCGGTTGCTGTCGCGTCAACAATCTAGGACCCCCCTGATTCTGATTATATGCTTGCGGATTCAGGGCATTGTTAGGATTACTCCAGGAAAATTTGGGATCTTTCCTCCAATTAGGGTTGTAGTTGTTGGAATTGTAGTTTGGTTTGTAATTTCCAACATATTTTCCCTCTTCTATATTTATAGGGCACTCATCCCTACTATGATTTCCCTCACATGTAGCACAAACTTCCTCGACAGCAAACCCTCGTACTTCTTCTTCACTCAATAAATGTTTCATGGCTTTAGTGAGGAATGCTACCTATGATTTCATAGTGCTGTCGGCCTCATAATCCTTGACAGCAAGTACCCGTTTACTCCCTCTTCTAGCTGTCGGGAACTGCTCCTCATTCTTGGCTAGATTTTTCAGAACTTGCAATGCCTCGCCCGGATCTTTATCCAATAATAGTCCATTTGCTGCAGAATCAATGCGAATGCGAGTTTGTAAGTTAGCAGCATTATAGAATTTTGTTACCTGATTCCAGACAGGGAATCCATGCATTGGGCAGTTCCGCAGAAGAGTAGTAAATCTGTCCTAGGCCTCGTGCATTGGCTCGTCATCTTCCTGTTGAAAAGTAGCAATTTCGTTACGTAATCGCTCAGATAAATGCGAAGGATTAAAACGAGATAAAAATTCACGAGTTAGATCTGCCCAAGTCATAATAGAACCCGGTGTAAGTTTATTCCACCAAGTTTTAGCTCTATCCCTTAATGAATGGGGAAATAACCGAAGCCTCAGTATCTCCGGACTAACTCCTGGCAGTCTAAACGAACCACAGATCTCCTGGAACGTTTTGAGATGCTCCCTAGCATCTTCTGTCGCAGAACCACTAAACTGTCCGGCATTGTTGATCATACTAAACATGACAGGTTTAAGCTCAAAGTTATCAACATCAATATCCGGCAGTGTGGTCTCCAGCTCTACATGGTCATTCAGCATGTAGTCACGACATGACCGTCGTCCACCTGCCCCAGGCGGGTCGCCGACAGGCGGTATGTCTCCTCCAGCAGGCTGGTTACGGGCCATCTGCTCTAGCTGTTCTTCAAGGTATTCGTTCCTGTCTAAAAGATGGCGAATCTGTTTCTTGAGATTGAATGATCGTTCGATTTCCGGATCTAACTTATACTCAGGATCTTCGCCTCTTTTCGATCTGCGCATAAACAAGAGAACCTTGTGAAAAGCAAGAGTTGAAAACACAAAGTAAAAATTAAAGAAAAACTAAAAACGAAAACAAAAATAAAAATAAAAACAAAAAGTGCAATAAAAGAACGATGTAGTTATGTTGCCAATCCCCGGCAACGGCGCCAAAAACTTGTTGCGTGTAAAATAGTCTATCGCAATGGTAGTGCAAGTGTACACGACGCAAGTAGTAAAGTGATACGAAGTATCGGATATCGTTTCCACAGGGATTGGGCTAATGACTTCACCTTGATTTACTGCACGAAGTAAAGGAAATATTTTAGACAGTTATCACGAATAATAAAGTAAAAACGTAAATAAAAGGATTGAATTATCAAGATAGAGAGAATGGGCCGGTATTTAATTGCTCGGTAGTGCAGGTATTGAATTGCTTAGAATCTCCAGTTCTGTCGTCGCTCCCGTCGCCGACAGCACCTGTCGCGGCGTCTGTCCGTTAGTTATCGCGGCAGCAGACACTAACTCAGTACTTCAAGCTTGGCAAGAATCCCAGATCTGCCTTGCCCTATCCCTAGGCACAAGTTTGTCGATGAATACGTCTTTGATGATACCTCCCGGCGTGAATCGAAGGATGAACACCGATGTGTATGAATTCTTCCTTAGCCACTTAACCTCGCCTTATCCCTAAGCACGAGATGGTTCAACTATAAACTAGAGAACGCGCTTTTATCTCTTTCGTATACTTAACTCTTCCGATGCTAAGTAAATAGATAACCTCACAATGCTCTCCCGATGCTCTTGCAAGATATTAAAACCAAGATAAAAGAACTTGAAGTTTATTTTATTGAACTTAAAAAATCCTAAAACAAAGCAACCCTTGCAACTACTTTACAAAACAACCCGTAGCCCTAAGGGGAAATTAGAACATGTCGGTGACGGGTGGACGGCAGGGTTTCGGTTTTTGGTTGTGGAGTAATCGGTTCTGCCCTAGGTTTAATCTATGCCCTTTATATAAGCTTTGGGCTCAAGTTATCTAAGGTAACAAGGATTACAACTTTAATTAGAAGTAAGATTCTAATGAAGACTAAATCTCTAAAGTATCCTACTTTTCAGCTGCATCCCTATTTTGTGGGAATTCCTTTCCTTGAGCTTTGGCTTGACATATCTTTTGATCCGGGGCTTGGAAAATTATTTGGCTTCCACACGACAGACGAGCAGATTTTTCTCTATCTATCGATGTCCACTTCACTTTTCCTCTTCAATAATCTGCTGTCACGACAGGTCCATGACAGGTTCGTCTTCTTCAGCTGCTTGTCCAGTTCAGCTTTCCTGCTTATCTGCCCTGCGCCTGCCTTCATCGTCGACCAAGGCAGCTACCTGCAAAATACACCATCTTTTAGTAGAATCCGTGCCTTTTATATAATTGTGATGTTTTATTGAAAACTAACCTAAATGCAATGCAATGATGCTTGAATGCAGCAGAAATATGGGTTAAAAAGGGTGTAAATAATAGAACTTTTACACACTCAACACGGGCGGTAGGCTACGACCCTGCCACGCGGCCGCAGCGAGTCACTACCACTGCAAGAGTGTACTGTCTCGGCAGGTGGAATGGAAAGAAGTTTGGCAGATACTTTAAGTTTTGCGGGATAGTCGATAGTGATCCCTCCTATTTCTAGGTAAGGATGCTCGAGAGCTAACGTGACATAGGCAATACCTAGCAATCTCAGCGTAAACCTAACACAGGCTAGTCAACTCGGTTTGTAATCCCTCTTAGCCGCTGAAACTTGTAGACTGGTGTAGAACCAAGTTAGTCACGCCTCAGCACGTTGTGACCGTACTTAACCCTTCCGTGAGCCTTGCACTTTCGTGCCCGACAAATGGATTCTCTCAACTGACTGGTGTAGAATAATTGAAAGAATGAAGTGCACATATTAAGCAAACTTGGAATATTTATTGAATAACAACTCGAAACCTAATACAATCGTTTCTCACAACTACTTTACAAGCAAAAAACTAAACCCTAGGGAGTTTAGAACATAGCCGACTCCCTCTCTCTATCTCTCTCTATCTCTATCGATCTCTATGCCCTTATACCCTCACATACATGGGTATATATAGGGCTTGGCCTAAGGTTAAGTCCTCCTTGGAGTAGAAGTCTTAATTGATGATAAAATAGCTTTAATATTTAATGCTTCATTCAATTCTGACTTAAATATGGACTCCTTTGGATGTTTACTTGTTCAGCAAGTAAGTATAAGCCACCTTGCTTATCGATCTTCAATCAGCTCTATACACCGCTCCAGGCCACAGAAAAATACAATATTGGGTTTAGTGGACTCAGAAAAATGTCCTCTATCAAACAAGACCCATCTTGACTATGTCGGCGTATTGTCATCTAGCGGCATTCTACGGTGGCGGCGTCCTTGGCAGCGGCATTCTGCAGCGGCGACGTGTTTGGCGGCAACTAGAACTGCTTCAGTACAGCTCATTCTGCTCCCAACTTTCCTGTCCTCTCTTCCTCTGATCCGCAACTAGCACCTGAAATAGAAAACTAACTAAAACAGTATCTTTTCTTAGCCAAAACATAAAATATTCAATAAAAGCATGGCTTAAGAGAAAATACTGTATAATGCATGATATGCGGCTAAATATGACTAAATGAGATTCAGAACGGTAATAATATGAGCATGAATGTGCCTAAAATATAGGACTTCTAGACACTCTACAAGTACTTTCTATCAATTGCCTTAGTTTAATTTTAATTAAATCTTCTTACTTGGCAATAGAACTCTCTCTTCTTACCATAGCTTTGAACTGTTTAGAGCCTTTAATTTTAGGATGCTTAAGGAAGAAAACTTAGGATCATACTATAAGATTAGAACTTTAAAACACCATTGTGACTTGTATGATTTAAGGAGTTCTTATACACTTAAGGCTTAGACTTACTTAGAACGAAAATTTTGGGAAAAAAGATAGATGTGCCTAACACTGGCTCTAGCTTAAGGAAGCCCTAGAGGTGCCCAAAATCGGCTATAGGCTAATCACTAGAGGTGCCCGAAACTGGCTCTAGTAGGTTAGAATGCTTAAAAAAATTACCCAAGTTAAGTAGGTTAATGCTTAAGTGTTTGCTTAGAATCCTTATAATCATCTTGTTCACAATGCATGCACACACCCACAAATCTTATAGTTTGATTCCAGGGAATTCCTAAGGAATACAAAGATTTAAGGGCCGAGCATTCTTTTCTATTGTTTGGAGAGAGAAGGAAAAGTAAGACCAAGGAGATGGTTTATAAAAATTAAGGTTTGGCAATTTATGGTTTGTATTGCTTGAGGACAAGCAATAGTTCGAGTTTGGGGTGTGATGAGTGCACAAAAGTCTTATATTTTTACCCCTTTTTCATGGAAATTATCACTCAACCTACACCCATTTAAGATGCATTATGGTCCTTCATGCATTAATTTCATCATTTATGCCTTTGATCCTTAATTATGTTTATTCTATGAAAAAATGTATTGTTTGATGCATGTTTGGTGCTTTTGCAAGTTTGCACACTGCCAGGGCAGGAAATGTCGTGAGGGCAATGAAGGAATAGAAAGGATGAGGCAGAACCATCTAGTGACAGACCATGATTGAGCCAAGCTACAACTGACAACTTCTACTGAGGGAAGCTGATGAAGCCTTGCGGAGTAGAACCAATCACAGACCCATGCCGAGGTAGAAGAATGCCATGCCGCGGCCGTGTATTATTCAACCTGGCGGAGGGCAAAATAAGCACAGTGGTAGTCGATTTGTAGAGCTTTAAATGCCGGATTTTTCTACACACTTTGCGTGGGAGTTGGAGCTCAAGAGAGGGACGAAAACATGGAAGGAAGGATAAAGTTGGACTTTTGGCCAAAAGTAAATAATGTATTAAATTAAAGAGATTTGTGCCTACACCTTCCCCTATAAAAGGAGGCTTGCCGCCATCACCAAGGAAGAATCGACAATTAAAGAGGGAGAGCTTAGGGTTTATTTTATGTTTTCTTTCCATTCATTATGTTCTAATTTTTCTTAGGGTTAGGATTGGTTTTGTTTAGTAATTGTGTGAAAACTATTGTACTTTGTTTAAGTTCTTAATGCAATTAAGTTAAGGTTTGCTTATTCTTAGCTTTAATCATTCTTTCATACTTATCGAGAGAGAGTTTGTGATATTATCTATTTGTTCAATATCGAGAGAGTTGAACTCACAAAATGATTAAGCACGGTTTTCATCACATGTGGTGTTAACTAACTCGACCTAGAGATAGGTTAAGAGTTTCAGCGGCTAAGAGAAGCGTGTGATTGGTTGGTGCTTGTCTTTGGTTTACGCCAAGAGGTATGGTCATAGTTTAGCCATCAACAGTGTTCTGAGCTTAGAGAAAAGGAGGAGTCATTCAAGGACGCTTTGTCGAACCTTAACAGCTTCTGCCCAAGAGCAAGAGATTGTCGCGGTAAGGACTCAACCTTTGCGGCCGCGGCAAGGACATAGGTTACTGACTTGGCAGTTTTGTCTAGTTGCATTCAAGAACGAAGACAAGTCAATAGGATTCCACACTATGACGCATTCTAATCCGACCCATTCTCTCAACTTTATTCTCTTTTACTTTATTTCCTAACTTATTTTAGTTTAAGTGTTTTAGTTTATTCAAACAACTTAACTCATCTGTGTTTTTACTTTAATTATTTTGCAGTGCGAGGAAGTAAGACCAAAAGGCTAGCTCAATCCTTGTAGAGACGATACTAGATATACTTATCATTATATTACTTGAGACGTGTACACTTGCATTATTGCGGGGCACTTTTACGCGAGCATCCGCACGCCCCGGCTGCAGCAGAACTTCAGCAAATTCCCCAGAAGCTGGAGGAAATGGACCAACACTAACAATTGTTCATGGCGCACACGAGGGTCTTCCTTGCCTCAATTATACAGTTGATCTAGAAGAAGTTCCCAGACCAGACGGTCCAATTTCCACCCTTCCTTGATGTCTTCACCACCATCGCCGCTCCTGAACACCGAGAAGAAGCAACCCCTACCGTTTCCACTGTTGTGGCCTCTGGCACTCATTCTGCCACAGCACGCAAAGGCAAGCGCAAGGTTGGCTTGGATACACCTTTCAGATCTCCATACCACGCTGCCTCCAGTTGGTCCGACACCAATCATTCTGTCAATCGGGTCTTTGAGGAACTAAAACGCAAGGCAGAAATCGTGGAGAAAATCTGCCCAGACTCAGAAGACGAGGAGGTCACGGTGCCGGCAGCAAAGCCCACCCCACCATCACGCATCCAGCCACCCCGAGAATCCAAACGAGTCAAGCACAGGGCATCCAGACCGAAGAGGGTTATATTGCAGAGCGAAAGTGACGAGGAAGATGAATCTTCCAAATCACCATCCATCTAAATTCATCTTATTTATGCCATTTATTTTAATGCCCTTATATTTTTTGTGTGCTAATCTTGCATGTCTTATTGTATGCAATGTAAGGATTGAGAGCAATGATTGGTTCGAGTTTGAGGGTGTAGGTTCAGTTGCCAAGGCACGGCCAAGTTTCAGCATTTTAATATAATTGCCATGCAATTCTTTTACTTGTTCAAAAAAAATTTAACTGCATTGCCTTAACCGAATTTTGCTTATGCCTCGACAGTACTTTCTATCAATTGTCTTAGTTTAATTTTAATTAAATATTCTTACTTGGCAATAGAACTCTCTCTTCTTACCATAGTTTAGAATTGTTTAGAGCCTTTACTTTTAGGATGCTTAAGGAAGACAACTTAGGATCATACTATGAGATTAGAACTTTAAAACACCTTTGTGACTGTATGATTTAAGGAGTCCTAGTACACTTAGGGCACAGACTTACCTAGAAAGAAAATTTTGGGTAAAAAGTTAGAGGTGCCTAACACAAGCTCTAGCTGAAGGAAGCCCTAGAGGTGCCCGAAATCGGCTCTAAGCTAATCACTAGAGGTGTCCGAAACTGGCTCTAGTAGGTTAGAAAGCTTAACAAAAAGGGGAAAAAGAAGAAAAGAAAATACACAAGTTAAGTATTTTAATGCTTAAGTGTTTGCTTAGAATCTTTATAATCATCTTGTTCACAATGCATGCACACACTCACAAATCTTATAGTTTGATTCCAGAGAATTCCTAAGGCATCCAAAGATTTAAGGGCCGAGCATTCTTTGCTATGGTTTCGAGAGAGAAGGAAAAGTAAGACCAAGGAGACGATTTATAAAAATTAAGGTTTGGCAATTGATGGTTTGCATTGCTTGAGGACAAGCAATAGTTCGAGTTTGGGGGTGTGATAAGTGCCCAAAAGTTCTATATTTTTACCCCTTTCTCATTGCAATTATCACTCAATCTACACCCATTTGAGCTTTATTACGGCCCTTCATGCATTAATTTCATCATTTATGCCTTTGATCCTTATATTCTGTTTATTTTATGAAAAATGTAATGTTTGATTCATGTTTGGTGTTTTTGCAAATTTGCATTCCGCCAGGGCAGGAGATGTCGTGAGGGCACCGAAGAACAAGGAAGGATAAGGCAGAACCAGTTAGTAACAGACCCTGATTGAGTCAAGCCACAACTGACAACTTCTACTGAGGTAAGCTAATGAAGCCTTGCGAAGCAGAACCAGTCACAGACCCATGCCGAGGTAGCAGAATGACATGCCGCGGCCGTGTATTATTCAACTTGTCATAGGGCAAAATAGGCAATATGGTAGTCGATTTGTATAGCTTTAAATGCCGGATTTTTCTACACACTTTGCATGGGAGTTGGAGCTCAAGAGAGGGACGAAAACATGGAAGGAAGGATAAAGTTGGACTTTTGGCTAAAAGTAAATAATGTATAAAATCAAAGAGATTCATCTCTTTAATAAAGTTAAGTCCAAGTCCAACTTAACTTCCTCTCCAAGAAAGATTTGTGCCTACACCTTTCCCTATAAAAAGGAGGCTTGCCGCTATCACCAAAACATATCAGAAAAGAGACAGAGCTTAGGATTTAGTTTGTGTTTTCTGTCCATTCATTATGTTCTAATTTTCCTTAGGGTTAGGATTAGTTTGTTTACTTGTCGTGTGAAGACTATTGTACTTTGTTTAAGTTCTTAATGCAAATAAGTTCAGGTTTGCTTATTCTTGGCTTTAATCATTCTTGCATACTTATCGAGAGAGAGTTTGTGAGATTATCTATTTGTTCAATATCGAGAGAGTTGAACTCACGAAACGATTAAGCACGGTTTTCATCCCATAAGGTGTTAACTAACTCGGCCTATAGATATGTTAAAAGTTTCAGCGGCTAAGAGAAACGTGTGATTAGTTGGTGTTTGTCTTTGGTTTACGCTAAGAGGTATGGTCATAGTTCAGCCATCAACAGTGTTCCGAGCTTAGAGATAAGGAGGAGCCATTCAAAGACGTTTTGCCGAACCTTAACAGCATCTGCCCAAGAGCAAGAGATTGTCGCGGCAAAGACTCAACCTTTGCGGTCGCGGTAGGGACTTAGGTTACTGCCACGGCAGTTTTGTGTTGTTGCATTCAAGAACGAAGACAAGTCAATAGGATTCCATGCTACGATGCATTCTAATCCGACCTATTCTCTCAACTTGATTTTCTCTTTACTTTATTATCTAGCTTATTTTAGTTTTAGTACTTTAGTTATTTAAACCAACTCAACTTATCTGTGTTTTTACTTTAATTGTTTTGCAGTACGAGGAAGTAAGACCAAAAGGCTAGCTCAATTCCTGTGGAGACGATACTCGATATACTTATCATTATATTACTTGAGACGTGTACACTTGCACTATTGTGGGGCACTTTTACGCGAGCATTAGCAGATAGAAACAAAAGTTTACTCACACAGTTGAATCAAAAAGCTTTGCTCGTATAACTGATGAAGAGGTATTATTCTTTTAATTATTGATTATTCACAAAGCGATTTTATGTTGGTAGCATACAATAACGAAAATTGTTTCTATTATTTATTACTTTGCTCATAAGTATTATATTATATTCTATATTGTAGGAAGTTACGTCCGGTAGTAGCATTAAACGAATAAAGTTCTTCGACATACACACACACACAAAAGATGATTCTCCTATGACTCCTGAAGATGCACAAATTATGGTATATTTATTGTACACAAAATCTAAATTATGTTATACTTATATCTATAGTATAATACTTTTATTTTAAATAATGTTTGAATTCGTTATAAATTTTTAATTTACTATTATGAGAAATTGAGGGATAAAAGGGCAGAGTATGAAGCTACGACTTCAACTCACGGTTTTGCTAATGTTGAAGAGATCGAAAATCAAGTTATTGCTAAAGTTTTAGGTCCTAAAAGATATGGTCGGTTCTCATTTCAATGATCATTTGTTACCCCAACTAAATATTTTAGATTCAACTCATCTCAGTACATGCCCTCACAGGGCCAGACTTCCCAATCAGAAGTTAATCGTTTAAAACAATAGTTGGACCAGGTGGATGAAAAAAATGGTCAAATTAAAGCCGAAGCAGAAGCGATGGAAGTAGAGAGAGAAGTAACATATCAAGAAAAATATCAAGACTTCCAAAATTAACTTCGAGATACGATGAAGATGATACAATTATTCAAATCGCAGAATTCGACATCTTAGTTGATTTCTTAGGTTCATGTTTTGCTTATTGTGGTGAACAATTTTGAACTACATTAAATTTTCCATTACATTTCACTTTAATGTTTATAGACTTTGATTTATTTTTATTGTTAAGTATTTTCTACTTAATTTGTGTCGTAATTAAATTTTAAGTTTGATGTTATTGGGTAATGTTATTGGTACTATAGAGTAGAAAATGATATCTGCCAAATCAGATAAGCTTAGTGACTTTTGTAAAAAAAATGCCAATAAAAAGTCACGCTCTTTTGCGGCGTTTATCAACAAGAATGCCGCTATATAGATAGTCAATAGGGGCGTTTGTGGCTACAAACATCAGTAAATATCACAACATATTATTTTGTTTGGAGGAATAAACGTCACTAAAGACAAGGTAATTCGCGGCGTTTGAGAACAAAACGTCACTATATACCATTACTTTTAGTGACATTTTGAAATTCAAACGCCGTTATATATAACGAAAATTAGCATAACTCGACTTTTTGCGGCATTTTTTTCACAAACATCGCTAATTGTTGCGGCGTTTGATTTAGCGGTGCTCTTATTAGTACGGTGAGGGTTTTTACCGACGTTTAAAAACGTCGTTATAAGGCTAAAAAAGCGCTGCTAAAAATTGATTTACTGTAGTGGGAGTTAGA
Organism: Hibiscus tridactylites; assembly: GCA_958450335.1. Taxonomy (NCBI): domain Eukaryota; kingdom Viridiplantae; phylum Streptophyta; class Magnoliopsida; order Malvales; family Malvaceae; genus Hibiscus; species Hibiscus tridactylites. Next base: position 73,872,228 of record OY288269.1, on the reverse strand, counting down.
AATATAAATTACAGAATTTTAATGACTTAAAATATAATTTTATTATTATAATAATAATTTATAATTTTAAAATTTTAAGCTTAGATTTTATCTTTTATGGGATTAAAATATTAATTTATTATTATCTTAATTTTAAATTTTAAAATAAAACTAAAATAAAAATATTGTGTTAGGAGGGCCAAATCCCTGTCTGACCTCTAACATCCCCAATTTTAATTCAAATGTTGTGAGAATATATAAATTCTTATGAAATTATGAAAATATCATTTTCAATTGTTTAATATTTTTTTGAAAAAAAAAATTAATATAATGTCACTTTCAATTGTTTAATATAATAATATATGCGAAAAATCCAAATTTATTGTCCTACAATGTTTGATTTATGTCATCGATTATGTGCGAGGTTTGAGAAGTTAAGAAAAATAGACGTGTAACATATAAACTTCCTAAAGAAAGACATATATCGTTTACGCTTTATAACTAAAAAATCAAAATATTAATTTTTTTTACAATGAAAATTATATTTTATTAAAAATTCGAAGATATTACAAATACAATGCATCTAGAAGAAAGAATAATGAGAAATAGTCCACCAAAATCTCATAAAAAACTCAAAAGTACAAAGAAAAGTAAATAATTTCATAGAGATTATTGTACCGTCAAAATCCAAAAGTCTTCGTGAATCTCGTTGTCTCTATTCAAATGAGACGCATTACAGGGTGAAAAACGAGTGGTGAGCGAACCAAACTATCAGGCATATTGCTTTGTTACTTAGGACTGATTACATCAGCAAACAACCATCAACCGAGTGGGGATCTATCTTTCTATGACCACCGACAGAATGATAATCATAAGCTAGCACTGTAAAGATCTATGTACGAGCGCCAAACGACTGCAAAGGTATGCTGAAATCATTCCAAAACGACATATGAAATGAAACCACAAAAAACAAAGGAAAAGTGTGCCACAAAGACAAAGAAAAAACGTATCACAAAGACAGAGAAAAAAGTGTGTTACAAAGGTAGAAATTTTTATTGAAAATATAAAAAAATAAGAGAATATTAAATTAGGTGGTCGACAATTAATATTAAGACTAATTGTCGACCACCGACTAAGAGAACAAAAAAAGAGGTTGCGGCGCTAGAAATGGTGTAGAAAAATATTAGATTAAAAGAAGAGGGAGGCTTATTGTTGTTGGATTCTGATTTGTCTTAGCTTATGATATTTTATATAAAATATTGTTATATTTAAATTTATAACATATAGACTTCCTAAAGAAAGACATGTATCGTTTACGTTTTATTACTAAAAAATCAAAATATTAAATTTTTTTACAATGAAAATTATATTTTATTAAAAATTCGAAAATATTATAAATACAATGCATCTAGAAGAAAGAATAATGGGAAATAGTCCACCAAAATCTCATAAAAAACTCAAAAGTACAAAAAAATAAATAACTTCATAGAGATCATCGTACCGTCAAAATCTAAAAGTCTTCGTGAATCTCGTTGTCTCTATCCAAATGAGACGCATTACAGGGTGAAAACGAGTGGTGAGCGAACCAAACTATCAGGCATATTACTTTGTTACTTAGGACTGATTACATCAGCAAACAACCATCAACCGAGTAGGGATCGATCTTTCTATGACCACCGATAAAATGATAATCAGAAGCTAGCACCGTAAAGATCTATGTACGAGCACCAAACGACCGCAAAGGTATGCTGAAATCATGCCAAAACGACATATGAAATGAAACCACAAAAAACAAAGGAAAAGTTTGCCACGAAGACAAAGAAAAAACGTATCACAAAGACAAAAAAAATACATGTCACAAAGGTAGAGATTTTTATTAAAAATATATTAAAAAAGAATAGTGAATCAGGTGGTCGACAATTAATATTAAGATTAATTGTCGACCACCGACTAAGGGAACTAAAAAGGAGGTTACGGCGCTAGAAATGGTGTAGAAAAATATTAGGTTAAAAGAAGTGGGAGGCTTATTGTTGTTGGATTCTGATTTGTCTTAGCTTTTGATATTTTATATAAAATATTGTTATATTTAAATTTATAACATATACTTTCTAAAGAAAGGGGCATATATTGTTAGGTTATATTTTGATGTACAAAATATGTAATAAAATTTACACAATTTTTTATTTTTAAATCATAAAATTTAAAAAAAAATTATATGATAAAATTTAAAACCTAAATTCATAAATTTAACATTATGAACTCTAATTTCTATCCCTAAATCTTAAATTCTTAACAAATTTGTGTATCCAAGTATTTTTCCTATATTGTTTAGGTTTTTTTACTCAGAAGAATTAAAATATTGTTATATTTAAATTTAATAATTTTAGACACAATATAAAAAATACAATATAAATTCAAAAATAATGATACATACTTAATTACAATAAATATGTGTTTAAATTTTTAATAAATATTATAAGTTGTATACTTACACAGTTTTACGCTAATTTTATGATTACTTATTTTTGTCTGTTCAATATGGTAAAAGCAATTAATTTAGGCAAAAATTAAAATTAAAGCTAGATTGGTTTGAGATTTAATGAATTATTCTTTGCGTTATGAATGAAATTTAAAAGATTCTAACCGTAGGTAAAAATTACAATAATCTTGTTTGATAACTAATGAATAGTTAATATATAATTGAATCTTTACTTCCCCAAAAAATATCTTTACTGAATATTTCATATTCAAAGTACTTTACTATCTTAAACATCAATAAATAAAATAATAAATTGTCAATTTCGATTTTAAACATCCCTCGTGAAAATTGATGGAATCAAGTTGATGATTTTTTCCTATTAAAATGATGGGACAAGGGTATCTATCTGCTCTCTATCGGACATTTATGAGTATTTTCCAAAGAAAACTACATTTTTTTTCATAAATTACACTTATATGTCATTCATATTTGTATGATTCAACATATTTTGGCAAAATAGTTTTGGAAGTCTAATTAAAATATTTAAAAATCTGAAGATCTAATTAAATTTTAAAAAATTTGAAGGGTTTTGGTGAGATTTTAAAAAGAGAGATTTATTTTAATTTTTTAAAATGTTAGGAGGTTTAATGAAATATTAAAATATGTTGTAGCACCTGATTAAAATAGTTGAACTTTTTGGGACTGGATGTGAATTTCCAAAATTTTGAGAAAACTTAATTAAAACTTTCAAAATTTTAAAGGCACATAAGTACATTTAATTAATAAAAAATATTTAATTATCATATTTTTATTACTTTATCCGAATATCCTATTCTGCCGGAAATACATACATATCATTTTTATTACTTTATCCGAATATTATAGATTAAATATACTTTGATTGATATCTTTGTAGTTGCAACATTTAAAAAAAAACATTGATTAAATTTATTTAAAATCAATCGCTTTCAAAGATAAATATTCTATACACATGCGGTGGAAATTAAAACTTTCCACAAGCGCCTTAGTTTTATGGTATAGGGAGTTAGTTTAGGGTATAAGGTTTAGAGGTTTAGGTGTAGGGGGTTAAAATTTAGGGATAGCTGTTTCAATTAAGGTTTAGGGTTATAATTTAGGATTTATAAGTTAAAACCTAAATCCTCACCATATTATCCTAAAAATTAAACTCTAACTTATAAACCCTAAATTATAACCCTAAACCTTAGATTGAAACAACTATGTCTAAATTCTAAACCCCTATATCTAAACCCTTAAACTATATACCTTAAACTCTTTATACCCTAAAACTAAAGCGCTTGTGAAAATTTTCAATTTTCACCACCAGTGTATGGGATATTAATCATTGCTTTTAGTTTAGAAACTAAAAAAAGTATACCTATTTTAGATATAATATATTTTTATAAAAAAATCATACTAATATACTTGAATTATCCTTTTTAAGCGTAATGTTCAAGGGCAAACTTCTAGGGCATTCTTCCGACAATTCCAAAGCGTTTCCTTTTTTTAAGGAAACTTTATTTTATTTTTCCCATTCTCTTTGGGAATATTTTTTCTTTAAAATATTTTCCAAAAGAGAACGAATCTATTTGACTAAAACAGGACATTTGAAGCAAATAGTGTGAATTTCATAAATTTAAAGTGGCTTCAACTCTTCTTTATTTCATATCTCAACTGTATATATGAGTTACCCCAATGCATGGGGATAGCTTAATTCATAATTAAGCTCGACTCCTTTTAAAACAAATAACTAATGTTACTAAAGGTTTTGGAGGGGTAATTATGGCATTTTGAGGAGATGATTAAGAAAATTATATTCCATAAATATTATGGTAAAATACGCTAAATGTCACTTAGTAATAAGTTTAGTAACAAACATGTCATTCGTCTTCTAAAAATAACATTTGAGTCACTTAGTAATAAGTTTATCGTGCGCTTGTAGAGCTTTAGGGTTTTTTCTTTCTTTTTCGTCGTTTTCCATCATTTTTCTTCGATTTTCCTTGTTTCTTCAGTTTTGTTCTTCTATTTTATGGTTCCCTGTTAATGGTTGATCTGGTGGGTTCGTTAGTGTCTGAATCTCTCGCTGGGGAGATCGATTTGGATGAGTTTCCGCCACTCGTTGCTGCCAAAACTCCGAACGTTGCTAGCTCGGAGGGGATTACTATTGTTCTAGAGGCCCAGGTTGTGGAAGCTAAGCTTGATGTGGGTAAGCCAGTGTGGAAGTTTAGTGATCAATCTTTGGGATTCTTCCCCCTAAGGCGAAAGAGGGGGCTAGGGTTAACCCACCGCCTGAGGTTTTTAATAATGTAGACGAGCAGTGGTCGAATGCCCTCATTGGAAACTTCCTTGATAAATCTCCTCTGTTACCTGTTTTTCAAAAGACGGTTGATTGACTTTGGGTAAAGAGGGATCGATGGTGATTCGGTTCCTTGCTCCAAGCGTTTAAATAATCAATCTCCCTTCACAGAGGGTCAAAGATTGGGTATTAGAATTGGGGCCATGGCACATTCAACAAAAACATATTGTTCTGCGTCAATGGAAGCATGGTTTGTTATTTGATGTGCTTCGTTTGGATTCAGCTCCAGTTTGGGTGAAGTTATGACACGTCCCTCTGGAACTGTACTCCCAACAAGGTTTGGGCTATATTGCAAGTGCTTTAGGGAAACCTTTGTACACGGATACAGCTACGGCCATGAAGCAACAATTGAAATTCACGTTGGTTTGTGTTGAGGTGAACGCTAAGGATGATCTTCCAAGTTCTGTTTTGGTCGAGCTTGAAGATGAGCAGGTGATTGACATTACATTAAAATTAGTTTGGGCTCCTCCGAGATATCATCATTGCTCAATCTTTGGGCATGGAGATGATAAGTGCAAGGCTATTGTGCATGATGTGGGGACTGTTGCTGAAGATAATTTGAAGGTTTTAGGGGTTGTTGATGATCACTATACATGGATTGATGGAAAAGTTGTTACGGATATTGTTTGTGGCTTGGAGGGTGATGGGGGCTTGCCCCTTCTGGTGGGTGAGTCTAACTCTGAAACTGTTGTTGTTGCGGATGGAGAAGTTCCCGTTCAGGATAAAGTTGTAGCTGGTGGAGATGTTCCTGTCGGTGGAGTAGCTCTCACAGATGAGGTTGGGGGTGTTTCCCATAAGGCTGCTGATATTGTTGGTAGAGAGGTTCATATTGAGACAGGTGGTGGCAAGGGGTTGGTAAGTCCAAATAAGTTTGAGCTGCTTGGTAGGGAGATAAATGATCAGAAGGGCCATGGTGGTTCACCTAGGAAGGGGAGGATTGATGCGAAGGGAGTTGTTGATTTGTTGCAATAGTTAAAACCAAAAGTGAATGAGTAAAAACAGAAAGAAACAAGGTAAGGATGGTGGGAAAAAGGGAAATGTCAAGTAAGTGGTCACTCTCTATCTGTGCAATGACTTTTCTTACATAAAATGTATGGGGTTTTAATGACCTGTTAAAATAAAATAATGTTCTTAAGGTTGTTAGAAGGTTAAATATTGAGGTGCCTTGCTTGGTAGAAATTAGAGTTAGGGAGCATAACTTTGAGGTTGTTATTGATAGGAAGTTTGGGGATTGGTCTGTTATAAATAATTATGCCCATGCTTTGAATGGTAGGACTTTGGCCTTTGGTATGGGAGGTTGAAAGTTAGGGGAAGTTTTTAAGTCGGATCAGGTTATTACTTGTACTGTTTCGAAAGTTGATGTCTTGTTTTACTTCTCCTTTGTCTTTGGTAGTAATAGTAGAGAGAAAAGAAAAAAATTGGTGTGATTTTCTTGGTTTGAAGAACAGAATTGGTAATTGTCATTGGTGTTTGGCTGGGGACTTTAATATTGTTCTTAGTTCTCAAGAAAGTTTTGATTTCAGTGGCAATCAAGTAGTTATCGGAGGGATGCAAGAATTTCGAGATTGCCTTGTTGATATTGATGTTTTGGATCATAATTTACTAAAACTGTGTTCACATGGTGTAACTTCAAGGAAGAAGCCCCCTTGGCAAGGAAGTTAGATATATTTTTAATTAATCAGGCTTGGTTAGCTGAATTTTCAGGCTCGACAGTGGAGTTTTTGTCTCCTGGTTGTTCTGATCATAGTCCGTGTCATATGGTTGTGCAAGCTCCCATTTTCAAGCCTCCTAAATCGTTCAAGTTTTTCAATTTTTGGACGGTTCATTCTGACTTTTTGGTTGTGGTTGAAGATTCTTGGAAGCTACCTATGCATGGTAATCATTTACAACGTTTGTTTTCAAATCTTAAGCGTTTAAAGGAACCCTTGAAGAAACTGAATAAGAGGGTTTATGGTGACATTTCAAATAGGGTGTTTGTGAAACAGGTTGAATATAATAATTTGTAAAGAGTATTAATGGATAACCCTTCTAGTGATAACATAATGAAGGAAAGGCCTGCTGCTGTTGAATTACACGATATGCGCAAGGCTGAGGAGTAATTTTTCAGACAAAAATCCAGAGTCCAGTTTATTAAAGAATCTAACCAGAATTCCTCTTATTTCTTTAGACAACTTGCCACTAGACAGAAGGTGAATACTATTTTTGTCCTCAATGATACTCAGGGGAGACGTTTGGAGACTTATGCTGATATTTTGAATGAGCTAATTTATTTTTTCTCAAGCTCTCTTGGTTCTGTTGATCCAAATGTTGTTATGGTGTATGATGAATTGTTAAGGGACATCCTAGGGGTTGAATTAATATCTGATATGTGTGCTTTCTTGGTTTCCCCTATTACTGAGAGGGAGATTAAGGAAGTATTATTTTCTATGAATGGGAATAAGGCCCTAGGGCCAGACGGGTTCACTGCTAAATTTTTCCATGTGGTATGGAATAGTGTGAGGGATGATGTCTTGAAGTGGATTCAGTTTTTCTTTTCAGCTGGGAATTTACCTGATGTTTTCAACTCTACTATCATTACGCTTGTTTCTAAGGGGATGGCTCCAACGCATGCTATAGATTTCATGCCCATATTTTGTTGCAATACCATATATAAATGTATTACAAAGATTATTACAAATCAAATGAAGCAATGACTGCCTTTCTTAATTTTACAGAATCAATGTGCCTTCTTATCAGAGAGAGATATTGTGGAGAATGTTTTTCTTGCCCAAGAGCTTGTGAATGGTTATGGAAGGAAGTTTATTTCGCCAAGATGTGCTCTTAAAATTGACCTAAGAAAGGCGTTCGTATCTATTGATTGGAGGTTTATACTTCAAGTGCTTCAAGTTCTTGACTTCCCTACAAAATTTTGTAGTTGGATTGAAGCTTGTGTTATGCATTCCAAGTTCTCGATTAACTTGAATATAGGGTTAGTGGGGTATTCTGTAGGGGCAAAAGGTGTCAAGCAAGGGGATCATCTATCTTCTTACCTCTTTTATTCTGGTCATAAACGTGTTGTCTTGTTTGCTAAACAAAGCTGGTCATGTAGGTGTTTTTGCATACCACCCAAAATGCAAAAGGATTCAACTAACACATATATACTTTGCGGATAACCTTCTATTTTTTACTAAAGGTACTTTGAAATCTATTTTAGGGGTTAAAAAGGTGTTGAGTTTTTTACAAGTTTTCAGGGTTGTAGATTAATGTTGCAAATTGTGAGATGTTTCATGCCGGAGTAAATGATGTTGTATTGCATTCAATGGTTAATCAATCTAGGTTTACAACTGGAATTTTGCTCGTGAGGTACTTGGAGGGCAAGATCAATAGCATGATTCGTAGTTAGCCTTTGAAATGTCTATTTTTTGCTGGTTGTTTGCAATTAAACCAAGCGGTTTTATTCAGTACACAAAATTTTCAATGTAGAATGTTCATTATGCCCCAAAAAGTTTTAAAGAAAGTGTCCCAAATTTATAATGTTTTTCTTTAGAAGGGAGATGATAACAATTTCCGAGGAGCTAGGGTGAGTTGGGAGTTCATTTGTCACCCAAAGAGCGAAGGAGGGCTTGGAGTGAAGGATATTTATGTCTGGAACTGAGCATGTATGGTCTGATGCCTTTGGCTTTTGCCTTTCAATGCTTTTGGCTTTTGCTTGCCCAATCTGGATCTCTTTGGATGGCATGGGTCAAAGAATATTTGTTGAAAGGTTGTTCTATTTGTGATGTTCAAGTCAGAGCTCAAAATAGTTGGGCATGAAAGAAAATATTAAAGCTTAGAGACAATCAGGGCTTGTATGGAGGATTGTAGGGAGACTTCAGGGTAAGGAAGGTTTGGGAGGAGATTAGACACTAGCAAGTAAGAGTTCCCTAGTTTCGGATTGTATGGGGTAAGCTTTTATCCTTCGTCAATCTTTCATTGCCTGGCTGGTTGTATTGGATAGACTACCAACCAAAGATAGGATGATGAGATGGGGGAGCCCAGTGGATCCTATCTGCTCTTTATGCAATGTTTATTTAGAAACGCAAGATCACTTATTTGGAGCTTGTAATTATGCTAAGCAAGTGTGGTTACTGATTAAGGGCTTGTGATTGTCAGCCAATGCATATTTCCTTGATTGAGGTTTTTGAATGGGTAATGAGTCATGGGAAGGGGAAGTCTCCTCGTGCTGCGACGTTTGATTGGCTTGGTGTGGGTGGAATTACTATCTATGGTAAGAAAGGAATAGGAGACTCTATGGTAATAAGCAAAGGACGGGTTCTACTATTTTTTCTCTTATTAAACATGATGTTAGATCAAAAATTTTGGATTGTACAAAATTCTACCCGGATAAATGTATAGCAAAAGATTGAGGGATTTGTTATGTTTTTCTTTTTACATGGTTGTATAGGGGGTGGAGTCTGTTCACGCAGGTAATTTTGATATGATGTATAGTTGAGGTACATTGGATGAATAAATTTCTCATTTATCCAAAAAAAATAAGTTTAATAACAAACATGTCACTCTTCTTCTAAGAGTAATAATTTAGTTATTTAATTATAGATTTAGGAACAAACATGTCACTCATCTAAAAATTTGTGACAAACAAGTCACTTAGTAATTAAAATTGAAACAAAGGCTTGGTATAATAATAATTTCAGTCACCCAAATCTTATTAATTCTATTAATTTAATTATAATTCAAAATAATTCAATAAACTTAGCCCTTCGTATTTTATAAAGCATACCACCCACACTGTAATATACTCTTCAATTGACAAAATTATCATCCAACAAATAAAAACTATCACTGCTTATTTGTCAACTTCAAAATGAAAACATTGGGGAAGGGAAGGGTAAAGCAATTTGTCACAGATCAACTTCCCACGACCGAGCAAGTCGCACCCATAGGTGCCTATCTTAGCGCACCACGTCCTTCACCCGACTGAGGGACCCGAGTAGTTGCCAACACCACACACCAAGGGGCCATGCACAACGCCCTTTGTGGTGTCCGCATCTGAGAGAGCCGAGTTGGGGGATTCCAGCGCACCATGGGGCCAAGTCAAGCACCCCATGTACTGCCCACGAGAACAGGACCTGAGGGGGCACGCTGCACGCACCCAAGGGGGCCTTGCCAAGCACCTTCCATGCCGCCCAAGCCATGGAGCCCGAGCATGCACCCGACGTGCACACCAAGAAGGCCAAGTCTGCACCCGACGTGCACACCGAGGGGCCTAGGGGAAGCCCATCCGAGTTGCCCACACCCCTAGGGCTCGATTTAGCACCAAGCATGCTACCAAGGGGGTTTGGGACACAAGAATCTGGCCATACTAAGCCCAATCCGCCCAAGAGAGCAAGACCCATGTTGAGGTGTCATCCTTTGACCAACACACATGGAAAGATATCATCCATGGAACCATATTCAAGGAAAGTCTTCCTTACCAACAAATATGTGATGTCATAGCTTTGTAACTTAGGCAACTTTGTTTATATTAGAGTGTTGCCATGTTTAGGAGAATAAGATTCATCCATAGCCCTGGGATCGAATCATTAGAGACCGTTAGATCGAGAGGGCCAAGGATATAAATAGAGCTCTTCCCTCACCATTGTAATTCATTCCATACATTCTACATTCTTTGAGTATTAAGAGTTACTCTTTCACTTCAATCTTTGTCTTGCCTAGCCATCATCACCATTTTCCCACAAAGCTTCCGCCGCGTCAAGTTCTAAGCGCTCTAGCTTAGATATTCGAAGTCTGACTTAGTCCTCGACTTAAGATCGACGACTAAGGCCGCACAGGTTAGCGAGTCAAAACCTAGCCCCGTGACAAGTGATATTAGAGCTATTTTCTACATCCATTCGAGTCAAGAGGTGGCGCATGGAAGAAAGATCGTTGCAACAAAGATGAACGTGGAATCACCAAGCGTCTCGTTTGAAAACGAGGTGAGCAAACCACAATTGTGTGATCTTTTTATTAGTAAGTCATGGTTTTGTTATCTTTGCAGAGCCAACCATGATGCCAAAGGCTGCCTAATAGAGAGGCCTCTAGAGTGTTGGGTTTGTAGAGATCCACATTGAACGAGTGAGTGCCCAGAGAGGAGTAGCTTTTCTGCCCACAAGAGGAGAGTTGGGATATGTTTAGAGTGCTTCCGATGCAATGGGACACACATGTGTTACGATTGCCTGCACCGAACCAAGCAGTCCAAGGTACAGGACGAGCCTGACGAGACCGAGGCTTTGATACTTGATTCGAGCTGCAAAGAGCTACCAATGGGTCCGGTAGATGCGTTTGAGGAGCAAGACTTGCCCGATGAGACCAAGGCCACAAAGCTTGTTTCCTTGTTCGAGAGACCGCTAGTGAGTATGGTGGTTGAGGCGTCAAACTTTAAGAGTGAAGTCTTGATGAGCGAAAGGTTTCCAAGGGGCAACGAGTCCACAAAGCTGTGGGAGAAGCCCGGTTACATGGAGTATTCAAGTGACTAGGACGAGCCAACAAGTGACGTGTTTTCTACCAACCATGGAGACGATGGCCCAGATGATATCGAGCATGGGTTATTTTTGGGCTCAATTGAAGTCGAGAGCGACTATGAAGAAGAGGAGCCTATGTTTGTAGACAGTGTTTTCCGACGTAAAGCTAAGTGCACTAGTGGATCCAAGTGCATCTTCAGTGCTCATATCCAAGCAAGTTGCTGAGTGGTTAAACCTTCAGGTTGAGAAGGTAAAAGAACGAGTTGAGACATTCAATTTCAATGACGAGCCAATTTCGGGAATCGCAAGGGATGTGAAGTTGTTATTGGATTATCATGTTTGGAACAAATTGATGCGCTTGTCTTGTCAGAAGTCGAGGAAGGGTGTGCTGCAGATCCACACCAACAAGGCGTTGAGTCATTGAGCCACGATGAGGGAGACAAGACCAAGGCATCACCAAGCATTCATGAAGGAGTGCGTGAATCCGAGACATCTAATAATGACGAGATCATGGTAGAGTCCATGGAAGTCCCCAAGGAAATGGGACATGTGAAACCAAAATTGATTTTGATATAACATATAAACTTAAGCACCAATTTGCAAAACAATAAATTTTTAAGTATTCTTTAAAGTCTCACAATTGACAAGTATTTTAAACAAAATAATATCTCAAGACAAGCTCTTAAATATATGAAAATTTTCTAAGTCTTTTCCGATGATTTTAAAGCTAAACTATACAAAAACGCTCAGATGTATCGATACCCTTAGGCGTATCGATACTGTCTTTTGCCACTGGAATTTTAATGGCTAAGTCCTTTCTTATGATTTTCAAGCCAAACTATACAAAAATGTCCAGGTGTATCGATACCCCAAGGCGTATCGATACGGGCTTTTGCCACTAAAATTTTTATGGACTTAGCGTACCGATACGGTATTACCCCGTATCGATATGATATTTATTTGGGCAACTCTTTCAATGAAACCGTATCGATACTCTTTGCAATTGTATCGATATGATAAGCTTATCTTTGAAAAATCTTTGCATTTAATTTTTCAACTGTTACTTGTCAGTTGGTTGGTTTCCCGATTTCTAAAAGACCGTTATACCGTACTGATACGCTTGGTATGTGTATCGATACGATCTTTAAGAAAACCAAACATAGGAATCCAGTGAGTAAACACCGTATCGATACGGCAATCCATACCAATATGCCCCTTAAACCGTATTGGTACGCCTTTTATGCGTATCGATACGCTATGTTTTCAGTCACAACGGCTCTTTCCTCTTTTATGTAGGTATCGATACGCCTTCTTCGAGTACTTATACGGTATGCTACAGAGGTGCATTTAATGCGGGAAAAATGCTCCCAACGGCTCTATTGATGATCCCAACTACCCAAACGGCTAGAATTCAATGCAATGGTATAAAAACAAGCTTCAATTGACCAAGCAACAACTATTGAACCTACAAGCAACATCAAAGCAAAAATTCCAAACCCTAGTGCTCTTCATAGTCAAATTCTTGTACCCAACTCTTGTGATTTTAATCTTATCTTGTATTGTGAGTTTGGGAAGTTTGAAATTATATTTGGGTAAACATTTATCCTTTGAGAGGAATTGTTAGAGTTTACCAAATCCACCCCTTTGTAAAAGTGAGTGGATTAAGCTTTGGGTAGAAAGCTTAATCAATTTGTAAGGTTACCTCCTTATCCAAGAAAAGGGGAAGAATTCAAGTAGTGAATTGGTTGAAAATCCTTAGTGGGAACGAAGGTAGTGGATGTAGAGTTCATTTGGAGAACTTGAACCACTCTAACCACTTGTGTCACTTTTTATTTTTCACTCATACCTCCTACCAAATTTTAAATTGCCAATTCACCCCTCTCTTGGCCATTTGCAATTGTGTGATCAACTCAACAATTGGTATCAGAGCTACACTCATTGGAAGGATTACAACCCTCTTGAGTCGATTCTAAGAGAGTTTGATCAACAACTAGTCAAGCAATGGCATCCACCTCCAACTTCAACCTCTACGAGTCCCAGTCTACCACCAAGCCACCATTCTTCAATGAGGATAACTACCAATATTGGAAGAATAGTATGAGGCTCTTCATCAAGTCCACCGACCACATGGTGTGGGATGTGGTTGAAGAAGGTCCATACATTCCCATGAAGAGAGATAGTGAAGCAAGACTTGTCCCAAAAGTAAAAGCCGAAATGACGGAAGATGGACGAAGAAGAATGCAAGTGAATGATAAAGCTCGTCATGTCATATTTTGTGCACTTGGTCCGAATATCTACTCCAAGGTGTCTTCGATCGAAAATGCCAAGGAGGTTTGGGACACCCTCGAGACAACATATGAGGGAACTAGTGATGTCAAGGAAACAAAAATTGGGCTACTCAATCTAAGCTACGAAAATTTCAAGATGGATCCCGATGAGAGTGTTTCCAAGATGTTTGATCGATTCTCGGTCATTGTCAACAGATTGAAGGGTTTCGGTGAGATCATCTCCGAAGACAAACTAGTGAGGAAATTGTTGTACTCTCTTCTAGAGTCATGGGATAGCAAGAGAACGGCTATTATTGAAGCTCGAGATTTGAAGACTCTCAAGCTTGATGCTCTTGTTGGATCTCTACTCACCCATGAGATCATGAGGAAGGGAAGAGAAAAAGAAAAGAAAATGGTTGAGAAGAAGGATGTTGATAAGAAGAAGGTTGGAATCGCTCTTAAAGCTTCATATCATGAAAGCGATTCAAGTGAAGATGAAGATGAGGAGATGGCCAAGTTGGCCAAACGGTTCACTCGCTTCATGGAGTCCAATCATGGGAGAAAGTTCATTAGAAAATGAGACTTCAAGAGCAAAAGTAAGGAAGAGGAGAAGGACCAAAACACTTGCTATGAATGCAAAAAGCCCTGCCACATCCGTTCTGAATGTTCTCAATTGAAGAGGAAGAGCTTTGGGAAGAAGAACAAGCTCAAAGTTCAAGTAGCAACTTGGAATGACAATGAGTCATCTGAAGAAGAGGAGGAAGTGGCCAATCTTTGTCTCATGGCCATTGATGATGAACCAAAGGTAAATTCTAACTTATCTAATTTTGATTTTACCTTTGATGAGCTTCAAGATGCTTATGATGAATTGCAAGAGGTTTACGATGAGTTAGTAGGAAAATATAAAGAATCCATTTTGAGAAACAAAAAAACCATTTCCGATTTGAAAAATCAAAATGAAACATTTTCAAAAACTAACTCCGAATTGGAATAGAAAGTTTTGTTTTTAGTAAATCTTTCAAATGATCTTAAAACGAAAAATCTTGAACTTGAAAAACTTATTTTCGATTTTCAAGATTATCACACAAAGGAAGTGGATAATCTTAAAACATCAATTGCTATTGGGAAAAACCATTTTGAAAAAGGAAACTCTTCTAAATCCCAGTTTGTAAAAAGAAAACCTTTTATTCCTAAACAACGAAATTTTCATAAGCAATCTAGAGGTCAAAAGGTTAGAAGTGTTTGGGTTCCTAAGGAACTCATTATTTCTAATAATATGAATGCTATTGCTTCTTGGATTCCTAAGGGAACCAAAATTTTGAAGGCTAACACACATGGACCCAAAATGATTTGGGTACCAAAAATCAAGGCCTAATTTTTTTGTTTGTAGGGGAGCATTGCTACAAGGCCAAAGCTTCAAGCCAAAACTCATGGTACCATGATAATGGATGCTCAAGACATATGACCGGTGACAAGAGTAGATTCGTGGAACTAAAGCCAAAGAGTAGTGGAGTGGTAACTTTCGGTGACAACTACAAAGACCACATTGAAGGAATATGCTCCATTGGTAATCACTCTTCTATTTTCATTGAAAATGTTTTGTATGTCAACGGTCTTAAACATAATTTATTGAGCATTAGTTAATTATGTGATAAGGGTTTTAATGTTTTATTTGATAAAAGTGGTTGCAAAATTGTGAACATTAAAACAAATCAACTAATGTTCATAGGACATAGAATAGGCAATATCTACATGGTGCATTTAGATGACATTCATTCATCCCATACATGCTTAGTTGCACATGATGAACATGACTCATGGCTTTGGCATAGAAAATTAAAACATACTAGCATGAGTGTCTTAGAGAAATTAATTTCCCTTAATCTAGTTAGAGGTTTACCCAAACTTAAATTTTCTAATGACAAAATTTGTGATGCATGTTCAAAGGGTAAACAACATAGAACTTCATTCAAATCCATTAATGATGTCTCTACTAGTAGATGTTTACAATTGATTCATATGAATCTTTTTGGGCCTATTAGAACAATGAGCTTGGGTGGTAAATCATATGCCTTTGTGCTTGTAGATGACTATTCTAGGTTTACTTGGGTTCTATTCTTAAGTACAAAAGATGAGGCTTTAGAAAAATTCGTCACATTTTCTAAAATAAGTCAAAATGATCTTGAACTTAAAATTTCTCACATTAGAAGTGATCATGGAACCGAATTTCAAAATCTAGGTTTTGATGAGTTTTTAAATGAAAATGGGATTAGCCACAATTTTTCGCACCCCGCACTCCTCAACAAAATGAGGTGGTTGAGAGGAAAAATCGAACTTTAGAAGAAATGGCTAGAACCATGCTTTGCGAAAATAATTTACCTAAATATTTTTGGGTGAAAGCCACAAATACCGCTTGCTATATTATAAATCGAGTAATGATTAGGCCAATTTTGAAGAAAACACCTTATGAGATTTTAAAATCTAAGAAGCCTAACATTAGCTATTTTCATCCTTTTGGTTGAAAGTGTTTTGTTTTGAATAATGGTAAAGAAAACTTAGGTAAATTTGATGCTAAAAGTGATGAAACTATTTTCTTATGGTACTCTTTAAACTCTAAAGCCTATCATGTATTTAATAAAAGAACTCTAGTAGTTGAAGAGTCTATACATGTTGTTTTTTATGATAACCTCCTTCCGAGGAAGGAATCTTGTGATGATGATGATGTAGGAATCCTTGATGCCATTGATGGAGGACAAACGTCAAAGGTGGATGAGGTTCCAACTAAAGATGAGGATATACAAGATCCACCTCTTGAAGCCTTGAATGACTTGGCTCTTGAGGAAAAGGAGGTATCTTACCCAAAGGAGTTCAACTATGTCAAAGGTGGTGAAATCTTGAGTGATCCATCCAAGGGGGTAACTACTAGATCCTCTCTCAAATTAATGAACCATGTTGCATTTTTTTCATGCATTAAGCCTAAAAATATTAAAGAAGCTTTAAAAGATGATTTTTGTATTTTGGCCATGCAAGAGGAATTAAATCAATTTGAGAGAAGTAAAATTTGGACATTAGTTGAAAGGCCTAGTAATCAATCTACAATAGGAACTAAATGGGTATTTAGGAATAAATTAGATGAAAGTGGTAATATAGTGAGAAACAAGGCTAGGCTTGTTGCTCAAGGCTATACCCAAGAAGAGGGAATTGATTTTGATTAGACATATGCACCCGTAGCTAGGATGGAAGCCATTAGGATGCTTTTAGCATTTCCATGTTATAATGATTTCAAACTTTTTCAAATGGATGTGAAAAGTGCCTTTTTAAACAATTTTATAAATTAAGAAGTGTATGTTGAACAACCACCAGGTTTTGAGGATTCAAAATTTCCAAACCATGTGTTTAAACTAACAAAAGCTCTTTATGGTTTAAAACAAGCTCCTAGAGCTTGGTATGAGAGACTTTCAAATTTCTTAATTGAAAAGGGTTTTGAAAAAGGAAAGGTGGACACTACACTCTTCATAAAAAGATATAACAATGACATCTTAGTAGTACAAATCTATGTTGATGATATCATTTTTGGTTCTACTAATGAGTGTTATTGTAAAGAATTTTCTAAGCTAATGCAAGGTGAGTTCGAGATGAGCATGATGGGGGAGCTCTCATTCTTTTTGGGACTCCAAATCAAACAAAGGAAAGATGGCACCTTCATAAATCAAGCTAAGTACGTGAATGACATGCTCAAAAGTTTGGCTTGGAAAATGCAAAACCTCAAGCCACACCTATGAGCTCTTCCATAAAGCTTGAAAAAGATGAAAGAGGTAAGTGTGTTGATTCTAAGCTTTATAGATCCATGATAGGTTCTTTGCTTTACCTTACCGCAAGTAGACCGGATATTATGTTTAGTGTTTGCTTGTGTGCTAGGTTTCAAGCTAGTCCTAGAGAATCACACTTAGTTGCCATTAAGAGAATTTTTAGATACCTTAGAGACACACCTACCTTAGGCCTTTGGTATCCTAAAGATTCCTCCTTTAGCCTTCATGCTTATTTGGAAGCGGATTATGGGGGATATAAGATAGATAGGAAAAGTACTTCCGGGACATGCCAATTCTTAGGTAGTATGCTCGTATCTTGGTTCTCTAAGAAACAAAATAGCGTAGCCTTATCTACCACCGAAGCGGAGTATATATCCTTAGGGAGTTGTTATGCTCAAGTCATTTGGATGAAGCAACAACTCTTATATTATGGTGTTGAAATAGAAACCATACCCCTTAGGTGTGACAACATTAGTGCCATTTGTCTCACTAAGAATCCTATCCAACACTCTAGAACTAAACACATAGAAATTAGACATCATTTCATTAGAGATCATGTGTTGAAAAATGATGTTGTTATAGAGTATGTTGACACCTTGAACCAATTAGCGGATATATTCACAAAGCCTTTAGATAAAGAGCGCTTTTGGACCCTTAGGAGAGAGTTAGGTTTAACTAGCCTTTCTTGACCCCTTCTCGGTCCCAAAATGTCAAAAATTTGCTTGAAATTGTTTGTGATTCATGCTTGTGTTAATTTTGTTCTTCTTGCTTCTATGCATGTTGCTAGGGGGAGTATGCATTAAGTTTAGCCATTAAAACTTGTTCATAGGACATTTACATGTATTTAGGGACGTTTCAAGTTGGATTTTTGCACTTAAATCTGTCAAAAATGCCTAATCTGGTAAAGGCCTATCGATACGGCTGAAGCGTATCGATACGGGTTCATAACTGGGAAAACTTTGTAGCTGAACAAGTATCGATACGACCCCTCGTATCGATACAGTTAAAGTCAAGGGAAATAGTCAAAGCCAAGTCGTACCGATACGGTCCCGCGTATCGATACGGTAGTAACGACGAATGAAAATTAGGGTTAAAGGGTATCGATACGCGTGTATAGCATATCGATACGGTCTTGACAGAGAGGCTATTTAGGGCTGCAATTGTTAAAAAGCTTTAAAAAACAAAAACCCCTCTTTTCTCTCCAAAACCCTAGCCGCAATACCCTATAAAACCCCCCTCAATCCTTCAATTTTTACCATCAAACTTAAAAATTCTTTGAGGGTTTTTAATCTCCACATCAAGGCTAAGCTTTGTCAACAAATCTTGTGCATTCACATCACCTCTTTCATCCAATCTAAGATTCAAGGTATAAAACTCTTCCTTTTTATTTTCTTTGATCTTCGTTTGATTTTTAAAATTGTTTCAATTTAATTTTTGTTCAAAACATAGTTTTATATTATGGGTTTCAACTTTTTCATAAAAAAAATTCAGTAATCAAAATTTTTTCATTCGAATATATTTTGTTCTATTAGTATTTTTTTAATCTGTTTTTTTAACAATTTTTTTAAACTTGTATATATCTTTTTAAAATTAAATTTCTTTTTAAATTACCTTGAATTATTAGAATTTATTGGATTGAATAAGATGTTAATTGCATACATATTCGAATCGTTTTTGATGTGTTTTCAGGGTTATGGCACCGTCGAAAAAGAGAACTAAGCGTTATCTTTCTACTTCCGATCCTAGTGAGGATGCCGAGGGTAACCCTAAACCTAATCTTCCATATATTATCCAATTGAGTTTTCCCAATGATGGTGATATAGCTCGGTACAAACTATTTCAAAGCATGAGTATTAGGGAAGAACGTGTTGTGTCAGTCTCATTCTTAAGTTCTGCCCGTTTTAAATTCCAATACCTACTTTTAATTAAGCAATGGAAGTTTTTACCTTTTTTGAGCATTCCTCCTATCCTATATAGGAATCTAGTCATCGTATTCTTTTCCAATGCCTTATGTGTTCATGATGAAGCTAGGGAGAATGTCATTGCTATTGAATTTTCTGTTATGGGCAAAACCTTTCAAATTGATCAAAAAACTTTATGTAATGTCTTTGGTTTTGAAAATATTGGTATTGATTATGAGAGGTCTTTAGGTACGGGTCCTTTAGGCTTAGCCAAAGTTTTAAATGCTCATGACCGTATCCTTCATTTTCTTGTCTCTTGGTTTTTTCGTCCATCGGGGGGGGAATTTCGACTATTCGTCAAGTAGATGACTTTTGGCTTAGGTGTTTTAGGGAAAGTCAGCGTCCAAATCTTTGTCAAATTATGTTTGCCGACCTTGTCTATTTAGTCCAACACCGTCACACCAAACAAGTCACATCCTTTTACTACTCTGCGGCTTTGAGTTATCTCTTTCATTCCCTTAACATTGATTGTTCCCATGACTATCTCGAAACCCTTGGCCTACCCATAGATGAGCGTTCTCTAGCTCGTTCCGGTTTCTCGTATGTTGATAATGAATGGGTTCGTAACACTCAAGATCCTCCACAAGATGCTCCGGCCGATGCTTCTCGTGCTTCCTCGAGCTCTCACCGTGCTCCGATTGATTCCTCTTCCATGGGAACTCTTATGACTTTCCTCAATGAGAAGTTCACTTCCATGGAAGCCGGGTTTACCGCGATGGATACTAGATTCACATCCTTGGAAGATCGCGTCAAAGGTATGGAGAAGAAAATGGAAACCATGGCTTCTCGCCAAAACTCCATGGATATCTCTCTTACCGCCTTCCATGGTGCTTGGCTTAACCAAAACCGAAGGAATCAACCCTCTCAAGATGATGAAGATGAAGAGGACGAGGACGATGATGATGATGAGGGGGACGAGTAGTTTATGCATATCATCTTATGGCATTTAGTCTTTTATATTCTGTTATTGCACTCTTGTTTTTAGGATCTAAGTTTATGCCTATTATCTATGTTTTAGGATTTTAAAGTTTGGATTATTATGTTTGCTTTGAAGTTTATGCATTTGAACTATTATGATTGCTTTGAGTTTAATGAATTAATTGTTGCTATTATCCTTGTATTTATATTTGATCTAACAAAAAGAGGGAGAAGGATTATAGAGTCAATTTTTTTTATTTTTGAAAATCTATCTTAAATTAAGGGGGAGAAAGCTTTTCAAAGTTTCAAAAACTTCAAAATTTATTTGTAGTTTTGTTATATCAAAAAGGTGGAGATTGTGAAACCAAAATTGATTTTGATATAACATATAAACTTAAGGACGAAATTACAAAACAATAAATTTTTAAGTATTCTTTAAAGTCTCACAATTGACAAGTATTTTAAACAAAATAATATCTCAAGACAAGCTCTTAAATATATGAAAATTTTCTAAGTCTTTTCCTATGATTTTAAAGCTAAACTATACAAAAACACCCAGGCGTATCGATACCCTTAGGTGTATCGATACTGTCTTTTGCCACTGGAATTTTAATGGCTAAGTCCTTTCCTATGATTTTCAAGCCAAACTATACAAAAACGTCCAGGCATATTGATACCCCAAGGTGTATCGATACGGGCTTTTGCCACTGGAATTTTTATGGACTTAGCGTACCGATACGGTATTACCCCGTATCGGTACGATATTCATATGGGCAACTCTTTCAATGAAACCGTACCGATACGCTTTGCAACCGTATCGATACGATAAGCTTATCTTTGAAAAATCTTTACATTTAATTTTTCGACCGTTACTTGTCAGTTGGTTGGTTTCCCGATTTTTAAAAGACCATTATACCATACCGATACGCTTGGTATGCGTATCGATACGATCTTTAAGAAAACCAAATTTGGGATTCCAGTGAGTAAACACCGTATCGATACGGCAATCCGTACCGATACGCCCCTTAAAATCGTACCGGTACGTCTTCTATGCGTATCGATACGCTATGTTTTCAGTCACAACGGCTCTTTCCTCTTTGATGCAGGTATCGATACGCGTTCTTCGAGTACCGATACGGTATGCTACAGAGCTGCATTTAATGCGGGAAAAATGCTCCCAACAGCTCTATTGATGATCCCAATTACCGAAACGGCTAGAATTCAATGCAAGGGTATAAAAACAAGCTTCAATTGACCAAACAACAACTATTGAACCTACAAGCAACATCAAAGCAAAAATTCCAAACCCTAGTGCTCTTCATAGTCAAATTCTTGTACCCAACTCTTGTGATTTTAATCTTATCTTGTATTGTGAGTTTGGGGAGTTTGAAATTGTATTTGGGTAAACATTTATCCTTTGAGAGGAATTGTTAGAGTTTACCAAATCCATCCCTTTGTAAAAGTGAGTGGATTAAGCTTTGGGTAGAAAGCTTAATCAATTTGTAAGGTTACCTCCTCATCCAAGTAAAAGGGAAGAATTCAAGTAGTGAATTGGTTGAAAATCCTTAGTGGGAACTAAGGTAGTGGATGTAGAGTTCATTTGGAGAACTTGAACCACTCTAACCACTTGTGTCACTTATTATTTTTCACTCATACCTCCTACCAAATTTTTAATTGCCAATTCACCCCCCTCTTGGCCATTTGCAATTGTGTGATCAACTCAACAGGACAAGTCCTTGATGAGTCCGAGGACGTAGAGGCATTCGAAGTCCATACTTTCGCCAATGTCGACACCATCGAAAGAATTCTCTTGGAGAAAGGAGTTCTAATTGCACATGAGATCCATGAGCTCGATGAGTTCGAGAAGAGACTCTCGAATCATGATAAAGAGATGTTTGCGGTTGTGCATTGCTTGTATGCTTGGAGAGAACGATTAATGGGGCCAAGGTTTGCAATCTATACCAAGAGTGATTTAAAATATTATTTTCTAACCCAAGAAAAGTTGTCTCAACAGCAAGTTTATTGGCAAGAAATTGTTAAGAGATTTGACTTTACTTGGAAGTGCAACCCAAGGTTGTCGAATGACGTAGCCAATGCCTTAAGCCGAGGGTACAAGGTGGGGCATGCTAGTCACCCGCCAATGAGTAAGGTGGACCATGAGATCGAGAACGAGAAGCCTTTGGAGTTGCCAAAGACATCGCCACCAATGAGTGAGGTGGTTCGTGAGTTTGAGCCACGTTCGAGTGTTGTGCCACGTTCGAGTGTTGTGCCACCATCCAAAGGCTAACATCGAATAGCATCCTTTGAGTTTGGCGAAGTGGATCAAGCCAAAGGGAATGAGCGAGAGATGGTGTTGCTAGACTACACCAAGCCGTTTGAGTCTAACGATGAAGCACTTGCCATCGAGGAGTTGTCAATGCAAGTGAAGCATCCAATTGCTTTTAAGAGAAGAAAGCTGAGTGAATCCGAGGAAGTGATGCTCGAGAACATTGACGAGGGGCCAATCCATGCCAACAACACTTGCCTTGGGTATCGACAAGGCATAATGGATCGAGCCGACAAGGACCTTGAGTCCGAGGTAAGTGATTCTTTATATGAAGAATCCATTCTAACCCATGGTCATTTGGATGTTTGTAGGATTCCTACAAGGTTGAACGAGGATCCAAATCGAGTCATGGGGCAAGCAACTATCCTAGTCAAGCCGTACGACAACGATAACGAGGAATCGAGTAAGGAGGTGATTGGAGCAAGCCGAAAGCCTCCAACATTCATCCAAGCTGAGGGACAAGTGCTAGAGAGCACCGAAGTGGGGCCATTCCACGACCCCGACATCATCACTTGCCTTGAGTATCGACAAGGCGTAGTTAAGCCACCCGACAAGGACATTGTGTCCGGGGTAAGTGAGCCAAATTCTTATGAAAATTTGAGTCTAACTTACTCTGCTTCCTTCCACAGGTTGCTTGCAAGATTAAGCAAGGAGCCGTGTCGAGCCGTGGAGCAAGTAGGCGAGAAGGCTTACGGGATCAAGTTGCCATCAAGAGATCAAGCAGACCTTGCCATCATCCCTAAGTCGTTGGATGAGGATGCCGATGGCCGAAAGTGGAGCAAGCCGAGCCAAGCACAAAGTGAGGTGAACGTTTCCTTCGACGAGGAGACACCTCTCATCGAGACGGATTGAGAGCCAAGGCATGAAGGCCTTGCACCTTGCACCTTGCACGAGAGTTCCCTTAGCCGAACGGGAACATGACGAGACGACTGAGACTCAACATTGCCTATCGATGAGGGCGTCGATAGATTCAGTGGGGGAGAATGTCACGGACCAACTTCCCATGACCGAGCAAGTCGCACCCATAGGTGCCTATCTTAGCGCACCACGTCCTTCACCCGACTGAGGGACCCGAGTAGTTGCTAACATCACACACCAATGGGCCATGCACAACGCCCTTTGTGGTGTCCGGATCCGAAAGAGCTGAGTTGGGGCACTACAGCGCACCATGGGGCCAAGTCAAGCACCCCATGTGCTGCCCATGAGAACAGGACCCGAGGGGGCACGATGCACGCACCCTCCATGCCGCCCAAGCCATGGAGCCCGAGCCTGCACCCGACGTGCACACCAATGAGGCCAAGTTTGCACCCGACGTGCACACTGAGGGGCCTAGGGGAAGCCCATCCGAGTTTCCCACACCCCTAGGGCCCGATTTTGCACCAAGCATGCTATCAAGGGGGTTTTGGACACAAGAATCGGGCCATGCCAAGCCCAATTCGCCCAAGATACCAAGACCCATGTTGAGGTGTCATCCTTTGACCAACACACATGGAAAGATATCATTCATGGAGCCATATTCAAGGAAAGTCTTCCTTGCCAACAAATATGTGATGTCATAACTTTGTAACTTAGGCAACTTTGTTTATATTAGAGTGTTGCCATGTTTAGGAGGATAAGATTCATCCATAGCCCTTGGATCGAATCGTTAGAGACCGTTAGATCGAGAGGGACAAGGCTATAAATAGAGCCCTTCCCTCACCATTGTAATTCATTCCACACATTCTACATTCTTTGAGTATTAAGAGTTACTCTTTCTCTTCAATCTTTGTCTTGCCAATTGTTCTTGTCTTTCCTAGCCATCATCACCATTTTCCCACAAAGCTTCTGCCGCGTCAAGTTCTAAGCGCTCTAGCTTAGATATTTGAAGGCTGACTTAGTCCTCGACTTAAGATCGACGACTAAGGTCGCACGGGTTAACGAATCAAAACCTAGCCCCGTGACAAATTGCTTCTATATTACGATAGAGATAGATTGTAAGGACAATAAGAAATTACTTTTCATTTTTATAAAATCAAATATTTTTTATTTAATAATTTAAAATAATAACTAGTCATTATTGTATACTAACTGCCTCAGAATATTCCTTAACAAAACCTTTCTCTTAGAAAATATCGATTCAAGTCAATGTACCAATAAACCGACAATTGCCACGTGCAAACAAGAGAATAAACGAAAATTAAATCTCCACTGACAGCCGTATCTAGAACCAGATAAGGTTACGCGGAGGATACAGAATGTGCCATGTAAGATACTACATGATGAAGAAACTCGTGTTGGATATTGCAACGTCATAGGGAGACGGTGACGGATGGCTCTTAACGACCAAATTATTCAGCTACTGATTAAACCAATACCACCCTTCCACGTATCAAGTGTGGGAAACGTGTCGGTTAGTTAGTACACGTGTCTTCCAACCATTGGATAAGGGGTTGATGGCAAACGCTCTCATGGACAAACCGAAAATGGAAGGGTAAACAACATTCAATGTCACTCAAGTATGAGTTTAATAGTAAATCCGTCTTACTATTTGTGTAATATATTGATTTTTTACGGAATTTTAAAAAGAAAAAATTTATATAAGATGTGTGGTATAAAAAATTTGAATGATAAGTTTGCCCGTAAATAGTTAATTTTTATTTTTGTTGGAAAACTAAAAAATGATAGAAAAACAAATATGTCTTATCAAAGTTGTTGAGTTTTTTAAAATGACATTTTGACTGGGACAATTTTAAAATATAAATGTGACACCTTTACTCGAACAAAAGGAGTAATAAACAAGTCACTTTTCTTTTAAAAGTTACAAACAATTTACTCAATCAAGTATTTGTTACAAACAAGTTACTCAAAAACTATGTCATTTTTCTTCTAATATGACATGTTATAATAAATTTTAGTCTCAAAAACTTATGTAGTCTATCAATTTGATCTTAATTCAAAATAATTCAATAAATAAACTATCAGTATTTAAAATTGCATCATTTTAATTTTGATTCTTCTACTGAATTGTTTGTTCTTATCTCAAAAATATTATATTATTTTCTTGTTACTTTCATGGTATAATATCAATTTAACAGTAACTTGTTGCTTTATGACAAAACGCGGTTATTGAATTATTGATTTGATTTGATGAATTCATTTGTTTTGACAGTATCACAAAAAAATTAAACTGAAGTAATTTTTAAATATAAATGATAAATTTATTTAATTATTTTGAATTAGAAAAAAATAATATAATATATAAGTTTTTGGACTAAAATGTTATTATACCAAATAAAAGTAATATGTTTGTAACAATATGTTAATTGAGTGGCATATTTCTAACAACATGTTAATTGAGTGACTTGTTTATAACAATATGTTAATTGAGTGGCATGTTTCTAACATGTTAATTAGGTGACTTGTTTGTAACAATATATTAATTGAGTGAATTGTTTATAAATTTTGAAAAAATAATTTTTTTATTAAAGAAAACTATAATTAAATGATCTTGTGTCTAGTTTACCTAAAAATAAAACCCAGAAAAACGGGCAACGGATTTTCTTTCCCAACGGTGCTTCGATGGAAAATTCTAATATTCTAGAAAATGTGATTATATTTTACTTGTAAGTTTTGACAAAATTATGAAAATGACAACTTTTCCCCTCCAATATATAGCTATTAAATTGTTAATTATCTCTCAAATAAAATCATTAAAAACAATATAATTTTAAAATAAAATTTAGAAAATTGGTTAATAATTTTTTCCACGAAATATTTTAAAGTTATAGAAAATGTGATTATATTTTACTTGCAACTTTTGTTTCGAATAAGACTTAAAACTAAGTACTCCACGTATATTAAAGATATGCACTTCACGTCAATTGAGTATATTTAACTGATAATATCGTTGTCATAATATACAAAAAGACGAGGAATCGATTATACTTAATTATTTAATATCGTTTGATTTATAGATAAATTTTTTAAATAATATAAATATTATATACTGAATAAAAGAAACTAATTACTTCACTGTTATTTTTGTAAGTAAAGTTTGACTACTGGAATAATTGCAAAAAAGGAAAATATTCAGACTAAGGAAGCACGCTTAGCTATTTTGACTACTGGAACCAGATCTCAAGATTAATATTATTAATAAGTAAATAAATAAATGTATTTATTAATTCATCATAAAAATGTGTTAAAGATAACATTAATTAATTTATAATTTAAGTTGAAATAAATAAATAATAATAAATTTTGCCATGGATTGAGTATCTTTTCACGCGTTTTCCTTTTTTTAAAAAGTGAGTTTTAAATTGTCATCCGTCGAATAATTACTCGTGCCGATTTGGTCAAGATTAATTAACATATGTATGATGTACAGTGAACTAATTAATTAGTATTTGCTTTGATGTTAGGTAGCCTACTGCCTACCCCTAATTTGCAGCAATAAAAATTAGACACTTAGGGGGGACAAGGACCGCATAAAATATGTAATTGTGATTAGGAATGAGTAAAATTGATTTTATTTAAATAAATTATTTTTTTTTAATTTTAAGTTATTCAAGTCAATTAAAATTAATTATGTATTATAAATTTACTCATATTTTAACAAGTTCAAGTCTTCAATATTCATTCACTTGTTAAAAAAAATTACTTATTTTCCTATGTGCTAAGAGATGCACGTTCCTAAGCAACTAATTACGGTGTTGCTCTTTTCTTATCTTCAAAATTTATACGTCTTTACATTTGTGAGAGATTATTGGATAATGCAATGAAAATAAATAAATAGAATATTCAAAAATAGTTGCTGGGGAAATATGGAGTAGTTTCAACCAACTTTTTTTTCTTCGACCCTATTATATTTTTTTTTTGATAAAAAGCCGGCAAGGGTAATTTATTAATATAAGTAAAAAAAAATCAAAAACATAAACCTGTGACCTTGGGCCTCACAGCCCAAAGACCAAATAGACTAAAACAAACAAATAAGTAAACCAGGGGTTCGGTTATCTAAGACAAATCCCCAAAATTAAAAAGGCGCAGCTGAGGAGACAACCCTCCCTCGCCGTTACCATGCCGAAATCAGAAAAGAAAAGCTCCTCTCAGCCTTCTTCACCACCGTGAAGCTAGTTTCAACGGAGAAATAGCACATGCAAGAGGAGATAGGGCTCTTATGTGTAGAACGGAAGCCCCACAGAATCACCAGAATCGGACGTAGTTCAAGGCGGATCCCACAGCCGTTTATCTGCTTCCACCGCAGGTCGCGCACGCAGCGGAACCTCTTCGACCCAATAGACCTCCGGCAAAGCTCCAGCACCGACGCGAGCGACCTCATGAGCAGCCCTGTTTCCGGATCTCGGAACAAAGCGAAAGGCGCACTCCTCCAGCGAAGGGCGCGATGCTTCACCTCCCAGGTCAAAGAACTCATGTCTGAATACTCTTGGTTTTTTGAATTTAAACTTTTGAAAACTGCTAATGAGTCCCCCTCTAAAATGATACGACGCAGCCCCAAATCAACCGCAAAAATCACCGCATGCAGCGCCGCATAAGCCTCGGCGACGAAACTGTTTGATACATGCTCGACTCTTCTCCAACAAGAGCCCAGAACCTCTCCGTGACAATCCCGAGCCACCACACCCGAGAAAGACTCCGTAGAACCCACCCTAAAGCGTGCATCATAATTTACCTTTACCAGCCCCTCACATGGTGGAGACCATCTGACTTCAGCCGTCTCTGCGGACGGTCGAAACAACGGTACCAGAGAATCAAGCTCCTGCAGTAAGCTCTGACAAAGGTACAGACCTCTTCCCGTGACTGTGTTACACCTTCATGTATGATTTTATTTCGTGCATACCATAATGCCCAGATTGTAACACCAATCTCTCTATGCTTTGCTTGAGGAACATGTATGAAAGCCCAATTTAGCCACTCATAGACGTTAGGTAGATCTAAGTTCGAAGGCCAACGAAAGCACATTGCATCCCAAACAAGTTTTGGGAGGCGGCAGTCTCGAATAGCATGTAGTCCAGATTCGATAGACGTGAGGCAAACTTCACATTTAGTGTCGCTTAGGACTCTCTTAGTACACAGGTTTTGCCTAGAAGGGACGAAATTTAGGACAAATTTCCAGACCTATATCTTAATTTTTTCCGGGCACGACATGGCCCATAGAAACTTAAAAAAATTTCTCTCTGACGAATCACTAGACGAATTCAGGATGAGGAGTTTATAACCACTTCTTACAGAGTAGGCCCCTGATTGTTCCGCTAACCAAACCAAAGAATCCTCTTGCATAGATCGGCAAGAGAAATACTAAGAATCTTCGAAGCATCCTCTTCTGAAAACAATTCTTCGACTAACCCGACATTCCAGGTTTTCGGATTATCTTGAATAAGATCCCGAACCCTGGAAACCTCCGTAGACATAGTCGATTCAACCAACTTTGGCAGTGACACAGGCAGCCAAAAGTCGTTCCAGATGTTGATGGACGACCCAGATCCAACTCTCCAACGAAGCCCCTACAGCAGAAGTCCTTTTGCGCTCCATATACTACGCCATACAAGAGAAGGGGGCGAGCCCAGATTCGAACCCAAGAAATCAGTGGATCGAAAATACTTTGCTCTCAAAACCCGGCCCACCAAGCTGGAAGGGTTGGTTAGCAGCCTCCAACCTTGTTTAGCCAATAGGGCCACATTGAATTTGGCTAAGTCTCTAAAACCAAGCCCACCCTCCTCCTTCAGCAAACACATTTTGTCCCACGTGCACCAATGTATACCCCCTTTTTGCTTGGAATTTTGCCACCAGAATTTCGCCATAGCCGCTTGAAGCTCATTACAGATCCCCTTGGGGAGAAGGAAAATACTCATAGCGTACAGAGGAATGGCTTGAAGAACACTCTTAATAAATACCATTTTACCCCCTTGAGACAAAGGCTTAACACTCCAACCCGCTATCCTCTTCCTGGTCTTATCTTTCAAACCAACAAAAGCCCGCGATCTATTCCGCCCAACAAGGAGAGGCAAGCCCAGATACTTTTCTATATTACTACTCTGGCCCACCCCAAAAATCCCCTTCACATAAATTTGGTCTTCCTCAGCAGTATTCGAACTAAAGAAGAGGCCTGACTTATCAAAATTAATCTGTTGGCCTGAGTACTGCGAATACATATCTAGTATGCCTTTAATAGCTACCGCATCCCCACCAGAAATTTTACCAAAAAGAAGGCTATCATCCGAAAAAAACAAATGTGTAAGGGATGGAGAGTACCTGTTCAAACGAACACCTGCCAATTGACCTCGGCTTTGGGCCTGATGTAGAAGCGAGGAAAGGCCCTGAGCACAAATTAAGTACAGATATGGGCTCAGGAGGTCTCCCTGACGCAATCCCCTGGAAGGGCAGAATATGTCACCCGGCTTCCCATTCATAATAACAGAATATGACACCGTGGAAATACACCACCAAATACGATCAACCCAGAAAGGGCAAAAACCCATACGAAGAAGAACAGCTCGAAGAAAGCTTCATTCTACTCTATCGTATGCTTTGCTCATATCTAACTTTAGAGCGAAAAAAACCACTACCTCCACCACGTTTATTCTTAAAAGAATGTAACGTCTCATACGCTACAATGACATTATCTGTAATCAAACGACCTGGCACAAAGGCACTCTGAGCCTCATCGATGCAACACGACAGTACGGACTGGAATCGATTAACCAGGACCTTTGCAACCAGCTTATAGACAACGTTGCATAAACTTATGGGACGGAAGTTTGCCATGGACCTCGGATTAGGAACTTTAGGAATTAGGACAATGTTCGTACGGTTTACCTCTTCCATCGGCTGGTCTCCCTTCAGCAAATCCAAACAGTAGTGGGATATGTCATGACCTACAATACCCCAAAACTTCTGGAAAAAGATAGGCCCAAGCCCATCAGGGCCCGCAGCCTTCATTGGGTTCATGGACTTTAGCGCGGCAGAAACCTCTTCAGCGGTAAAATCTTTACATAAAGCTTCATTCATGGGCCCAGTAATACACGGGACGATACCCGCTAAAACTTCCGTGGGTTCACTTGGGCCTTGAGAACAAAAGAGCCCCTCAAAATAAGTTTTAGCAACCTCCGCAAGCCCCTCTTCACCATTACGACTAACATTATCATTATCCACCAGCGTCAACACCCTATTACGGCGTTTCCGTTGGGAAGCAACTCGATGAAAAAAAGCTGTATTCCTATCACCGTGCTTCAGCCAATTGCTTCTGGCACGCTGCTCCCAATACAGTTCAGCTTTATCGTACTCCATATTTAATTCCAGTCGTGTATCCATAATGTCCCCAATAACATCATCCGACGGATCCTTATCAAGAAGATCCTCCAACTTTGCCTTCAGCCGGGATATACAACCTCTCTTCTCACTGCGCAATTTATGAGCCCATTTGTTCAAGCCCCTAGCCATTGCACTCAACCGATCAGGAATGGGGCCCACAGATTGATCCCACAATCGTTGAACCTCACCCTCACATGATTCCTCCAGTAACCACGCCGCCTCAAACCGAAACATCCAATTACCTGGCCCACTATGAGAAGAATCTGTTTCGAGCAATAATGGACAATGGTCCGAAAAAGTATGGGCCAAATGAGACAGGGAAAAATTAGGGAACAAATCCCACCAGCTGCTGTTTGCAACACCACGGTCCAGCCTTTCACGGATAGTTGTTCCCTGTGACAAACCTTTACTCCACGTGTACCAGCGCCCATTAAAACCAATGTCCGACAAAGAACAATCATCAAGAACGTTTCTGAAACTCTCCATCTGCCTATCACTCCTCAAGCGTCCACCCCTCTTCTCATCCGTGGTGAGAATTTTGTTAAAATCACCAATGACCAACCACGGAAAATCAGGAAGCTCATTTAACCCCCGAATCAGATCCCATGCAGCATTTGTAAACCTTTCTTCTGGGGCACCATAGAACCCCGTCACACGCCAGCTTTGTCCAGTATCCTCTGAAACCACGGCATCTATAAACCTTTTTGAAAAAGACCTCACCGTGACCTCACAACCCTCCCTCCAAGCTAACGAGAGACCTCCACTTCGTCCTTGGGAACTAACATCTACACCGTTCGGAAAACCACACACTCTACGCGCACGAGCCATCTTATTAGAATTTAACTTTGTCTCCATCAAGAAGACAACCGCCGGGTTAACGTCTCTCAAAACACGCCGGAGACGCCTTACCGTCCGAGGTTTCCCCAAACCACGGACGTTCCAACTCAGGAGCTTCATTGCGCCCGGCTGGTCTGAATTGTCAGACTCGCCGATATTCTATCATCACCCTTCTTTGAATCACTTTTACTTGAAACTAGGGAGGAACTTGCACCCACTCTTTGTCTCTTCGGCCCATCCAAATGCTCTAAAGCATTGTCTTCAGCTCCATTAGCCATTTCCTGATCAAATCCTGGCCCCACATTAGAACCTGGCCCATCAGCTAGCCTAAAGTTAGACACACCCGAAAGGTGGCCCCCGCCTGGATTTGATAAGGTTGACTTACCTTTTAAATTTAAGATAAGGTCCATAAATCTATCCGAATTATTTTCCTTAAAAAACGCAGGAGATCCAATCATACCCTGATCAACACTAGAATTTCGCACAGTGTCAGAGCCATACACGCCACTAATTACTCCCACATCATCACGCAGCCATGGACTATACGCCGGACCACCACGTCTCGGCGGTGCACGTAGGGAAGCATCCCATTCACATCGCAGGCTAATATCACCCGACTGAAACCTAATCGGGCAGATACTTTCACCGTGGCCAATCCTCCCACATAGAAAGCAAAACAGTTTCAGTTTTTCGTACTGAAACTTAATGTAAACAGGCTCACCATTAATAACAGTAACTTTCTTTCTTCGCTTGAGTGGCCTCCGAATATCTAACCTCACCTGAATGCGCATCATTCCTCTGTAACCCAATGTAACAGTGGACAAATCTTGTTCGATAAAAGCACCGACAAAATTGCCCAATTGAACCGCAATGTGGGAAGACATGAAACCCACCGGGACCTCACACACCAAAACCCAAAAATCTACAAAGAACAACGGAACACTCAACGGCTCCTCCCCAGCGCAGAGCCGGTGGAGAACCAAAAGATGGTTATTAAAATACCATGGCCCTCCCACTTCCAACCTGTCCACATCTATCGGATGGTAAAGTCTAAACAAGAACCTCCCTGAACCAATATCCGAAATGGAAATTCCGCCAGTTGGGTGCCAAACATTCGACAACGTCGATCGCATCGATTGGAAATTAACCACACTCGTCGTCAAGAATGAACCCACAAAACAATGATCATACAAAACCACGAGATTTACATTAACATCCCCAACCAATAGTGGTTCCTCCTCGCCCTCATCAATCGAGAGGCCAGCCAAATCTGCTTCAACGTTCGCCATCGGCCGCACCAGCAAAACAACAGTAGAAAATCAAAAGAGAACAAAAAGGAAAAGAAGAAAACAGAATGAAAGCGTGCCACACAGAGGCAGAGAGAAAAAGCGTGCCACACAGAGGCAGAGAGAAAAAGATACTACTTGGTGCAATTGTAAATACGAGACGACCCTATTATATTTTTAATAAAAAGTAACCCCTCACTTCTCACATTTTTTTCATATATTATAATCATTTGCTTCTTTATCATTCCTTTTTTTATTTATATAATCCATACTTGGCAATTAGTTAATAGCATATTACATTAATTAATAACTGATTGCATTAGCTGATTTGACTAATGGATTGTATAAAAGTGTTTGGTAAAATTATATATCCAAGTAAAAAATATATAAGGACATAATTATATTTAATACTTGTTTGAATAATTTATTACTTATCAATATTTTATATCTATTAATATTAATTAGATTATAAAAAAATATTTTTTAATATAATATTACTAAGCATATTTGGAAGATTTATACATTAATTTATTATTTATATAATTATTTTCAATACAATTTAATTAATTATTAAATATAAATATAAATATAAATGTGTGAGAATAAAAGAATAAAACAAAAGTATTAGCTTACAAATGTCACACTGTAAATACATGAAGGTGGATAATTAAAATAAAAAATGTTAATTTAGGTTATTTGGAGATTTTTTATAATTGTAAGAGTAAAATGGGTTTTATAACTCTTATATCAAAACTTTTAATTTCAAAAACCTCCTATTAGTAGCTTTTTAAAAAATTAAAAGTTTTATCTCAATCCGCTATTCTAGTCTGTTATTCACCAAATATCCAAATTAACAAATTTGACCGGTCAAACCTTTAATATTAACTCACTTTTAATTTTAAATCAAACCATTATTTATCAAACATGACATTATTTTTTCTTTCCGAGTCTTAGTTTTCAAAAAGAGCAATGTCGCTTCTTTATTTCATGGGTAGGAAGTTTAGAAGACTGGATTGATCTTAAGAGACAACACCTATTACTACAATTATATTAATTCTTATCATGAAACAATGATTTTATTTCGATGTGTTATTTTTTTTTACAAATGATCATTGAATTTTTGTAACAAAGCTATAAAAGATATTATAAATACAATGTATCTACGCATTTAAAAGAGAGAATAATGAGGACTAGACTATTAAAATATCATAAAAAATTTAAAAGTGCAAAAAAAATACTTTCATATAGATAGCATACCGTCAAAATCTAAAAGTTTTCCTGATTCCTTTTGTCTCTATCCAAATGAGATGCTTTACAGGGTGAAAATGAGTGGTGAACAAACCAACTATCAAGCAGATTGCTCTGCTACTCAGGTTTGATTACATCGGCAAACAACCATCAACCGAGTGTGGATCTATATTTCTATGACCACCGACAAAGTCATAATCAAAAATTAGCACCGTAAAAATCTATGTAGGAACATCAAACGACTACTAAGGTATGCTGACATTTATTATTTTGTAGCAGTATTTATATTAACAATTTGTCTTTTTTTACCACTGTAAGTTAATTTTTCAAAAAAAAAAGATATTAAATATTATAGGCGGGCACTTGTTGGAGCCAGTGTGAGCCTTGACCCTCTAAATTTTAAAATTTTTATCTTTAGTCCTTTAAAAATTTCAAATAAAATTTTCATCTTCAAAAATTTTAAAATTTATTATTATATTTTTTTAAAAATTAAATAAACTTAAATAAATCCCTTCCTAAAATGTTTAAAAGTTTTGGTAAGTCTCAATTTTTTTTTTGAAATTTTTTAGTTAAAACCTTACATTTTTATGAAAATTTTAAAATAAACCCTTAAAATCTTTGAAAAATTAAATTTAAGCTCTAGTTTTTTAAAAATAATAAATAGCCCCCTCAAACGGCATGGTCAAATTCACCCATGTTAAATATGATATCATGACCGCCTCCTTAGGTTTCTTTGGCAACATTTGCCACCTTTTATTTTTGACAATATTAGGGTCCATTTGATTTTAGAAAATATTTTTTATTTTTATTTTCATTTTTAATTTTCTTAAAATTAAAAAATAAATTTGGTTAAGAGAGATAAAAATTTGTTTTCAAAAATTAAAATAGTAAAAATGCGTTTGATATATAGCTTTTCAAAATAGAAATAAAAATAATTATTATTAAATAATCGAAATAAAATATAGTTAAAAATATTATTGTTATTATTATTATTATTATTATTATAAATAAAATGTGATTACATAAACTAAATTTTTATAAAATGACATTAGAAGGACTCGAACTTGTGTTAAAATGAAATTAAAATTAAAAAGTCCTTATTTTTAAGATGAAAAAATAAATACTATCATATGCCTCGATAAAAAACTTCTTAAACTTAAATAATAAAATATACAAATGACAAAATTTATAGAAACTGACGAGTTAAACTCGTCCTAAGAAAACATGGACCAAACAAACCGAACCAAACATGACAATTTACCAATAAGCAATACTAGCGAAAGATCAAGACAAACAAAGAGAAATCACGCTGCCAAAACATGTTTTTTTTTTTTATGTTTTCAAATTTCTTACTATTTTTGTTTTTATTTTCTAAAATTCATTTTCTATTTTACAACAAACATGTTTTCCTCATCGTTTTCTATTTTCTAAAAAAAAAAAAAAAAACTCTATTTTCTAGAACCAAACAAAATCAATTTCTTACTTTTTACCACCATTGTCGTATTAATTCAGACTTCGATTTCACTCGCCGCCGTCCACGTCAAAATGCCACGACATTTGATGTCACTGTTGTTTTACGAAATCTTATTGGGTGAACAAAACCCAGATTGATTATGCTCAGCTTAGATACGAGCTTTATTGTTTTGGGTGTTTGGATGGTAGCTCAAACGATGGGGGCAAAGGTGTAAAATGACAAATTAGCATATGACCAAAAAAATATATCAATTTAGTCAATTTTTTCTTCCAAATCACTTGTTTACCCTTATTGGCACTAGAGTACTTCATTTGAAATCATTAATTAATTTAATACGCAAATTGATATTGAGATATATATATATATATATATATATATATTAAATCTAAATGGTACCCAAATGTAACATTACCCATAATTGAGTGACCCAAGTGTAACTTTTAATAATTGAGTGACCCAAATATAAGCTCACCTATAATTAAGTGACCCAAATGTAACTTTTAATAATTGGGTGACCCAAATGTAATCTTAACCATAATTGAATGACATCCATTATAATTTACCCAAAAATAAATAATAAAAACAACATGATTTTAATAAAAAGTACTGTTGTGATTATGAAACAATGAATCAACCTTGACTAACAAATTGAGTAATAAATAAATAAATTGAATAACGAAATAAAATCAATATGTCGATCAAATTACTATTTTAAAAGTAATTATATTCAGAACATAAGAATTGTCCTAGTGAAAAAACGGATGATATTCATCATAGAAAACACGAGTTCAATTCGTTATGTTTACATGATGTATGGACATTGTTAAAGGATTAAGAATATATAAGAACAAATACTGTCTTGTAACCACCTTTATACTATTCAAAAAATAATCGTATCTAAACTAGTGTAATTACATTAATGGACGTTGCCCTCAAAATTAACACAATCTTCTATACTTTATATGCTTAAAATAAATAAGTGAAGTTCGAAAGACATTACTATTTTCGAAGAGAGACTAAAAAATTTCAAAGAGAATAAAAAAAAAAGGAGAAGATGATAAACACGCAAATAATTGTAGTATATGAAAAAATTCAAGAGGGTGCTACCTTTATTGAAGAAAAAAAATAGAGGGACATAAAGGTTCAAGAAAAAGAAGGCGATTGAAACTATTCCTTCCATTTCATCATCAATTAATTTTAAATGTTTTGTTAGTTTATTTTTTGTGTGCATTATCTAACAACTTACACGTGAAAAAAATACGAAGATATATATATATATAGTTAGAGAGTCTTTTAAATTGATATTGATGAATTTATATTTTGATATAACAACACATAATAATAAAATATTTTTTAGACTTACTCGAATATCTCAAAAAGTAATTTAAAGTCCAATAAACTTGAAAATTTTGTTTAAAAAATAGTTTTCAACTTAGCCGAAACTTTTAAAATTAAGTATAATCATTTTTGTACTTTAAAAACTCGTTTTTCAAACTTGAAGGTAAAAAATAATCGTTCTCTTTTATTTAAGAGGATCTTTAAAATTTATCTTTCAGTCATTTTGTGTAAAAAGATCGATATTCTGATTAAAGAGATCGACTCCTTCAATAAAAAGTAATCCTTTTAAAGAGAGGATTGTTCATTTCTCTGTCCAACTATCATAGTTATAAAAAAAAGTTAATTTCTCATGCTTTAAATGTTTTGTTTCTTTGTAGGTAACAATCATTAAATGTCATCAAGAACTTCTAACAGCTAGCTGGAATTGATAGTGATCATGTAAAAACTAGCTCAAAATATCTCAATTACAAGAAACATATTGTATAGATTATACTAATGTCAAAGAGTCTAGAGTCTATTAGAATTTACAGCTTAATTGTAACACCCTTAAAAAATATATATAATAATATTAATTAAATAAGAAAAAAGAAGAAAGAAAAAAAGAAGGAAGTGAAGGTTGTAGGAATCGAACCCACAACCTCAAGTGTTTTCAGCTAGGTGCCCAACCAATTGAGCTATTAAAGCTCTTGGTTATAGGCCACCCCAACTAAATTATATTAGAACCGAAAATAATATAATAATAATTAAATAATTAAAATATCCTACCTAACATATCAAGTGTGATTTAATTGGATCCTCTTTTTCCAAAAATTCCAGAACCCCCCCCCATCGATTCACGTCCCTCTCCCTTGAACCAAACCGGCCACCGTCGATCTGCCCTCACCGCCACGTCGTGACGCTCATTGCCGGCGTTAAAGTGTTCACCGTCGAACCCCGAGCAAAACCCCTCAACCCACGCGCCCAATCGCCGTCCCTTTCGCCAGCAATCGACCGTTGAAGATTCACAAACCTAGGGCTAAACTGGTCGACATTTACCTTCAAATTTCCGACGTCGTTCGACGTATGTTGGCCACGCTGCCACCGCCGTTGGACTCCCCGTCGCAGGCTGATCAAAACCCAAGTTGTCATTCGCCCGTTCATCGCGGTTTGCCCCGTCGTCGGAGTTATGTCTTCTTCCGACGTGTTCGAACGATTAAGGACGAATCCGA
This sequence comes from Hibiscus tridactylites, assembly GCA_958450335.1. Classification (NCBI taxonomy): domain Eukaryota; kingdom Viridiplantae; phylum Streptophyta; class Magnoliopsida; order Malvales; family Malvaceae; genus Hibiscus; species Hibiscus tridactylites. The sequence goes on along the minus strand of OY288269.1, from coordinate 73,833,938 downwards.
AACGATGTGAAACAGACATTTCCGGCGATGTTCCGGTGACCGTCCGGCGACCTTCGGGTTCTTAAAGGTACTCGTGGATCTTCCGATCGTGCCTACACCCAGCCCAGCTCGTCTCGATTCGTACCGCCTCGTGATCCTATCGTCACTCCTACGACCCTAAAACTTAGTATTTTAATACGAATCAAGGTGTAAATTTGATTGTAACCACAATCCTTGTCTATTTAGGTTCCAGTACCGTAGCGGAGCGTGATCCCGGTGCTCAATAGACCTTTTGACTGACCGATCTCATCTTTTGAGGTGTGTTCGTTGTGTGCTATATGACTGTTGCATATATACTGTTTTACATACTTCACATGATTTAATAAAACATACTATGTGTATATGATTGCTAAACTTGATTTTGTGAGAAACTAGCATGTTTTCTGTTTATGAAAGAAATACGATTGCACTGTATGTTTGAATTATGCTCTAGCATTCGATAAGAAAAGCATGCCTATGATTTCGGTTATCAGTGTAGAAATATGTTGTTGAGCATTGTTATGACTATTATTGTTGCATACTATGTTACTACTCGGACTAATTAGTAGAGGTACTTGGGGGTATGATGTGGAGATTATCGGCTCAGCCCTGATCCAGCTGGTAAGACCGCCCGTATTCGGATCCTAAGCTTCGGCTAGGTCCGCCCGTATTCGGATCCTAAGCTTCGGCTAGGTCCGCCCGTATTCGGATCCTAAGATTCGGATAGGTCCGCTCGTATTCGAATCCTAGGCTTCGGCCAGGTCCGCCCGTTTTCGGTTCCTAAGTTTCGACTAGCGCCGCCCGTATTCTAAGGTATAACCTTAGGATGGTACCCCGCCCAATGGGCTTGGGTTAATGCCAGTATAAGATATTGTTTGGGGAACTGTATCATGGTGTTCGGTTGGAGGGTAGATAGGTTGCATGAAAATTTTGATGCATTTTTATGATATATTTTGCATAACATGATTTATTATTTATTGATGCAACTGTTTTACTTGCACTGTTGGAACACACTGAGCTTTCTAGCTCACGCCCCAAATTCTTTCCCCCTTCTGATATTTTGGATAGGCCACCCCGTAGCTGACACTTGGAGGATCGACACATTTGGTATTCCTTTTTGAATTTAATGTTTCTATCCATCGTTTGTACTTTCAGGGTGACATGTGCCTATATTTTGTTATGTATGGTATTAAACTAGAAGTATTTTGATATGCTAACTGATACTTATTTTGTAACCATCCTATGATGGGTTTATTTAAGTAATCATGGCTGCCTATATTATCTATGAAGTCTATGTTGTGCATGATTTTGGAAAATATTATTGTTTGACGTGTTAAACATGTTTATTTAACTTGATGGTTTTCACTAAGTTCTGCTGTTATGCTGTCGAAATTAACGCTTAGTTTGCAAACATGTTTTCCACTTGAGTTTTAAATTTTAATGTGCCTTACTAGACTTGGTCATTCCGCATAGGCCGGTCTAGGGGGTTACATTAATTGTCTTAATTGTAAAACACTTGCCAGTTATTACTGTCGAAATTGTAAAGTGTTATTCGAGTGGAAATTGTAAAGTGTTATTCGAGTGTGAGCCTAATTATTGCATACATTTAACCTTGTTAGGGTTTTTTCTTTGTTTGTTTTATTTGTAATTACTTTTTAAGAGGGTGTGTATTTAAAGTTTTGGAGTATAAACCTTGAAAGAATCGTAAAATTAAAGATTGTCCTTAAAAGTAAGCAAATATAGTAGATTTGAGAAAATCTTTAGTGATTGTGTAACCCCTAGACCCGCTTATGCGTTACAATTGATCCTAGGAAGTCACATTAAGGTCACAAGAGCGACCCACAATAAAAATACACGGATCCTAGGAAGTCACATTAGGGTCACAAGAGCGACCCACAGTAAAAATAGACATAAAAACATTTTCCCCTCAAAACACTTACTAAACTGTAAAATCAACTTCTGTTTAAAATACCATTTCAGGAAGTCATTTAAACACATAACAAAAATTCCAGAACGTGTTTCACAGACACTATCATAAAACAATACATGACATACATGCCCACTAACTATACAATACCGTACTCCAAAGACATCGTCGAGAGAACTCCGAACACTGATGTCAAACATTATACCATGATATATTCTTTTAACATGCAATGATAAAAACAACGTGAGCCTGGAAAAGCTCAGTAATACAAACTACCAAGAGATGATATAAGCTCATGCAGATATATGGTAGACATGGCATTTTCATGATGTTCTATGTAATAGCAGTCTCCATTTCTGTTCTACTATTTCGAGGTAGTATCATACTAGAGAATAATGATATTTGTTCTTTATTCGAACATCGAGAATTAGATGGGAATTATATAGGCTGGTAACATACAGAGGTGAAATCAGAGAGTTTAGTGTCTAGTGTGTTCCAATAGTGCAACGTTAATGCATGAAATGTAACAATGCAATAAACTCTTTTATTTCAAATACATTTGTTTCAAGTAACAGTAAAGTTCATTTTAATTATTTATTTACCCTCCAACCATACTCCAGTATATAGTTTCCCCAGTGTGGTATCATGTACATCATTAACTCGAGCCCATTGGGCATGGGTACCATCCTAAGGGACTACATTAGAATATGGGCGGACCTAGCCGAAGTATAGGAACCGAAAACGGGCGGACCTAGCCGAAGCATAGGAACCGAAAACAGGCGGACCTAACTGAAGCATAGGAACCGAAAACGGGCGGACTTACCAGTTGGATCAGGGCTGAGCCGTCACTAACTTCATATCATATCCCAAGTACCCCAATGAATCAGATCATCAATAGTTCATTAGTCAATAACAATATTTTCAGTAATACATTATCCATATAGCAAGTTTTTCATATCGGGTGCATAGGCATATATCAGAAATACAATACGATCATGCTTAGTTTATAAAACATGTCATGTTCTCGTGAATTCAAGTATGTCAATCATGTGCACGTGATCAATATTATAACATGTAAATCAGTATACAAAAACAGTCGTGTAGCACACATGGAACACACTAGGTGAAACAATTTAATTCATGGAGATACTTGACATTTACGGAAGGGAACACATTAAAATTTTGACAATTTGAACGGATTTTTGAAACGAGGCTCCTATTAAAAGGGGGTTCGTACAAACGGTTCGAACCATATATTTAGGAGTTAATACATCAAGATCTTTGAGAGTTTAGATATATCATGAGTGATTTAGTCATTTAAGCCTACAAGGGCATTATGGTTATTTTATCATACATGGACATTTTGGTAATTTATACCAACAAGGCATAAACAGTGACTCGGGAATTCTATTTGCTCATCAAGATTCTAACCAGGCATTCAGAGATTTTCTATGTTAAGATCTTTCATGATATTGGATACATTTAGGGCTATTTTGATTACTTTGGCCAACAAGGGCATTTTGGTCATTTAACTATCAGGGGTGATTTTGTAATTTAGCCCAATAATGATAAAATGACGAATTACAATATTTAAGATTTCCAGAGGTTTATCGAGCCTCTCAAACCATTCAAACTAACATATCCCAACCTTGCAGTACTAACCAAACCTTCTAATGTATCCGGCCGTATCGTATATCTAAATGGTTGCTTTCATATTTCACCACAGAACTTGCCACGGAGTAGTCGAACTTATATTCTGTGCGAAAAAACTTCCAACCTTATGTTAATATCAAGAGTGATTGACGTGCATGAGTCATGCTTCAACCCTTAGAGGCATTTCGGTCGTTTTCAGCTTTATTGGCATTCTAAAATTGTATCAAAGGCAATTTACTTATTCCAGTCAATGGGGCATTTCAGTCATTTTGAAGCTCGGGATATCCATCATTCATGTCAATTAAACCATTTATAGTATTTCAGTCATTTAAGTGCTCGTGGGTGTTTCAATCATTCAAGAAATTTCGGTACCTCCAACCACCTCATGCATTTCAAAACTCAAAGGTTTATCCACCATTCTAGTTAATTTGCAAACCTTACTGTCCGAGGATACATCAACCTTTTTGGTCAATACGATCATTCCGATTAATTTAACCATAACAGTATTTCCAATACTTTTTGTCATTTCAATCAATTCAGTATTTTGAGCCACTAGATTAATTCATAGGTATGGATAGTTTCCCGTAAATCTATATTCGGAGATTCAATCAAATTCAAGGAAACCTAACACCTTACAATCTCGAAGGTTCAAATCTTGTTACCATAACTTTCCAAGTAGTTCGAGGTTTTCAGATGAATCATGTTGTTTTACCATATCTAGTGTAGATTTCTAGATCGCTTCTAATTCCAAGGGTATTTTTAGTCATTCTCATACCTTAAGGGCGTTTTCGTAATTTCATATTTTAATCATTTGACACTAATAATTGGGTTTGGAGATTAGATGCCTTATTAATTATTTATTGAACTTCAGATCCTTGCATTTATTAACTTTCTCGTTCGAGCATTTCAATCTTATCTAGCTTATCATACTCAATTTCATATCCGGTTTGACTTAAGCAGAGCTAGCATCACTCCTCATCATATTTATGCATGCATTAACCGAATACCGAGATGTTCATAAAGAATTAAAGAGGTAGTAATGTATTACCTTTAATCCTTGCTATAATGGTCAACCATGATACTCTATTCAATCACTCTCGAACTTGAATGTGACATCCTCAACATCTCGAATACAAGGAACTATGAATACATTCAATCGCACAAATTCCAATTTCAATCTTTATTCACATTGCTCATAATTGATTAATAACATACATAAGCAAACTCGAGTTCAATGTCCGATTCAGAGGCTTTCGGGTTAGAATTTTATGAAACATGCTTCAAAATCAAATTTAGGACGTCGAAAAACATAAAATATGGTTGTTCGGGAAAGTTGACTTTTGGGTCAAAGTCAGCGTTGACGTCATTAGTCAAAGTCAACACCGACGTCACTGGTACAATGGTTGACTCAACGAGTTGACTCAGGCGAGTTAACTCACTAGGTTGACTCGAGCGAGTTGACTCATTGGGTTGACTCGGTCAACGGGTCAAACTTGGGTTGGTTATTGGGCCTAATGGGTTGAGCCACTATTTAATTAAAGGGGCCCAATTTAATTATTACCGATTAGAGTTGGTTTAGTAGTTGGACCGGATCGATCAAGAGACCAGGCCGGTTCAACGACCACCGCCCAGAGTGGCCGGAACAACGCCGGTGACGGCGCGTGACACCCACGCACGACCAAAAATGGCCCGAAATGCACCATTTCTCCCGATTTCAGAACCTACACACCGTGTAACTCGAAAACAGACCGAAAATTCAACCAAACTTACCATAAATCGGACGAACGAGGGCGATCTCCGACGAGGCTTCAAACGACGTCGATCTGGTGGTTGGTGATCGGTGCTAGGCTCGCCTCGACACCGGGAAGATGATGGTGACGAGCAAAATGCGAGGCATCTTTAGATGCGGTCGGAAAAAGAAAAAACCCGAAAGGTTTTAGCCCTAGGTTCGTCGAATCGAAACCTTTCGATTACCGGCGAGTGGAGTGGTGATCGGGCGAGTGGTTTAGGGGTTTTTTTTCGGGGATCGACGACGAGCATGACCACGGTGACGGTTAGGCGGCAACAGTGAGAGAGAAATGATGTGGCAACAGTGGTGGGGGAGATGAAGGTCGGTGAAGTTTCTAGTACCCTTCATTAGGGTAGATGGCCAAATTATAATGCCCTTAATTAGGGTAGGTAGGATATTTTAACTATTTTATTATTTTAACCTTTTTAAAATACCCATAATAATAAATGGGTATAAAATATATCTAAAAACTAATATACCTCAATTGGTTAGGCACTTGATTTATGATTCAAAGGGTTGTGGGTTCAAACATTTGGTTAGTAGTTTATTTTTCTCTCTCTTTTTTCACTATTATTATTTTAGGGTGTTACAGATTAGTTGGGATATCAGTGTATATTTGATTTAAAAGTTGAACAATTCTAAACTATTGTGTAAAATTTGTATTTTTTTATTGCTTCCACCAAAAAAACATAAAAGACCCAATTCATCCCCTCTTGACATTTAAGGTTGATTGTTCAAGCTAACATAGAAACAAATCAATATCATAACATTATAAATAATTACAATTAATTTTTTTTAAATTAAATACATATATTTATTTTGACTTAAATTTTATAAACTCAATTAAATAAATTAAATAAAATAAATTTTAAAATGATAATATAATACTCATCACCATGGTTAAATAAAATTTTTGTGTTAATATAACTAGATCGATTACTCATCCCTATATATAATAATCTGATGCCTATATGTAATAGGGAATTAATAAAGCGAACGTCACTTACAGTTGGGTGCGGTGTTTGGTGTAGCATACAATTGTAATATTGGGCAACACTATTAAAGAAGGCCCAAGCAAGTGTTGACAGTTTGCACCCAAAACAAAAAGTCCAGCTACCCTCACCTAAGAAAAAAATATTTTCTTTTTCAAAAAAAAAAAGAAAAAAATTTCTGACAATGCTTTTCATTTATTGTATTAAATATAAATAAATGATAAACTAAATCCCATCTTTTATTTTTCAATTTTTTAATATTTCTTTCCTTTGTTTTTTTCTTGAAAAAGAAATTTCACCTCACTTTCGCTTTGAAAATGGGGGGAGCTTAAGCTTATAAATAAGAGCACCACCCATCTCGTTTGAGCAACCAACACACAAAAAAACAAACTACTTTTATTGGTTTAATTTCCTTTAAAAAATCTTTTTTTATAGACACACAAATCTTTCTGTTTTTGGTTTTGAGTATAGCTCCAAGCTTGAGTAAGGCTAATTCTGGTGCTTCAGGCCTTGTTGATGGCCATAACACCCGGTCTTTAATCTCACTCGAAGGCTCCAACTTCGCTGCCGATGGCCATGTTTTTCTCACCGATGTCCCTGATAACATCACGCTCACTCATGCCCCTTGTACTTCCTCCGCCGACAAATCAATATCCACCATCGGATCCTTTGTTGGATTCGACGCCGCTGAACCCCACAGCCGCCATGTTGTCCCCATTGGGAAGCTAAGGAAGATCAAGTTCATGAGCATCTTCAGGTTCAAAGTCTGGTGGACCACTCATTGGGTTGGTTCCAATGGGAAAGACCTTGAAAATGAGACCCAAATTGTGATTCTCGACAAATCGGACTCCGGCAGGCCTTATGTCCTCCTCCTCCCCCTCCTAGAAGGCCTCTTCAGGGCTTCGCTTCAGCCCAGAGCCGATGACAACGTCGACGTTTGCGTCGAAAGTGGGTCTACCGTCGTCACGTCGGCTACATTCCAGAGTGTTGTTTACAATCATGTTGGCGAAGATCCATTCAGTTTGGTCAAGGAAGCTGTGAAAGTGGTCAAGGATCGCCTTGGAACCTTCCCGCTGTTGGAAGAGAAAACCCCACCCGGGATCGTGGATAAATTTGGTTGGTGCACGTGGGATGCATTTTATCTTACGGTGCACCCTCAAGGTGTTTGGGAAGGCATGAAGGGATTGGTGGACGGTGGTTGCCCACCAGGGCTGGTGTTGATCGAGGACGGGTGGCAATCCATCAGCCATGATGAGGACCCCATCACCAAAGAGGGAATGAATTGTACGGTGGCCGGTGAACAAATGCCATGCAGGCTATTGAAGTTTCAAGAGAATTACAAGTTTAGGGAGTATGTTAACCCTCGGAGTTTGGCCAATGGTTCCTCTAACAAGGGATTGGGTGCCTTTATTAAGGACCTCAAGGAGGAATTCAACATTGTGGACTTCGTTTATGTGTGGCATGCCTTGTGTGGGTATTGGAGTGGTTTAAGGCCTAATGTCCCTGGATTGCCGGAAACCAAGGTTATTAAGCCGGAACTATCGCCCGGATTGAAGAAAACGATGGAGGATCTTGCCGTTGATAAGATTGTCAACACCGGTATCGGATTGGTGCCGCTGGAGAAGGCCGATCAACTTTATGAAGGGCTTCATTCTCACTTGGAAAATGTCGGATTTGATGGAGTCAAAGTCAATGTTATCCATGTAAGTTATTTACCCACACCTTTTTTTATTAAAAATTAATAATAATATTTTCTTCTTCAAAAACAAGTGTTTTATGGGTTAAGATTTGAAAGTAATCTTTGTTTTCTAGATAATTCTTGGAAAAAAATTTGAAGTGGCTAGGTCATGACCGACATAATCTCTTTTTTCCCAATAAAATAAAGTCAAAGTTTCCGTTAGTTCAGTTACTTTGACATATTTTACATTTGGTTGGCACGAAACATCAAATTTGATTTTATTTAATTGAAACAACTATTGGAAATGGTGTGTGAAAACTACGGTGGAAGAGTTGAGCTTGCAAAAGCTTATTTTAAAGCTTTAACCGGTTCAGTCAGAAAGCATTTCAATGACAACGGTGTTATTGCTAGTATGGAACACTGCAATGACTTCATGTTTCTTGGAACAGAAGCCATCTGTCTCGGTCGAATCAGTAAGTGATTAATTAAAGTATTTTGAGATCTGCCCCTTTTTTGTGGGCAAGCTTGATTTGACATGAATGGAATCATAATTAATTGTTGATATTGAAGTTTTTGGCTTTTGGTCTGATGGGTTTCTCACTTTGTTTAGGGGACGATTTTTGGTGCACTGATCCATCAGGTGACCCCAATGGCACATTTTGGCTCCAAGGGTGTCACATGGTTCACTGTGCTTACAACAACCTATGGATGGGCAACTTTATCCACCCCGATATGGACATGTTCCAGTCCACTCACCCTTGTGCTGACTTCCATGTTGCTTCCAGAGCTATCTCCGGAGGCCCGATTTATGTGAGCGACACCGTCGGCAGCCACAACTTTTCCCTCCTCAAACGCCTTGTTTTGCCCGACGGGTCCATCCTCCGTTACCAGTACTATGCACTTCTGACCAAGGATTGCCTCTTTGAAGACCCTCTCCATGATGGCAAAACCATGCTCAAAATCTGGAACTTGAACAAGGTTTGTCATTTCTACATATTTTTGTCCCAACACCGTAACACTTTCAAATATTTAATGAAGTAACAATTTGGCCTTTTGTTTTGGACGGTACACTGGTGTGCTCGGTGCATTCAACTGCCAAGGTGGCGGATGGAGCCGTGAACTAGAAGAAACCAATGCTTTTGGCAGTTTTCTCAAACGGTGACCGCCGAGATGAATCCGAAGAACATCGAATGGAACAGTGGGAAGAACCTGATTTCGATCGAAGGTGTCCAAGTATTCGCCATGTATTTTTCTCAGTCCAAGAAACTGATCCTCTTAAAACAGGATGAAAACATTGAGATCTCCCTGAAACCATTCGATTTCGAGCTCATAATCGTCTCCCCGGTCACTGTATTGGCTGGGAAATCGGTCAATTTCGCCCCCATTGGACTGGTCAACATGCTGAATACGGGGGTGCCATCCAGTCATTAGCCTACAACGAGAGCTCGGTTCGAATTGAAGTGAAGGGAAGCGGTGAAATGAGAGCCTTCGCTTCGGACAAGCCGATAGCTTGCAAGATTGAGGGAAAAGATGTGGGGTTTGAGTTCGAGAACAACATGGTTGTTGTTCATGTTCCATGGGCTGGTTTTTCCGGTTTATCCACATTAGAGTATTTGTTTTAAGTCGTTTCTTTTATTGGGCTTGATAGATTTATTCAATCCAAATTGAGTGAAACTTAAGTACCTAAGCAATTTAAATTACTAGTATTTTCTATTTATTTGCGTAGCTCTCTTCAAGATTTTTCTTTATCCCATGATTATAAGAGTAATTGGATTCTGTAAATTCTTTATCAGTTAAGAGTTGAAAAGATATTTGGGTTTAGAATTTTCATATTCACACAATAAATGAAAAATAATTATAAAAATTATCTGTAAAGAAGACATTTAGAACTTTTTAATTAAATTAATGTTTTAGTCATCGTAAATTTAATTGTAATAAAAATTTAAAGATAAAATCATCTACAATTCTATTTCTAGTAGTTTACTATAATTGATTAGTTATAAGTTGGGCCTAAAATTTTCAGCCAATCTAAGCCCATCCCTAAGAAACAATAATGCCAACAAAAATATTAGTTCATTCCTTAAATATTTTCTTTACAGAATCAATTTCGGTTGAATCAAATTTTAAAATTTATATGCACTTGACGGTAGTATATTTAATTATAAAAAAATTATGTATTGAATTGTCATATTCTTATTTCCTTAAAGATTCAAAAACGCCTAAAATACATACAATTTAATAAAATAAAAAGCATAATAATAATGTCGATGATAATGTTATAGTTGTAATACTTAAAAAATTGTTCATTTAAATGTGTTTTAAAATAATTAGTCAATTAAGTATAGTTCGATTAACACTGTCGTTGGTACAATTTACAAGGGACCTAAGATCAAGCATGTTCAAGCACCAAATATCCTCTTATTTATAAATATGGAAGAGTCTTGATAGTATATATATTGTCCACAAAATATTTAAAAAATGATTATTTTTAGTTTGAAAATTAAAAATATGACTAATTTAGACATTATAATTTTATATAAAATATCATACTAATATACTTGAACGTATCTTTTCTAAGCGTAATGTTCAAGGACACGCTTCTAGGGCATTCCTTACACAATTCCAAGGCGTTTCTCTTTTTGGGGAAACTTTTTTTTCCTTTTGGGATTTTTTTAAAAAATCTTATTCTAAAAGGTAACGAATTTGTGACTAAAAAAATAAAATTTGAAGCAGAAGGTGTTAATTTCATAATTTGTTTAATCTTCAAAAGAAAAATCTTTTAATTCCTTTTTCTGTGTGTTTTATATAATGAAGTTCATCATAATTGAAAAGAAATTCAAAAAAATAGGAGATTTCCTTACCCAACTTCTATCTAAAAATCATGCTTCGAATTTTATTTTGAACAATTGTTTTCTTTTACTATAATTGATTATTTTAAATTTTAAGTAGTTGGGGAGAATTTAGGGTTTCGCGCTTTAATTTAAGACTAAAAAACAGTACAATTAAAATATTAGAAATACGGAACCTAAAAATTATCACACAATCGAAATGTTATAAAAAAATTACAACATTTTAGATTGTTGGTTTTTCGACGAGCTTCGAAACTTGATTTTTGATTTCAAGATCAGTTTCGAATCTTGTCGTAAAAAAACTACCAACTTAAAATGTTATACTTTTTGATAAAATTTCGGTTGTGTGGTAACATTTTAAGTTCTGTGTTTTCTAACATTTTAATTGTGCCATTTTTAGCCTTAAATTAGGTGGTTGTACCGTAGACTCGCCCAAATAATTAGAATGGAATTATCCGCCAACTTACCTTCTGAAATTCATTATCAGTTAAAAAGATCCATTAAATATGAATCTAATTAAATATTATAATACGTTTAAAATATAACGAAAGACGGACATATATATAACCAAAGAAAATATTGTAATACGACTAAAATATATAATATTCATTCCTTAAATAGTTTCTTTACAAACACAATTTCGGTAGATTTATGTAAAAGGTGTAATATATCTTTAATTACATATTATCAAATCTTTACTTCCTCATATTCGATAGTATTTTACTATCTTAAACATCAATACATAAAATAATAAATTTTGAATTTTGAATTTACACAACCCTCATGAAAATTGATAGAATCAAATTGATGATTTTTTTCTATAAAAATAAAGAAAAAAATAAATTAAATATAACAACACTATTTTTAAGAATATGGCTTATACGAATGTGTGCCTAGATTGAAACATCTAACCTTTTAAAGATCTTGCCCTTAACAACTTAAACAATGGTAAAATTTAGGCTTAATACAACTTTCCCCCTAAATTATACCTGATTTCCCAACTTGCCCTATAAACTTCATTTTGCCCACTTTTTCCCCTTAAACAATTCGTCGTTACCCATTTTGCCTCATTCTGTTACCCTTTTCCGTTAAAAAAAATTTCAGCCAATAACATCCTGCTTTAGTTAACCTGTCTGGTTTTATTTAAAGGGTAAATGACATGTCAAGTCTGTCAGGTTTGTTTTTTGTTCAATTTAGTCATTGAAAAGTCTATTTTTACCTTAAATTGACCCCTATTTGTTTTTAATTTTTATAATTTAGTCCATTATTTTTTATTATTAATAATACTATTTTATTAAAATGTTAATATTTAATAAAAATAAATAAAAACAACTATTTTAATACTAAATTAGTAATTTTTTAGATTCGAATTACAATTTTATTCTAATTATTAATTCTAATTTCACTAGATTTGAATTATAGTTTTTTAGTAAAATTTAAATTATATTCGAATCAAGTTCGTATTATATTCGAATCATATTCAAATTATATTTGAATCATCTTCTAATTATATTCGAATTATTAATTCGAATTTTGCTATATTCGAAATATATTTTTTGAGCAAAATTCAAATTATATTAGAATTATATTTGAACCATGTCTATATTAAGGAGAATTGTTTAAGGGGGGAAAGTGGGCAAAATGAAGTTTAGGGGGCAAGTTGGGAAATTGGGTATACTTTAAGGGGGAAAAGTTGTATTAAGCCAAAAATCAAATATTCATTACAACGCAATTAACAAACACACTCTATGATATTTAAGCCTTACATTAGGCGTTTGAAGACATGTTAGAAAAAAACATATGACAGCCGACCAATTCCTAAGAAGACATCTCGATTAAAAAATGTTTATATTCCATTCGAAAAATCGTTGCAAATCAACTGATGTTTTATCCTTAAAAATAACTTGAATATCTTGTTTAAAATGACTAAGTTTATCCCTCATATTCTCGTATCAAACATATTGATAATTTAATTTACATGAATAAAAATAGCTTCAATATCTTGTCAAAAATGATTAGTTTTACCCTTCCTATTCTCGTATCAAACATATTGATAATTTAATTATTCAAAAAATAAAAATAAGTACAAGTGACCAATTGACTTGGAGAGTAGAACCGTCGCGTTGAGAATTTTGTGGATGATTTGAAGGTGTCTGTAGGAGGCAATCATGGAAACACCAATCCGAAAATGAAACAACTGAAAAATATTTCTAAAACAATCATCTTCCTTGTGGTTTCTTAGGGTTGTCTCTAGGGGTTCTAATGGAATTGTATCAAACTTTTCAGGAGGACTAGTCTTCTAGTAGCTCCATGGGAAGGCCATGGTGATGTTTTATAAATAAGTTATTGGCAAGAAACTTATATTGTGCATATACAGAAATAGATGCGTGTACGAGTACAGAAACATGGACAATAAAATAATAATTTTAAAATTATAGAGAACGAGCAAGGACGGAGACAGGATTTGAAGTTGGGGAGGAACAAACTATAAATGTTTAAAGGTGGGGGGCAAATTCATAAAGAAAACAATTTTTTAAAAATTTTAAATAGGGTACGAGTACGGTAAATGTATGACAAATATAAAATACATTTTATATTCTAAAAAATATAAAAAACAAAAGGTCATAAAAAATCATGTGAACATGACATCACACATATTTACATACTTATAGTTGAATCATGTGAGCAACAGAAAGTCGAGAACAATGAAGAAAAATGTAAAAAAATAATAAAGAAAGAAAAATATGGAGATGAAATATTTGCAGTTGTATTCGATATATTCCTTGTACGAAGACATATCAGATGCGTGGTACGACATAAGATTTAACTACCCGTACTTCGTAGCAAAAAACATTTGTTGATATGTCATTGTTAAGGAATAATTTTATCTATGCTGGAATTTGTTATAGGTTTCAATTGCCGTTTATGCATATTTATTTGATATTTTCGATCATTGGTGTGCAGGTGCAAACAGGGGTGCATGATTTAAAAGAAGGAGATAATGGAAGCACAATTCCATCTTGCAAAACAAAGTTGTAGGTGACCAACACTGTCGTCTCTGGGTATGGGCAGGACGGACTGCCGTCTCTGAGTATGGGCAGGAAGAACGATCGTCTAGAGCTTCATTTTTTATAATATTTGATATTAAAATTTATTTTTTTAATATTTATTATTAGGGATATACTTTTAAAATTTATTTATTTAATACTTATAATTAGGACTCAATTTTTTTCAACATTTGTTTTTAGGTGTATACTCTTAAAACTAATTTGTCTCAATATTTGTTATAAGGGGTCCATTTTTTTCAATAATTATTATTGAGGGCCTATTTTTCCCAATGTTTATTATTAGTGACATACTCTTATTTTTTTTCAATACTTTTTTTTAGACTTGATTTCCCAATTCCCCATTTTTATTTTTTTGCTCGGCAAAATATTTTATTGTTAAATTAAAAACCTACCATACGAGCCTCATTAAAACCCCCCCTAAACTTAATTGGGGGAAAAGAGTACTACACATGTAGGGAAGACGAGAGTCAAACGATACATAGATTGAAAATCACAAGACAAAAGCCAAAATACATCACACAATTGATAGAGGAACGACATTACTCAAGCACTTTCCAATACTGCTCAGTGCTCAATCACCAAAACGCCAACTCGCCACCAATTCACTTTGCTCAAGCACTAATTCTCCAACTCGCCACCAAGGATTCCACTTTGCCTATAGTTTCAGAACTGCTCAAGCACCCAATCGCCACCAAATTCATCATGCTTATGCACAATCATCCAATACCACTTCTTACCACCAAGCTTTGAATACATCTCGTCTATTTAATCCATCCTTTGCAAATCAGTCCGCCATCCCTTTCGAAGAGTTGTAGTCATGGACAAACTGTACCACACCGATGCTGCTGCAAAGTGAGTCAATTTCTGCAGATCTCGACCACCAGCTCCACGGTCTAACATACGGATTGTTAGCCCAATTAATCACAACACTCAAATCTGACTCTATAATTAACCCAGCTCTCGCAATTCAACTCGTTTGAAAAAAAACTTCCAGAGCGATTTTAATCGCCACTAGAATAGATAATTCAGCACCTACGCCAACCTCATGCCCCGAAAACACTGCTTGGATTGACCCCTTGATCGTGCAAAGAACTCCACCAAGTCCAATTTTGTCGTATTTTACACAACCAGCCACATAAAATTTCACTATCCCAATCAAAGAGATTGACATGTTTGGATTGAAAGTCCCATTAACGACCAAACAATTCAATGGATTATCCCACCACTCATCATAATAAGACACCAAGTCAATATTAGCAGCTTTCACCTACGTTAATGTCCTTAACTTTGAGTTGAAGAGAAGATCTTTTAGGGTTGAAACTTTCTTGTTAAGCACCTTGTCGTTTCTAGCTACCCAAATGCTCTAAATTGCAACCGCAGTCGCAATAAATCAAAGACTTCGGTGTGACCCTGAACAAGGCATAGAGAAGCAAAATAGAAATAAGCTTGTTATATCAGTAGACTCATTCCAGCTTACCTTCCACCATTTACAAAACTGGTCCCAAAAGCAGCCCATAAATTTGCACCCAACAAAGAGGTGGCTATCGTCTTCCGCTTTTGAATCACACCAACAACATTTTACATCACTAACATCCACTCCTCTCTTGCTCAAAAAGACTTTTGTAGGAATGCGATCCAGCTTTAACATGCATAGGAAGCTTTTGACTTTAGGGGGCTTTTAATTTCCAGATTCTTCCAAAATCGAAAACTGGTTCTTCAATCTCAGCATTTACCATCAAGTGTGTCAACTTTTTCACCGAAAAAAATCTCATTTTATCATATATCCACACAAGTTTGTCCGAAACATCCACCACCAACTTGATATCAGCTACATACTACTTAAGGTCAGCTACCATCTTCAATTCTCGGTCCAGCAGAGGTCTTGTAAATTCAATGTTCCACTTCAGCTTTTTTTCATCCCCCCCCCCCCCCAAAACAAAATACAGCCACTGAACAACCTTTGAATTTCGTTAGTCTGTATAGGCTAGGATAGAGAGTTCTTAGGGTTTATCTCCCACCCGAACATCTTCCCAAAAAAGTGCATTTTTACCATCACTCAAGTTCCACCTAAACGCTTCAAAATTCATCCATTTGCTTGTTTCATCCTTCTTCCAATTGTTCACAACCCCCTCAAAAGTACCAACATTTTTTTTCAAATTTTTTGTGTTCAGGTACCACTCCCAAAATGAGCTGCCATATTTTGCTTTAATTATTTGCCTCCAAAGTGCTGACTTTTCCAATGCAAACCGCCACCCCCATTTAGCCAAAAGAGCCTTGTTCCTAGCTTGTAGATTTACGACTCCTGTTCCACCCTTTTGTTTAGGCAAACACACTCTACTCCAACACACTCTTGCCATCTTTCTTTTACCATTTGAGCTGCCCCATAAGAAGCCTCTTCTAATGTCGTCAGTATTCTTGATCACTGAACACAGAATTTCAAAAAGCAATATATAGTAGAGCAGAAGGGATGATAAAATTGAATTAATGAGGATTACCCTTCCGGCAAAAGTCAAAGAACTGTTCTTCCACCTTAAGAGCTTAAGACGGAACTTTTCGATAATAGGCTCCCATGTTATCACCTTTCTTGGATCGGCTCCAAGTGGTATTCCCAAATAGCAGAATGGAAACTCACCCACTTTACAGCCACATTTCTGTGCCAACATAACCACCTTTTCCTCCTCAATCCCTACTCCAACCAGACATGATTTCCCAAAATTAACCTTTAACCCTAAACTAAGTTCAAAGCATCTCAATAAACGTTTCGCATTCGTCAGGACCTTCTCCTCCGGTTCAACAAAAAGAATGGTGTCATCAGCAAATTGTAGGTGTGAAATGGATTGGTTAGGCAATACAACCTCAATTCCTTTGATAAAACATTTCACCTCAGCCACATCCAACATCAAATGTAATGCTTTTGTGACCATTATAAACAAGAATGAGGACAAAGGATCTCCCTAGCGTAATCGCTTTCCCATACAAAATTATCTTGTTGGAGATCCATTTATCAAAATCGATACCTTCGCCAAAGAGATACACTCCCGGATCCATCCCCTCCATTTTGTCCTGAATCCCATCTTCCATAATATCATGTCAAGGAACTCCCATCAACACAGTCAAACGCTTTTGAGAAATCCAATTTTAATACCATACCTCCCCTCTCAACCCTTCCTTTTTCCAGTGAGTGAATCGCCTCATTTGCAATGAGAATGCCATCGAAGATTTGTCTCCCTTTTACAAAAGCACACTGAGTATCGCTGATGATTTTACCTAACACTTCACTCAAACGTTTCGACAAAACCTTTGCTACTATTTTGTATAGAGAGCCAATCAGACTAATAGGCATGTATTCTGTTATGTCCACGGGATTAATGTTCCTAAGAATAAGAGCTATAAAAGATGAATTAAAATTTTTGGGGAATCTGCCCGTGAGGAAGAAAGCATCAAACAATCTGCATAACTCCTCCTTTACCTCTTTCTTATAGCTTTTATAGAATTTCATATTGAAACCGTCCGGTCTCGGGGCTTTAGACTCATCACAACTCCATATCACTCCCCTGATTTCCTTCAAAGAGAAAGGTTCCTCAATTGATCGCGCCTCCATATCCGAGATCTTTTTGAAATTGAGAATAGTTCTCCAGCTTCGATTTTCACAGGAGATGTTTTCTAAAATACTCATAGACTGCGCCTTTCAAGCCTCTTAGATCCGAGAACCATTTGTTGCCAATTTTGATCCCTTGAATTGTCTTTTTCTTAGCACAGATCTTCACCGATTTATGAAAAAAGGCGGTGTTTGAGTCTCCAAGTGAAAGCCAATTCTCCCTTGATTTTTGTTTCCACAAGTTTTCTTGGAGTTTTAAACTATCCCATAGTTCCAATTTAAGTTGTTTTAACTCCTCTTGTTTATCACTTTTCAAGGTGCCACAATTACACATCTCTTCTATTACATTAATTTTGGCTTCCAAATCCCTGACCTTCACGTCAAAGATTTCACAAGAAGACAAGTTCCAAGTCTTCAAATCTTCTTTCAGTTTCCTTAATCTTACCGGTAAGCTAAGATTTTTTCTTTGATTGTCTCTAAACACATTTCTAACCACCTCTCGACATTCTTCCAATTGAGCCCATCCATTGATAAATTTGAAGGGTCTCAGACCCTAGTTCGTGTTAACGTTAGATAACATTACTGGAGCATGATCCAAAACTGCTCTTGAAAGACCCAATTGTACAAGATCACCAAGATAAGTCAGCCATTGTTTATCAATTAAAAACCTGTCCAGTCTACTTCTTCTATTCTGAGTGCCGAACCAAGTAAATTTTTTACCTCCCATCGGCAAATCCACTAATTTACAATTCGAAATGAAAGAATTAAACACATCAGATCCTCCCTGCAAACTCACACATCCATTCCTTTCACTTCTGCATCTCACCGTGTTGAAGTCACCTCCAACAATCCACCATGAAGCCTCCCTATAACGTAGACTACACAACTGATTCCAGACCACTACTTGAGCTCCCACATCACACGACGCGTATATATTAATGAATACAGACGTAATATTATCTTCTAACCAGACTCTCTTTAGGAAAATAAATCTTTGAGATGTTGTAGAGTTAACTAACCTGAATTTTGTCTTATCCCAGATAAACAATAGACCCCCCAAGCGTCCATCTTCCGCAGAGAAAGCAAAACTAAAATCATCATCAAACCATAATTTCCGAATGTCATTTTCCAAAAGGCTCACCTTATTTGTCTCTTGCAGTAAAACCATATCAAATATATGTTTTTAATCAGTCTACCCACCTTTAAAGATTTAAAATCAGCCTCTAAGCCACTCACATTCCAAGTAAGTAATTTCATTGATACCTTCAAGCCCTTTAGAATCTCCCACTCGGACTTGAAGACACTCTCCTCTCACTGAAGTTGCTCCAAATTTGTTAGTTCATTGAAAACCTATTGTTCATTCTCCACAATATGCATGCCAATCATTTTCCCTAATTTCAGTGTCTTTCTCGCCTCCTTTGTTGTTGCGTTCCACTTGGCCGCCAAACCCGAGTCTGACAAAGATCTCCCTAACACCTCCGACAGCACCAAATCCTTCTTATTTAATTTATTTATTCTAAATGCTTTATCTCTCTTTTTTCTTTCAACTTTCGTTAGGGCTTTATCTTGAAAATCCATCAACGAGCCATATCTTCTTGCTTTTTTAGATAGTTTCAGTTAGGGCATCTCTTGAAAGAAAGGTTACAACTCCTCTTCATGATGGCTCAGATCTATCTCGTTATCACTTTTGGATGAAACATTTTTGGGTTGGCCTATCTTAACCAAGATTTTTTCTTCGTTTAGTTTTGAAAAACTAGTGTATGGGCTTAATCCCATATTCAACATGTCACCAACAACCCTTAATGACACGCGGTCCAAAACACCCACCTTGGCAGCTTTTGGATCACTTGGATTTAACCCACCATCACCCAACACATCATCACTTATAGTATTATTTGGATTATGCACAATTATGGGTCTTTTTGAAACTACCTCGGCCCAACTTCCACTAGCACCCATTCGAAAGTCTTGCCGATCTTCTCCAGCCTCAACTTGTTTTGACTCCAAACTTTGGAAAAGATTATTCACACCGCTCCCCACCATATCTTCTTCTCTCAGTTGCCTCAAAATTTCTGCTTTGGGATTATGCACGTTATCATAAAAAACATTCCCAACACAATAAGTGTTAACAGCCTCATCCACGAACTTTCCAAAGTTCCGAGAAATTGTCGGCGACGACTTTATAGTTTCCTCCGATGAAGATTCCGACTGGCTTTCATTCTTTTGATTCTTCTCACCTTCTCACCTTCCTCCTTACCTTTATTTTTTTGAGATTACGCAATTTCCCAAAGTATCAAAGAAACCAGTCTCTATAACACGTACGTTGTAGCTCTCATTTCCTGCCTAAACAACAATCACCTCTTCAATTTTCTTTATTTGATTTGTCGTCACCAACAAAGATACTTTTTCACAGTCCAACGAATGCTTCACATTCTCTCCGAAAGCTTCAAGAGTTCCCCACGTTTCTGCCACTTTCTTTAGCGTTGTGTGATTCCAGCAGTGTAGTGGCAGGCCTAAGACTTCAATCCAAGTCGCCCTCTCTTTGTATTTTCACGTTTTCGTCCAAGGGCCTACCTCTTTAAAAATCTCTTTCAGGTAAGACCAATCTAGGTCTTCAAGCATTATGAAAAGTTCGTCATCTACAAATGATAGCAGAAAGGTTTTGCTGCCCATCCTTTGTACTTTGATACCTTCTAGCCCCCATGCCTGCAATTTATCGGTTAAACTCTTTACACTACACATCGTAGCCATCTCACCCACCAAACATCTCTTCAACTTCCATAGTTTCTCCTCTTCCACAATCCCTTCTACTATCATCGCTCCTAATGCTTCAGTCTCGCTTGATTCCCTGACCTCCCTAACGTCTCCCTTAGACTTATCCTCATTTCCTTCACATGTCTGCTCCCGCTTGCGAGGGTCATTTTGCTCCGGCACATGTCTCCTTCCTTGAGACTTCTTGGTATCCCTTGTTTCTGTTTTTTCATACCTAGCTTTCCCTTTGATTATTGCCAACGCAACTTTTAACCTGAATCCATACAACCTGAATCCATTCAATCTATTTAGTGCTCTTAAAGCATCTATTTGATTGCCAAATCTTACAAAACCAAACTTTTTTCCACCTCTACTCAATCTATTTGCTATGAAAGCGTCAAGAACCTTTCCATGTTTTACAAACGCAAACCACAACCCTTGCCATTGCATTGCCTTTGGAATGTTTTCCACAAACAAAGTGACCGCCTGCTGTTCTTCTCTATGCTCTCCTTGAGCTCGCCGAAAATTCATCGCTGGTGTGTAATGGATTTACTAATAATTCCCTCATATTTGTTATTAGAGACATTCTCTTAAAATTTAATTTTTTAATATTTGTTATTAGGGTTCAATAAGGACATAATTTTTTCCCAATATTTGTTATTTGAAACATACTCTTAAAATTTATTTATTATTCTAATATTTGTTATTAAAAACCTATTTTTTTTCTAATACTTGTTATTAGGAGTCTAATTTTAAAATTCATTTTTAATATTTATTATTAGGGGCCTATTTTTTCTAATTATTAGGGGCTTACTTTTAAAATTCATTTTTTAATATTTATTATTAGGGTCCTAATTTTTTAGTTCGCCCTTGGCCATTAAAATCTCAAAAACGACTCAGGTGACCAAAGTAAACTAGCCGCATGCTTCCTCATAATGCCCATTTCCCTCAATCACTTTGCATTTTCTCCTTGTTTTGCCACCACCGATTCGACATTCAAACCAATTTTCGATTAGACATGTTCCTTCAGTTCCCCAATCACACTCTTACCATCCATCGCCTGGACGGGACCATTACCTCTTACTTATAAAAAGACATGCAATAGGATGTGCAACGTCACCACTAGTTTTTATATTCTAAGATTTTTTTTAACTTTTCGATGTGAGATTAATGTCTCCGCTTCTTCTCAAGTGTGACAATATGCTTTTGATGGATCGCCTTCACAATATGTCAGTGGCAACCTGTTATGAATAGGGAATTAAGATAATGCTATGAAATACCTAAAGGGTACCACTCGAATTAATTAGATTTTATATTAAATATATTTCAGTATTGTCAGTATAAATAGACAAATAGCCTAGAATAACGGGACATGAAAATTGTTAAAATTTTGGTTGCGGCTATTTTCTTCCTTCGATTAAGTATTCTTGCTGAAATCTATCTTCTTTTTCTTACCTCTTATCTCTCATCTCTCATCTCTATTTATTCTTATTGCTCGATATCGTAGTAACATTCGTTGCACAACCCGATGGAAATGCAACACCTCTCGTCTTCTCCCAAGGGTCAAAATCCTGGAAGTGATTACTCGTAGCTTTTGGGTGTTAGGATGTTACCCCATTCATTGCCTGGTGCTTCTGGGTCGGTGGTGGAGGAAGTCTGTTCGGACCTGGTAACAGGGTTCCAATTGATGATATGGTTCACAACTTGAGCATCATGGGATTTCCTAGAGATCAAGTTCGAGCAACTGTTAAAAAGTCGACGGAGAATGGCCACTCAATAATTTGTAGTGGTGGAATCTGAAGTAAAAATTTGAGGAGACTAACATAATTTTTTTTTAAAAAATTGAGGCTTAAACAAAAAATTTCAAAAGAAAAAATTGATTCTTGTCCAACTTGTTTGGAGCTTCTTATATTTCACTCCACTTGCTTGCTCTTGTTTCTCATTCAACTCCAAATTATTTACTTAGTTTAAGATTGAGTAGTTCCAAATTCTAGTTTCATTGTCCTGCCTTTTTCATATTTTTGTATATAACAGATTTAATTAAGTTGTCTAAATTTTCATTTTGTTAAAAATGATAATGTCCTTTCTATTATATTAAATACGAGCAATCCTTGAATTGTTTATTTGTTTTTGAATAAGTGTTTATAATTTTAATGTATAAATAAGTCCTTATCTTTAATATGTTCTTAATTTAGGGTTACATTGTTATACTTTAAAAGATTATAACTTCTTCTACACTAAATTAAAGATTATAATTTATAAGCATTATTAAAGTTTAAATAAAACTTCTTTTAGAGATAATTTTACCGACACAATTAGTTGATTAATTAAGATCAAGTACTAGAAAGATTTATTATTGAGACAATTCTCCTAACTTAATTTGTTATATTCACAACGTTAGAATTTGAAATCCTCATATTAGCAAAGATATCTGACATCTTATCCCGCTAAACAACTAGTTATTGGTAAAATTTCTCTAATACTCACAACTCAACTATGAGAAAGAAGGTATAGTGCTGGAATAGATGAACGATGGGAACTTTAAGGAAAGAATAGAGGAGAACAACAGTTGGGGTTTGTGATATTAGAAAAAATCAGAGAAACTGAATTTCTAAATTTTATTAAACTAACATATCTAATTTTATTTGACCCATTACATATGTTTGGCTTATATAGCCCAAGTATAATAGCTAATCCAATAAATATTAACAGGTTAACAACTGGCCCAACAAACCTAACAGACTAATAACCAATTGACTAATTAACAAATTCAATGCCATCTAATTACAATTTTAACATTCACCATGCTTTCTAATTTTTCTAAATTTCAACATTGTTCAATGAATTGAATCCATAAGCCGACAATAAAATAAAATCGTGAACTATTGGGATCCCTAAACTTCTTCAAACTGAGCTGCTTAAAAACAAACAATGAACTGAAAATGCTTTCTTCCTAGAATCACCATTCTTTCACCTGACATTCTTTTTTTTTATAAAAAAATTGTATTTCTTACTTGGTGGCTTACCGAAAATCGAATGACTCACCTTTTTATCTACAACTTTTCATCCAAAATTTCTTTTGAAAATTTTCCTTCCTTCAGCTTTAGTGTCTTCCTTTCCACTTATTTGAACCTTTTTTTTGTTAGAAGCAAGGCTATTAAGTATCGAGCTTCTGAGTACAATCTGAAAGCCCTCTTTCGAAGAAGAAGACACCCTATTTTGTCTGGTTAACGGAATGCAAGGATGTTAAACACTATACACTCCCAAGAGATTTTTTCCCATTGTAAACGTGATTGTTAAACCAAAGTTTTCAAGTACCCCTTTGTGGACAAAGCAAATGACAATGAAGCTCAATAGCAAATGTGACCAGCATTCAACAACAATATTAAGATTGTCTAGCAACAATTCATATTACAACTTCGTGACAAAGCATACAGTTTAAGAATGAAATCTCGAATAGCGTGGCAGTATAACAATAGTAACAATTAATCAAATCAGAGAGCAACTCAAGATCACAATCCAGATCGCAACTCAATGAAGTCCAACAAATAATACCAAGCAGAGCATTATGCCAAATGACTAACTTAATTACTAAACCATTGTAGTGTTTCTAGCAAACTAAGAATACTAATCAGGAACCTTATTGTTACTAAACAATAGTGATACGAGCACCATTAGCCTGAGTCCATATTTCGACCTAACGATTCCAACAGGCCCAATTACAAGAAGTAAAGCTAAACAACTGAAATTGAAGTTAAACATGTTTGTGCAAATTAAGCTTCGTTTATGAAGAATTGAAGGAAATTGATCGTGTTAAAAACGCTTCGAATTGAGTGTTAGATGTTCATTGGATTCACTTCGGAGTTTCGGAAGATTGATCCCAAAAATAGGCAGACTTGATTATTCATGCAAATTCAACTCAGAAAAAAGGAATTGATGTTAGTACCAGTCAAATATGGGCCAGAGAAGCTGAAAAGATGCCAAAATAACTCAAAGCTGGCGTCAAAACCCACCAGCTAAAGTCCAAAATGAAGATTCAATTTTGAGAACATTCTGGATAGATTTCAACATCTATTTGGACTCTATTGATATCTTTTAATTAGGATAATTATATCATTTTTTAGGATTATATTATCTATTTTAATTGAGATAATATTCTTATCTCTATTAATTAAGATAATATTTTATTTTATCATTATTATTTATCTAGTTAGTCTTTTAGATTAAATTGAACTTTTTTCCCTTTGTAATTAGGATTTTACTAGCCTATAAATAGGCTCATTACTTTGTACAATTCAATTCATTCAGAGATCAATTCAATTATTTCTTTCAAAGTTCTCTTGTGAGTTCTTTTTTTTGTTTAAGATTTTTATCTTGTTCTTGCTTCGGAGTGCAAGTGTCTAATTGCGCGACAACATGTATTTGGTGTTCTTCTCCATCATCTAGGGTTCTAAGGGCAGTATCCTTAGAGGGTTAGGCGTTACCAAACTCATACGCACGTTTGTCTAAGACATGATCTTAGAAGGGGGTGTTGTCATATCCTATTTACTTTCATTGTTTTTTTATTTAAGCCCTTCTTTAATTTCGTGTCTTTTTTATATTGAGTTGTTATGAAAAATAAATTAACTCTTGCTTTCTTTTTCAGATATATATTAAAGGGAATATTTGACCCAAGCTTCCGCAATTCCCTATCATTTGGTATTAGTTTCAAGGCATTATCGGTTTACGGTATTGTTACCCTTTCGATTCTCATATTTCAAAACTTCGTAATCTTGTTTAAACGTTGGAAACTTTATTTTCCCAAATAAATTTTTTGTGTTGTCGATTCTCTTAAAAAAGAAGAAAAAAGAAAAAAAAGAGAAAGAAAAAGAAAAAGAAAAAAAGAAAAGTATATAGAAAAAAATACATACAAAAAACAACACAATCTTTAATATTTTTCTAGCGGAGTTTTTTTTGGAGTTTTTAAGAGCTTTCAAACACTTCTAAATCGAGAACAGGCAAAAATTTATTTTCCCAAACAGGGTAGAGTCAGTTTTCTAGGTTTCTCTTTGTAACTTAGGCAACTTTGTTTATATTAGAGTGTTGCCATGTTTAGGAGGATAAGATTCATCCATAGCCCTTGGATCGAATCGTTAGAGACCGTTAGATCAAGAGGGCCAAGGCTATAAATAGAGCCCTTCCCTCACCATTGTAATTCATTCCACACATTCTACATTCTTTGAGTATTAAGAGTTACTCTTTCTCTTCAATCTTTGTCTTGCCAATTGTTCTTGTCTTGCCTAGCCATCGTCACCATTTTCCCACAAAGCTTCCGCCGCGTCAAGTTCTAAGCGCTCTAACTTAGATATTCGAAGGTTGACTTAGTCCTCGACTTAAGATCGACGACTAAGGTCGCACGGGTTAACGAATCAAAACCTAGCCCCGTGACAAATTTCTTCTATATTACGTTAGAGATAGATTTTAAGGAAAATAAGAAATTACTTTTCATTTTTATAATATCAAATATTTTTTATTTAATAATTTAAAATAATAACTAGTCATTATTGTATACTAACTACTTCAGAATATTCCTTAACAAAACCTTTCTCTTAGAAATATCGATTCAAGTCAATGTACCAGTAAACCGACAATTGCCACGTGCATACAAGAGAATAAACGAAAATTAAATCTCCACCGACAGCCGTATATAGAATCGGATAAGATTACGCGGAAGCTACAGAATGTGCCACGTAAGATACTACATGATGAAGAAACCCGTGTTGGATATTGCAACGTCATAGGGAGACGGTGACGGATGGCTCCTAACGACCAAATTATTCATCTACTGATTAAACCAATACCACCCTTCCACATATCAAGTGTGGGAAACGTGTCGGTTAGTTAGTACACGTGTCTTCCATCCATTGGATAAGGCGTTGATGGCAAACGCTCTCATGGACAAACCGAAAATGGAAGGGTAAACAACATTCAATGTCACTCAAGTATGAGTTTAATAGTAAATCCGTCTTACTATTTGTGTAATATATTGATTTTTTATGGAATTTTAAAAAGAAAAATTTTATATAAGATGTGTGGTATAAAAAATTTGAATGACAAGTTTGTCCGTAAAGAGTTAATTTTTATTTTTTTTTTGGAAAACTAAAAAATATAGAAAAACAAATATGTCTTATAAAAGTTGTTGAATTTTTCAAAATGACATTTTGACTTGGACAATTTTAAAATATAAATGTGACACCTTTACTCGAACAAAAGGAGTAATAAACAAGTCACGTTTCTTTTAAAAGTTACAAACAATTCACTCAATCAAGTATTTGTTACAAACAAGTTACTCAAAAACTACGTCATTTTTCTTCTAATATGAAATGTTATAATAACATTTTAGTCTCACAAACTTATGTAGTCTATCAATTTGATCTTAATTCAAAATAATTCAATAAATAAACTATCAGTATTTAAAATTGCATCATTTTAATTTTGATTCTTCTACTGAATTGTTTGTTCTTATGTAAAAAAATATTATATTA
The DNA here is from genome assembly GCA_958450335.1 of Hibiscus tridactylites. Lineage (NCBI taxonomy): Eukaryota > Viridiplantae > Streptophyta > Magnoliopsida > Malvales > Malvaceae > Hibiscus > Hibiscus tridactylites. The sequence goes on along the minus strand of OY288269.1, from coordinate 73,807,091 downwards.
TTTTCTTGTTACTTTCATGGTATAATAGCAATTTAACAGTAACTTGTTGCTTTATGACAAAACGCGGTTATTGAACTATTGATTTGATTTGATGAATTCATTTGTTTTGACAGTATCACAAAAAATTTAAACTGAAGTAATTTTTAAATATAAATGATTAAATTTATTTAATTATTTTGAATTAGAAAAAAACTAATATAATATATAAGTTTTTGGACTAAAATGTTATTATACCAAATAAAAGTAATATGTTTGTAACAATATGTTAATTGAGTGGCATATTTCTAACAACATGTTAATTGAGTGACTTGTTTCTAACAATATGTTAATTGAGTGGCATGTTTCTAACATGTTAATTGAGTGACTTGTTTGTAACAATATATTAATTGAGTGAATTGTTTATAAATTTTTAAAAAATAATTTTTTGTTAAAGAAAACTATAATTAAATGATCCTGTGTCTAGTTTACCTAAAAATAAAACCCAGAAAAACGGGCAACGGATTTTCTTTCCCAACGGTGCTTCGATGGAAAATTCTAATATTCTAGAAAATGTGATTATATTTTACTTGTAAGTTTTGACAAAATTATGAAAATGACAACTTTTCCCCTCCAATATATAGATGTTAAATTGTTAATTATCTCTCAAATAAAATCATTAAAACAATATAATTTTAAAATAAAATTTAGAAAATTGATTAATAATTTTTTCCACGAAATATTTTAAAGTTATAAAAAATGTGATTATATTTTACTTGCAACTTTTGTTCCGAATAAGACTTAAAACTAAGTACTCCACGTATATTAAAGATATGCACTTCACGTCAATTGAGTATATTTAACTGACAATATCATTGTTATAATATAAAAGAAGACGAGGAATCGATTATACTTAATTATTTAATATCGTTTGATTTATAGATAAATTTTTTAAATAATATAAATATTATATACTGAATAAAAGAAACTAATCACTTCACTGTTATTTTTGTAAGTAAAGTTTGACTACTGAAATAATTGCAAAAAAGGAAAATATTCCGACTAAGGAAGCACGCTTAGCTATTTTGACTACTGGAACCAGATCTCAAGATTAATATTATTAATAAGTAAATAAATAAATGTATTTATTAATTCATCATAAAAATGTGTTAAAGATAACATTAATTAATTCATAATTTTGTCATGGATTGAGTATCTTTTCACGCGTTTTCCTTTTTTTGAAAAGTGAGTTTTAAATTGTCATCCGTCGAATAATTAATTAGTATTTGCTTTGATGTTAGGTAGCCTACCCCTAATTTGCAGCAATAAAAATTAGACACTTAGGGGTGGACAAGGACCGCATAAAATATGTAATTATGATTAGGAATGAGTAAAATTGATTTTATTTAAATAAATTATTTTTTTAATTTTAAGTTATTCAAGTCAATTAAAATTAATTATGTGTCATAAATTTACTCATATTCTAACAAGTTCAAGATTCATTCACTTGTTAAAAAAAAATACTTATTTCCCTATGAGCTAAGAGATACCCGTTCCTAAGCAACTAATTACGGTGTTGCTCTTTTCTTATGTTCAAAATTTATACGTCTTTACATTTGTGAGAGATTATTGGATAATGCAATGAAAATAAATAAAATAGAATATTCAAAAATAGTTGCTGGGGAAATATGGAGTAGTTGCAACATTTGCCACCACAAATGGCCATGTGGCCGAAAGGCCTAAAATGTGGCAATCAAACATACACGTTTTCCTTTGGGGGGACACGTTTCCTTGGTCGGTGGGGTGGCCAAATAATTTATTTTCTAGTGGGGCCATGGCCCCTATAAGTCTTAAAGAGCTTCCGCCACTCGGCACATGCATATTAAATGTGGCAACAAAGAAACCAAGCAACGTGGGACATGGGAAAGCCATTGAGACCGGCCAAATTGTGTATAAATAGAGGGGGGACTATGCGCAAGGAATACACGAAGAAATGAAGTTAGAGACATACTGAGATTAAGGAATTAGTGAAGGGTAAACAGAGAAATAATTAGGTGGGTTCAGTATTAGATTGGTGGTCCGATATTTTTCGATATAATAATATCAAATTTCTACCGACGTCGGGGTAAGTTCAAATTTTTTATTGGTCTAAATTTCGGTATCGAGTCTGATTAATATTCTTATATTTATTCGATATTGTCTTCTCATGCATTTCAGGACCATAATGAATTTCGACCATCGATCGTGTTGTTGCGGTTGCAAGTCACTCTTACAAATCACATGTATGTTAATTTTCTGCCCTAAACTCCTAGTATGGTGGCATATGGTCTAGACATGTCATATGTGTGCTTTTTGATAGAATAATGTTGTGCAAGAGTTAAATATGGTATTTATCATGTTCGAGAATGGTTAAAACTAGTAAAATGAGCTTATATGTGCTAAAAGGTGAAAATTAGGTAAATTGATTCGAAATGCCTTAAAATTTGACATGCTATTAGAAATATAGATTTTAGACTTCTGGTAAAACTTGGTAAGGTTTGGAAACTATTTGATATGCTAATCCGAATAAAAACAGATTTGAATAATTTACAAAATAGTCAATAAATATTGTATCGTCTCATCGGATAGGTAAATGACCTCCGTTAGTAATGATATTTCACAAGCTAATAATTAGTAAGTTTAATTTCAGTATGGTAACACGAATTCAGATAAGGACCCTTAATTTGTAAAAATTACAATTTAGTCCCTAAGTTCGAAAAAGTTTAAAATTGACCCCAATTTGAGTAAGCTGTTAATAAGTTAATGTCTTAAGTCTTAAAAGAGATTAATAAAATACTCTGAAATGATTTTTGAACTCTGAATTAATTTCTGACCTCTAAATGTGTTTTCTGATAACACTGTTCGACCCGGTTCTCTACCAGGCCGGGAAGGGGGTGTTACATATATGTAATAGGGAATTAATAAAGCGAACATCATTTACAGCTGGGTGCGGTGTTTGGTGTAGCATATAATTATAATATTGGGCAACACTATTAAAGAAGGCCCAAGCAAGTGTTGACAGTTTGCACCCAAAGCAAAAAGTCCAACTACTCTCACCTAAGAAAAAAATAATTTGTTTTTTTTTCATAAAAAAAGAAAGAAAAAATTTATGGCAATGCTTTCCATTTATTGTATTAAATATAAATGAATGATAAATTAAATCCCATCTTTTATTTTTCAATTTTTTAATATTTCTTTCCTTTGTCTTTTTCTTGCAGAAGAAATTTCTCCTCACTTTCGCTTTGAAAGGGGTTAAGCTTATAAATAAGAGCACCGCCCATCTTGTTTGAGCAACCAACACAAAACAAGCAAACTACTTTTATTGATTTAATTTCCTTTAAAAAATCTCTCTTTCTATCTTTTTATAGACACACAAATCTTTTTGTTTTTGGTTTTGAGTATGGCTCCAAGCTTGAGTAAGGCTAATTCGGGTGCTTCAGGCCTTGTTGATGGCCATAACACCCAGTCTTTAATCTCACTCGAAGGCTCCAACTTCGCTGCCGATGGCCATGTTTTTCTCACCGATGTCCCTGATAACATCACGCTCACTCTTGCCCCTTGTGCTTCTTCCGCCGACAAATCAATACCCACCGCCGGATCCTTTGTTGGATTCGACGCCGCTGAACCCCACAGCCGCCATGTTGTCCCCATTGGGAAGCTAAGGAACATCAAGTTCATGAGCATCTTCAGGTTCAAAGTCTGGTGGACCACTCATTGGGTTGGTTCCAATGGGAAAGACCTTGAAAACGAGACCCAAATTGTGATTCTCGACAAATCGGACTCCGGCAGGCCTTATGTCCTCCTCCTCCCCCTCTTAGAAGGCCCCTTCAGGGCTTCTCTTCAGCCCGGAGTCGACGACAACGTCGACGTTTGCGTCGAAAGTGGGTCCACCGTCGTCACGTCGGCTACATTCCAGAGTGTTGTTTACATTCATGTCGGCGAAGATCCATTCAATTTGGTCAAGGAAGCCGTGAAAGTGGTCAAGGATCACCTTGGAACCTTCCAACTGTTGGAAGAGAAAACCCCACCGGGGATTGTGGACAAATTTGGTTGGTGCACGTGGGATGCATTTTATCTTACGGTGCACCCTCAAGGCATTTGGGAAGGCGTGAAGGGATTGGTGGACGGTGGTTGCCCACCAGGTTTGGTGTTGATCGACGATGGGTGGCAATCCATCAGCCATGATGAGGACCCCATCACAAAAGAGGGAATGAATTGTACGGTGGCCGGTGAACAAATGCCATGCAGGCTGTTGAAGTTTCAAGAGAACTACAAGTTTAGGGACTATGTTAGCCCTCGAAGTTTGGCCAATGGTTCCTCTAACAAGGGCATGGGTGCCTTTATTAAGGACCTCAAGGAGGAATTCAACACTGTGGACTTCGTTTATGTGTGGCATGCCTTGTGTGGGTATTGGGGTGGTTTAAGGCCTAATGTCCCTGGATTGCCGGAAACCAAGGTTATTAAGCCGGAACTATCGCCCGGATTGAAGAAAACGATGGAGGATCTTGCCGTTGATAAGATTGTCAACACCGGTATCGGGTTGGTGCCGCCGGAGAAGGCCGATCAACTTTATGAAGGGCTTCATTCTCACTTGGAAAATGTCGGAATTGATGGAGTTAAAGTCGACGTTATCCATGTAAGTTATTTACCCACACCTTTTTTTATTAAAAAATAATAATATTTTCTTCTTCCAAAACAAGTGTTTTATGGGTTAAGATTGGAAAGTAATCTTTGTTTTCTAGATAATTCTTGGAAATAAAAAAAATTGAAGTGACTAGGTCATGACCGACATAATCTCTTTTTCCCCAATAAAATAAAGTCAAAGTTTCTGTTAGTTCAGTTACTTTGACATATTTTACATTTGGTCGGCACGAAAGTGCTAATTATTTTATTATCAAATCTGATTTTATTTAATTGAAACAGCTATTGGAAATGGTGTGTGAAAACTACGGTGGAAGAGTTGAGCTTGCAAAAGCTTATTTTAAAGCTTTAACCGATTCAGTCAGAAAGCATTTCAATGGCAACGGTGTTATTGCCAGTATGGAACACTGCAATGACTTCATGTTTCTTGGAACAGAAGCCATCTGTCTCGGTCGAGTCGGTAAGTGATTCATTAAAGTATTTTTAGATATGCCCTTTTTTGTGGGCAAGCTTGATTTGACATGAATGTAATTAGAATTAATTGTTGATATTGAAGTTTTGGGCTTTTGGTCTGATGGGTTTCTCACTTTGTTTAGGGGACGATTTTTGGTGCACTGATCCATCAGGTGACCCCAATGGCACATTTTGGCTCCAAGGGTGTCACATGGTTCACTGTGCTTACAACAGCCTATGGATGGGCAACTTTATCCACCCCGACTGGGACATGTTCCAGTCCACCCACCCTTGTGCCGACTTCCATGCTGCTTCCAGAGCCATCTCCGGAGGCCCTATTTATGTGAGCGACACCGTCGGCAACCACGACTTTTCCCTCCTCAAACGCCTCGTCCTGCCCGACGGATCCATCCTTCGTTGCCAGTACTATGCACTTCCAACCAAGGATTGCCTCTTTGATGATCCTCTCCATGATGGCAAAACCATGCTCAAAATCTGGAACTTGAACAAGGTTTGTCATTTCTACATATTTTTGTCCCAACACCGTAACACTTTTTTTAATATAACACCGTAACACTTTTAAATATTGAATGAAGTAACATTTTGGCCTTTTGTTTTGCACAGTACACTGGTGTGCTCGGTGCATTCAACTGCCAAGGTGGCGGATGGAGCCGTGAAACTAGAAGAAACCAATGCTTTTCAATGTTTTCTCAAACGGTGACCGCCGAGATGAATCCGAAGAACATCGAATGGAACAGTGGGAAGAACCCGATTTCGATCGAAGGTGTCCAAGTATTTGCCATGTATTTTTCTCAGTCCAAGAAATTGTTCCTCTCAAAACCAGATGAAAACATTGAGATCTCCCTGAAACCATTCGATTTCGAGCTCATAACCGTCTCCCCGGTCACTGTATTGGCTGGGAAATCGGTCCATTTCGCCCCTATTGGATTGGTCAACATGCTGAATACGGGGGGAGCCATCCAGTCATTAGTCTACAACGAGAACTTGGTTCGAATTGAAGTGAAGGGAAGCGGTGAAATGAGAGCCTTCGCTTCGGACAAGCCGACAGCTTGCAAGATTGAGGGAAAAGATGTGGGGTTTGAGTTCGAGAACAACATGGTTGTTGTTCATGTTCCATGGGCTGGTTCTTCCGGTTTATCCACATTAGATTATTTGTTTTAAGTCGTTTCTTTTATTGGGCTTCATAGTACAAGTCTGATAGATTTATTGAATCCAAATTGAGTGAAACTTAAGTACATAAGCAATTTAAATTACTAGTATTTTCTATTTATATGCGTAGCTCTCTTCAATATTTTTCTTTATCCCATGATTATAAGAGTAATTAGATTCTCTAAATTCTTTATCAGTTAAGAGTTGAAAAGATATTTGGGTTTAGAATTTTCATATTCACACAATAAATGGAAAATATGAGAATCATATCCGTAAGGAAGACATTTAGAACAATTTAATTAAATTAATGTTTTAGTCATCGTAAATTTAATTGTAATAAAAATTTAAAGATAAAATCATCTACAATTCTATTTCTAGTAGTTTACTATAATTGATTAGTTATAAGTTGGGCCTAAAATTTTCAGCCAATTTAAGCCCATCCCTAAGAAACAATAATGCCAACAAAAATATTAGTTCATTCCTTAAATATTTTCTTTACAGAATCAATTTCGGTTGAATCAAATTTTAAAATTTATATGCACTTGACGGTAGTATATTTAATTATAAAAAAAATTATGTATTGAATTATCATATTCTTATTTCTTTAAAGATTCAAAAACGCCTAAAATACATACAATTTAATAAAATAAAAAGCATAATAATAATGTCGATGATAATGTTATAGTTGTAATACTTAAAAAATTGTTCATTTAAATGTGTTTTAAAATAATTAGTCGATTAAGTATAGTTCGATTAACATTGTCGTTGGTACAATTTACAAGGGACCTAAGATTCAGCATGTTCAAGCACCCAATATCCTCTTATTTATAAATATGGAAGAGTCTTGATAGTATATATATTGTCCACAAAATATTTAAAAAATGATTATTTTTAGTTTGAAAATAAAAAATATGACTAATTTAGACATTGTAATTTTATATAAAATATCATACTAATATACTTGAACGTATCTTTTCTAAGCGTAATGTTCAAGGACACGCTTCTAGGGCATTCCTTACACAATTCCAAGGCGTTTCTCTTTTTGGGGAAACTTTTTTTTCCTTTTGGGATTTAAAAAAAAATCTTATTCTAAAAGATAACGAATCTGTGACTAAAAAAATGAAATTTGAAGTAGAAGGTGTTAATTTCATAATTTGTTTAATCTTCAAAAGAACAATCTTTGGATTCCTTTTTTTGTGTGTTTTATATAATGAAGTTCATCATAATTGAAAAGAAATCCAAAAAAATAGGAGATTTCCTTACCCAACTTCTATCTAAAAATCATGCTTCGAATTTTATTTTGAACAATTGTTTTCTTTTACTATAATTGATTATTTTAAATTTTAAATTTTAAGTAGTTGGGGTGAATTTAGGGTTTCGCGCTTTAATTTAAGATTAAAAACAATACAATTGAAATATTAGAAAATACGGAACCTAAAATATTACCACACAATCGAAATTTTATAAAAAATACAACATTTTAGATTGTTGATTTTTCGACGAGCTTCGAAACTTGATTTTTGGTTTCAAGATCAGTTTCGAATCTTGTCGTAAAAAATACCAACTTAAAATGTTATACTTTTTGATAAAATTTTGGTTGTGTGGTAACATTTTAAGTTCTGTGTTTTCTGACATTTTAATTGTGCCATTTTTAGCCTTAAATTAGGTGGTTGTACCGTAGACTCGCCCAAATAATTAGAATGGAATTATCCGCCAACTTACTTTCTGAAATTCTTTATCAGTTAAAAAGATCCATTAAATATGAATCTAATTAAATATTATAATACGTTTAAAATATAACGAAAGACGGACACATATATATATATATATATATATATATATATAACCAAAGAAAATATTGTAATACGACTAAAATATATAATATTCATTCCTTAAATAGTTTCTTTACAAACACAATTTCGGTAGATTTATGTAAAAGGTGTAATATATCTTTAATTACATATTATCAAATCTTTACTTCCTCATATTCGATAGTATTTTACTATCTTAAACATCAATACATGAAATAATAAATTTTGAATTTTGAATTTACACAACCCTCATGAAAATTGATAGAATCAAATTGATGAATTTTTTCTATAAAAATAAAGAAAAAGAAAATAAATTAAATATAACAACACTATTTTTAAGAATCTGACTTACACGAATGTGTTCCTAGATTCAAACATCTAACCTTTTAAAGATCTTGCCCTTAACAACTTAAACAATGGTAAAATTTAGGCTTAATACAACTTTTCCCCCCTAAAGTATACCCGATTTCCCAACTTGCCCTATAAACTTTATTTTGCCCACTTTTTCCCCTTAAACAATTCGTCGTTACCCATTTTGCCTCATTTCGTTAAAAAAAATTTCAGCCAATAACATCCTGCTTTAGTCAATCTGTCTGGTTTTATTTAAAGGGTAAATGACATGTCAAGTCTGTCAGGTTTGTTTTTTGTTCAATTTAGTCATTGAAAAGTCTATTTTTACCTTAAATTGACCCCTATTTGTTTCTAATTTTTATAATTTAGTCCATTATTTGTTATGATTAATAATATTATTTTATTAAAATGTTAATATTTAATAAAAATAAATAAAAACAACTATTTTAATACTAAATTAGTAATTTTTTAGATTCGAATTACTATTATATTCTAATTATTAATTCTAATTTCACTAGATTTGAATTATAGTTTTTGAGTAAAATTTAAATTATATTCGAATCATGTTCGTATTATATTCGAATCATATTCAAATTATATTTGAATCAGCTTCTAATTATATTCGAATTATTAATTCGAATTTTGCTATATTCGAAATATATTTTTTGAGCAAAATTCAAATTATATTAGAATTATATTTGAATCATGTTCATATTATATTAGAATCATATTCGAATCATGTTTAACAGGTAATTATATTCGAATCATGTTTAACATGTAATTATATTCAAATCATGTTTAACAGGTAATTATATTCGTATCATGTTTAACAGGTAATTATATTCGTATCATGTTCATATTATATTCGAATCATATTCTAAATATGATTCGAATATAATACGAGCATCATTTGAATATAATATGAACATGATACGAATATAATTACATGTTAAACATGATTTGAATATAATTTGAATATGATTCGAATATAATATTTGAAAAAACATGTAATTATATTAGAATTATATTTGAATCATGTTCATATTATATTTGAATCATATTCGAATTACATTCGAAATATCATATTCAAATTATATTTCGAAAATAATTTTAATATGATTCGAATGTAATATAGACATGGTTCAAATATAATTCTAATATAATTTGAATTTTGCTCAAAAAATATATTTCGAATATAGCAAAATTTGAATTAATAATTCAAATATAATTAGAAGATGATTCAAATATAATTTGAATATGATTCGAATATAATACGAACATGATTCGAATATAATTTAAATTTTACTCAAAAACTATAATTCAAATCTAGTGAAATTAGAATTAATAATTGAATATAATTGTAATTCGAATCTAAAAAATTACTAATTTAGTATTAAAATAGTTGTTTTATTTATTTTTATTAAATATTAACAATTTAATAAAATAATATTTTTAATAATAACAAATAATGGACTATATTATAAAAATTAGAAACAAATAGGGGTCAATTTAAGGTAAAAATAGACTTTTCAGTGACTAAATTGAACAAAAAATAAACCTGACAGACTTGACATGTCATTTACCCTTTAAATAAAACCAGACGGATTGACTTAGTCAATCTGTTGATGACGTGGCAGGATGTTATTGGCTGAATTTTGTTTTAATGGAAAAGGGTAACGGAATGGGACAAAATGGGTAACGACGAATTGTTTAAGGGAAAAAAGTGGGCAAAATGAAGTTTAGTGTAACCCCCTCATCCCGGTCTAGACGGGTGACCGGTCCGAGTAGGCTACACGGGGAAAGTCGAAGCGAAACCTGTTAAGGCTTCCCTTCGGTTAACAACCCTAAAAATTTCTTTTAACTTTAACTTTTCTATAGGCATTATTAAATCCTATGTGAAACACGACAACGGAAACACAAGCAATATAACAACGACCATCCAGAACAACACATTAAAACAACCCATTTTAATCCTTTACCGCATGCCGTATCGGAACGCCCTTAGGGTGTTTCGATACGCCTTGACTTGGTCAACTGGCCAAAGTCAACATGATGAGTCCGTTTCGAAACAGGGGTGACCCGTATCGAAACGATCACAACAGTCAACTTCTCGTGGTCAACGAGATGAAGGCCGTTCCGAAACGCTAAGGCCCGTTTCGATACATCAATTTATCGTCAAAATCTTAGATTTCCAGTGGCAAAATCGTATCGAAACGTTCCTTCGGCGTATCGAAACGCCTGGCTAAAAACAAAGGGGTCGACCGTTTCGAAACGCCCTCTATCTGCAGATTGGTTTTAGCTGGTTTTAAGGTACAAGGATGCCCCAAAACCCCACTAAAGCCTCTCACAACACACAAGCACAAACCTAAGGCAAGACCACACTTCTACAAACATGTTTAACACACATCAAGCATATAAGAACCAAACATTAAAGGAACCAACATCAACAACATGTTAATCATACATAGCATTGAAGGTTCATGCTTCACAAGGCAAATACTTGAGCATTAAAGATAGGCATCCAACACAAGGTCATACATTCACCACAAGGGAGCATATATAGCTTTTCAGGTTACATGCCTTAGCCAACAAAACATATAAGCATTCAAGACACGTAACAAAAACGAGGTTTGCAAATCAAACAAGGCATCCAAAAGCCAAACCAACATTAACATACAACAAAGCATTAACATCAACAACACCTATCCCATTGCTTGACTATTACAATCTACAATTTAAAGATCATACTTGAGCTAACCAAAAGCAACCCTTGGAGACCTTTCCTTGCCCTTGCCACCCACAAGCTACTGATCTGCATTGTTGAACAAAAAGGAGCGTAAGCATAAAAGCTTAGTGAGGGTAGCTCATAAAACAAACCTCGACAATGCAAGGTCCAAGCACGAGCATACAACCAAGGTAGAATGCATGAGTTCTTACCTTCGAACCGCAAGAGCCAAAAATATAAATGATGCATGATCATAGTATCAATGTCATGTCATGCTCAACGAGTCCATAACCACACATATAGAAACACATATAACCACATATGAGTAACATAATCCACAATCTATATTGGCACCTAGCTATGACTCGAATACGCGGATAACCGTTGGAACTCACATCCAACAACACAACCATTACCTGACGGTGGGATTACATTCATCACCGTTCACGTGGAGGGGATTCCACTCATCCTCACGCCTCATTTCACGCGGAGGGGATTCCACTCATCCTCACGCCCGTCGATGGGATTCCACTCATCACCGACTAATATATATAAGAAGATTTCCGGGCAAACCCGTACTCCATCTTGATGACTACCATCATCAAGACCACGCGCGCATTTGACTCGCGTGTGCACACTAAACATCCTAATGATCGATCATTTGTACCCAAGCATACTAGTGCCAATACTACACATTTCATTAATCTTTCACAATATTATTTCGTAACACTTCCGTGCTTAGCATGTACTCACCATGACTTACCGTCATGCACAAACCACATTTCCATGCCTAGCATGTACTCACCATGATCCTCGGATCATGCAACCACCTCATATCATCATTTCACATGTCAACAACACATGTATATCATTAACACCAATATCACATCATATTTTACACATATGTATAACCATACCATATTTATCATCAACATGCATATAACAATGCATCGAACCAAGCCTCAACATACATGTATAACAACGTATACATAACACCACAATCACAACTAATCAAGAGGCATAAACAACCAAAGTCTCTAATTTAAGCTTGGGATTAGGCTACCACTCTAATTCCAACTCTAGGTGGGTCTACCAATCCCAACCTAGTCCACATGCTTGAACCATTTGCTCAAAACCATTTAAAACATTTTAACCACTCACCTCCACCTCCAAGCTCAACTACCAAGCAAGCAAAACCTTCAAGTTTCCGGATTTATTCCCAAGGCTTCACCAACACATAATCCCGCTTCTAATCACCTCAACACAACCAAAATAGCCTCAAATCAGTCCACACAACAATGTAACAACTCAGAACACTAATCAAGCAATAAACACATGAATTCAAGCCATGAACAATCCCCAAAATCACCAAACCCGAGCAGCCCTTATACCCAGCCCAAAACTTGTGATTTCAACACATTTAACACATTCAAATGCTTCCAAAATAGCCCCCAACTATTACCCTAACATCAACCATCAATTTCCAACACAAACCATACCCAAAACTCATCTAAAAACCCTCCTAAAATCTCACCAAAACCCAATTTCGGGAATTCTTATAAAACATCTCAAAAATCATATATGTTGGTCCATTTAGTTCATAAACACCATATCTAACAATATTAAATCAAAATCTTAAGTTAAAAACAATAAAGATATCATTTTTATTCAAATCTTCCAAAAACCTAAATTCTAAAACTTGAACCAAAATGAAATCTAGTTGTACTTTTAAAGAGAGGAAGATGAGGACAAGTCGAAAATGTAATTACCTTTCAAAATGCTCCAAAAATGGAGGCAAGATTTGATGGAAAAGCACAAAGGAGGGGGATAGGAAACTTGACGTGAAAATGGAGAAGGGTGGGGAAGAAGATGATTTAAATGGGTGTTTTAAAAATAAAAGGGTTTTTATTTTGCATGTCTCATTATTTACAAGGATGCCATTAATGAGATGGTCATCCCCCACTATTTCAAATTCCATGGAATTTTGGGTTCTAATTTAATTTAAAATTGGATCCAACATAATAAATAGATTTTTAAACCAAAAAGGGAAACCCAAACATTATTTTAATATTATTTTCATCCGACCCCCAAACCCGCGTGTTACATTTAGGGGGCGAGTTGGGAAATCGGGTATACTTTAAGGGGAAAAAGTTGTATTAAGCCAAAAATCAAATATTCATTACAACGTAATTAACAAACACACTCTATGATATTTAAGCCTTACATTAGGCGTTTGAAGACACATTAGAAAAAACATATGACAGCCGACCAATTCCTAAGAAGACATCTCGATTAAAAAATGTTTATATTCCATTCGAAAAATCGTTGCAAATCAACTGATATTTTATCCTTAAAATAACTTCAATATCTTGTTTAAAATGACTATTTTCATCCCTCATATTCTCGTATCAAACATATTGATAGTTTAATTTACATGAATAAAAATAACATCAATATCTTTTCTAAAATAATTAGTTTTACCCTTCCTATTCTCGTATCAAACATATTGATAATTTAATTATTCAAAAAATAAAAATAAAAGTACAAGTGGCCAATTGACTTGGATAGTAGAACCGTCGCGTTGAGAATTTTGTGGATGATTTGAAGGTGTCTGTAGGAGGCAATCATGGAAACACCAATCCGAAAATAAAAAAACTGAAAAATATTTCTAAAACAATCATCTTCCTTGTGGTTTCTTATGGTTGTCTCTAGGGGTTCTAATGGAATTGTATCAAACTTTTCAGGAGGACTAGTCTTCTAGTAGTTCCATGTAAAGTTCCATGGGAAGGCCATGGTGATGTTTTATAAATAAGTTATTGGCAAGAAACTTATATTGTGCATATACAGAAATAGATGCGTGTACGGATACAGAAACATGGACAATAAAATAATAATTTTAAAATTATAGAGCACGAGCAAGGACGAAGACATGATTTGAAGTTGGGGAGGAACAAACTATAAATGTTTGAAGGTGGGGGGCAAATTCATAAAGAAAACAAATTTTTAAAAATTTTAAATAGGGTACGAGTACGGTAAATGTATGACAAATATAAAATACATTTTATATTCTAAAAATATAAAAACAAAAGGTCATAAAAATCATGTGAACATGACATCACACATATTTACATACTTATAGTTGAATCATGTGAGCAACAGAAAGTCGAAAACAATGAAGAAAAATGTAAAAAAATAATAAAAAAAGAAAAACAGGAAGATGTAATATTTGCAGCTGTATTCGATATATTTCTTGTACGAAGACATATCAGATGCGTGGTACAACATAAGATTTAACTACCCGTACTTCGTAGCACGAAACATTTGTTGATATGTCATTGTTAAGGAATAATTTTATCTATGCTGGAATTTGTTATAGGTTTCAATTGCCAGTTTATGCATATTTATTTAATATTTTCGATCATTGGTGTGCAGGTGCAAACAGGGGAGCATGATTTAAAAGAAAGAGATAATGGAAGCACAATCCATCTTGCAAAACAAAGCTGTAGGTGACCAACATTGCCGTCTCTGGGTATGGGCAGGACGGACTGCCGTCTCTGAGTATGGGCATGAAGAACGGTCGTCCAGAGCTTCATTTTTTATAATATTTGATATTAAAATTTATTTTTTTCAATATTTATTATTAGGGATATACTTTTAAAATTTATTTATTTAACACTTATAATTAGGACTCAATTTTTTTCAACATTTGTTTTTAGGTGTCTACTCTTAAAATTAATTTGTCTCAATATTTGTTATAAGAGGTCCATTTTTTTCAATAATTATTATCGAGGGCCTATTTTTCCCAATGTTTATTATTAGTGACATACTCTTATTTTTTTCAATACTTGTTATTAGACTTGATTTTTTCTAATACTTATTAGGGGCCCAATTCCCCATATTTATTTTTTTTGCTCGGCAAAATATTTTATTGTTAAATTAAAAACCTACCATGCGAGCCTCATTAAAAACCCCCTAAACTTAATTGGGGGAAAAGAGTACTACACATGTAGGGAAGACGAGAGTCAAACGATACATAGATTGAAAATCACAAGACAAAAGCCAAAATACATCACACAATTGATAAGAGTAACGACATTACTCAAGCACTTTCCAATATTGCTCAATCAGCAAAACGCCAACTCGCCACCAATTCACTTTGCTCAAGCACTAATTCTCCAACTCACCACCAAGGATTCCACTTTGCCTATAGTTTCAGAACTGCTCAAGCACCCAATCGCCACCAAATTCATCATGCTTATGCACAATCATCCAATACAACTTCTTACCACCAAGCTTTGAATACATCCCGTCTATTTAATCCATCCTTTGCAAATCAGTCCGCCATCCCTTTCGAAGAGCTGTAGTCATGGACAAACTGTACCACACCGATGCTGCTGCAAAGTGAGTCAATTTCTGCAGATCTCGACCATCAGCTCCACGGTCTAACAGACGGATTGTTAGCCCAATTAATCACAACACTCAAATCTGACTCTATAATTAACCCAGCTCTCGCAATTCAACCCGTTTGAAAAAGAACTTCCAGAGTGATTTTAATCGCCACTAGAATAGATAATTCAGCACCTACGCCAACCTCATGCCCCAAAAACACTGCTTGGATTGACCCCTAGATCGTGCAAAGAACTCCACCAAGTCAAATTTTGCCGTATTTTACACAACCAGCCACATAAAATTTCACTACCCCAACCAAAGAGATTGACATGTTTGGATTCAAAGTCCCATTAACGACCAAACAATTCAATGGATTATCCCACCACTCATTAGAATAAGACACCAAGTCAATATTAGCAGCTTTCACCCACGTTAATGTCCTTAACTTTGAGTTGAAGAGAAGATCTTTTAGGGTTGAAACTTTCTTGTTAAAGACCTTGTCATTTCTAGCTACCCAAATGCTCTAAATTGCATCCGCATTCGCAATAAATCAAAGACTTCGGTGTAACCCTGAACAAGGCATAGAGAAGCAAAATAGAAATAAGCTTGTTATATCAGTAGATTCATTCCAGCTTACCTTCCACCATTTACCAAACGGGTCCCAAAAGCAGCCCATAAATTTGCACCCAACAAAGAGGTGGCTATCGTCTTCCGCTTTTGAATCACACCAACAACATTTTACATCACCAACATCCACTCTTCTCTTGCTCAAAAAGACTTTTGTAGGAATGCGATCCAGCTTTAACATGCATAGGAAGCTTTTGACTTTAGGGGGACTTTTAATTTCCAGATTCTTCCAAAATCAAAATCTGGTTCTTCAATCTCAACATTTACCTTCAAGTGTGTCAAATTTTTCACCGAAAAAAACTCATTTTATCATATATCCACACAAGTTTGTCCGAAACATACACCACCAACTTGATATCAACTACATATTGCTTAAGGTCAGCTACCATCTTCAATTCTCGGTCCAACAGAGGTCTTGTAAATTCAATGTTCCACTTCAGCTTGTTTTCATCCCCCCCAAAACAAAATGCAGCCACTGAACAACCTTTGAATTTCGTTAGTCTGTATAGGCTAGGATAGAGAGTTCTCAGGGGTTTATCTCCCACCCAAACATCTTCCCAAAAAAGTGCATTTTTACCATCACTCAAGTTCCACCTAAACGCTTCAAAATTCATCCATTTGCTTGTTTCATCCTTCTTCCAATTGTTCACAACCCCCTCCAAAGTACCAACATTTTTTTTCAAATTTTTTGTGTTCATGTGCCACTCCCAAAATGAGTTGCCATATTTTGCTTTAATTATTTGACTCCAAAGTGCTGACTTTTCCAATGCAAACCGCCACCCCCATTTAGCCAAAAGAGCCTTGTTCCTAGATTGTAGATTTACGACTCATGTTCCATCCTTTTGTTTAGGCAAACACACTCTACTCCAACACACTCTTGCCATCTTTCTTTTACCATTTGAGTTGCCCCATAAGAAGCCTCTTCTAATGCCGTCAGTCTTCTTGTCACTAAACACAGAATTTCAAAAAGCAATATATAGTAGAGTGGAAGGGATGATAAAATTTAATTAATAGGCTCCCATGTTATCACCTTTCTTGGATCGGCTCCAAGTGGTATTCCCAAATAGCAGAATGGAAACTCACCCACTTTACAGCCACATTTCCGTGCCAACATAACCACCTTTTCCTCCTCAATCCTTACTCCAGCCAGACATGATTTCCCAAAATTAACCTTTAACCCTAAACTAAGTTCAAAGCATCTCAATAAACGTTTCACATTCGTCAGGACCTTCTCCTTCGGTTCAACAAAAAGAATGGTGTCATCAGCAAATTGTAGGTGTGAAATGGATTGGTTAGATAGTACATCCTTAATTCCTTTGATAAAACATTTCACCTCAGCCACATCCAATATCAAATGTAATGCTTTTGTGACCATTATAAACAAGAATGAGGACAAAGGATCTCCCTAGCGTAATCCTTTTCCCATACAAAATTCTCTTGTTGGAGATCCATTTATCAAAATCGATACCTTCGCCGAAGAGATACACTCCCAGATCCATCCCCTCCATTTTGTCCCGAATCCCATCTTCCATAATATCATGTCAAGGAACTCCCATCAACACAGTTAAACGTTTTTGAGAAATCCAATTTTAATACAATACCTCCCCTCTAAACCCTTCCTTTTTCCAGTGAGTGAATCACCTCATTTGCAATGAGAATGCCATCGAAGATTTGTCTCCCTTTTACAAAAGCACACTGAGTTTCGCTAATGATTTTACCTAACACTTCACTCAAACGTTTCGACAAAACCTTTGCTACTATTTTGTATAGAGAGCCAATCAGACTAATAGGCTTGTATTCTCTTATGTCCACGGGATTAATGTTCCTAGGAATAAGAGCATAAAAGATGAATTAAAATTTTTGGGGAATCTGCCCGTGAGGAAGAAAGCATCAAACAATCTGCCTAACTCCTCCTTTACCTCTTTCTTATAGCTTTTATAGAATTTCATATTGAAACCGTCCGGGCTCGGGGCTTTAGACTCATCACAACTCCATATCACTCCCCTGATTTCCTCCAAAGAGAAAGGTTCCTCAATTGATCGCGCCTCCATATCCGAGATCTTTTTGAAATTGAGATTGAAAATAGTTCTCCAGCTTCGATTTTCATAGGAGAAATGTTTTCTAAAATACTCATAGATTGCTCCTTTCAAGCCTCTTGGATCCGAGAACCATTTGTTGCCAATTTTGATCCCTTGAATTGTCTTTTTCTTAGCACAAATCTTCACCGATTTATGAAAAAAGGTGGTGTTTGAGTCTCCAAGTGAAAGCCAATTCTCCCTTGATTTTTGTTTCCACAAGTTTTCTTGGAGTTTTAAACTATCCCATAGTTCCAATTTAAGTTGTTTCAACTCCTCTTGTTTATCACTTTTCAAGATGCCACCATTACTCATCTCTTCTATTACATTAATTTTGGCTTCCAAATCCCTGACCTTCACGTCAAAGTTTTCACAAGAAGACAAGTTCCAAGTCTTCAAATCTCCTTTCAGTTTCCTTAGTCTTACCGGTAAGCTAAGATTTTTTCTTTGATCGTCTCTAAACACATTTCTAACCACCTCTCGACATCTTTCCAATTGAGCCCATCCATTGATATATTTGAAGGGTCTCAGACCCCAGTTCGTGTTAACATTAGATAGCATTACTGGAGCATGATCCGAAACTGCTCTTGAAAGACCCAATTGTACAAGATCACCAAGATAAGTCAGCCATTGTTTATCAATTAAAAACCTGTCAAGTCTACTTCTTCTATTCTGAGGGCCGAACCAAGTAAATTTTTTTACCTCCCATCGGCAAATCCACTAATTTACAATTCGAAATGAAAGAATTAAACACATCAGATCCTCCCTGCAAACTCACACATCCATTCCTTTCACTTCTGCATCTCACCGTGTTGAACTCACCTCCAACAATCCACCACGAAGCCTCCCTATAACGCAGACTACACAACTGATTCTAGACCACTACTTGAGCTCCCACATCACACGACGCGTATATATTAATGAATATAGACGTAATATTATCTTCTAACCAGACTCCCTTTAGGAAAATAAATCTTTGAGATGTTGTAGAGTTAACTAACCTGAATTTTGTCTTGTCCCAGATAGACAACAAACCCCCCGAACGTCCATCTTCCGCAGAGAAAGCAAAACTAAAATCATCATCAAACCATAATTTCCGAATGTCATTTTCCAAAAGGCTCACCTTATTTGTCTCTTGCAGTAAAACCATATCAAATATATGTTTTTAATCAGTCTACCCACCTCTAAAGATTTAAAATCAGCCTCTAAGCCACTCACATTCCAAGTAAGTAATTTCATTGATACCTTCAAGCCCTTTAGAATCTCCCACTCGGACTTGAAGACACTCTCCTCTCACTGAAGTTGCTCCAAATTTGTTAGTTCATTGACAGCCTCTTGTTCATTCCCCACAATATGCATGCCAATCCTTTTCCCTAATTTTAGTGTCTTTCTCGTCTCCTTTGTTGTTGCGTTCCACTTTGCCGCCAAACCCAAGTCCGACAAAGATCTCCCTAACACCTCCGACATCACCAAATCCTTCTTATTTAGTTTATTTATTCTAAATGTTTTATCTCTCTTTTTTCTTTCAACTTTCGTTAGGGCTTTATCTTGAAAATCCATCAACGAGCCATATCTTCTAGCTTTTTTAGATAGTTTCAGTTGGGGCATCTCTTGAAAGAAAAGTTACGACTCCTCTTCATGATGGCTCAGATCTATCTCATTATCACTTTTGGATGAAACATTTTTGGGTTGGCCTGTCTTAACCAAGATTTTTTCTTCGTTTAGTTTTGAAAAACTAGTGTATGGGCTTAATCCCATATTCAACATGTCACCAACAACCCTTAATGACATGCGGTCCAAAACACCCACCTTGGCAGCTTTTGGATCACTTGGATTTAACCCACCATCACCCAACACGTCATCACTTATAGTATTATTTGGATTATGCACAATTATGGGTCTTTTTGAAACTACCTCAGCCCAACTTCCACTAGCACCCATTTGAAAGTCTTGCCGATCCACTTCAGCCTCAACTTGCTTTGACTCCAAAATTTGGCACAGATTATTCACACTGCTCCCCACCATATCTTCTTCTCTCAGTTGCCTCAAAATTTTTGCTTTGGGATTATGCACGTTATCATAAAAAACATTCCCAAAACAATAAGTGTTAACGACCTCATCCACGAACTTTCCAAAGTTCCGAGAAATTGCCGGCGACGACTTTATAGTTTCCTCCGATGAAGATTCCGACTGGCTTTCATGCCCTTGATTCTTCTCACCTTCCTCCTTACCTTTATTTTTTGAGATTACGCAATTTCCCGAAGTATCAAAGAAACCAGTCTCTATAACACGTACGTTGTAGCTCTCATTTCCTGCCTTAACAACAATCACCTCTTCAATTTTCTTTATTTGATTTGTCTTCACCAACAAAGATACTTTTTCACAGTTCAACGAATGCTTCACATTCTCTCCGAAAGCTTCAAGAGTTCCCCATGTTTCTGCCACTTTCTTTAGCGCTGTGTGATTCCAACAGTGTAGTGGCAGGCCTGAGACTTCAATCCAAGTCGCCCTCTCTTTGTATTTTCACGTTTCCGTCCAAGGGCCTACCTCTTTAAAAATCTCTTTCAGGTAAGACCAATCTAGGTCTTCAAGCATTATAAAAAGTTCGTCATCTACAAACGATAGCATAAAAGTTTTGATGCCCATCCTCTGTACTTTGATACCTTCTAGCCCCCATGCCTGCAATCTATCGGTTAAACTCTTTACACTACACACCGTAGCCATCTCACCCACCAAACATCTCTTCAGCTTCCATAGTTTCTCCTCTTCCACAATCCCTTCTACTATCATCGCTCCTAATGCTTCAGTCTCGCTTGATTCCCCGACCTCCCTAACGTTTCTTTTAGACTTATCCTCATTTCCTTCACATGTCTACTCCCGCTTGCGAGGGTCATTTTGCTCCGACACATGTCTCATTCCTTGAGACTTCTTGGTATCCCTTGTTTCTGTTTTTTCATACCTAGCTTTCCCTTTGATTATTGCCAACGCAACTTTTAACCTGAATCCATACAACCTGAATCCATTCAATCTATTTAGTGCTCTTAAAGCATCTATTCGACTGCCAAATCTCACAAAACCAAACTTTTTTCCACCTCTACTCAATCTATTTGCTATGAAAGCGTCAAGAACCTTTCCATGTCTTACAAACGCAAACCACAACCCTTGCCATTGCATTGCCTTTGGAATGTTTTCCACAAACAAAGTGACCGCCTGTTGTTCTTCTCTATGCTCTCCTTGAGCTCGCCGAAAATTCATCGTTGGTGTGTAATGCATTTACTAATAATTCCCTCATATTTGTTATTAGAGACATTCTCTTAAAATTTAATTTTTTAATATTTGTTATTAGGGTTCAATAAGGACATAATTTTTTTCCCAATATTTGTTATTTGAAACATACTCTTAAAATTTATTTATTATTCTAATATTTGTTATTAAAAACCTATTTTTTCTAATACTTGTTATTAGGACCCTACTTTTAAAATTCATTTTTAATATTTATTATTAGGGGCCTATTTTTTCTAATTATTAGGGGCTTACTTTTAAAATTCATTTTTAATATTTATTATTAGGGGCCTAATTTTTTAGTTCACCCTTGGCCATTAAAATCTAAAAAACGGCTCGGGTGACCAAAGTAAACTAGCCATATGATTCCTCATATTGCCCCATTCCCTCAATCACTTTGCATTTTCTCCTTGTTTTGCCGCCACCGATTCGACATTCAAACCAATTTTTTATTAGACATGTTCCTTCAGTTCCCCAATCACACTCTTACCATCCATCGCCTGGACTAGACCATTACCTCTTACTTATAAAAAGACATGCAACAGGATGTGCAACGTCACCACTAGCTTTTATATTCTAAGAGTTTTTTCACTTTTCGATGTGAGATTAATGTCTCCGCTTCTTCTCAGGTGTGACAATATGCTTTTGATGGATCGCCTTCACAATATGTTAGTGGCATCCTGTTATGAATAAGGAATTAAGAGAATGCTATGAAATACCTAAAGGGTACCACTCGAATTAATTAGATTTTATATTAAATATATTTCAGTATTGTCAGTATAAATAGACAAATAGCCTAGAATAATGGGACATGAAAATTGTTAAAATATTGGTTACGGCTATTTTCTTCCTTAGATTAAGTATTCTTGCTGAAATCTATCTTCTTCTTCTTACCTCTTATCTCTCATCTCTCATCTCTATTTATTCTTATTGCTCGATATCGTAGTAACATTCGTTGCACAACCCGATGGAAATGCAATAGCTCTCGTCTTCTCCCAAGGGTCAAAATCCTGGAAGTGATTACTCGTAGCTTTTGGGTGTTAGGATGTTACCACATTCATTGCCTGCTGCTTCTGGGTCAGTGGTGAATGAAGTCCGTTTGAACCTGGTAACAAGGTTCCAATTGATGATATGGTTCACAACTTGAGCACCATGGGATTCCCTAGAGATCAAGTTCGAGCAACTGTTAGAAAGTCGACGGAGAATGGCCACTCAATAATTTGTAGTGGTGGAATCTGAAGTAAAAATTTGAGGAGACTAACATAAATTTTTAAAAAAATTTGAGGCTTAAACAAAAATTTTCAAAAGAAAAAATTGATTCTTGTCCAACTTGTTTGGAGCTTCTTATATTTCACTCCACTTGCTTGCTCTTGTTTCACATTCAACTCCAAATTGTTTACTTAGTTTAAGATTGAGTAGTTCCAAATTCTAGTTTCACTGTCCTGCTTTTTTCATATTTTTGTATATAACAGATTTAATTAAGTTGTCTAAATTTTCATTTTGTTAAAAATGATAATGTCCATTCTATTATAGTAAATACGAGCAATCCTTGAATTGTTTATTTGTTTTTGAATAAGTGTTTATAATTTTAATGTATAAATAAGTCCTTATCTTTAATATGTTCTTAATTTAGGGTTACATTGTTATACTTTAAAAGATTATAACTTCTTCTATACTGAATTAAAGATTATAATTTATAAGCGTTATTAAAGTTTAAATAAAACTTCTTTTAGAGATAATTTTACCAACACAATTAGTTGATTAATTAAGATCAACTACTATAAAGATTTATTATTGAGACAATTCTCCTAACTTAATTTGTTATATTCACAACGTTAGAATTTGAAATCCTCATATTAGCAAAGATATCTGACATCTTATCCCGCTAAACAACTAGTTATTGGTAAAATTTCTCTAATACTCACAACTCAACTGTGAGAAAGAAGGTATAGTGCTGGAATAGATGAACAGTGGGAACTTTAAGGAAATAATAGAGGAGAACAACAGTTAGGGTTTGGGATATTAGAAAAAATGCAGAGAAACTGAATTTCTAAATTTTATTAAACTAACATATCTGATTTTATTTGACCCATTACATATGTTTGGCTTATATAGCCCAAGTATAATAGCTAACCCAATAAATATCAACAGGTTAACAACTGGCCCAACAAACCTAACAGACTAATAACCAATTGACTAATTAACAAATTCAATACCATCTAATTACAATTCAAAAATTCACCATGCTTTCTAATTTTTCTAAATTTCAACATTGTTCAATGAATTGAATCCATAAGTCGACAATAAAATAAAATCGTGAACTGCTGGGATCCCTAAACTTCTTCAAACTGAGCTACTTAAAAACAAACAATGAACTGAAAATGCTTTTCTCCTTGAATCACCATTCTTTCATCTGACATTCTTTTTTTTTTATAAAAAAATTGTATTTCTTACTTGGTGGCTTACCGAAAATCGAATGACTCACTGTTGCGTTTAAAAGAGTCTATCGCAATTGTAGTGCAAGTGTACACGACGCAAGTAGTAAAGTGATACGAAGTATCGGATATCGTCTCCACAGGGATTGGGCTAATAGCTTCACCTTGTTTACTGCACGAAAGTAAAGGAAATAATTAAGAGTTGTCACGAGAATAATAAAGTAAAAACGTAAATAAAAGGATTGAGATATCAAGATAGAGAGAATGGGCTGGTATTGAAGTGCTCGGTAGTGCAGGTATTGGATTGCTTAGGATCTCCAGTTCTGTCGTCGTGCCTGTCGTCGACAGCACCTGTCGCGGCGGCTGTCCGTTAGCTGTCGCGGCAGCAGACACACCAACTCCGTACTTCAAGCTTGGCAAGAATCCCAGATCTGCCTTGGCCTATCCCTAGGTCCAAGTCTGTCGATGATCACGTCTTTGATGATACCTCCCGGCGTAAATCGAAGGATGAACACCGATGTGTATGAATTCTTCTTTAACCACTTAACCTTTCCCTATCCCTAGGCACAAGATAGTTCAACTATAAACTAGAGAACTCGCTCTTATTTCTTTCGTATACTTAACTCTCCCGATGCTAAGTAAATAGATAACCTCACAATGCTCTCCCGATGCTCTTGCAAGATATTAAAACCAAAATAAGAGAACTTTGAAGTTTATTTTATTGAATTTGGAAAATCCTAAAACAAAGCAACCCTTGCAACTACTTTACAAAACAACCCGTGGCCCTAGGGGGAATTTAGAACATGTCGGTGACGGGTGGACGACAGAGGGGTTTAGGTTTCGGTTATGGGGTGTTCGATTGTGCCTCCTAGGTTAAATCTATGCCTTTATATAATCTTTGGGCTCAAGTCTTCTAAGGTAACAAGGATTACAACTTTAATTGAAAGTAAGATTCTAATAAAGACTAAATCTCTAAAGACTCCTACTTTCCAGCCGCATCCTTGTTTCTAGGGATTTCCTCTCCTTGAGCTTTGGCTTGACATATCTTTTGATCCGGGGCTTGGAAAAATATGTGGCTTTCACACGACAGACGAGCAGATTTTTCTCTATCTATCGAGGTCCACTTTACTTTTTCTCTTCATAAGTCTGCTGTCACCATGCTGTCATGACAGGTCCATGGCAGCTTCGTCTTCTTCGTCTGCTTGTTCAGTTCAGCTTTCCTGCTTCTCTGCCCTGCTCCTGCCTTCAACGTCTACTATGGCAGATACCTGCAAAAATAGCCATCTTTTAGTAGAATCCGTGCTTTTAATCCATTTGTGATGTTTTACTGAAAACTAACCTAAATGCAATGCAATGATGCTTGAATGCAGCAGAAATATGGGTTAAAAAGGGTGTAAATAATAGAACTTTTATACACTCAACACACCCCCAAACTCAAGTTTTTGCTTGCCCTCAAGCAATTAAACCTAAAAGAAAAATGAAAATTTTTGTGTTGGCCTTCAAACAGTGAACTGTCCCTTACCCGTCGCTCATTCTCTATGGCGGCAGCAACCTATCGGAAAGGTTAGGATCTGTCCGAAATCTCCCTATAGCTCTCGTGCAGTGTGTGCATGCTTGTGAACAGTTATATGCTAGGATTCTCTTAGTTTCACTAGAATATTCAACTTCTTAACTCGAATTTTTATGCCAAAGTTTATTTTTAGAAGGCACATTTTCATGCTTCTTTTTCTTCTATTTTCAAGCTAAGTTTTTCTAGAGCCAGTTTTGGGCACCTCTAGTTAGCTTCCTAGAGCCGGTTTCGGGCACCTCTAGGTTGTTTTTCTTTTGCTAAACTTCTTTCCTAGAGCCAATGTTAGGCACCTCTAGGGGCTATTCAAGTACTAAGCATCCTATTCTAGTTTGGCTAAAAGAAATCTTAAGCAATATAACAATCACAAAGGTGTTTAAATTTTCAGAACTATAGAAAGGCTCTAAACTTCTCCTTAACCTGTCCTAAAGATGCTGCCACGACAGAGCCGTCATGACAGGTAAGCTAACTTCACAGTTTTAAGCCAACAGTTTAAATTTTTTTAAGAGAACTTAAATAAATAATAAGACACAACAATTAATAAAAAAATGTACTTAAGACTCCATTTAATGATGGAGGGTTGCCACCCCCAAACTCAAGGGTTGCATTGCCCTCAATGCAAAATGACAGAAAAATAAAAACATGAAAAAAAAGTTCATCACAAAAGATAAAAGCAGGCAGCAATAAGAGGAAAAATAAAAACTTAAATTTCAGTCGCTGTCCTCGCTGCTGCTGCTGACTCGGATCTAACGGCGACGTCTGGGCTGTGGAGGAGGCTGGGCAGGTGCAGGGGCAGGTTGCTCTACAAGTTAGACGTCGGAACTGCTGCCGCTGTCCCAACTGCTGCTGGGGGTGGTGCTAGCCTTGGGCAGCCTTTTCTTGTTTGCCACATGTTTGATCCTCTTGACCGGCGTAAATTCCCTCTCCAAATTTCTCCGGATCAGAGGGCTGTCATCAGAGACAGGCCGCTTTGTTCCTCTAGGAGAGGTGTCTGCCGGTGGGCTGCCTGCTGCCGTCAGGGCAGGTGATGTGGTGGAGGCAGTCGAGTGGGACGGGGAGGCAGGTGGTGTGGGTGTGTGAACAGGGGTATGGGCAGGAGTGGGGATACGAAATAATGGGCAGGAAAAGTAGAGAATTGAATATCGGGAAAATTTAAAGTTTGGGTAATAAAATTTACCGTTGAGTTCGTGAAGTCCCGAATAAATGTCATCAATCCCATTTGTCGCTCCTCTACCCGTTGTAACGTAGCAAGGAGGAGGGCAGACTGGTCTGTCAGAGCGGTGGCGGCAGCAGGTTCCGGGGCAGGCTCCTCTAATGATTCTGCGGGGGAGCCGGCAGGGTTGAAGGAGGAGACAGGTGTAGCCACGATCAGCTCCATGAGGCTGTTGATGTTATTGTCTGTCCAACCTTTGCCCTTTCTTATTTTTTCGGAGGGATCCTCGGGTACAGCAGCACATCGGCAGAGATAAGTTATGGTGAACGGCAGGCAGAGGCGTGAGTCGGAGCGGAAGGCACAGTCCAGGATGCTGTCCCTCATATATCTGCCCATATTGATGGGCCTGTCGTGCATGATGGAGTGAATAAAGGCCAGCCGTTATCGGTTGACTGTCGTGTGGTGGGAAGAAGGCAGGATACGCTTTTTGATGAAAGCGTTCCAAAGTTTTGCTTCGGGGAGGAGCTGCCCCCTGTTGACGGAGTGGGGGTTCTTCTTGCTGGTTGTCCATGATGTTCCCGCCTCTGTCAACTCCACCATGACAGCATCATAAGCGGCAGCGTCGAGGGAGTCGAGGAATTTCTGGTGAGCATCATCATTGGGGCCAAAGAAAAGGCCAAACATGTGGTTGATGCTGTCGGCAGTGAATGGCACTTGCACTCCTCGAACGGTGACAGATGTCGCCGTTTTGCTGTCTATGGCGGCGTAGAACTCCCGGACTAAGGTGTCGTTTAGCTCTGCCGGTTGTTCAGCAAAGTACTCCCATAGTTGAGCCGTGATGGCCTTTACAATGAACGGCCGGAGTCCCATGTTGGGCGCCTGTCGGATGTATACGAAGCCACGTTCATCCCATAACTCCTTGTTGGCAAAGGGCGTTGCTGCTGCTGAAGAGGATGCTGAGGCAGCACTACGACGGGTCTGTCTAGTAGACATGTTAGTTGCAAGGGTTGAGAAAAATGAAGAAAGCAAATAAAACTAGAGGAGAAAGCAAGTAGGAATAAGCAGAAGTGAGAAAAAATGAAAATGAAACGGGGTTATATAGCGGTCGAGTAGCTGCCCATTTAATGCTGCAACGGCAGGCGGGAATAACGGGGCGGTAGATTGGATTTAGCGTGTCTGACGCGTCTGACACGCATTTATGCGTCTGTTACGCGTCTGCCGCACGCTTCTGCGTCTGCCGTGTCAGTCTGTTGACAGCCTGTCAAATCCGTCTGCGGCGGCAGCCGAAACGACAGGTTACCATAAATGGGCTTTGTTGGGCTGATGGCTAGGTGGTGGGCTTGGGCCACTTCTCCTTTCCTTCTTGACTCCTTTATTTCCTAAAAACAGAAAATATAAAAAGCTTTATTCGAATAAAATAAATCTAATTTCCTAATAAATAAATAATAAAAATAAAAATTAAGTTAAATTAGGGATGCCTTGTGGGGCATCTCCTAAAGTAACCACTTCCTGTATTCCTGGGGCTTCAGTCCCCTGATAATGCTTGAGGTGATGTCCATTGACTTTGAATTGGTGCCCGTCTTGTAATGATTGTATAGTGATGGCACCATGGGGAAAAACTTGAACCACTTGGAACGGGCCAGACCATCTAGACTTTAGCTTTCCTGGGAAGAGTTTAAGTCTAGAATTAAACAACAACACAAGCTGCCCTGGGCAAAACTGTCGTGGCAGCAGTTTCTTGTCATGCCACTTCTTAGTCTTTTCCTTGTAGATTCTTGCATTGTCGTAGGCCATTGTCCGTAATTCCTCAATCTCGTTCAGATCTAATAGCCTTTTCTGACCTGCCTTGTCCAAGTCCATATTCACTGCCTTGATTGCCCAATATGCTTTGTGCTCGATCTCGACAGGCAAGTGACAGGTTTTCCCATAAATCAGTCGGTATGGAGACATGCCCAATGGAGTCTTGAAAGCTGTCCTGTATGCCCATAATGCATCATTCAGAAGTAAAGACCAATCTTTCCTAGTTGGCTTAACCATCTTTTCAAGAATGTTCTTTACCTCCCTATTGGATATCTCAGCCTGTCCATTGGTCTGTGGGTGGTATGCTGTCGCGATCCTGTGCTTGACACCATATTTCTTTAAGGCGGCAGCAATTACCCTATTATCAAAATGTCTCCCTTCATCACTGATAATCGCCCTAGGGATGCCAAATCTAGAAAAAATGTTTTTGTGCAAAAACTTTTGAACCGTCTTGGCATCATTCTTTTGAGTTGCGATTTCTTCAACCCACTTGGAGACATAATCCACTGCTAGGAGGATGTACAAGTTTCCACATGAATATGGAAAAGGTCCCATAAAATCAATCCCCCAAACGTCGAAGATCTCGACTTCTAAAATATTTTGCAGTGGCATCTCGTTTCTCCTCGAGATGTTACCTGTCCGCTGGCACCTGTCACAGTTTTTGTAAAATTCCTGTGCATCCTTATATAGTGTCGGCCAGTAGAACCCTGACTACAGCACCTTGGCAGCAGTCTTATTGCCTCCTAAGTGACCTCCATATTGTGAAGCATGGCAGTGATGGAGAATGTCTTCTTGCTCTTCTTGTGGTACACACCTCCTTATAACCTGATCTACGCACATTTTGAAAAGAAGAGGTTCGTCCCAATAATAATGCTTAACATCATTTTGGAACCTCTTCCTGGCTTGATAATTAAGATCAGAAGGAAGTATTCCGCTAACTATAAAATTAATGAAATCAGCATACCAGGGGAGTTCAGAAGACTTACCTGCCGTCATGGCTGTCGCGACAGCGACTGCGGCAGCAAAGAGCTGCTCATCTGGGAAGGTCTCCAGTATGTTTGTCTCGTCTATTGGTAGACTCTGTCCCTTTTCCAATCTCGACAAGTGGTCTGCCACCTAATTTTCTGTCCCCTTTTTGTCCTTGATCTCAAGGTCGAATTCTTGTAATAGCAAAATCCATCGTATCAACCTAGGTTTTGCATCCTTCTTTGCGAACAAATACTTTAGGGCAGAATGGTCGGTGTGTATTATTACCTTCGTTCCAAGTATGTAAGAACGAAACTTGTCGATGGAGAACACCACAGCTAACAACTCCTTTTCTGTGGTGGTGTAGTTCGCTTGGGCGTCATTCAACGTCTTGCTGGCATAGTATATGACGTGAAACAGCTTATCTCTGCGCTGCCCAAGTGCTGCCCCGACATCATAGTCACTGGCATCACACATGATCTCAAATGGCTGTGTCTAGTCTGGTGGCTGTACTATGGGGCTGTCACTAGCTTTTCCTTCAGAACCTTGAATGCTTCAGTACATTCTTCATTAAAGTCAAAGGGTCGGTTCTGCTCCAAAAGATGGCATAGCGGCTTCGTGATTTTTGAGAAATTTGCAATGAATCTCCTATAAAAACCAGCATGCCCTAAAAAACTCCTAATGCCCTTGACTGTGGTTGGCGGCGGCAGCTTCTCTATGACTTCTATTTTGGCCCTGTCGACTTCTATTCCACGACAGCTAATCTTATGGCCTAGGACTATCCCTTCGTCTACCATAAAATGGCATTTTTCCCAATTTAGAACAAGATTAGCTTTTTCACATCTTTCAAGTACCTTTTGAAGATTGCCGAGGCAGCTCTCAAAATCATCTCCAAAGACGGAAAAATCATCCATGAAAATCTCAAGGAAGTCCTCTACCATGTCGGAGAATATTGCCATCATGCACCTTTGGAAGGTGGCAGGTGCGTTACAGAGGCCGAACGACATCCTCCTAAATGCGTATGTTCCGTAGGGACATGTAAAAGTCGTCTTTTCTTGATCCTCTGGTGCAATAGCAATTTGATTGTAACCTGAATAACCATCAAGAAAACAATAATAAGATTTACCCGCTAATCTATCAAGCATTTGATCAATAAAGGGTAAAGGAAAGTGGTCCTTTCGGGTAGCTTTGTTAAGCTTCCGATAGTCCATACAAACCCTCAAACCGGTCACAGTCCTGGTTGGGATTAACTCATTGTTTTCATTGGTTATCACGGTCATTCCTCCTTTCTTGGGAACACATTGCACCGGGGTTACCCATTTGCTGTCGGAGATGGCGTAAATAATACCAGCATATAACCATTTGATTATCTCTTTACGCACTACCTCCTTCATCGCAAGGTTTAACCGCATTTGGGCATCAATAGTCGGCTTATGATCTTCCTCTAGGAGGATTTTGTGCATGCATATCGCCGGACTAATGCCCTGTATATCTGCTATCGTCCATCCAATCGCCTTCTTGTGCTGCCTTAGCATGCCGATTAGCTGTCGTTCCTGTTCCTGCGGCAGCTTAGCAGAGATGATTACGGGCAGTGTATCATTGCAACCAAGATAAGCATATTTAAGCTGCCCTGGCAGGGGCTTACGTTCTAAGGCAGGTGGTTCAACAGTAGATGGCTTTTGGATTAAATGGTTATCCGAAGTGTAATTCAAAGGTTCGAATAACTTACCTGGACGATGGTTTAACCAGTTTACCTCCTCATGACCTTCAGTATCATATGTATCGGATTCAGAGGAGTTGCTGTCGTCGGTGCTGTCATCGTCTCTGTCGTCATCGCTGTCGTGACAGGCTTGTAGGTGGCTGTCACAGCAGTGACCAAATTTTATATCACGGCAGCCCGACCTGATGCAGGGGTAATCAAAGGTCACCTCAATGATGGCCTTGCATTCCTCGTCCACATCAGCATGTTTCATCGCTTGGAGAACATTCAACTTAATCTCATGATCATTCACGCGCATGGTGAGTTCTCCTTTCTCCACATCAATCAATGATCTTCCCGTGGCTAAGAAGGGTCGCACAAGGATGACTGGTGCGTTTTCATCTGCTTCACAATCTAAAATAAGAAAGTCAGCGGGAAAAATAAGCTTATCCACTCTTACCAGAATGTCTTCAATTTTTCCCTCGGGGTGAACGTAAGAGCGGTCGGCTAGCTGTAGGGTTACTGTCGTGGGCCGCGCCTTGCCAATACCTAGTTTCTGAAAAACAGATTTGGGCATTAGATTAACACTAGCACCAAGATCACAAAGTGCCTTACCCACGAATTTATCGCCGATTACACAAGGTATGATGAAGCTCCCCGGATCCTTCTTTTTCTGGGGTGGCTGCCGATGAAGAATACTCATGCAACCTTCTTGCATCCTTACCGTTTCAAATTCACCAAGTTTAGATTTTTTCGACATAACATCCTTGAGAAATTTAGCATAACCGGGCATCTCCCTAACAACATCTAACAACGGAATATTAATATGAACCTGTTTAAAAATATCATAAATCTTTTTAAGTTGAGATTCATGCTTAGCTTGTTGTATCCGTTGAGGGAAGGGTGGTGGGGATCGATAATCAGCAATGCGTCCTTCCCACTGCATGCAAATCTAAGGACGATAATCATCTTTTTTCTCCTCTGTCGCTTCTGCTGTCGTGACAGGCTCATCGGCAGCAGTCTGTTTATCACCTGTCGGGGCAGCTTCCTCGGCAGGTTTATCCAAGGCAGGTTCTTTTTCTGTTTCAGCTTCTTTTTCCGGCCCTGGTAGTTTCTTCCCACTCCTAGTAGTAATCGCCTGACATTGCTCATGTGGGGTCGGTCTAGCATTTTCAGTATTGCTAGGAAATCCTCCATTCTGCCTCGGCTTAATATGTTGTGACACCTAACCCATTTGTGTCTCTAGAGATTTCAAGGTAGCTTCATGGTTTGTCATCCTCATCTCGGTTTTATCCATAAAGGTTTCCGTCTTCTTGACAAACTGATTCATATTCTCCATATACGTACCGGTCTGAGACATAAAGGTGGCCAGAGTCTGCTCCAATATACTACTCGTGGCAGGTGGTGGCTGTTGTTGCTGCTGCGGCGGCAGGTGCTGCGGCAGGTTCTGCGGCAGTTGCTGTCGCGTCAGCAATCTAGGTCCTCCCTGATTCTGATGATGTGCTTGCGGATTCAGGGCATTGTTAGGGTTACTCTAGGAAAATTTGGGATCCTTCCTCCAATTAGGGTTATAATTGTTGGAATTGTAGTTCGGCTTGTAATTCCTAACATATTTCCCCTCTTCTATTTGTATTTGACACTCATCCCTACTATGATTTCCCTCACAGATAGTACAAACTTCCTCGACGGCAAATCCTTGTAATTCATCTTCATTCAATAACCGTTTCATTGCTTTAGTAAGGAATGCTACCTGTGATTTCATAGTGCTGTCGGCCTCATAATCCTTGACAGCAAGTACCCGTTTACCGCCTCTTCTAACTGTCGGAAACTGCTCCTCATTCTTGGCTAGATTTTTCAAAACTTGTAGTGCCTCGTCTGGATCTTTATCCAATAATAATCCATTTGCTGCAGAATCAATCCGAATGCGAGTTTGTAAGTTAGCAGCATTATAGAACTTAGTTACCTGATTCCAGACGGGGAATCCATGCATTGGGCAGTTCCGTAGAAGAGTAGTAAATCTGTCCCAGGCCTCGTGCATCGGCTCGTCATCTTCCTGTTGAAAAGTAGCAATTTCATTACGTAATCGCTCAGATAAATGCGAAGGATTAAAACGAGATAAAAATTCACGAGTTAGATCTGCCCAAGTCATAATGGAACCCGGTGTAGGTTTATTCCACCAAGTTTTAGCTCTGTCCCTCAATGAATGGGGAAATAACCGAAGCCTCAGTATCTCCGGACTAACTCCTGGCAGTCTAAACGAACCACAGATCTCCTGGAACATTTTGAGATGCTCCCTAGCATCGTTTGTCGCAGAACCACTAAACTGTCCGACATTGTTGATCATACTAAACATGACAGGTTTAAGCTCGAAGTTATCAACATCAATATCCGGCAGCGTGGTCTCCAGTTCTACATGATCGTTCAGCATGTAGTCACGACATGACCGTCGTCCATCTGCCCCAGGCGGGTCGACGACAGGTGGGTTATTATCGCCAAGGGGTGGTATGTGACCACCAGCAGGTTGGTTATGGCCCATCTTCTCTAGCTGTTCCTCGAGGTATTCGTTTCTGTCTAAAAGTCGGCGAAGTTGTTTCTTGATACTGAAGGAACGTTCGATTTCCGGATCTAATGGATACTCAGGATCTTCACCTCTTTTAGATCTGCGCATAAACAAGAAAACCTCGTGAAAAGCAAGAGTTGAAAACACAAAAGAAAAATTAAAGAAAAAATAAAAATTAAAACGAAAACGAAAACAAAAAGAAAAAGAAAAAGAAAAGCGAAAAGTGCAATAAAAGAAAGATGTAGTTAAATCTATATAAGCTTCCTAGGTTAAATCTATGCCTTTATATAATCTTTGGGCTCAAGTCTTCTAAGGTAACAAGGATTACAACTTTAATTGAAAGTAAGATTCTAATAAAGACTAAATCTCTAAAGACTCCTACTTTCCAGCCGCATCCTTGTTTCTAGGGATTTCCTCTCCTTGAGCTTTGGCTTGACATATCTTTTGATCCGGGGCTTGGAAAAATATGTGGCTTTCACACGACAGACGAGCAGATTTTTCTCTATCTATCGAGGTCCACTTTACTTTTCCTCTTCATAAGTCTGCTGTCACCATGCTGTCACGACAGGTCCATGGCAGCTTCGTCTTCTTCGTCTGCTTGTTTAGTTCAGCTTTCCTGCTTCTCTGCCCTGCGCCTGCCTTCAACGTCTACTATGGCAGATACCTGCAAAAATAACCATCTTTTAGTAGAATCCGTGCTTTTAATCCATTTGTGATGTTTTACTGAAAATTAACCTAAATGCAATGCAATGATGCTTGAATGCAGCAGAAATATGGGTTAAAAAGGGTGTAAATAATAGAACTTTTACACACTCAACACTCACCTTTTTATCTACAACTTTTCATCCAAAATTTCTTTTGAAAATTTTCCTTCCTTCAGCTTCAGTGTCTTCCTTTCCACTTATTTGAACCTTTTTTTGTTAGAAGCAAGGCTGTTAAGTATCGAGCTTCTGAGTACAATCTGAAAGCCCTCTTTCGAAGAAGAAGACACCCTATTTTGTCTGGTTAACGGAATGCAAGGATGTTAAACACTATACACTCCCAAGAGATTTTTTTCCAGTGTAAACGTGATTGTTAAACCAAAGTTTCAAGTAACCCTTTGTGGACAAAGCAAATGACAATGAAGCTCAATAGCAAATGTGACCAGCATTCAACAACAATATTAAGATTGTCCAGCAACAATTCATATTACAACTTCGTGACAAAGCATACAGTTTAAGGATGAAATCTCGAATAGCGTGGCAGTATAACAATAGTAACAATTAATCAAATCAGAGAGCAACTCAAGATCACAATCCAAATCGCAACTCAATGAAGTCCAACAAATAATACCAAGCAGAGCATTATGCCAAATGACTACATTAATTACTAAACCATTGTAGTGTTTCTAGCAAACTAAGAATACTAATAAGGAACCTTATTGTTACTAAACAATAGTGATACGAGCTCCATTAGCCCGAATCCAAATTTCGACCTAACGATTCCAACATGCCCAATTACAAGAAGTAAAGCTAAACAACTGAAATTGAAGTTAAACATGTTTGTGCAAATTAAGCTTCGTTTTTGAAGAATTGAAGGAAATTGATCGTGTTAAAAACGATTCGAATTGAGTGTTAGATGTTCGTTGGATTCACTTCGGAGTTTCGGAAGATTGATCCCAGAAAGAGGCAGACTTGATTATTCATGCAAATTCAACTCAGAAAAAAGGCATTGATGTTAGTGCCAGTCAAATATGGGCCAGAGAAGCTGAAAAGATGCCAAAATAACTCAAAGCTGGCGTCAAAACCCACCAGCTAAACTCCAGAATGAAAATTCAATTTTGAGAACATTCTGGATAGATTTCTACATCTATTTGGACTCTATTTATATCTTTTAATTAGGATAATTATATCATTTTTTAGGATTATATTATCTATTTTAATTGAGATAATATTCTCTCTTTTAATTAAGATAATATTTTATTTTATCATTATTATTTATCTAGTTAGTCTTTTAGATTAAATTGAACTTTTTTCCCTTTGTAATTAGGATTTTACTAGCCTATAAATAGGCTCATTACTTTGTACAATTCAATTCATTCAGAGATCAATTTAATTATTTCTTTCAAAGTTCTCTTTTGAGTTCTTTTTTTGTTTAAGATTTTTATCTTGTTCTTACTTCGGAGTGCAGGTGTCCAATTGCGCGACAACATGTATTTGGTGTTCTTCTCCATCATCTAGGTTGCTAAGGGCAATATCCTTAGAGGGTTAGGCGTTACCAAACTCATACGCACGTTTGTCTAAGACATGATCTTAGAAGGGGGTGTTGTCATATCCTATCATTTGGTATTAGTTTCAAGGCATTGTCGGTTTATGGTATTGTTACCCTTTCGATTCTCATATTTCAAAACTTTGTAATCTTGTTTAAACGCTGGAAACTTTATTTTCCCAAATAAATTTTTTGTGTTGTCGATTCTCTTAAAAAAGAAAAAAAAAGAAAAAAAAGAGAAAGAGAAAGAAAAAAAGAAAAAGAAAAATATATAGAAAAAATACAGACAAAAAACAACACAATCTTTAATTATTTTCTAGCAGAGTTTTTTTGGAGTTTTTAAGAGCTCTCAAACACTTCTAAATTGAGAACAGGCAAAAAATTATTTTCCCAAACAGGATAGAGTCAGTTTTCTAGGTTTCTCTTTGTAACTTAGGCAACTTTGTTTATATTAGAGTGTTGCCATGTTTAGGAGGATAAGATTCATCCATAGCCCTTGGATCGAATCGTTAGAGACCGTTAGATCGAGAGGGCCAAGGCTATAAATAGAGCCCTTCCCTCACCTTTGTAATTCATTCCACACATTCTACATTCTTTGAGTATTAAGAGTTACTCTTTCTCTTCAATCTTTTTCTTGCCAATTGTTCTTGTCTTGCCTAGCCATCATCACCATTTTCCCACAAAGCTTCCGCCGCGTCAAGTTCTAAGCACTCTAACTTAGATATTCGAAGGCTGACTTAGTCTTCGACTTAAGATCGACGACTAAGGTCCCACGGGTTAACGAATCAAAACCTAGCCCTGTGACAAATTGCT
Source organism: Hibiscus tridactylites (assembly GCA_958450335.1). NCBI lineage: Eukaryota > Viridiplantae > Streptophyta > Magnoliopsida > Malvales > Malvaceae > Hibiscus > Hibiscus tridactylites. Next base: position 73,770,312 of record OY288269.1, on the reverse strand, counting down.
TCTATATTACGCCAGAGATAGATTTTAAGGACAATAAGAAATTACTTTTCATTTCTATAATATCAAATATTTTTTATTTAATAATTTAAAATAATAACTAGTCATTACTGTATACTAACTGCCTCAGAATATTCCTTAACAAAACCTTTCTCTTAGAAAATATCGATTCAAGTCAATGTACCAATAAACCGACAATTGCCACGTGCAAACAAGAGAATAAACGAAAATTAAATCTCCACCGACAGTCGTATCTAGAACCAGATAAGGTTACGCGGAGGCTACAAAATGTGCCATGTAAGATACTACATGATGAAGAAACCCGTGTTGGATATTGCAACGTCATAGGGAGACGGTGACGGATGGCTCCTAACGACCTAATTATTCAGCTACTGATTAAACCAATACCACCCTTCCACGTATCAAGTGTGGGAAACGTGTCGGTTAGTTAGTACACGTGTCTTCCAACCATTGGATAAGGGGTTGATGGCAAACGCTCTCATGGACAAGCCGAAAATGGAAGGGTAAACAACATTCAATGTCACTCAAGTATGAGTTTAATAGTAAATTTGTCTTACTATTTGTGTAATATATTGATTTTTTATGGAATTTTAAAAAGAAAAATTTTATATAAGATGTGTGGTATAAAAAATTTTGAATGACAAGTTTGCCCGTAAAGAGTTAATTTTTATTTTTGTTGGAAAACTAAAAAATGATAGAAAAACAAATATGTCTTATAAAAGTTGTTGAGTTTTTCAAAATGACATTTTGACTGGGACAATTTTAAAATATAAATGTGACACCTTTACTCGAACAAAAGGAGTAATAAACAAGTCATTTTTCTTTTAAAAGTTACAAACAATTTACTCAATCAAGTATTTGTTACAAACTACTCAAAAACTACGTCATTTCTCTTCTAATATGACATGTTATAATAACATTTTAGTCTCAAAAACTTATGTAGTCTATCAATTTGATCTTAATTCAAAATAATTCAATAAATAAACTATCAGTATTTAAAATTGCATCATTTTAATTTTGATTCTTCTACTGAATTGTTTGTTCTTATCTCAAAAATATTATATTATTTTCTTGTTACTTTCATGGTATAATAGCAATTTAATAGTAACTTGTTGCTTTATGACAAAACGCGGTTATTGAACTATTGATTTGATTTGATGAATTCATTTGTTTTGACAGTATCACAAAAAATTTAAACTGAAGTAATTTTAAATATAAATAATTAAATTTATTTAATTATTTTGAATTATAAAAAAAACTAATATAATATATAAGTTTTTGGACTAAAATGTTATTATACCAAATAAAAGTAATATGTTTGTAACAATATGTTAATTGAGTGGCATATTTCTAACAACATGTCAATTGAGTGACTTGTTTATAACAATATGTTAATTGAGTGACATGTTTCTAACATGTTAATTGAGTGACTTGTTTGTAACAATATATTAATTGAGTGAATTGTTTATAAATTTTAAAAAAATAATTTTTTATTAAAGAAAACTCTAATTAAATGATCTTGTGTCTAGTTTACCTAAAAATAAAACCCAGAAAAACGGGCAACGGATTTTCTTTCCCAACAGTGCTTCGATGGAAAATTCTAATATTCTAGAAAATGTGATTATATTTTACTTGTAAGTTTTGACAAAATTATGAAAATGACAACTTTTCCCCTCCAATATATAGCTGTTAAATTGTTAATTATCTCTCAAATAAAATCATTAAAAACAATATAATTTTAAAATAAAATTTAGAAAATTGATTAATAATTTTTTCCACGAAATATTTTAAAGTTATAAAAAATGTGATTATATTTTACTTGCAACTTTTGTTCCGAATAAGACTTAAAATTAAGTACTCCACGTATATTAAAGATATGCACTTCACGTCAATTGAGTATATTTAACTGATAATATGGTTGTTATAATATAAAAGAAGACGAGAAATCTATTATACTTAATTATTTAATATCGTTTGATTTATAGATAAATTTTTTAAATAATATAAATATTATATACTGAATAAAAGAAACTAATCACTTCACTGTTATTTTTGTAAGTAAAGTTTGACTACTGGAATAATTGAAAAAAAGGAAAATATTCCGACTAACGAAGCACGCTTAGCTATTTTGACTACTGGAACCAGATCTCAAGATTAATATTATTAATAAGTAAATAAATAAATGTATTTATTAATTCATCATAAAAATGTGTTAAACATAACATTAATTAATTCATAATTTAAGTTGAAATAAATAAAAAACAATAAATTTTGCCATGGATTGAGTATCTTTTCACGCGTTTTCCTGTTTTTTAAAAGTGAGTTTTAAATTGTCATCCGTCGAATAATTACTCGTGCCGATTTGGTTAAGATTAATTAGACACTTAGAGGGGGGAACATGGACCGCATAAAATATGTAATTATGATTAGGTATAAGTAAAATTGATTTTATTTAAATAAATTGTTTTTTAAATTTTAAGTTATTCAAGTCAATTAAAATTAATTATGTATCATAAATTTACTCATATTTTAACAAGTTCAAGATTCATTCACTGTTAAAAAAATTACTTATTTTCCTATGTGCTAAGAGATACCCGTTCCTAAGCAACTAATTACGGTGTTGCTCTTTTCTTATCTTCAAAATTTATACGTCTTTACATTTGTGAGAGATTATTGGATAATGCAATGAAAATAAATAAAATAGAATATTAAAAAATAGTTGCTGGGGAAATATGGAGTAGTTTCAACCAACTTTTTTTTTCTTGGACCTTATTATATTTTTAATAAAAATTAACCCCTCACTCCTCACATTTTTTTTCATATATTATAATCATTTGCTTCTTTATCATTTTTTATTTATATAATTCATACTTGGCAATTAGCTAGTAGCTAATAGCGTATTACATTAGTTAATAACTGATTGCATTAGTTGATTTGACTAATGGATTGTATAAAAGTGTTTGGTAAAATTATATAATCAAGCAAAATAATATATAAGGACATAATTATATGTAATACTTGTTTGAATAGGTTATTAGTTATCAATATTTTGTATCTATTAATATTAATTAGATTATAAAAAAATAATTTTTAATATAATATTACTAAGCACATTTGGAAGATTTATATATTAATTTATTATTTATATAATTATTTTCAATACAATTGAATTAATTATTAAATATAAATATAAATGTGTGAGAATAAAAGAATAAAACAAAAGTATTAGCTTACAAATGTCACAATGTAAATACAAGAAGGTGAATAATTAAAATAAAAAATATTAATTTAGGTTATTTGGAGATTTTTGATAATTGTAAGAGTAAAAGGGGTTTTATAACTTTTATATCAAAACTTTTAATTTCAAAAATCTCCTATTAGTAGCTTTTCTAAAATTAGAAGTTTTATCTCAATCCACTATTCTAGTCCGTTATTCATCAAATATTGAAATTAGCGAATTTGACCGGTCAAACCTTTAATATTAACCTACTTCTAATTTTAAATCAAACCATTATTTATCAAACATGACATTATCTTTTCTTTCCGAGTCTTAGTTTTCAAAAAGATCAATGTCGCTTCTTTATTTCATGGGTAGGAAGTTTAGAATTCTGTATTGATCTTAAGAGACAACACCTATTACTACAATTATATTAATTCTTATCATTAAACAATGATTTTATTTCGATGTGTTATTTTTTTTTGACATAATCACATAATTTTTGTAACAAAGTTGATAGCGGATTACATTAGCTGATAGCTGATTGGATTAGCTGATTTGACTAGCGGATTGTATTAGCTGATTGTATAAAAGTGTTTGGTAAAATTAACTGATAGCTGTTTGATTATTTAAACAAGCAAAATGACATATAAGGACATGATTATATTCAATACTTTTGTGAACAATTTATGAGTTATGAATATTTTGTATCTAATAAATATTAATTAGATTTGCAAAAATTATTTTTAATATAAATTTTCTAAACATATTTGAAAGATTTATATATTAATTTATTATTTATATAATTATTAAAAAAAATTATATGCACATATAAATATGTGATAATAAAAAATAGAATTAACTTACAAATGTCACCATATAAATTAGTAGTAACAACAAATAAGTTCAATATTTAATATGTTATTATTTATATTAAAAAATGTTATTATTTAATTTAGGTTATTTGGAGATTTTTGGTAATTGTTAAGGGTAAAAGAGTCATTACAACTCTAACATCAAACCTCTAATATCAAAAAGCTCATATTAGGAGCTTTTTCAAAATTAGCTTTTTCACCCCAATCCGCTCTTTCAATCCGCTATTTACCAAACATCAATATTAGCAGATTTGACTAGTCAAACCTCTAATTATACCTCAAACCTCTAATTTTTGCCCAAACCTCTGTTTACCAAACATGGCCAAAGAGAGAAATCACGCTGCCAAAACCAACAAAAAAAACCTTATTTTTATATTTTCTAACTTTCCTAAAATATTTTCAATGAAATATTTTTTATGTTTTCAAAATTTTTACTCATTTTTGTTTTTATTTTCTAAAACTCATTTTCTATTTTACAACAAACATGTTTTCCTCGTCGTTTTTTATTTTCTAAAAAAATAAAAATAAAAAACGAAAACATACTCTATTTTGTTTCTTTCTCTGTCCAACTATCATAGTTATGAAAAAAAGTTAATTTCTCATGCTTTAGATATTGTTTTGTTTCTTTGTAGGTAACAATCATTAATTGTCCTCAAGAACTTCTAACAGCTAGCTAGAATTGATAGAGATCATGTAAAAACTAGCTCAAAATATCTCAATTACAAGAAACATATTGTATAGATTATACTAACGGCAAAGAGTCTAGAGTCTATTAGAATTTAGAGCTTAATTGTCTTAATTGTAAAACACTTGCCAGTTATTACTGTCGAAATTGTAAAGTGTTATTCGAGTGTGAGCCTAATTATTGCAAACATTTAACCTTGTTAGGGTTTTTTCTTTGTTTGTTTTATTTGTAATTACTTTTTAAGAGGGTGTGTATTTAAAGTTTTGGAGTATAAACCTTGAAAGAATCGTAAAATTAAAGATTGTCTTTAAAAGTAAGCAAATATAGTAGATTTGAGAAAATCTTTAGTGATTATGTAATCTTCTAAACCCGCCTATACGTTACAACGGATCCTAGGAAGTCACATTAGGGTCACAAGAGCGACCCACAGTAAAAATACACATAAAAACATTTTCCCCTCAAAACACTTACTAAACTGTAAAATCAACTTATGTTTAAAATATCATTTCAGGAAGTCATTTAAACACATAACATAAATTTTAGAACGTCTTTTATAGACACTATCATAAAACAATACATGACATACATGCCCACTAACTATACAGTACCGTACTCCAAAGGCATTGCCGAGAGAACTCCGAACACTGATGTCAAACATTATATCATGATATATTCTTTTAACCTGCAATGGTAAAAACAACGTGAGCTTGGAAAAGCTTAGTAATACAAAACTACCAAGAGATGTTATAAGCTCATGCATATATATGGTAGGCATAACATTTTCATGATGTTCCATGTAATAACAGTCTCCATTTTTGTTATACTATTTTGAGGTAGCATCGTACTAGAGAATAACGATATTTGTTCTTTATTCGAACATCAAGAATTAGACGGGAATTATATAGGCTGGTAACATACGGAGGTGGAATCAGAGAGTTTAGTGTCTAGTGTGTTCCAACAGTGCAACGTTAATGCATGAAATGTAACAATACAATAAACCCTTTTATTTCATATACATTTGTTTCAAGTAACAATAAAGTTCATTTTAATTATTTATTTACCCTCCAACCATACTCCAGTATATAGTTTCCCCCAGAGCAGTATCATGTACATGCATTAACCCGAGCCCATTGGGCGTGGGTACCATCCTAAGAGAATACCTTAGAATACGGGCAGCCCTAGCCAAAGCATAAGAACCGAATACGGGCGGACCTAGCCGAAGCATATGAACTGAAAACGGGCGGACCTAGCCGAAGCATAGGAACCGAAAACGGGCGGACCTAGCTAAAGCATAGGAACCGAAAACGGTCGAACTTACCAACTGGATCAGGGCTGAGCCGTCAGTAACTTCATATCATATCCCAAGTACCCTAGTGAATCAGATCATCAATAGTTCATTAGTCAATAACGATATTTTTAGTAATACATTATCCATATAGCAAGTTTTTCATATCGGGTGCATAGGCATATATCAGAAATACAGTACGATCATGATTAATTTATAAAACATGTCATGTTCCTGTGAATTCAAGTATGTCAGTCATGTGCACGCGATCATTATTATAACATGTAAATCAGTATGCAAAAACAGTCGTGTAGAACACATGGAACACAGTAGGTGGAACATTTTAATACTTGGAGATACTTGGCATTTACAGAAGGGAACACATTAAACTTTTGACAATTTGAACGAATTTTTGAAACGAGGCCCCTATTAAAAGGGGGTTCATATGAACGGTTCAAACCAGATATTCAGGAGTTGATACATCAAGATCTTTGATAGTTTAGATATATCATGAGTGATTTAGTCATTTAAGCCTACAAGGGCATTATGGTCATTTTATCGTACATGGGCATTTTGGTAATTTACACCAACAAGGCATAAACAGTGACTCAGGAATTCTATTTGCTCATCAAGTTTCTAACCAAGCATTCATAGATTTTCTATGTCAAGATCTTTCATGGTATCAGATACATTCAGGGCTATTTTGATTACTTTGGCCAACAAGGGCATTTTAGTCATTTAACAATTAGGGGTGATTTTTTAATTTAGCCCAATAATGATTTACAATATTTAAGATTTCCAGAGGTTTATCGAGCCTCCAAAACCATTTGAACTAACATATCCCAACCTTGTAGTACTAACCAAACCTTCTAATGTATCCGGGTGTATCATATATCTGAACGGTTGCTTTCATATTTCACCACAGGACTTGCCACGGAGTAGTCGAACTTATATTTTATGCGGAAAAACTTTCAACCTTATATTAATGTAACACCCGGGTTTGGGGGTCGGATGGAAATAATATTAAAATATTATTTCGGGTTTATAATTAAAATAATAATATATTTTTAATGGGCTTCGTGATTTCAAAACAATTAAAGTATATGTGGGGCCTATCTTCTAAGTCCAAATTCCATGGACCTTAGAAAATGATAATTTTAGCCATTCATTAATGGCATTTTGGTAATAAAAGGGACTTTCCCCTTTTCCATTAAAAATAAAAATTTTGTCATCATTTTCCCCACTCCCCCATTTTAGAATCTCACAACAAGAAGAGAGCTTTCTCTTCATCTCACTCTTCCATCTTCTTTCTTCTTCATTCTTGGAGCTTTTTGAAAGGTAAACATATTTTTGACTTTGCCTTGGTCTCCTCTTCATTTTGGTATCTTTAGATTTCACTAAAACTAGGTATTTTGTAATTCAGGTTTTTGAAAGATTGGGTTAAAGGATGGAGCTTTATGGGTTTTTATCAAAGCTATTGATTTAATATTGTTAGATATGTTGTTTATTAACCTTGAGGTCCAACATAGTTGATTTTTACATGGTTTTATGTTGATTCCCGAATTTGGGTTTTAATGGGGTTTTTTGAAGGTTTAAATGTTGGTTTTGGGGGTGCTTGATGTTGGAAATCATTGGCTGATGGTTATGCTATGTTTGGGTAGTGTTTTGAACATGTTTAAGAGTGCTTTGGATGACTACATTGCTGATTTTTTATGGGTCTTTGTGGAAGTACGAAAATGAGAAATTTAAGAATGAACTTGACTTTGAATTGTGAGAATTGCAGTGGATTTGTGTGTTGGTGTTAAACTTTGGGTTTGTGGCTGATTTTGAGGTCATTGTATTGTTTTTGAATGGTTAGAGGCAAGAGGAAACAATGGAGAAGCTTCGGGCTCAAATTTGGAAACTTGGATGCTTGGTAGGCTAGTCGGCTTGTGCAAATGGAGTGGTTGGTGAGTGGTTAATGTTTTTAACTGGCTTTCAAATTTTGGTTCAAGCATGTGAACCTAGGATGGGCTTGGTAAACCCACCTAGAGTTGAGATTAGAGTGGTAGCCTAATCTCAAGCTTAGCTTAGGAAACCTTTGGTTGAACTCCTAATTGCTTATTAGGCCTCATGTTTAATTGTGATTGTGTTGGCTATGTATAATGTGTTATACATGTATATTGAGGCTTGGGTTGATGCATTGATATATGCATGTGGATTGTGCATGATAGTGATCATGGTGAGTACGTGCTAAGCACGGAAGTTGTTTTGAAATGATGTTGTGAAAGGTTATGAATTGTGTTTAATATTGGCACTAGTATGCTTGGGTACAATGATCGATCATTAGGATGAGTGTGCACACGAGAGTCAAAGTCGCGCGTGGCCTTGATGGCGTTAAGGCACCAAGGAGGAGTACGGTGATGTAATATCCCACCGGAAATGTTTATATATTAGTCGGTGATGAGTGGAATCCCATCGACGGGGCGTGAGGATGAGAGGAATCCCCTCCGCGAGAACCGATGATGAGTGTAATCCCACCGAAGGTAATGTTTGTGTTGGAAATGCGTTCCAATGTGTTATCCGCGTATTCGAGTCATAACTAGGTGCCAATATGAGATTATACATATGTGCCAATATGATATGAAATGTGATTTCCAATATGAATCGATATATGATGTGGTTAATACATTGAGTTATGTATCATTGTATGTTTAGCTTATGAGTTGTTGAGCATGGCATAATGTTGATTATATGTTCATGCATCATGTATACTTTGGCTCTTGTGGATCGGAGGTAAGATCATGCATTCCATCATGGTAGTTGCTCGTGCTTTGACCCTGCATTGTCGAAGGTTTGTTTTATGAGCTTACCCTCACTAAGCTTTTATGCTTACGCTCCTTTTTGTTCGACAATGCAGATCAGTAGCTTGTGGGTGGCAAGGGCAAGGAAAGGTCTCCAAGTGTCGCTTGTGGTTAGCTCAAGTATGATCTTTAAATTGTAGATGGTAATAGTCAAGCAATGGGATAAGTGTTGTTGATTTGAGATTGGATGTATGTTGATGTTGGTTTGGCCTTTGGTTGCTTTGTTTGAGTTGTAAATCTTGCTTATGATGCATGTCATGAATGCTTGTATGTTTTGTTTCTAAGGCATGAGCCTTTAAGTGCTAAGCATGTCTCTTTTGAGTGAATGCATGAATTCCTTGAATGAATGATCCTTGTTTGTTTTGAATGCCATGTATGTTGATATATTGGTAGTTAAATGATGTATGTATGTTGTTTGTGGCTAGGGGAGTCGTAAGTTGCATCTAGAATCGAGTTTTGTGTTGTTTTGCTGAAATTTGAGGTCTTGCAGTGCAGGGCGTATCGATATGCCTGAGGGCCGTATCGATACGGTTTGCCCCCCAGGACTCAGTTTTGGCTTGGTGTATCGATACTCAGGGGCGTATCGGTACGCTCAAAGCTCATTGGAAATCTGAGAAATTGGTGAGGCCTTGGCGTATCGATACGGGCTCTAAACGTATCGGTACGGGGTTATCTCTTTGACCACGAAATGTTGACCGAGAAGGGTGCATCGATACGGTCTTCCTGGTTGACCGAAGGATGTTGTCCTTGGTCAAGGTGTATCGATACCTTTGACAGGTGTATCGATACGACCTGCTTAAAAAGGAAAATTGGGCTATTTTAAAGTGTTGTTTTGGATGGGCGTTGATATGTTGCTTGTGTTTCCGTTGTCGTGTTTCACATAGGACTTAGAAATGCATTTAGACAAGATATAAATTAAAGAAATTTTTGGGGTTGCTAACCGAGGTGGGACCTTAACGAGTTTCACATCGGTTTTCCCCGTGTAGCCTTCTCGGACCGGTCAGCCATCCAGGCCGGGGCGAGGGGGTTACATTTGTTGGTATTAGAGCCTAAGGTTTCCGAGACCTTGGGCAAGTAAGTGAGGTAAGTTTAATTTTTGTGTTGTAATTGCACGGTGGTTGCTTGTTTGTCAAGTATGCTCGATGTATGTTTGTTTGATTGTGAATGTATATTGCTTGAAGCATGTTGAGTAGAGCCCCATTGCTTCTATTACATCAGAAAAAGAGATTTTAAGTGAGGGAATCATACTTGAGCCGCTTGGACCCTTTTCTTTGCTAACCCAGTTTGTATGTTAAATTATTGTTGTTGTCGATTTATTGCTTTTTGGTAAGTTTGAGGCCAAGGCGTGGGCCGTGAATCGGTAAGTAGAAGTTGTGGTTTCTGAAAATGTTGATGATGTGTAGGGAGTTCATCGCTTTAGTCAGTGAAGTATGGTTGTACCGGAGTTGATGTACAATTGGTTTGTTCGAGTCTGTGTGTATGTAGGTTGATTCTTGTTGGCGAGGGATGATAAGACCGATTCTGGTATTAGCTGGTAAAAAGAAGTGAAGACCTATAAGTGGGAGTCAGAGTGGTATCGATGTTATAGTGGATAAGCCCTTGATACAGTTTTGAGTTTGTTCCCTCTTGTTGATTCTGAATCTATACTTCTGTATATTGTTAGCAAGCATGCAAAGTTTGTATGTGCCCGATGAAGTGTCAGAGGTAGGTATGAGTACCTTAGTTATTTTTGCGAGATCAAGGTAAGGGTTTCGTGTGAGTAATCTGAAAATTCAAAAATGTTAGGCGGTGATCGTTGGGGTTTCGGCATATGGTTTTAATGCAAGACAGTCGGTTAGTATCCGTGAGTGGGAATCGATTTGTGTAATTGGACCAGTGTGCGTCTGAGCTGTCTTCCAGCAAGAGAGAGAGATGAAGTCACTTCCGATATAGTCGAGCTGAGAATGAAGTCTTGAGCTTTGGCTTCAGATTGTTTGGTAGTGGGGTGTTTTGAGTCGTCAAGACCGATGTTATAGAACAATTTCCAGCATGATTGTTTGTGTGTGATCAGAACTAAATTTTGAGGTTCAGAGATGCTTTAAGAACGGTTTTGAAGAGTTAGGTTATGTTGAAGGACCAACCTGAAAACAAGAGAACCGAAAACTATCAGCTGTGTACACATGAAGTTGCAATTTCTGCGGATTCGTCCTTTTGTGTGAGCATGCAAAGGAATTTGATATACCTGTTGAGATCTTAGATGTAAGAACACATGTGACTAGACCTTTTGATGGGATAGTGGTGGTCAGAAAGATGTACGGAAGATGTTTGTTGATGGTTCAGGGTTACATGTTCCCAGTGGATGTGAAGTTATTATCTTTTTACGGTTTCGATGTAACATTTGGCATGGTTTGGCTTGTAGAACACAGAGCTAGAGTATATTTTGAGACTAAGAGAGAGTTGCCTAGAAGTTGCATATTTCTGTGAGACTGTAGTAGTAAGTTAGGATGTGAACTTCTTATCGAATGTTGATCCAGCTTTAGAGGTCAAAGATTGACTGAGTTTAGTTGACAGGATTGCCTAGCAAATGTGATGGATTTGATTTTTGAATGAAGACTAGACCGCAAAATGTTAGAATAGTTTGTGATTTTCCTAGAAGTGTTTGCAATAATTGCCCGGTTTGTCCCCTGACAGGGAAGAAGAGTTTGCTATTGAGACCGTCTTCGAGTTTGCTCATGCTTTGATTTCTCTGTATCTTATGGTTCCCAAAAGAATTGAGAGTGTTGAAGAACCAACTTCGAGATTTGTTAGATCGTAGATTCATTAGGCCTAGTACATCATCCTAGAGTATGACAGTGCAATTTGTGAAGAAGAGAGAAGACAATATGAGAATGTGTTTAGATTACAGACAGTAGAAACAATTGACAGTGAGTAATTAGTATCCATTTTTGAACATCGGTGATTTGTTGACCAGTTTGTGTGTGCACCAGTCTTTTCAAGATTAATTTGATATCTGATTTCTACCAGTTGAAAGTGAGAGAAGTTGATGTACCGAAGACAGCTTTTGGGGCAAGATGTGATCACTTTGAGTTCTGAGTTATGCCGTTTTGTTTGACTAGTGTGTCAGCCACTTTTATAGAGATGTCGAGCAGAATATTTCCTGAGTTCCTTGATCAGTTTGTAGTAGTTCTCATAGATGATACATGGGTATATTCACGTACCGAAGAAGACCATGACCAACTTTGGAGTTAGTGTTGTAGGTCCTATTAGAGAATCAGTTGTATGCCAAGTTGAGCAAACGTGAACTCCGAGTCAAGAAGGATGTTCTCCTAGGACATGTAGATCAGCCGAGTGTATTAGAGTAAATCCTATGTAGGCAGAAGATGTGAATTGGAAGAAACCGAAGACAGTGACAGGTATCTATAGTTCCTAGGTCTAGCAATGTTACTATCGAAGGTTTGTAAATGATCTTTTGAAAATAGCTGCTCCATTGACAGATTGCTACAGAAGAATGTTCAGTTGTGTGGTCAGATGCGAGACAACGAGCCCTTGAGAAACCGAAAGAAACTTTGAAGAGAGCTTCGACCTTGGTCCAGCCTATATCAGAGAAAGAATTTGTGAACCATAATGATGCGTTACATGTAGGGTTAGGTTGTGTGCTTATGCAAGACAAAAGATTTGTGGCTTATTCATCGAGATAGTTGAAAGACCATGAAAAGAATTATCTGACACAAGACATAGAGTTAATTACAGTTGTGATTGCTTCGATGACTTAGAGACAAAACATGTATAGTAAGAAATGCACAGTATATACACTTATCATCAGAGCTTGAAATATTAGACGACTTAGGAAGAATTGAAACTAGAAAAACATAAGTTGTTAGAAAATCTTGAAGACCGTAATCTCGAGATTGAGTACCATCCGAAGAGAGTCAACGCAGTAACCGATGCTTCGAGTTATATTTGTTGTTAGATTAGTAGTTGAGTTGCGAGCTATATTTGTCGGATTCAGTTTACCGAATTATAGTAGTTTTGTGGCCGAGTTCCATGTTAAACCTACTTTGAGTCAGATACTTGAAGAGAAACAGTTGCAAGACAAGTTCTTGGCACCTCACGTGCAAGACATGGTAGAAGGAAGACCTCCAGATTTCAGTTTCAGAGATGATAGAGTTTTGCATTTTAGAGACAGAATTGTTGTACCGATTGACATAGTGTTTTGAGACGTATTGTTTTGACCGAAGCACACGACAGTTCCTTGTATTGCATCTGAGTAGTATGAAGACGTATTGTGGGTTGAAGAGGAGTACTTCTGGATTGAGTTGATGGATGATGTGGTTTAGTATGAGAGTAAGTGTGTAATTTGCCAGCGTGTCAAGGCCGAGCATCAGTTTTCTTCTAGTTTGTTACATCCGTGGAAGATTCTTAATGAAAGTGGGTAATAGAGATTCGAGATTTCGACTAGATTTTTGAAGACGTTTGCATAGTGTTTGGTTACCTGTTGAAGTCAGATGGTTAGTCAGAAAAAGTTATCGGTCTAGTATTCAAACGGTACCGTATGAGATTGTGAATTGGGCTAGTTCTATTGTTTATTTTTTGTGGTTACCACCAGAGTTAGAAAGGAGTTTGTGATGTGTTCTGTGTATCTATGATTCGGAAGTGTGAGTCAGATTTGTCCCGTGCTATGTTGTTGAAGAGATTGAGTTGAGTTTAAAATTGACATGCATTGAAGGACCCGTTGAGATCTTAGCATCAGATAGCTAATGTTGTGTGGTAAGTCTACCGAGTTGGTGAGTATGTTGGGGTGAGAAAGAAAGTGTGGGGGAGCATGTTCCAGTGACTCTTCTTGTTCGATAAATTTCGGGGACGAAATTTCCTTAAGTGGGGGAGAGTTGTAACACCCGGGTTTGGGGGTCGGATGGAAATAATATTAAAATATTATTTCAGGTTTATAATTAAAATAATAATATATTTTTAATGGGCTTTGTGATTTCAAAACAATTAAAGTATATGTTAGACCTATCTTCTAAGTCCAAATTCCATGGACCTTAGGAGATGATAATTTTAGCCATTCATTATTGGTATTTTGGTAATAAAAGGGACTTTCAAATTTAAATCCCCTTTTCTATTAAAAATAAAAGTTTTGTCATCATCTTCCCCACTCCCCCATTTTAGAATCTCACGACAAGAAGAGAGCTTTCTCTTCATCTCACTCTTCCATCTCCTTTCTTCTTCATTCTTGGAGCTTTTTGAAAGGTAAACATATTTTTGACTTGGCATTGGTCTCCTCTTCATTTTGGTATCTTTAGATTTCACTAAAACTAGGTATTTTGTAATTTGGGTTTTTGAAAGTTTAGGTTAAAGGATGGAGCTTTATGGGTTTTTATCAAAGCTATTGATTTAATATCGTTAGATATGTTGTTTATGAACCTTGAGGTGCAACATAGTTGATTTTTACATGGTTTTATGTTGATTCACGAATTTGGGTTTTAATTGGGGGTTTTTGAAGGGTTTAAAGGTTGGTTTTGGGGGTGCTTGATGTTGGAAATCATTGGCTGATGGTTATACTATGTTTGGGTAGTGTTTTGAACATGTTTAAGAGTGCTTTGGATGACTACATTGCTGATTTTTTATAGGTCTTTGTGGAAGCACGAAAATGAGAAATTTAAGAATGAACTTGACTTTGAATTGTGAGAATTGTAGTGGATTTGTGTATTGGTGTTAAACATTGGGTTTGTAGCTGATTTTGAGGTCAGTGTATTGTTTTTGAATGGTTAGATGCAAGAGGAAACAATGGAGAAGCTTCGGGCTCAAATCCGGAAACTTGGATGCTTGGTAGGCTAGTCGGCTTGTGCAAATGGAGTTGTCGGTGAGTGGCTACTGTTTTTAAATGGCTTTCAAATTTTAGTTCAAACATGTGAACCTAGGATGGGCTTGGTAAACCCACCTAGAGTTGAGATTAGAGTGGTAGCCTAATCTCAAGCTTAGCTTAGGAAACCTTTGGTTGAACTCCTAATTGCTTATTAGGCCTCATGTTTAATTGTGATTGTGTTGGCTATGTATAATGTGTTATACATGTATATTGAGGCTTGGGTTGATGCATTGATATATGCATGTGGATTGTGCATGATAGTGATCATGGTGAGTACGTGCTAAGCACGGAAGTTGTTTTGAAATGATGTTGTGAAAGGTTATGAATTGTGTTTAATATTGGCACTAGTATGCTTGGGTACAATGATCGATCATTAGGATGAGTGTGCACACGAGAGTCAAAGTTGCGCGTGGCCTTGATGGCGTTAAGGCACCAAAGAGGAGTACAGTGATGTAATATCTCACCGGAAATGTTTATAGTCGGTGATGAGTGGAATCCCATCGACGGGGCGTGAGGATGAGTGGAATCCCCTCCGCGAGAACCGATGATGAGTGTAATCCCACCGAAGGTAATGTTTGTGTTGGAAATGCGTTCCAACGTGTTATCCGTGTATTCAAGTCATAACTAGGTGCCAATATGAGATTATACATATGTGCCAATATGATATGAAATGTGATTTCCAATATGAATCGATATATGATGTGGTTAATACATTGAGTTATGTATCATTGTATGTTGAGCTTATGAGTTGTTGAGCATGGCATAAGGTTGATTATATGTTCATGCATCATGTATACTTTGGCTCTTGTGGATCGAAGGTAAGATCATGCATTCCATCATGGTAGTTGCTCGTGCTTGGACCCTGCATTGTCGAAGGTTTGTTTTATGAGCTTACCCTCACTAAGCTTTTATGCTTACGCTCCTTTTTGTTCGACAATGCAGATCAGTAGCTTGTGGGTGGCAAGGGCAAGGAAAGGTCTCCAAGTGTCGCTTGTGGTTAGCTCAAGTATGATCTTTAAATTGTAGATGGTATTAGTCAAGCAATGGGATAAGTGTTGTTGATTTGAGATTGGATGTATGTTGATGTTGGTTTGGCCTTTGGTTGCTTTGTTTGATTTGTAAATCTTGCTTATGATGCATGTCATGAATGCTTGTATGTTTTGTTTCTAAGGCATGAGCCTTTAAGTGCTAAGTATGTCTCTTTTGAGTGAATGCATGAATCCCTTGAATGAATGATCCTTGTTTGTTTTGAATGCCATGTATGTTGATATCTTGGTAGTTAAAGGATGTATGTATGTTGTTTGTGGCTAAGGGAGTCGTAAATTGCATCTAGAATCGAGTTTTGTGTTGTTTTGCTGAAATGTGAGGTCTTGCAGTGTAGGGCGTATCGATACGCCTGAGGGCCGTATCGATACGGTTTGCCCTCCAAGATTCAGTTTTGGCTTGGTGTATTGATACTCTGGGGCGTATCGGTACGCTCAAAGCTCACTGGAAATCCGAGAAATTGGTGAGGCCTTGGCGTATCGATACGGGCTCTAAGTGTATCGGTATGGGGTTATCTCGTTGACCACGAGATGTTGACCGAGAAGACCGTATCTATATGCTCAAGGGTTTTATCGATACGGTCTTCCTGTTTGACCGAAGGATGTTGACCTTGGTCAAGGCGTATCGATACCCTTGACAGGTGTATCAATACGGCCTGTTTAAAAAGGAAAATGGGTTGTTTTAATGTGCTGTTTTGGATGGGCGTTGATATGCTGCTTGTGTTTCCGCTGTCGTGTTTCACATAGGACTTAGAAATGCATTTAGACAAGATATAAATAAAAGAAATTTTCTAGGGTTGCTAATCGAGGTGGGACCTTAACGGGTTTCACATCGGTTTTCCCCGTGTAGCCTACTCGGACCGGTCAGCCATCCAGGTCGGGGCAAGGGGGTTACAATTAATATCATGAGTGATTGACGTGCATGATCCATGCTTCAACCTTAAGCTTTATTGGCATTTCTAGAATTTTATGAAAGGCAATTTACTTATTCCAGTCAAAGGGGTATTTTAGTCATTTTGAAGATCGGGATATCCATCATTCATGTCAATTGAACCATTTATAGTATTTCAGTCATTTAAGTGCTCGTGGTGTTTTTGTCATTCAAGAAATTTCGGTACCTCCAACCACCTCATGCATTTCAGAACTCAAAGGTTTATCCACCATTCTAGTTAATTTGCAAACCTTAGTGTCCGAGGATACTTCAACCTTTTTGATCAATAAGATCATTCTGATTAATTTAACCATAACAATATTTTGAATACTTTTTGTCATTTCAATCAATTCAGTATTTTGAGCCACTGGATTAATTCATAGGTATGGATAGTTTCCCGTAAATCTATATTCGGAGATTCATTCCAAATTCAAGGAAAACTAACACCTTACAATCTCGAAGGTTCAAATCTTGTTACCATAACTTTCCAAGTAGTTCGATGTTTTCATATGAATCATGTTGTTTTACCATATCTAGTGTAAATTTCTAGATCGCTTCTAATTTCAAGGGTATTTTAGTCATTCTCATACCTTAAGGGCGTTTTCATAATTTCATATCCAAATATTTTTAACATTTAATCATTTGACACTAATAATCGGGTTTGGAGATTAGATGCCTTATTAGTTATTTATTGAACTTTAGATCCTTACATTTATTAACTTTCTAATTCGAGCATTTCAATCTTATCTAGGTTATCATACTCAATTTCATATTCGGTTTGACTTAAGAAGAGCTAGCATCACTCCTCATCATATTTATGCATGCATTAAACGAATATCGACATGTTCATAAAGCATACAAGAGGTAGTAATGTATTACCTTTAATCCTTCCTATATCGGTCAACCATGATACTCCATTCGACCACTCTCGAACCTGAATGCGACGTCCTCAACATCTCGAATACAAGAAATTGTGAATACCTTCAATCGTACAAATTCCAATTTCAGTCCTTATTCACATTGCTCATAATTGATTAATAACATACATAAGAAAACTCGAGTTCAAGGTCTAATTCGGAGGCTTTCGAGTTAGATTTTTACGAAACAGGCTTCAAACTCGAACTCAGAACGTTGAAAAACATAAAATATGGTTGTTCGGGAAAGTTGACTTTTGGGTCAAAGTCAACGCTGACGTCAGCGGTCAAAGTCAACATTGACGTCATTGGTACAATGGCTGACTCAGCGAGTTGGCTCACTGGGTTGACTCGGACGAGTTAACTCACTGGGTTGACTCGGTCAACGGGTCAAACTCGGGTCGGGTTCGTTATTGGGCCTAACGGGTTGGCCCACTATTTAATTAAAGGGGCCCAATTTAATTATTACCGGTTTGAGCCAGTTTAGTAGTTGGACCGGATCGATCAAGGGACCAGGCCGGTTCAATGGCCACTGCCCAGAGCGGCCGAAACAGCGCCGGTGACGGCGCGTGACACCCACGCACGGCCAAAAATGGCCCAAAATGCACCATTTCTCCCGATTTCAGAACACACACATCGTCTAACTCGAAAACATACCGGAAATTCAACCAAACTTACCCTAAATCGGACGAACGAGGGCGATCTCCGACGAGGCTTCAAACGACGTCGTTCTGGTGGTTGGTGACTGGTTCTAGGCTCGCCTCGACACCGAGAAGACGATGGTGACGAGCAAAATGTGAGGCAACGTTAGAGGCGGTCGGAAAAAAGCAAAAACCCGAAAGGTTTTAGCCCTAGGTTCATCGAATCGAAACCTCTCGATTATTGGCGATTGGAGCGGTGATCGGGCGAGTGGTTTGGGGGGGTTTTGTTCGGGGCTCGACGGCGAACACGACCACAGTGACGGTTAGGCGGCAGCGGTGAAGTTTCTGGTACCCTTCATTAGGGTAGATGGCCAAATTAAAATGCCCTTAACTAGGGTAGGTAGGATATTTTAATTATTTTAACCTTTTTAGAATACCCATAATAATAAATGGGTATAAAATTTATCTGAGAACTAATATAGCTCAATTGGTTAGGCACTTGGTTTATGATTCAAAGGGTTGTGAGTTCAAACCTTTGGTTAACAATTTTTTTCTCTCCTTTTCTTTTTTTTCACTATTATTATTTTAGGGTGTTACAGATTAGTTGAGATGTCGGTGTATATTTGATTTAATAGTTGAACCATTCTAAACTGTTGTGTAAAATTTGTATTCTTTTATTGCTTCCACAAAAAAAACATAAAAAGACCCAATTCATCCCCTCTTGACATTTTCGGTTCATTGTTCAAGCTAACATAAAAATAAATCAATATCATAACATTATAAATAATTACAATTAAATTTTAACAAAAATTTAAATACATATATTTATTTCGACTTAAATTTTATAAACTCAATTAAAAAATTAAATTAAATAAATTTTAAAATGATAATATAATACTCATCACCATGGTTAAATCAAAATTTTGTCTTAATATAGCTAGATCGATTTCTCATCCCTATATATAATAATCTAATGCCTATATGTAATAGGGAATTAGTAAAGTGAACGTCACTTACAGTTGGGTGCGGTGTTTGGTGTAGCATACAATTATAATATTGGACAACACTATTAAAGAAAGCCCAAGCAAGTGTTGACAGTTTGCACCCAAAACAAAAAGTCCAACTACCCTCACCTAAGAAAAAAAAATTGTTTTTTTTTTAAATCTGGCAATGCTTTCCATTTATTGTATTAAATATAAATAAATGATAAACTAAATCCCATCTTTTATTTTTCAAATTTTTAATATTTCTTTCCTTTGTTTTTTTCTTGCAAAAGAAATTTCTCCTCACTTTCGCTTTGAAGGGGGGTTAAGCTTATAAATAAGAGCACCGCCCATCTCGTTTGAGCAACCAACACAAAACAAGCAAATTACTTTTATTGATTTAATTTCCTTTAAAAAAATCTTTGTTTCTATCTTTTTATAGACACACAAGTCTTTCTGTTTTTGGTTTTGAGTATGGCTCCAAGCTTGAGTAAGGCTAATTCTGGTGCTTTAGGCCTTGTTGATGGCCATAACACGCAGTCTTTAATCTCACTCGAATGCTCCAACTTCGCTGCCGATGGCCATGTTTTTCTCACCGATGTCCCTGATAACATCACGCTCACTCCTGCCCCTTGTGCTTCCTTCGCCGACAAATCAATATCCACCGCCGGATCCTTTGTTGGATTCGACGCCGCTAAACCCCATAGCCGCCATGTTGTCCCCATTGGGAAGCTAAGGAACATCAAGTTCATGAGCATCTTCAGGTTTAAAGTCTGGTGGACCACTCAATGGGTTGGTTCCAATGGTAAAGACCTAGAAAACGAGACCCTAATTGTGATTCTCGACAAATCGGACTCCGGCATGCCTTATTTCCTCTTCCTCCCCCTCCTAGAAGGCTCCTTCAGGGCTTCGCTTCAGCCCGGAGCCGACGACAATGTTGACGTTTGCGTTGAAAGTGGGTCCACCGCCGTCACGTCGGCTACATTCCAGAGTGTTGTTTACATTCATTTCGGCGAAGATCCATTCAATTTGGTCAAGGAAGCCGTGAAAGTGGTCAAGGATCACCTTGGAACCTTCTAGCTGTTAGAAGAGAAAACCCCACCGGGGATCGTGGACAAATTTGGTTGGTGAACGTGGGATGCATTTTATCTTACGATGCACCCTCAAGGCATTTGGGAAGGCGTGAAGGGATTGGTGGACGGCAGTTGCCCACCAGGTCTGGTGTTGATCGACGACGAGTGGCAATCAATCAGCCATGATGAGGACCCCATCACCAAAGAGGGAATGAATTGCACGGTGGCCGGTGAACAAATGCCATGTAGGCTGTTGAAGTTTCAAGAGAATTACAAGTTTAGGGACTATGTTAGCCCTCGGAGTTTGGCCAATGGTTCCTCTAATAAGGGCATGGGTGCCTTTATTAAGGACCTTAAGGAGGAATTCAACACTGTGGACTTCGTTTTTGTGTGGCATGCCTTGTGTGGGTATTGGGGTGGTTTAAGGCCTAATGTCCCTGGATTGCCGGAAACCAAGGTTATTAAGCCAGAACTATCACCCGGATTGAAGAAAATGATGGAGGATCTTGTCGTTGATAAGATTGTCAACACCGGTATCGGGTTGGTGCTGCCGGAGAAGGCCGATCAACTTTATGAAGGGCTTCATTCTCACTTGGAAAATGTCGGAATTGATGGAGTTAAAGTCGACGTTATCCATGTAAGTTATTTACCCACACCTTTTTTTATTAAAAAAAATAATAATATTTTCTTCTTCCAAAACAAGTGTTTTATGGGTTAAGATTGGAAAGTAATCTTTGTTTTCTAGATAATTCTTGGAAATAAAAAAAATTGAAGTGACTAGGTCATGACCGATATAATCTCTTTTTCCCCAATAAAATAAAGTTAACGTTTCTGTTAGTTCAGTTACTTTGACATATTTTACATTTGGTCGGCACGAAAGTGCTAATTATTTTATTATCGAATCTGATTTTATTTAATTGAAACATCTATTGGAAAGGGTGTGTGAAAACTACGGTGGAAGAGTTGAGCTTGCAAAAGCTTATTTTAAAGCTTTAACCGATTCAGACAGAGAGCATTTCAATGGCAACGGTGTTATTGCCAGTATGGAACACTGCAATGACTTCATGTTTCTTGGAACAAAAGTCATCTGTCTCGGTCGAGTCGGTAAGTGATTCATTAAAGTATTTTGAGATATGCCCCTTTTTGTGGGCAAGCTTGATTTGACATGAATGTAATTAGAATTAATTGTTGATATTGAAGTTTTGGGCTTTTGGTTTGATGGGTTTCTCACTTTGTTTAGGGGACGATTTTTGGTGCACTGATCCATCAGGTGACCCCAATGGCACATTTTGGCTCCAAGGGTGTCACATGGTTCACTGTGCTTACAACAGCCTATGGATGGGTAACTTTATCCACCCCGACTGGGACATGTTCCAGTCCACCCACCCTTGTGCCGACTTCCATGCTGCTTCCAGAGCCATCTCCGGAGGCCCTATTTATGTGAGCAACACCGTCGGCAACCACGACTTTTCCCTCCTCAAACGCCTCGTCCTGCCCGACGGATCCATCCTCCGTTGCCAGTACTATGCACTTCCGACCAAGGATTGCCTCTTTGATGATCATCTTCATGATGGAAAAACCATGCTCAAAATCTGGAACTTGAACAAGGTTTGTCATTTCTACATATTTTTGTCCCAACACCGTAACACTTTTTTTTAATATAACACCGTAACACTTTTAAATATTGAATGAAGTAACAATTTGGCCTTTTTTTGGACAGTACACTGGTGTGCTCGGTGCATTCAATTGCCAAGGTAGCGGATGGAGCCGTGAAACTAGAAGAAACCAATGCTTTTCATAGTTTTCTCAAATGGTGACCACCGAGATGAATCCGAAGAACATCGAATGAAACAGTGGGAAGAACTCGATTTCGATCGAAGGTGTCCAAGTATTCGTCATGTATTTTTCTCAGTCCAAGAAACTGATCCTCTCAAAACCGGATGAAAACATTGAGATCTTCCTGAAACCATTCGATTTCGAGCTCATAAC
Organism: Hibiscus tridactylites; assembly: GCA_958450335.1. Classification (NCBI taxonomy): domain Eukaryota; kingdom Viridiplantae; phylum Streptophyta; class Magnoliopsida; order Malvales; family Malvaceae; genus Hibiscus; species Hibiscus tridactylites. The sequence continues at coordinate 73,747,970 of OY288269.1, read as the reverse complement.
CGTCTCCCCGGTCACTGTATTGGCTGGGAAATCGGTCCATTTCGCCCCCATTGGACTGGTCAATAGGCTGAATACGGGGGGGTGCCATCCAGTCATCAGTCTACAACGAGAGCTTGGTTCGAATTGAAGTGAAGGGAAAAGGTGAAATGAGAGCCTTCGCTTCGGACAAGCCGACAGCTTGCAAGATTGAGGGAAAAGATGTGGGGTTTGAGTTCGAGAACAACATGGTTGTTGTTCATGTTCCATGGGCTGGTTCTTCCAATTTATCCACATTAGAGTATTTGTTTTAAGTCGTTTCTTTTATTGGGCTTCATAGTACAATTCTGATAGATTTATTCAATCCAAATTGAGTGAAACTTAAGTACTTAAGCAATTTAAATTACTAGTATTTTTTATTTATATGCGTAGCTCTCTTCAAGATTTTTCTTTATCCCATGATTATAAGAGTAATTGGATTCTCTAAATTTTTTATCAGTTAAGAGTTGAAAAGATATTTGGGTTTAGAATTTTCATATTCACACAATAAATGGAAAATATGAGAATCATATCTGTAAGGAGGACATTTAGAAATTTTTAATTAAATTAATGTTTTAGTCATCGTAAATTTAATTGTAATAAAAATTTAAAGATAAAATCATCTACAATTCTATTTCTAGTAGTTTACTATAATTGATTAGTTAAAAGTTGGGCCTAAAATTTTCAGCCAATCTAAGCCCATCCCTAAGAAACAATAATGCCAACAAAAATATTAGTTCATTCCTTAAATATTTTCTTTACAGAATCAATTTCGGTTGAATCAAATTTTAAAATTTATATGCACTTGACGGTAGTATATTTAATTATAAAAAAATTATGTATTGAATTATCATATTCTTATTTCTTTAAAGATTCAAAAACGCCTAAAATACATACAATTTAATAAAATAAAAAGCATAATAATAATGTCGATGATAATGTTATAGTTGTAATACTTAAAAAATTGTTCATTTAAATGTGTTTTAAAATAATTAGTCGATTAAGTATAGTTCGATTAACAATGTCGTCGGTACAATTTACAAGGGACCTAAGATCAAGCATGTTCAAGCACCCAATATCCTCTTATTTATAAATTTGGAAGAGTCTTGATAGTATATATATATTGTCCACAAAATATTTAAAAAATGATTATTTTTAGTTTGAAAATTAAAAATATGACTAATTTAGACATTATAATTTTATATAAAATATCATACTAATATACTTGAACATATATTTTCTAAGCGTAATGTTCAAGGACACGCTTCTAGGGCATTCCTTACACAATTCCAAGGCGTTTCTCTTTTTGGGGAATTTTTTTTTCCTTTTGGGATTTAAAAAAAAAAATCTTATTCTAAAAGGTAACGAATTTGTGACTAAAAAAGTAAAATTTGAAACAGAAGGTGTTAATTTCATAATTTGTTTAATCTTCAAAAGAAAAATCTTTGAATTCCTTTTTTTGTGTGTTTTATATAATGAAGTTCATCATAATTGAAAAGAAATCCAAAAAAGTAGGAGATTTCCTTACCCAACTTCTATCAAAAAATCATGCTTCGAGTTTTATTTTGAACAATTGTTTTCTTTTACTATAATTGATTATTTTAAATTTTAAATAGTTGGGTGAATTTAGGGTTTTGCGCTTTAATTTAAGACTAAAAAACAGTACAATTGAAATATTAGAAAATACGGAACCTACAATATTACCACACAATCGAAATGTTATAAAAAAATACAACATTTTAGATTGTTGGTTTTTCGACGAGCTTCGAAACTTGATTTTTGGTTTCAAGATCAGTTTCGAATCTTGTCGTAAAAAACTACCAACTTAAAATGTTATACTTTTTGATAAAATTTCGGTTGTGTGGTAACATTTTAAGTTCTGTGTTTTCTGACATTTTAATTGTGTCATTTTTAACCTTAAATTAGGTGGTTGTACCGTAGACTCGCCTTACCTTCTGAAATTCTTTATCAGTTAAAAAGATCCATTAAATATGAATCTAATTAAATATTATAATTAGTTTAAAATATAACGAAAGACGGACATATATATATATATATATAACCAAAGAAAATATTGTAATACGACTAAAATATATAATATTCATTCCTTAAATAGTTTCTTTACAAACACAATTTCGGTAGATTTATGTAAAAGGTGTAATATATCTTTAATTACATATTATCAAATCTTTACTTCCTCATATTCGATAGTATTTTACTATCTTAAACATCAATACATAAAATAATAAATTTTGAATTTACACAACCCTCATGAAAATTGATAGAATCAAATTGATGAGTTTTTTCTATAAAAATAAAGAAAATTAAATTAAATTAAATTTGTAACACCCGGGTTTAGGGGTTAGGTGAAAATAATATTTTAATATTATTTTGGGCTCGGTTTTATAATTAAAATGGTTTCTAAAAAATTTTCGGGTTCATTTCCAAACTAAATTAATTTAATTTGATTTACTATGTTTTGCAATTTAACCTCAAGTAGCCATGGAGGGTGTGCCCTTGTGAATACCCCATTTCATTAAGGGCGATTTGGTCAATTAGCTTTTAAATTTAAACAAAAGATTAAAACACCCATTTCTTCCTATTTTCCTACTAGTCATCTTCTTCCATAACGTGAAAGGAGCTCCCCCCCTCTTCAATCTACTATTCCATTCCACAACTTCTTCATTTCAACTCCAAATTTAAAGGTAATGGTAATTTCGAACTCCCCTCACCTCCCTCTTCTTAAAAGTACCATTCTTTTTCATTTTCATGAAGTTTTTAGAAAATAGGGGTTTTGAATATTTTGATTAAAAATGGTGCCTTTGTGTAGCTAAACCTAATATTTTGATTTATTATGGTTAGTTATGGAATATAGGAGCCAAATGATGTTACATATGTGAATTTCAAAGGATTTTAATCAATTTTCGGAATTGGGTACCAAGGGGGTTTTGGGAGGGTTTTAAGGTGGTTTTTGGGGTTGGTTAATGTTGGATTTCGAGGGCTGGTGCTAGTATGATATTTGAGGGTTGCTTTGGGTGTGTTTGATGGTTGTTTGGAGGCTTGAAATGGAAGATTTCAGTGGGTTAAGTGAGCTACTCGAAAATTCTGTTTTTGGACTTGTTTGGGGTGTTGAATGCTTGTTAATGTTAATCCGGGTTGTTTCTGATGATGTGTTATTGATTCGAACGTTTTGTTTGTGTTTGAGATGATTAGAATCGAGTTTGGGCATCGGTGGAACATCGGAAGTGAATCCGGGAAGTTGAAGGTTGTGCTTGCTTGGTCTTTGGGCTTGGAAGCTTAGGTGAGTGGTTGTTTGCTTTTAAATGTTTTAAAGTAGTTGGTTCGAGTATATGGACTAGGTTGGGCTTGGTAGACCCACCTAGAGTGAGGATTAGGGTGGTAGCCTAATCCTAAACTTGATCTAGAGCCTTTGGTTGAACTCATTGTATGGTTGTGTATGTCTCGTATAAATTGTGGTATGAATGTCTATGTATATTGCTTTATACATGTGAAATGAGATTGGACTTACGATGCTTGAGACATGCATGATGATGGTTGTTGGTGAGTATGTGCTAAGCACAAGGTTAATGAAATGAGTAATGTGAAGTGAGTAAATATTGGCACTAGTAAACTTGGATACAAATGATCGATCATTAGGATGTTAGTGTGTACACATGAGTCTAAAGTCGCGCGTGGCCTTGGTGGCGTTGAGTCACCAAGGAGGAGTACGGGTTCGCCCGGAATTGTAATTAAATATAGTCGGTGATGAGTGGAATCCCATCGACGGGGCGTGAGGATGAGTGGAATCCCCTCCGCGAGACCGGTGATGAGTGAAATCCCACCGTGAGGTAATGTGGTTGTTGGATATGAGTTTCCAACATGTCTATCCGCGTATTCGGGTCTTAACTAGGTGCCAATGTTGTTGATGCGTATATCGATGTGTTGAGGTTTATGGTTCATATTGGGGTACTTGTTTGTGATTACATGTATCATGGAAATTGAGCTTATAATCATGGCATTATTATTGTCTTTTGCTCATGCATTCTATCTTGTGGACCTTTGGTATGATTGTGTTTTACCTTGGCTAGATCGTGCTCGGACCCTGCAATATTGAGGTTTGTTTTTAGAGCTTACCCTCACTAAGCATCATTGCTTACGCTCTCTTTGTTCAACATTGCAGATCATTAGTTCGTGAGTTGCTCGGGCAAGTGGAGGGCCTCCAAGTGTGGTTTTTGGACTTGAGTTCTTCAAGTATGGATTTTTAATGTTAGACTTGTAATGGTTTAAGCAATGGGACATGTATGTTTTGTTGGTTGTTGTTGGTTGCTAGGAGCATGTTTAGACTCCCTAGTATCTTGCTTTTGCATGGTTATGTTGCCATGTTGAATGTTAACTCATGCCTAATTGCTTACTTGAATGTTAACCTTATGCCTTAAGAGTTCATACATGTGTTCGAATGATGTTTGAATGAATGCGTGTTGTGGGGTGTTGCCTAGTGTTAGACATGTTTAAATCTTGTTAAAGCATGATGTTATTGATGGTATGTCTCGGGTTTAATTGTTTTTGCTGATATGTGATGTTTTGGGGCACCTTTGTGCCTCAAAACAATAGAATCGTGTCTGCAGACAGGGGGTGTTTCGAAACGGGTCCCCATGTTCCGGAACGGTCCCTGTGTAAATGGTCTGCCGTTTCGAAACGGATGAGGGTCGTTTCGGAACATTTTGGCTACTGGAATTTTGAGAATTTGGCGAGATGAAGCCGTTCCGAAACGGGCCTTTGAGGTTTCAAAACGGTCAAATCTCGTTGACCACGAGATATTGACCGTCAATGTCGTTCCGATACGGGTCTCCCCTGTTTCGGAACGGTCACCTTATGGTTGACCCAGGGCCGTTGACTAGGTCAAGGCGTTTCGGAACACCCTGAGGGCGTTTCGAAACGGCCTGCTGCAGAATGTTAAAATGAACTGTTTGATTCTTGGGTTGGTCGATGTTTGATGTTATGATTGAATCTTCCGCTTCTGTGCCACACTTAGGTCTTAATTATGCATGTAGACAAGATAAGATAAAAAGAAATTTTCTGGGTCGTTAACCGAGGGGAAGCCTTAACGGGTTTCGCTTCGGTTTTCCCCGTGTGGCCCACTCAGGCCGGTCATCCGACCAGACCGGGACGAGGGGGTTACACTTGTTGGTATCAGAGCCTAAGGTTACCGAGACCTTGGGCAGGTAAGTGAGGTAAGTTTAAGTTTTTAAATTGAATTGCACGGTGTTTGCTTGTTTTGCAAGAATGATTACTTATGTGACAAGTATGTTGATTGTTTTATTTTAAAGCATGTGTGTGTGGGTCCCATTGCTACTATTACATTGAAAAAATGATTTTTAAGTGAGGGAACATACTTGAACACTTGGAAGCCTTGCCTTGCTAACCCAACTTGTGTGTTGTTGTTGTGGTTGTAGTTAATATCTGTGAGAGCAATGTCTAGACCGAGAGGTAGACCGAGGTTGGTTCGTCAGGAACCACGAGTTGCGGCTCCTGTTGAGCCGGTAGTTGGTGCGGGAGCTCACATAGAGGGACCGGGGGCCGCGGGAGTTGGCGCTCCTCCACCACCACCACCTCCTCCACCTGGAGCTGGGGGCGAGGATGGAGCTGGAGGAGAGGGACCTCAAGGTGGCCAAGGTGGCCAAGGTCCAGCTGGGATTGATATGACTCCGCTAGTGCAAGCGATAGCGAGAGCGTTTCAGGCCGCAGTTGCGGGAGCTCAGGCTGCAGTTCAGCCTAGGTGTTATGATGCTAGTTTACCTTTGGAGAGGCTCCGTAGCTTAGGGGCCGAGGAGTTTAGAGGATCTACTCCGGAGAGGTCGGAGTTATGGTTGGAAAAGACAGTTCGTATCTTGGCTCAGATGGGTTGTGCGGGCGCACGTAGATTGGGTTGTGTGATCTCACTGCTTCAGGGTGATGCCTACACCTGGTGGGTCACCATTACTGCCGGGGTTCCAGAGGCCGAGATAGATTGGGATTTCTTTGAGTTTGCTTTCAGAAAGAGGTACTTGGGACCGAGGTACTTGGATTAGAAGAAGCGAGAGTTTATGGCTCTTACTCAGGGGGATGCTTCTGTGACTGATTATGAGATCCGCTTTGTTCGCTTGAGTCAGTATGCCCCAGAGTTGGTTCCTACTGAAGTGGAACGCTGTAACCGATTCCGGTACAGATTGAATGAAGAGGTTAAGAGGTACACGTTGGCTTCTGACTACTCAGACTTTGATGTGTTGGTCGCGAGGGCCAAGGATTTGGAGCATAGTTTGGGTTCAGCCAAACGAGCTACTGGTTCTAGTTCTGGAAAGAGGCATAACCACTTTGATGGTAGAGATTCTAAGAGGCACAGAGGTGGCGGACATTAGTTTGATCAGAGACGTGGCGGTGGCCACCATGGTAGGGGCCATCAGGGCCATAGAGGAGGAGGGTGCTTGCCCGAGTGTGCACAGTGTGGGAGACAGCACACTGGAGAGTGCTGGGGTAACTTTCATGCTTGTTGGAACTGTGGTTCGAGGGACCACTTTAGGAGGGATTGTCCGCGTCAGGCAGCTCAGGCACCGAACATTGCTCAGGCTCCTGCGAGAGGTACTGATTTTCAGAGAGGCCGTGGGCGCGGTCGTGGCTACTTCCAGCCGAGGGCTGATGCACCTAGGGTAGATGCTCAGAGGAACCTTGCACATGTTGTGGCTGTGCAGCCGGAGGCGGGAGGACCAGCGAGGGTCTATGCTCAGAGAGAGGCCGGGAATGACACCGATGTGATAGCAGGTAATTTCGAGTTACAGTCTATGTCCTTGCTTTCTTTGGTTGATTCGGGTTCTACGCATTCCTACATTTTGAGTAAGCATGCACAGAAGTTAGATATTCATGTTGAGATCTTAGATGTAGGTATGCATGTCACTAGTCCTTTTGGTGAGACGGTTGTGGTTAGACGTATGTATCGGAGGTGTCCACTGAAGATTCAGGGTCATGTGTTCTCAGTTGATATGATGGAACTTCCCTTCTATGGTTTTGATATTATTTTGGGTATGGACTGGTTGGTTGAGCATCGAGCTAGCGTGGATTTTGAGACAAAGAGAATTTCCTTGAAACTTTCTGATGACTACGAGGTAGTGGTAGTGGGCGAGAACATTAAGTTCTTGTCTAATGTGGTGTCAGCTTTAGAGGCTCATAGGTTGATGGACTCTGGATGTGGGGCCTATTTAGCTTATGTTATGAATCCGGATATGAGTGAAGCTAGACCGAAGGATATCAGGACAGTGTGTGACTTTCCAGATGTGTTTTCTGAAGAGTTACCCGGTTTGCCTCCTGACAGAGATGTTGAGTTTGTGATTGAGACAGTTTCAGGGTCTAGTCCAGTTTCGATAGCTCCGTATCGCATGGCTCCGAAAGAGTTGAAAGAATTGAAGAGTCAGCTGCAAGAATTATTAGACCGTGGTTTCATTAGGCCTAGTAGTTCTCCATGGGGTGCTCCAGTGTTGTTTGTGAAAAAGAAAGATGGTAGCATGCGCATGTGTGTTGACTATAGGCAGCTGAATCAGTTGACTGTGAAGAACAAGTATCCGTTGCCTCGTATAGATGATTTGTTTGATCAGTTGAGAGGTGCTTCAGTATTCTCGAAGATAGATTTGAGATCCGGGTACTACCAGTTGAAGGTGAAGGAGTGTGATGTTCCGAAGACAGCTTTTAGGACTAGATATGGTCACTATGAGTTTCTTGTGATGCCATTTGGGCTCACGAATGCACCAGCAGCATTCATGGACATGATGAACAGAATTTTCAGAGACTATTTAGACCGATTTGTGGTTGTCTTCATTGATGATATACTCGTGTACTCGAAGACAGAAGAAGAGCATGATGAGCACTTGAGGTTTGTTTTACAGAGATTGTTGAGCAATCAGTTGTATGCGAAGCTTAGTAAATGTGAGTTCTGGATTCGAGAGGTTGTATTTCTTGGCCATGTTGTTTTGGCCGAAGGCATCCGAGTTGATCCGTCGAAGATTGAGGCTATTGTTGAGTGGAAACAACCTAAGTCCGTGACCGAGATTAGGAGTTTCCTAGGATTAGCTGGTTACTATAGGAGGTTTGTTGATGGCTTCTCTAGAGTAGCTGCTCCCTTGACTAAATTGTTGCAAAAGGGAGTCAAGTTTGAATGGTCAGATGCAAGACAAAAGGCCTTTGAGAAATTGAAAGAAGCTTTGACAAATGATATAGTGTTAGTGCAGCCTGTTTCAGGTAAGGAGTTTGTGATTTACAGTGATGCTTCCTACGTAGGCTTAGGATGTGTTTTGATGCAAGATAGGAGAGTTGTTGCTTATGCTTCTAGACAGTTGAAGATTCATGAGAAGAACTATCCTACTCATGATATAGAGTTGGCCGCAGTTGTTTTTGCATTGAAAATTTGGCGTCACTATTTTTATGATGAGAAGTGTATAGTTTACACTGATCACAAGAGCTTGAAGTACTTGATGACACAAAAAAGTTGAACTTGAGACAGAGGAGATGGCTAGAGTTGTTAAAAGATTACGATTTGACCATTGAGTACCATCCGGGTAAAGCAAACGTAGTAGCCGATACTTTGAGTAGAAAAGTGGCCGTTGAGCTGAGAGCTATGTTTGCTAGATTGAGTGTGTCCGATGATGGTGGTTTGATCACCGAGTTGCAAGTGAAGCCTTCTTTGATTCAGTTGATTAGAGAAAAGCAGTTGCAAGATGTGAGTTTAGTCCCACATGTTCAGGACATAGCCGAAGGAAGACCGACTGAGTATAGTTTCAGTGGTGAGAACTTGTTGTGCTTTAGAGATAGAATTGTGGTACCGGAAGATGTTGAGCTGAGACGTCAGATTTTGAGTGAAGCACATTCGAGTCCCTTTTCTATGTATCCGGGTAGTACCAAGATGTACCGAGATTTGAAGAAAGATTACTTCTGGGTTGGTTTGAAGAGAGATGTAGCCGAGCATGTGAGCCGTTGTATGGTTTGTCAGAGAGTGAAGGCAGAACATCAGGTTCCTTCAGGTTTGCTACAGTCTTTGAAGATTCCGGAATGGAAATGGGAGAGAATCACCATGGATTTTGTATCGGGGTTGCCTTTGTCTCCTTCGAAGAAGAATTCAGTTTGGGTGATTGTGGATAGGTTCACTAAGTGTGCTCACTTCTTAGCAGTGAACACTACGGATTCCTTAGACAAGTCGGCAAACTTGTACATTCGTGAGATTGTGAGACTTCATGGAGTTCCGAAGTCTATAGTTTCAGATAGGGATCCTAGATTTACTTCGAGGTTCTGGAGTTGTTTGCATAGTGCTTTGGGTAGTCGTCTGCATTTCAGCACATCTTATCATCTGCAGTCCGATGGGCAGTCAGAGCGAGTGATACAGATTCTTGAGGATATGCTTCGTTGCTGTGTGATTGATTTTCAGGGTTCTTGGGAGAAGCACTTACCGTTAGTTGAGTTTACTTACAACAACAGTTATCAGTCTAGTATTCAGATGGCACCCTATGAGGCTTTGTATGGTAGGCGATGTAGGACTCTGATTTGTTGGGCTGAGACAGGTCAGAGGTTGTTACCTATGCCAGACTTGCTTAAAGGAACCACAGAAAAAGTGAAGTTGATTTGTGACCGTTTGAAGGCAGCTTCCGATCGTCAGAAGTCCTATGCAGATTTGAAGAGGAAGGAGGTTGAGTACTCAGTGGGTGAGAAAGTGTTTCTGAAGGTATCTCCGTGGAAGAAAGTAATGAGATTTGGCCGGAAGGGCAAGTTGAGTCCGAGGTTCATTGGTCCGTATGAGATAGTTGAGCGGATTGGGCCTGTAGCTTATCAGTTGAGGTTACCTTCTGAGCTAGAGAAGATCCATGATGTCTTTCATGTATCTATGCTTAGGAGATATAGATCAGATCCTTCTCATGTGATGCCCGTTGAGGAGATAGAGTTAAATCCGGATTTGTCTTACAATGAAGAGCCCGTTGAGATACTTGCTTCTGATAGCAAGGTGTTGCGTGGCAAGACCATAGAGTTGGTCAAGGTGTTGTGGAGGCATAGAGGTGTGGAAGAGGCCACGTGGGAGAGGAAAGCGGATATGGTTGAGCAGTTTCCGTATCTGTTTCCACCAGGTAATTTCGGGGACGAAATTTCCTTAAGTGGGGGAGAGTTGTAACACCCGGGTTTAGGGGTTATGTGAAAATAATATTTTAATATTATTTTGGGCTCAGTTTTATAATTAAAATGGTTTCTAAAAAAATTTCGGGTTCATTTCCAAACTAAATTAATTTAATTTGATTTACTATGTTTTGCAATTTAACCTCAAGTAGCCATGGAGGGTGTGCCCTTGTGAATACCCCATTTCATTAAGGGCGATTTGGTCAATTAGCTTTTAAATTTAAACAAAAGATTAAAACACCCATTTCTTCCTATTTTCCCACTAGTCATCTTCTTCCATAACGTGAAAGGAGCTCCCCCCTCTTCAATCTACTATTCCATTCCACAACTTCTCCATTTCAACTCCAAATTTAAAGGTAATGGTAATTTCGAACTCCCCTCACCTCCCTCTTCTTAAAAGTACCCTTCTTTTCCATTTTCATGAAGTTTTTAGAAAATAGGGGTTTTGAATATTTTGATTAAAAATGGTGCCTTTGTGTAGCTAAACCTAATATTTTGATTTATTATGGTTAGTTATGGAATATAGGAGCCAAATGATGTTACATATGTGAATTTCAAATGATTTTAATCAATTTTCGGAATTGGGTACCAAGGGGGTTTTGGGAGGGTTTGAAGGTGGTTTTAGGGGTTGGTTAATGTTGGATTTCGAGGGCTGGTGCTAGTATGATATTTGAGGGTTGCTTTGGGTGTGTTTGATGGTTGTTTGGAGGCTTGAAATGGAAGATTTCAGTGGGTTAAGTGAGCTACTCGAAAATTCTGTTTTTGGACTTGTTTGGGGTGTTGAATGCTTGTTAATGTTAATCCGGGTTGTTTTCGATGATGTGTTATTGATTCGAACGTTTTGTTTGTGTTTGAGATGATTAGAATCGAGTTTGGGCATCGGTGGAACATCGGAAGTGAATCTGGGAAGTTGAAGGTTGTGCTTGCTTGGTCTTTGGGCTTGGAAGCTTAGGTGAGTGGTTGTTTGCTTTTAAATGTTTTAAAGTAGTTGGTTCGAGTATATGGACTAGGTTGGGCTTGGTAGACCCACCTAGAGTGAGGATTAGGGTGGTAGCCTAATCCTAAACTTGATCTAGAGCCTTTGGTTGAACTCATTGTATGGTTGTGTATGTCTCGTATAAATTGTGGTATGAATGTCTATGTATATTGCTTTATACATGTGAAATGAGATTGGACTTACGATGCTTGAGACATGCATGATGATGGTTGTTGGTGAGTATGTGCTAAGCACAAGGTTAATGAAATGAGTAATGTGACGTGAGTAAATATTGGCACTAGTAAACTTGGATACAAATGATCGATCATTAGGATGTTAGTGTGTACACATGAGTCTAAAGTTGTACGTGGCCTTGGTGGCGTTGAGTCACCAAGGAGGAGTACAGGTTCGCCCGGAATTGTAATTAAATATAGTCGGTGATGAGTTGAATCCCATCGACGGGGCGTGAGGATGAGTGGAATCCCCTCCGCGAGACCGGTGATGAGTGAAATCCCACCGTGAGGTAATGTGGTTGTTGGATATGAGTTTCCAACATGTCTATCCGCGTATTCGGGTCTTAACTAGGTGCCAATGTTGTTGATGCGTATATCGATGTGTTGAGGTTTATGGTTCATATTGGGGTACTTGTTTGTGATTACATGTATCATGGAAATTGAGCTTATAATCATGGCATTAGTATTGTCTTTTGCTCATGCATTCTATCTTGTGGACCTTTGGTATGATTGTGTTTTACCTTGGCTAGATCGTGCTCGGACCCTGCAATGTTGAGGTTTGTTTTTAGAGCTTACCCTCACTAAGCATCATTGCTTACGCTCTCTTTGTTCAACATTGCAGATCCTTAGTTCGTGGGTTGCTCGGGCAAGTGGAGGGCCTCCAAGTGTGGTTTTTGGACTTGAGTTCTTCAAGTATGGATTTTTAATGTTAGACTTGTAATGGTTTAAGCAATGGGACATGTATGTTTTGTTGGTTGTTGTTGGTTGCTAGGAGCATGTTTAGACTCCCTAGTATCTTGCTTTTGCATGGTTATGTTGCCATGTTGAATGTTAACTCATGCCTAATTGCTTACTTGAATGTTAGCCTTATGCCTTAAGAGTTCATACATGTGTTCGAATGATGTTTGAATGAATGCGTGTTGTGGGGTGTTGCCTAGTGTTAGACATGTTTAAATCTTGTTAAAGCATGATGTTATTGATGGTATGTCTCGGGTTTAATTGTTTTGCTGATATGTGATGTTTTGGTGATGTTTTGGGGCACCTATGTGCCTCAAAACAGCAGAACCGTGTCTGCAGACAGGGGGTATTTCGGAACGGGTCCCCCTGTTCCGGAACGGTCCCTGTGTAAATGGCCTGCCGTTTCGAAAACGGATGAGGGTCGTTTCGGAACATTTTGGCTACTGGATTTTTGAGAATTTGTAGAGATGAAGCCGTTCCGAAACGGGCCTTTGAGGTTTCGAAACGGTCAAATCTCATTGACCACGAGATATTGACCGTCAATGTCGTTCCGATACGGGTCTCCCATGTTTCGGAACGGTCACCTTATGGTTGACCCAGGGCCGTTGACTAGGTCAAGGCGTTTCGGAACCCCCTGAGGGCGTTCCGAAACAGCCTGCTGCAGAATGTTAAAATGAACTGTTTGATTCTTGGGTTGGTCGATGTTTGATGTTATGATTGAATCTTCCGCTTCTGTGCCACACTTAGGTCTTAATTATGTATGTAGACAAGATAAGATAAAAAGAAATTTTCTGGGTCGTTAACCGAGGGGAAGCCTTAACGGGTTTCGCTTCGGTTTTCCCCGTGTGGCTCACTCGGACCGGTCATCCGACCAGACCGGGACGAGGGGGTTACAAAATTAAATATAACAACACTATTTTTAAGAATCTGGCTTACACGAATATGTGTCTGGATTGAAACATCTAACCTTTTAAAGATCTTGCCCTTAACAACTTAAACAATGGTAAAATTTAGGCTTAATACAACTTTTCCCCCCTAAAGTATACCTGATTTCCCAACTTGCCCTATAAACTACATTTTGCACACTTTTTCTCCTTAAACAATTCGTCGTTACCCATTTTACCTCATTTCGTTACCCTTTTCCGTTAAAAAAAATTTCAGCCAATAACATCCTGCTTTAGTCAATCTGTCTGGTTTTATTTAAAGGGTAAATGACATGTCAAGTCTGTCAGGTTTGTTTTTTGTTCAATTTAGTCATTGAAAAGTCTATTTTTACCTTAAATTGACCCTATTTGTTTTTAATTTTTATAATTTAGTCCATTATTTGTTATTATTAATAATATTATTTTATTAAAATGTTAATATTTAATAAAAATAAATAAAAACAACTATTTTAATACTAAATTAGTAATTTTTTAGATTCGAATTACAATTATATTCTAATTATTAATTCTAATTTCACTAGATTTGAATTATAGTTTTTGAGTAAAATTTAAATTATATTCGAATCATGTTCATATTATATTCGAATCATATTCAAATTATATTTGAATCATCTTCTAATTATATTCGAATTTTGCTATATTCGAAATATATTTTTTGAGCAAAATTCAAATTATATTAGAATTATATTTGAACCATGTCTATATTATATTCGAATCATATTCAAATTATTTTCGAAATATAATTTGAATATGATACTTCGAATATAATATGAACATGATTCGAATATAATTCGAATATAATTACATGTTTTTTCAACTATTATATTCGAATCATGTTTAACAAGTAATTATATTCAAATCATGTTTAACATGTAATTATATTCGAATCATGTTTAACGGGTAATTATATCCGTATCATATTTAACAGGTAGTTATATTCGTATCATGTTCATATTATATTCGAATCATATTCTAAATATGGTTCGAATATAATACGAGCATCATTTGAATATAATACGAACATGATACGAATATAATTACATGTTAAACATGATTTGAATATAATTTGAATATGATTCGAATATAATACGAACATGATTCGAATATAATTTAAATTTTACTCAAAAACTATAATTCAAATCTAGTGAAATTAGAATTCATAATTATAATATAATTGTAATTCGAATCTAAAAAATTACTAATTTAGTATTAAAATAGTTGTTTTTATTTATTTTTATTAAATATTAACATTTTAATAAAATAATATTATTAATAATAACAAATAATGGACTAAATTATAAAAATTAGAAACAAATAGGGGTCAATTTAAGGTAAAAATAGACTTTTCAGTGACTAAATTGAACAAAAAATAAATCTGACAGACTTGACATGTCATTTACCCTTTAAATAAAACCAGACGGATTGACTTAGTCAATCCGTTGATGACGTGGCAGGATATTATTGGCTGAATTTTGTTTTAACGGAAAAAGGTAACGGAATGGGACAAAATGGGTAACGACGAATTGTTTAAGGGGAAAAAGTGGGCAAAATGAAGTTTAGGGGGCAAGTTGAGAAATCGGGTATACTTTAAGGGGAAAAAGTTGTATTAAGCCAAAAATCAAATATTCATTACAACGCAATTAACAAACACACTCTATGATATTTAAGCCTTACATTAGGCGTTTGAAGACACGTTAGAAAAAACATATGACAGCCAACCAATTCCTAAGAAGACATCTCGATTAAAAAATGTTTATATTCCATTCGAAAAATCGTTGCAAATCAACTGATATTTTATCCTTAAAAATAACTTTAATATCTTGTTTAAAATGACTAATTTTATCCCTCATATTCTCGTATCAAACATATTGATAATTTAATTTACATGAATAAGAATAGCTTCAATATCTTGTCTAAAATGATTAGTTTTACCCTTCCTATTCTCGTATCAAACATATTGATAATTTAATTATTCAAAAAATAAAAATAAAAGTACAAGTGGCCAATTGACTTGTAGAGTAGAACCGTCGCGTTGAGAATTTTGTGGATGATTTGAAGGTGTCTGTAGGAGGCAATCATGGAAACACCAATCCGAAAATGAAACAACTGAAAAATATTTCTAAAACAATCATCTTCCTTGTGGTTTCTTATGGTTGTCTCTAGGGGTTCTAATGGAATTGTATCAAACTTTTCAGGAGGACTAGTCTTCTAGTAGTTCCATATAAAGTTCCATGGGAAGGCCATGGTGATGTTTTATAAATAAGTTATTGGCAAGAAACTTATATTGTGCATATACAGAAATAGATGCGTGTACGGATACAGAAACATGGACAATAAAATAATAATTTTAAAATTATAGAGCACAAGCAAGGACGGAGACAGGATTTGAAGTTTGGGAGAAACAAACTATAAATGTTTGAAGGCGGGGGCAAATTCATAAAGAAAACAATTTTTTAAAAATTTTAAATAGGGTACGAGTACGGTAAATGTATGACAAATATAAAATACATTTTATATTCTAAAAAATATAAAAACAAAAGGTCATAAAAAATCATGTGAACATGACATCACACATATTTACATACTTATAGTTGAATCATGTGAGCAACAGAAAGTCGAAAACAATGAAGAAAAATGTAAAAAAATAAAAAAAAAAGGGAGATGAAATATTTGCAGCTGTATTCGATATATTTCTTGTACGAAGACATATCAGATGCATGGTACGACATAAGATTTAACTACCCGTACTTCGTAGCAAGAAACATTTGTTGATATGTCATTGTTAAGGAATAATTTTATCTATGCATGTGCAAAACAAAGCTGTAGGTGACCAACACTGCCGTCTCTAGGTATGGGCAGGACGGACTGCCGTCTCTGAGTATGGGCAGGAAGAACGGTCGTCCAGAGCATCATTTTTTATAATATTTGATATTAAAATTTATTTTTTTTAATATTTATTATTAGGGATATACTTTTAAAATTTATTTATTTAACACTTATAATTAGGACTCAATTTTTTTCAACATTTGTTTTTAGGTGTCTACTCTTAATATTAATTTGTCTCAATATTTGTTATAAGGGGTCCATTCTTATCAATAATTATTATTGAGGGCCTATTTTTCCCCATGTTTATTATTAGTGACATACTCTTATTTTTTTTCAATACTTGTTATTAGACTTGATTTTTTCTAATACTTATAATTAGGGGCCCAATTCCCCATATTTATTTTTTTGCTCGGCAAAATATTTTATTGTTAAATTAAAAACCTACCATGCGAGCCTCGTTAAAACCCCCTAAACTTAATTGGGGGAAAAGAGTACTACACATGTAGGGAAGACGAGAGTCAAACGATACATAGATTGAAAATCACAAGAAAAAAGCCAAAATACATCACACAATTGATAGAGGAACGACATTACTCAAGCACTTTCCAATATTGCTCAATCACCAAAACGCAAACTCGCCACCAATTCACTTTGCTCAAGCACTAATTCTCCAACTCGCCACCAAGGATTCCACTTTGCCTATAGTTTCAGAACTGCTCAAGCACCCAATCGCCACCAAATTCATCATGCTTATGCACAATCATCCAATACCACTTCTTACCACCAAGCTTTGAATACATCCCGTCTATTTAATCCATCCTTTGCAAATCAGTCTGCCATCCCTTTCGAAGAGCTGTAGTCATGGACAAAGTGTACCATACCGATGATGCTGCAAAGTGAGTCAATTTCTGCAGATCTCGACCACCAGCTCCACGGTCTAACAGACGGATTGTTAGCCCAATTAATCACAACACTCAAATCTGACTCTATAATTAACCCAGCTCTCGCAATTCAACCCATTTGAAAAAAAACTTCCAGAGCGATTTTAATCGCCACTAAAATAGATAATTCAGCACCTATGCCAACCTCATGCCTCGAAAACATTGCTTGGATTGACCCCTCGATCGTGCAAAGAACTCCACCAAGTCCAATTTTTTCGTATTTTACACAACCAACCACATAAAATTTCTCTACCCCAACCAAATAGATTGACATTTTTGGATTCAAAGTCCCATTAACGACCAAACAATTCAATGGATTATCCCATCACTCATCAGAATAAGACACCAAGTCAATATTAGCAGCTTTCACCCACATTAATGTCCTTAACTTTGAGTTGAAGAGAAGATCTTTTAGGGTTGAAACTTTCTTGTTAAACACCTTGTCGTTTCTAGCTACCCAAATGCTCTAAATTGCAACCGCAGTCGCAATAAATCAAAGACTTCGGTGTGACCCTGAACAAGGCATAGAGAAGCAAAATAGAAATAAGCTTGTTATATCAGTAGACTCATTCCATCTTACCTTCCACCATTTACAAAACTGGTCCCAAAAGCAGCCCATAAATTTGCACCCAACAAAGAGGTGGCTATCGTCTTCCGCTTTTGAATCACACCAACAACATTTTACATCACTAACATCCACTCCTCTCTTGCTCAAAAAGACTTTTGTAGGAATGCGATCCAGCTTTAACATGCATAGGAAGCTTTTGACTTTAGGGGGACTTTTAATTTCCAGATTCTTCCAAAATTGAAATCTGGTTCTTCAATCTCAGCATTTACCATCAAGTGTGTCAACTTTTTCACCGAAAAAAATCTCATTTTATCATATATCCACACAAGTTTGTCCGAAACATCCACCACCAACTTGATATCAGCTACATACTGCTTAAGGTCAGCTACCATCTTCAATTCTCGGTCCAGCAGAGGTCTTGTAAATTCAATGTTCCACTTCAGCTTGTTTTCATCCCCTCAAAACAAAATGCAGCCACTGAACAACCTTTGAATTCCGTTAGTCTGTATAGGCTAGGATAGAGAGTTCCCAGGGGTTTATCTCCCACCCAAGCATCTTCCCAAAAAAGTGAATTTTTACCATCACTCAAGTTCCACCTAAACGCTTCAAAATTCATCCATTTGCTTGTTTCATCCTTCTTCCAATTGTTCACAACCCCCTCTAAAGTACCAACATTTATTTTCAAATTTTTTGTGTTCATGTACCACTCCCAAAATGAGCTGCCATATTTTGCTTTAATTATTTGCCTCCAAAGTGCTGACTTTTCCAATGCAAACCGCCACCCCCATTTAGCCAAAAGAGCCTTGTTCCTAGCTTGTAGATTTACGACTCTTGTTCCACCCTTTTGTTTAGGCAAACACACTCTACTCCAACACACTCTTGCCATCTTTCTTTTACCATTTGAGCTGCCCATAAGAAGCCTCTTCTAATGTCGTCAATCTTCTTGATCACTGAACACAGAATTTCAAAAAGCAATATATAGTAGAGCGGAAGGGATGATAAAATTGAATTAATGAGGATAACCCTTCCGGCAAAAGTCAAAGAACTGCTCTTCCACCTCAAGAGCTTAAGACAGAACTTTTCGATAATAGGCTCCCATGTTATCAGCTTTCTTAGATCGGCTCCAAGTGGTATTCCCAAATAGCATAATGGAAACTCACCCACTTTACAGCCACATTTCCGTGCCAACATAACCACCTTTTCCTCCTCAATCCCTACACCAACCAGACATGATTTCCCAAAATTAACCTTTAACCCTAAACTAAGTTCAAAGCATCTCAATAAACGTTTCACATTCATCAAGACCTTCTCCTCCGGTTCAACAAAAAGAATGGTGTCATCAGCAAATTGTAGGTGTGAAATGGATTGGTTAGGCAGTACATCCTTAATTCCTTTGATAAAACATTTCACCTCAACCACATCCAACATCAAATGTAATGCTTTTGTGACCATTATAAACAAGAATGAGGACACAGGATCTCCCTAGTGTAATCCCTTTCCCGTACAAAATTCTCTTGTTGGAGATCCATTTATCAAAATCGATACCTTCGCCGAAGAGATACACTCCCGGATCCATCCCCTCCATTTTGTCCCGAATCCCATCTTCTATAATATCATGTCAAGGAACTCCCATCAACACAGTCAAACGCTTTTGAGAAATCCAATTTTAATACCATACCTCCCCTCTCAACCCTTCCTTTTTCCAGCGAGTGAATCACCTCATTTTCAATGAGAATGCCATCGAAGATTTGTCTCCCTTTTACAAAAGCACACTGAGTTTCGCTAATGATTTTACCTAACACTTCACACAAATGTTTCGACAAAACCTTTGCTACTATTTTTTATAGAGAGTCAATCAGACTAATAGGCATGTATTCCGTTATGTCCTCGGGATTAATGTACCTAGGAATAAGAGCTATAAAAGATGAATTAAAATTTTTGGGGAATCTGCCCGTGAGGAAGAAAGCATCAAACAATCTGCCTAACTTCTCCTTTACCTCTTTCTTATAGCTTTTATAGAATTTCATATTGAAATCGTCCGGGCTCAGGGCTTTAGACTCATCACAACTCCATATCACTCCCCTGATTTCCTCCAAAGAGAAAGGTTCCTCAATTGATCGCGCCTCCATATCCAAGATCTTTTTGAAATTGAGATTGAGAATAGTTCTCCAGCTTCGATTTTCACAGGAGAAATGTTTTCTAAAATACTCATAGAGTGCGCCTTTCAAGCCTCTTGGATCCGAGAACCATTTGTTGCCAATTTTGATCCCTTGAATTGTCTTTTTCTTAGCACAGATCTTCACCGATTTATGAAAAAATGCGGTGTTTGAGTCTCCAAGTGAAAGCCAATTCTCCCTTGATTTTTGTTTCCACAAGTTTTCTTGGAGTTTTAAACTATCTCATAGTTACAATTTAAGTTGTTTCATATCCTCTTGTTTATCACTTTTCAAGCTGCCACCATTACCCATCTCTTCTATTACATTAATTTTGGCTTCCAAATCCCTGACCTTCACGTCAAAGTTTTCACAAGAAGACAAGTTCCAAGTCTTCAAATCTCCTTTCAGTTTCCTTAGTCTTACCGGTAAGCTAAGATTTTTTCTTTGATCGTCTCTAAACACATTTCTAACCACCTCTCGACATCCTTCCAATTGAGCCCATCCATTGATAAATTTAAAGGGTCTCAGACCCCAGTTCGTGTTAACGTTAGATAGCATTACTGGAGCATGATCCGAAACTGCTCTTGAAAGACCCAATTGTACAAGATCACCAAGATAAGTCAGCCATTGTTTATCAATTAAAAACCTGTCCAGTCTACTTCTTCTATTCTAAGGGCCGAACCAAGTAAATTTTTTACCTCCCATCGGCAAATCCACTAATTTACAATTCGAAATGAAAGAATTAAACACATCAGATCCTCCCTGCAAACTCACACATCCATTCCTTTCACTTCTTCATCTCACCGTGTTGAAGTCACCTCCAACAATCCACCACGAAGCCTCCCTATAATGCAGACTACACAACTGATTCCAGACCACTACTTGAGCTCCCACATCACACGACGCGTATATATTAATGAATACGGACATAATATTATCTTCTAACCAGACTCCCTTTAGGAAAATAAATCTTTGAGATGTTGTAGAGTTAACTAACCTGAATTTTGTCTTGTCCCAGATAGACAACAGACCCCCCGAGCATCCATCTTCCGCAGAGAAAGCAAAACTAAAATAATCATCAAACCATAATTTCCGAATGTCATTTTCCAAAAGGCTCACCTTCTTTGTCTCTTGCAGTAAAACCATATCAAATATCTGTTTTTAATCAGTCTACCCACCTCTGAAGATTTAAAATCAGCCTCTAAGCCTCTCACATTTCAAGTAAGTAATTTCATTGATACCTTCAAGCCCTTTAGAATCTCCCACTCGGACTTGAAGACACTCTCCTCTCACTGAAGTTGCTCCAAATTTGTTAGTTCATTGACAGCCTCTTGTTCATTCCCCACAATATGCATGCCAATCCTTTTCCCTAATTTTAGTGTCTTTCTCGTCTCCTTTGTTGTTGCGTTCCACTTGGTCGCCAAACCCGAGTCCGACAAAGATCTCCCTAACACCTCCAACAGCACCAAACCCTTCTTATTTAGTTTATTTATTCTAAATGCTTTATCTCTTTTTTTTCTTTCAACTTTCGTTAGGGCTTTATCTTGAAAATCCATCAACGAGCCATATCTTCTTGCTTTTTTAGATAGTTTCAGTTGGGGCATCTCTTAAAAGAAAAGTTATGACTCCTCTTCATGATGGCTCAGATCTATCTTGTTATCACTTTTGGATGAAACATTTTTGGGTTGGCCTGTCTTAACCAAGATTTTTTCTTCGTTTAGTTTTGAAAAACTAGTGTATGGGCTTAATCCCATATTCAACATGTCACCAACAACCCTTAATGACACGCAGTCCAAAACACCCACCTTGGCAGCTTTAGGATCACTTGGATTTAACCTACCATCACCCAACACGTCATCACTTATAGTATTATTTTGATTATGCACAATTATGGGTCTTTTTGAAACTACCTCGGCCCAACTTCCACTAGCACCCATTTGAAAGTCTTGCCAATCCACTCCAGCCCCAACTTGTTTTGACTCCAAACTTTGGCACATATTATTCACACCGCTCCCCACCATATCTTCTTCTCTCAGTTGCCTCAAAATTTCTGCTTTGGGATTATGCATGTTATCATAAAAAACATTCCCAAAACAATAAGTGTTAACAGCCTCATCCACGAACTTTCCAAAGTTTCGAGAAATTGCCGGCGACGACTTTATAGTTTCCTCCGATGAAGATTCTAACTGGCTTTCATGCCCTTGATTCTTCTCACCTTCCTCCTTACCTTTATTTTTTGAGATTACGCAATTTCCCGAAGTATCAAAGAAACCAGTCTCTATAACACGTACGTTGTAGCTCTCATTTCCTGCCTTAACAACAATCACCTCTTCAATTTTCTTTATTTGATTTGTCGTCACCAACAAAGATACTTTTTCACAGTCCAACGAATGCTTCACATTCTCTCCGAAAGCTTCAAGAGTTCCCCATGTTTATGCCACTTTCTTTAGCGTTGTGTGATTCCAGCAGTGTAGTGGCAGACCTGAGACTTCAATCCAAGTCGCCCTCTCTTTGTATTTTCACGTTTCCGTCCAAGGGCCTACCTCTTTAAAAATCTCTTTCAGGTAAGATCAATCTAGGTCTTCAAGCATTATGAAAAGTTTGTCATCTACAAACGATAGTAGAAAAGTTTTGCTGCCCATCCTCTGTACTTTGATACCTTCTAGCCCCCATGCCTGCAATCTATCAGTTAAACTCTTTACACTACACACCGTAGCCATCTCACCCACCAAACATCTCTTCAACTTCCATAGTTTCTTCTCTTCCATAATCCCTTCTACTATCCTCGCTCCTAATGCTTCAGTCTCGCTTGATTCCCCGACCTCTCTAACGTCTCCCTTAAACTTATCCTCATTTCCTTCACATGTCTGCTCCCGCTTGCGAGGGTCATTTTGCTCCGGCACATGTCTCCTTCCTTGAGACTTCGTGGTATCCCTTGTTTCTGTTTTTTCATACCTAGCTTTCCCTTTGATTATTGCCAACGCAACTTTTAACCTGAATCCATTCAATCTATTTAGTGCTCTTAAAGCATCTATTCGACTGCCAAATCTCACAAAACCAAACTTTTTCCACCTCTACTCAATCTATTTGCTATGAAAGCGTCAAGAACCTTTCCATGTCTTACAAACACAAACCACAACCCTTGCCATTGCATTGCCTTTGGAATGTTTTCCACAAACAAAGTGACCGCCTGTTGTTCTTCTCTATGCTCTCCTTGACCTCGCCGAAAATTCATCGTTGGTGAGTAATGGATTTACTAATAATTCCCTCATATTTGTTATTAGAGACATTCTCTTAAAATTTAATTTTTTAATATTTGTTATTAGGGTTCAATAAGGACATAATTTTTTCCCAATATTTATTATTTGAAACATACTCTTAAAATTTATTTATTATTCTAATATTTGTTATTAAAAACCTATTTTTTTCTAATACTTGTTATTAGGAGCCTACTTTTAAAATTCATTTTTAATATTTATTATTAGGGGCCTATTTTTTCTAATTATTAGGGGCTTACTTTTAAAATTCATTTTTTAATATTTATTATTAGGGGCCTAATTTTTTAGTTCGCCCTTTTCCCTCAATCACTTTGCATTTTCTCCTTGTTTTGCCGCCACCGATTCGACATTCAAACCAATTTTTGATTAGACATGTTCCTTCAGTTCCCTAATCACACTCTTACCATCCATCGCCTGGACAAGACCATTACCTCTTACTTATAAAAAGACATGCAATAGGATGTGCAATGTCACCACTAGCTTTTATATTCTAAGATTTTTTTAACTTTTCGATGTGAGATTAATGTCTCCGCTTCTTCTCAGGTGTGACAATATGCTTTTGATGGATCGCCTTCACAATATGTCAGTGGCAACCTGTTATGAATAGGGAATTAAGAGAATGCTATGAAATACCTAAAGGGTACCACTCGAATTAATTAGATTTTATATTAAATATATTTCAGTATTGTCAATATAAATAGACAAATAGCCTAGAATAACGGGACATGAACATTGTTAAAATTTTGGTTGCGGCTATTTTCTTCCTTAGATTAAGTATTCTTGCTGAAATCTATCTTCTTCTTACCTCTTATCTCTCATCTTTCATCTCTATTTATTCTTATTGCTCGATATCGTAGTAACATCCGTTGCACAACCCGATGGAAATGCAACAGATCTCGTCTTCTCCCAAGGGTCAAAATCCTGGAAGTGATTACTCGTAGCTTTTGGGTGTTAGGATGTTACCACATTCATTGTCTGGTGCTTCTGGGTCAGTGGTGGATGAAGTCCGTTCGGACCTGGTAACAGGGTTCCAATTGATGATATGGTTCACAACTTGAGCACCATGGGATTCCCTAGAGATCAAGTTCGAGCAACTGTTAGAAAGTCGACGGAGAATGGCCACTCAATAATTTGTAGTGGTTGAATCTGAAGTAAAAATTTGAGGAGACTAACATAAATTTTTAAATAAATTTGAGGCTTAAACAAAAATTTTCAAAAGAAAAAATTGATTCTTGTCCAACTTGTTTGGAGCTTCTTATATTTCACTCCACTTGCTTGCTCTTGTTTCTCATTCAACTCCAAATTGTTTACTTATTTTAAGATTGAGTAGTTCCAAATTCTAGTTTCATTGTCCTGCCTTTTTCATATTTTTGTATATAACAAATTTAATTAAGTTGTCTAAATTTTCATTTTGTTAAAAATGATAATGTCCTTTCTATTATATTAAATACGAGCAATCCTTGAAATGTTTATTTGTTTTTGAATAAGTGTTTATAATTTTAATGTATAAATAATTCCTTATCTTTAATATGTTCTTAATTTAGGGTTACATTGTTATACTTTAAAAGATTATAACTTCTTCTACACTAAATTAAAGATTATAATTTATAAACGTTATTAAAGTTTAAATAAAACTTCTTTTAGAGATAATTTTACTGACACAATTAGTTGATTAATTAAGATCAAGTACTAGAAAGATTTATTATTGAGACAATTCTCCTAACTTAATTTGTTATATTCACAATGTTAGAATTTGAAATCCTCATATTAGCAAAGATATTTGACATCTTATCCCGCTAAACAACTAGTTATTGGTAAAATTTCTCTAATACTCACAACTCAACTGTGAGAAAGAAGGTATAGTGCTGGAATAGATGAACGATGGGAATTTTAAGGAAAGAATAGAGGAGAACAACAGTTGGGGTTTGGGATATTAGAAAAAATGCAGAGAAACTGAATTTCTAAATTTTATTAAACTAACATATCTGATTTTATTTGACCCATTACATATGTTTGGCTTATATAGCCCAAGTATAATAGCTAACCCAATAAATATCAACAGGTTAACAACTGGCCCAACAAACCTAACAGACTAATAACCAATTGACTAATTAACAAATTCAATACCATCTAATTACAATTCTAACATTCACCATGCTTTCTAATTTTTCTAAATTTCAACATTGTTCAATGAATTGAACTCATAAGCCGACAATAAAATAAAATCGTGAACTGTTGGGATCCCTAAACTTCTTCAAACTGAGCTGCTTAAAAACAAACAATGAACTGAAAATGCTTTCTTCCTTGAATCGCCATTCTTTCATATGGCATTTTTTTTTATAAAAAATTTGTATTTCTTACTTAGTGGCTTACCGAAAATCGAATGACTCACCTTTTTATCTACAACTTTTCATCCAAAATTTCTTTTGAAAATTTTCCTTCCTTCAGCTTCAGTGTCTTCCTTCCCACTTATTTGGACCTTTTTTTGTTAGAAGCAAGGTTGTTAAGTATCGAGCTTCTGAGTACAATCTGAAAGCCCTCTTTCGAGGAAGAAGACACCCTATTTTGTCTGGTTAACGAAATGCAAGGATGTTAAACACTATACACTCCCAAGAGATTTTTTTTCCATTGTAAACGTGATTGCTAAACCAAAGTTTCAAGTACCCCTTTGTGGACAAAGCAAATGACAATGAAGCTCAATAGAAAATGTGACCAGCATTCAACAACAATATTAAGATTGTCCAGCAACAATTCATATTACAACTTCGTGACAAAGCATACAGTTTAAGGATGAAATCTCGAATAGCGTGGCAGTATAACAATAGTAACAATTAATCAAATCAGAGAGCAACTCAAGATCACAATCCAGATCGCAACTCAATGAAGTCCAACAAATAATACCAAGCAGAGCATTATGCCAAATGACTACCTTAATTACTAAACCATTGTAGTGTTTCTAGCAAACTAAGAATACTAATCAGGAACCTTATTGTTACTAAACAATAGTGATACGAGCACCATTAGCCCGAGTCCAGATTTCGACCTAACGATTCCAACAGGCCCAATTACAAGCAGTAAAGCTAAACAACTGAAATTGAAGTTAAACATGTTTGTGCAAATTAAGCTTCATTTCTGAATAATTGAAAGAAATTGATCATGTTAAAAACGCTTCGAATTGAGTGTTAGATGTTCATTGGATTCACTTCGGAGTTTCGGAAGATTGATCCCAAAAAGAGGCAGACTTGATTATTCATGCAAATTCAACTCAGAAAAAAGGCATTGATGTTAGTACCAGAAAAATATGGGTCAGAGAAGCTGAAAAGATGCCAAAATAACTCAAAGCTGGCGTCAAAACCCACCAGCTAAAGTCCATAATGAAAATTCAATTTTGAGAACATTCTGGATAGATTTCTACATCTATTTGGACTCTATTTATATCTTTTAATTAGGATAATTATATCATTTTTTAGGATTATATTATCTATTTTAATTGAGATAATATTCTTATCTCTTTTAATTAAGATAATATTTTATTTTATCATTATTATTTATCTAGTTAGTCTTTTAGATTAAATTGAACTCTTTTCCCTTTGTAATTAGGATTTTACTAGCCTATAAATAGGCTCATTACTTTGTACAATTCAATTCATTCAGAGATCAATTCAATTATTTCTTTCAAAGTTCTCTTGTGAGTTCTTTTTTTTTGTTTAAGATTTTTATCTTGTTCTTGCTTCGGAGTGCAGGTGTCCAATTGCGCGACAACATGTATTTGGTGTTCTTCTCCATCATCTAGGTTGCTAAGGGCAATATCCTTAAAGGGTTAGGCGTTACCAAACTCATACGAACGTTTGTCTAAGGCATGATCTTAGAAGAGGGTGTTGTCATATCCTATCATTTGGTATTAGTTTCAAGGCATTATCGGTTTATGGTATTGTTACCCTTTCGATTCTCATATTTCAAAACTTCATAATCTTGTTTAAACGCTGGAAACTTTATTTTCCCAAATAATTTTTTTGTGTTGTCGATTCTCTTAAAAAAGAAAAAAATATAGAAAAAATACAGACGAAAAACAACACAATCTTTAATATTTTTCTAGCAGATTTTTTTTGGAGTTTTTAAGAGCTTTCAAACACTTCTAAATCGAGAACAGGCAAAAATTTATTTTCCCAAACAGGGTAGAGTCAGTTTTCTAGGTTTCTGTTTGTAACTTAGGCAACTTTGTTTATATTAGAGTGTTGCCACGTTTAGGAGGATAAGATTCATTCATAGCCCTTGGATCGAATCGTTAGAGACCGTTAGATCGAGAGGGCCAAGGCTATAAATAGAGCCATTCCCTCACCATTGTAATTCATTCCACACATTTTACATTCTTTAAGTATTAAGATTAACTCTTTCTCTTCAATCTTTGTCTTGCCAATTGTTCTTGTCTTGCCTAGCCATCATCACCATTTTCCCACAAAGCTTCCGCCGCGTCAAGTTCTAAGCGCTCTAACTTAGATATTCGAAGGCTGACTTAGTCCTCGACTTAAGATCGACGACTAAGGTCGCACGGGTTAATGAATCAAAACCTAGCCACGTGACAAATTGCTTCTATATTACGTTAGAGATAGATTTTAAGGACAATAAGAAATTACTTTTCATTTTTATAATATCAAATATTTTTTATTTAATAATTTAAAATAATAACTAGTCATTACTGTATACTAACTGCCTCAGAATATTTCTTAACAAAACCTTTCTCTTAGAAAATATCGATTCAAGTCAATGTACCAATAAACCGACAATTTCCACGTGCAAACAAGAGAATAAACGAAAATTAAATCTCCACCGACAGACGTATCTAGAACTAGATAAGGTTACGCGGAGGCTACAGAATGTGCCACGTAAGGTTCTACATGATGAAGAAACTCGTGTTGGATATTGCAACATCATAGGGAGACGGTGACGGATGGCTCCTAACGACCAAATTATTCAGCTACTGATTAAACCAATACCACCCTTCCACGTATCAAGTGTGGGAAACGTGTCGGTTAGTTAGTACACGTGTCTTCCAACCATTGGATAAGGGGTTGATGGCAAACGCTCTCATGGACAAACCGAAAATGGAAGGGTAAACAACATTCAATGTCACTCAAGTATGAGTTTAATAGTAAATATGTCTTACTATTTGTGTAATATATTGATTTTTTATGGAATTTTAAAAAGAAAAATTTTATATAAGATGTGTGGTATAAAAAAATTTGAATGACAAGTTTGCCCGTAAAGAGTTAATTTTTATTTTTGTTGGAAAACTAAAAAATGATAGAAAAACAAATATGTCTTATAAAAGTTGTTGAGTTTTTCAAAATGACATTTTGACTGGGACAATTTTAAAATATAAATGTGACACCTTTACTCGAACAAAAGGAGTAATAAACAAGTCACTTTTCTTTTAAAAGTTACAAACAATTTATTCAATCAAGTATTTGTTACAAACAAGTTACTCAAAAACTACGTCATTTTTCTTCTAATATGACATGTTCTAATAACATTTTAGTCTAAAAAACTTATGTAGTCTATCAATTTGATCTTAATTCAAAATAATTCAATAAATAAACTATCAGTATTTAAAATTGCATCATTTTAATTTTGATTTTTCTACTGAATTGTTTGTTCTTATCTCAAAAATATTATATTATATTCTTGTTACTTTCATGGTATAATAGCAATTTAACAGTAACTTGTTGCTTTATGACAAAACGCGGTTATTGAACTATTGATTTGATCTGATGAATTCATTTGTTTTGATAGTATCACAAAAAATTTAAACTGAAGTAATTTTTAAATATAAATGATTAAATTTATTTAATTATTTTGAATTAGAAAAAAACTAATATAATATATAAGTTTTTGGACTAAAATGTTATTATACCAAATAAAAGTAATATGTTTGTAACAATATGTTAATTGAGTGGCATATTTCTAACAACATGTTAATTGAGTGACTTGTTTATAACAATATGTTAATTGAGTAACATGTTTCTAACATGTTAATTGAGTGACTTGTTTGACAATATATTAATTGAGTGAATTGTTTATAAATTTTTAAAAAAAATAATTTTTTATTAAAGAAAACTATAATTAAATGATCCTGTGTCTAGTTTACCTAAAAATAAAACCCAGAAAAACGGGCAACGGATTTTCTTTCCCAACAGTGCTTCGATGGAAAATTCTAATATTCTAGAAAATGTGATTATATTTTCCTTGTAAGTTTGGACAAAATTATGAAAATGACAACTTTTCCCCTCCAATATATAGTTGTTAAATTGTTAATTATCTCTCAAATAAAATCATTAAAAACAATATAATTTTAAAATAAAATTTAGAAAATTTATTAATAATTTTTTCCACGAAATATTTTAAAGTTATAAAAAATGTGATTATATTTTACTTGCAACTTTTGTTCCGAATAAGACTTAAAACTAAGTACTCCACGTATATTAAAGATATGCACTTCACGTCAATTGAGTATATTTAACTGACAATATCATTGTTATAATATAAAAGAAGACGAAGAATCGATTATACTTAATTATTTAATATCGTTTGATTTATAGATATATTTTTTAAATAATATAAATATTATATACTGAATAAAAGAAACTAATCACTTCACTGTTATTTTTGTAAGTAAAGTTTGACTACTGGAATAATTGCAAAAAAGGAAAATATTCCGACTAACGAAGCACGCTTAGCTATTTTGACTACTGGAACCAGATCTCAATATTAATATTATTAATAAGTAAATAAATAAATGTATTTATTAATTCATCATAAAAATGTGTTAAAGATAACATTAATTAATTCATAATTTAAGTTGAAATAAATAAAAAACAATAAATTTTGCCATGGATTGAGTATCTTTTCACGCGTTTTCCTTTTTTTTCTTAAAGTGAGTTTTAAATTGTCATCCGTCGATGTACAGTGTACTAATTAATTAGTATTTGCTTTGATGTTAGGTAGCCTACCCCTAATTTGCAGCAATAAAAATTGGACCTTATTATATTTTTAATAAAAATTAACCCCTCACTCCTCACATTTTTTTCATATATTATAATCATTTGCTTCTTTATCATTTTTTTATTTATATAATCCATACTTGGCAATTAACTAGTAGCTAATAGCGTATTACATTAGTTAATAACTGATTGCATTAGCTGATTTGACTAATGGATTGTATAAAAGTGTTTGATAAAATTATATAATCAAGCAAAATAATATATAAGGACATAATTATATGTAATACTTGTTTGAATAATTTATTAGTTATCAATATTTTGTATCTATTAATATTAATTAGATTATAAAACATAATTTTTAATATAATATTACTAAGCACATTTGGAAGATTTATATATTAATTTATTATTTATATAATTATTTTCAATACAATTGAATTAATTATTAAATATAAATATAAATGTGTGAGAATAAAAGAATAAAACAAAAGTATTAGCTTACAAATGTCACAATGTAAATACATGAAGGTGAATAATTAAACTAAAAAATGTTAATTTAGATTATTTGGAGATTTTTTTATAATTGTAAGAGTAAAAGGGGCTTTATAACTCTTATATCAAAACTTTTAATTTCAAAAATCTCCTATTAGTAGCTTTTCTAAAATTAGAAGTTTTATCTCAATCCGCTATTCTAGTCCGTTATTCATTAAATATCGAAATTAACGAATTTGACCGATTAAACCTTTAATATTAACCTACTTCTAATTTTAAATCAAACCATTATTTATCAAACATGACATTATCTTTTCTTTCCGAGTCTTAGTTTTCAAAAAGAGCAATGTCGCTTCTTTATTTCATGGGTAGGAAGTTTAGAAGACTGTATTGATATTAAGAGACAACACCTATTACTACAATTATATTAATTCTTATCATGAAACAATGATTTTATTTCGATGTGTTATTTCTTTTTGACAAATAATCACTGAATTTTTGTAACAAAGCTGATAGCGGATTACATTAGCTGATAGCTGATAGCTGATTGCATTAGCTGATTTGACTAGCGGATTGTAATAGCTGATTGTATAAAAGTGTTTGGTAAAATTAACTGATAGCTGATAGCTGTTTGATTATTTAAACAAGCAAAATGACATATAAGGACATGATTATATTCAATACTTTTGTGAATAATTTATCAGTTATGAATATTTTGTATCTAATAAATATTAATTAGATTTGTAAAAATTATTTTTAATATAAATTTTCTAAACATATTTGAAAGATTTATACATTAATTTATTATTTATATAATTATTAAAAAAATTATATGCACACATAAATATGTGATAATAAAAAAATAGAATAACTTACAAATGTCACCATATAAATTAGTAGTAACAACAAATAAGTTCAATATTTAATATGTTATTATTTATATTAAAAAATGTTATCATTTAATTTATGTTATTTGGAGATTTTTGGTAATTGTTAAGGGTAAAAGAGTCATTACAACTCTAACATCAAACCTCTAATCTCAAAAAGCTCATATTAGGAGCTTTTTCAAAATTAGCTTTTTCACCCCCAATCCGCTCTTTCAATCCGCTATTTACCAAACATCAATATTAGCGGATTTGACTAGTCAAACCTCTAATTATACCTCAAACCTCTAATTTTTGCCCAAACCTTTGTTTACCAAACAGGGCCAAAGAGAGAAATCACGCTGCCAAAACAAGCAAAAAAAAACCTTATTTTTATATTTTCTAACTTTCCTAAAATATTTTCAATGAATTATTTTTTATGTTTTCAAATTTTTACTCATTTTTGTTTTTATTTTCTAAAACTCATTTTCTATTTTACAACAAACATGTTTTCCTCGTCGTTTTCTATTTTCTAAAAAAATAAAAATAAAAACGAAAACATACTCTATTTTGTTTCTTTCTCTGTCCAACTATCATAGTTATGAAAAAAAAAGTTAATTTCTCATGCTTTAGATATTGTTTTGTTTCTTTGTAGGTAACAATCTTTAATTGTCCTCAAGAACTTCTAACAGCTAGCTAGAATTGATAGAGATCATGTAAAAGCTAGCTCAAAATATCTCAATTACAAGAAACATATTGTATAGATTATACTAACGGCAAAGAGTCTAGAGTCTATTAGAATTTAGAGCTTAATTGTCTTAATTGTAAAAAACTTGCCAGTTATTACTGTCGAAATTGTAAAGTGTTATTCGAGTGTGAGCCTAATTATTGCAAACATTTAACCTTGTTAGGGTTTTTTCTTTGTTTGTTTTATTTGTAATTACTTTTTAAGAGGGTGTGTATTTAAAGTTTTGGAGTATAAACCTTGAAAGAATCGTAAAATTAAAGATTTTCCTTAAAAGTAAGCAAATATAGTAGATTTGAGAAAATCTTTAGTGATTATGTAATCTTCTAGACCCGCCTATGCGTTACAACGGATCCTAGGAAGTCACATTATGGTCACAAGAGCGACCCACAGTAAAAATACACATAAAAACATTTTCCCCCTCAAAACACTTACTAAACTGTAAAATCAACTTATGTTTAAAATACCATTTCAGGAAGTCATTTAAACACATAACAGAAATTTCAGAACGTCTTTTATAGACACTATCATAAAACAATACATGACATACATGCCCACTAACTATACAGTACCGTACTCCAAAGGCATCACCGAGAGAACTCCGAACACTGATGTCAAACATTATATCATGATATATTCTTTTAACCTGCAATGGTAAAAACAACGTGAGCTTGGAAAAGCTCAGTAATACAAAACTACCAAGAGATGTTATAAGCTCATGCATATATATGGTAGGCATAACA
Source organism: Hibiscus tridactylites (assembly GCA_958450335.1). Classification (NCBI taxonomy): domain Eukaryota; kingdom Viridiplantae; phylum Streptophyta; class Magnoliopsida; order Malvales; family Malvaceae; genus Hibiscus; species Hibiscus tridactylites. Next base: position 73,715,275 of record OY288269.1, on the reverse strand, counting down.
TTTTCATGATGTTCCATGTAATACCAGTCTCCATTTTTGTTCTACTATTTCGAGGTAGCATCGTGCTAGAGAATAGCGATATTTGTTCTTTATTCGAACATTGAGAATTAGACGAGAATTATATAGGCTGGTAACATACGGAGGTGGAATCAGAGAGTTTAGTGTCTAGTGTGTTCCAACAGTGCAACATTAATGCATGAAATGTAACAATGCAGTAAACCCTTTTATTTCAAATACATTTGTTTCAAGTAACAATAAAGTTCATTTTAATTATTTATTTACCCTCCAATCATACTCCAGTATATAGTTTCCAGAAGCAGTATCATGTACATGCATTAACCCGAGCCCATTGGGCGTGGGTACCATCCTAAGAGAATACCTTAGAATACGGGCGGCCCTAGCCAAAGCATAAGAACCGAATACGGGCGGACCTAGCCGAAGCATAGGAACTGAAAACGGGCGGACCTAGTCGAAGCATAGGAACCGAAAACGGGCGGACCTAGCTAAAGCATAGGAACCGAAAACGGGCGGACCTAGCTAAAGCATAGGAACCGAAAACGGTCGGACTTACCAACTGGATCAGGGCTGAGCCGTCAGTAACTTCATATCATATCCCAAGTACCCTAGTGAATCAGATCATCAATAGTTCATTAGTCAATAACAATATTTTTAGTAATACATTATCCATATAGCAAGTTTGTCATATCGGGTGCATAGGCATATATCAGAAATACAGTACGATCATGCTTAATTTATAAAACATGTCATGTTCCTGTGAATTCAAGTATGTCAGTCATGTGCACACGATCATTATTATAACATGTAAATCAGTATGCAAAAACAGTCGTGTAGAACACATGGAACACAGTAGGTGGAACAGTTTAATTCTTGGAGATACTTGGCATTTACAGAAGGGAACACATTAAACTTTTGACAATTTGAACGGATTTTTGAAACGAGGCCCCTATTAAAAGGGGGTTCATATGAACGGTTCAAACCAGATATTCAGGAGTTGATACATCAAGATCTTTGAGAGTTTAGATATATCATGAGTGATTTAGTCATTTAAGCCTACAAGGGCATTATGGTCATTTTATCATACATGAGCATTTTGGTAATTTATACCAACAAGGCATAAACAGTGACTCAGGAATTCTATTTGCTCATCAGGTTTCTAACCAGGCATTCATAGATTTTCTATGTCAAGATCTTTCATGATATCAGATACATTCAGGGCTATTTTGATTACTTTGGCCAACAAGGGCATTTTAGTCATTTAACTATCAGGGGTGATTTTGTAATTTAGCCCAATAATGATTTACAATATTTAAGATTTCCAGAGGTTTATCGAGCCTCGAAAACCATTTGAACTAACATATCCTAACCTTGTAGTACTAACCAAACCTTCTAATGTATCCGGGTGTATCGTATATCTGAACGGTTGCTTTCATATTTCACCACAGGACTTGCCACGGAGTAGTCGAACTTATATTTTGTGTGGAAAAACTTTCAACCTTATATTAATATAACACCCGGGTTTGGGGGTCGGATGGAAATAATATTAAAATATTATTTCGAGTTTATAATTAAAATAAGAATATATTTTTAATGGGCTTCGTGATTTCAAAACAATTAAAGTATATGGTGGGCCTATCATCTAAGTCCAAATTCCATGGACCTTAGAAGATGATAATTTTAGCCATTCATTAATGGTATTTTGGTAATAAAAGGGACTTTCAAATTTAAATCCCTTTTTCTATTAAAAATAAAAGTTTTGTCATTATCTTCCCCACTCCCCCATTTTAGAATCTCACGACAAGAAGAGAGCTTTCTCTTCATCTCACTCTTTCATCTCATTTCTTCTTCATTCTTGGAGCTTTTTGAAAGGTAAACATATTTTTGACTTGGCCTTGGTCTCCTCTTCATTTTGGTATCTTTAGATTTCACTAAAATAAGGTATTTTGTAATTTGGGTTTTTGAAAGTTTGGGTTAAAGGATGGAGCTTTATGGGTTTTTATCAAAGCTATTGATTTAATATTGTTAGATATGTTGTTTATGAACCTTGAGGTCCAACATAGTTGATTTTTACATGGTTTTATGTTGATTCCCGAATTTGGGTTTTAATGGGGTTTTTGAAAGGTTTAAAGGTTGGTTTTGGGGGTGCTTGATGTTGGAAATCATTGGGTGATGGTTATACTATGTTTGAGTAGTGTTTTGAACATGTTTAAAAGTGCTTTGGATGACTACATTGCTGATTTTTTATGGGTCTTTGTGGAAGTACGAAAATGAGAAATTTAAGAATGAACTTGACTTTGAATTGTGAGAATTGTAGTGGATTTGTGTGTTGGTGTTAAACTTTGGGTTTGTGGCTGATTTTGAGGTCAATGTATTGTTTTTGAATGGTTAGAGGCAAGAGGAAACAATGGAGAAGCTTCGGGCTCAAATCCGGAAACTTGGATGCTTGGTAGGCTAGTCGGCTTGTGCAAATGGAATGGTCGGTGAGTGGTTACTGTTTTTAAATGGCTTTCAACTCTTGGTTCAAGCATGTGAACCTAGGATGGGCTTGGTAAACCCACCTAGAGTTGAGATTAGAGTGGTAGCCTAATCTCAAGCTTAGCTTAGGAAACCTTTGGTTGAACTCCTAATTGCTTATTAGGCCTCATGTTTAATTCTGATTGTGTTGGCTATGTATAATGTGTTATACATGTATATTGAGGCTTGGGTTGATGCATTGATATATGCATGTGGATTGTGCATGATAGTGATCATGGTGAGTACGTGCTAAGCACAGAAGTTGTTTTGAAATGATGTTGTGAAAGGTTATGAATTGTGTTTAATATCGGCACTAGTATGCTTGGGTACAATGATCGATCATTAGGATGAGTGTGCACACGAGAGTCAAAGTCCCGCGTGGCCTTGGTGGCGTTAAGGCACCAAGGAGGAGTATGGTGATGTAATATTCCACCAGAAATGTTTATATATTAGTCGGTGATGAGTGGAATCCCATCGACGGGGCGTGATGATGAGTGGAATCCCCTCTGCGAGAACCGATGATGAGTGTAATCCCACCGAAGGTAATGTTTGTGTTGGAAATGGGTTCCAACGTGTTATTCGCGTATTCGAGTCATAACTAGGTGCCAATATGAGATTATACATATGTGCCAATATGATATGAAATGTGATTTCCAATATGAATCGATATATGATGTGGTTAATACATTGAGTTATGTATCATTGTATGTTGAGCTTATGAGTTGTTGAGCATGGCATAATGTTGATTATATGTTCATGCATCATGTATACTTTGGCTCTTGTGGATCGGAGGTAAGATCATGCATTCCATCATGGTAGTTGCTCGTGCTTGGACCCTGCATTGTCGAAGGTTTGTTTTATGAGCTTACCCTCACTAAGCTTTTATGTTTACGCTCCTTTTTGTTCGACAATGCATATCAGTAGCTTGTGGGTGGCAAGGGCAAGGAAAGGTCTCCAAGTGTCGCTTGTGGTTAGCTCAAGTATGATCTTTAAATTGTAGATGGTAATAGTCAAACAATGGGATAAGTGTTGTTGATTTGAGATTGGATGTATGTTGATGTTGGTTTTGCCTTTGGTTGCTTTGTTTGAGTTGTAAATCTTGCTTATGATGCATGTCATGAATACTTGTATGTTTTGTTTCTAAGGCATGAGCCTTTAAGTGCTAAGTATGTCTCTTTTGAGTGAATGCATGAATCCCTTGAATGAATGATCCTTGTTTGTTTTGAATGCCATGTATGTTGATATCTTGGTAGTTAAAGGATGTATGTATGTTGTTTGTAGCTAGGGGAGTCGTAAATTGCATCTAGAATCGAGTTTTGTGTTGTTTTGCTGAAATTTGAGGTCTTGCAGTGCAGGGCGTATCGATACGCCTGAGGACCGTATCGATATGGTTTGCCCTCCAGGACTCAGTTTTGGCTTGGTGTATCGATACTTAGGGGCGTATCGGTACGCTCAAAGCTCACTGGAAATCCGAGAAATTAGTGAGGCCTTGGTGTATCGATATGGGCTCTAAGCATATTGGTACGGGGTTATCTCATTGACCACGAGATGTTGACCGAGAAGGGCGTATCGATACGCTCAAGGGATGTATCGATACGGTCTTCCTGGTTGACCGAAGGATGTTGACCTTGGTCAAGGCGTATCGATACCCTTGACAGGTGTATCGATACGGCCTGCTTGAATAGGAAAAATGAGTTGTTTTAAAGTGTTGTTTTGGATGGGCGTTGATATGTTGCTTGTGTTTCCGCTGTCGTGTTTCACATAGGACTTAGAAATGCATTTAGACAAGATATAAATAAAAGGAATTTTTAGGGTTGCTAACCGAGGTGGGACCTTAACGGGTTTCACATCGGTTTTCCCCGTGTAGCTTACTCGGACCGGTCAGCCATCCAGGCCGGGGCAATGGGGTTACAATTAATATCATGAGTGATTGACGTGCATGAGCCATGCTTCAACCTTTAGAGGCATTTAAGTCGTTTTCAGTTTTATTGGCATTTCTAGAATTTTATGAAAGGCAATTTACTTATTCCAGTCAAAGGGGTATTTTAGTCATTTTGAAGATCGGGATATCCATCATTCATGTCAATTGAACCATTTATAGTATTTCAGTCATTTAAGTACTTATGGTGTTTCAGTCATTCAAGAAATTTCAGTACCTCCAACCACCTCATGCATTTCAGAACTCAAAGGTTTATCCATCATTCTAGTTAATTTGCAAACCTTAGTGTATGAGGATACTTCAACTTTTTTGGTCAATAAGATCATTCTGATTAATTTAACCATAACAATATTTCCAATACTTTTTTTCATTTCAATCAATTCAGTATTTTGAGCCACTGGATTAATTCATATGTAAGGATAGTTTCCCGTAAATCTATATTCGGAGATTCATTCCAAATTCAAGGAAACCTAACACCTTACAATCTCGAAGGTTCAAATCTTATTACCATAACTTTCCAAGTTGTTCGATGTTTTCAGATGAATCATGTTGTTTTACCATATCCAGTGTAAATTTCTAGATCGCTTCTACTTTCAAGGGTATTTTAGTCATTCTCATACCTTAAGGGCGTTTTCATAATTTCATATCCAAATATTTTTAACATTTAATCATTTGACACTAATAATCGAGTTTGGAGATTAGATGCTTTATTAATTATTTATTGAACTTTAGATCCTTACATTTATTAACTTTCTAATTCGAGCATTTCAATCTTATCTAGGTTATCATACTCAATTTCATATTCGGTTTGACTTAAGAAGAGCTAGCATCACTCCTCATCATATTTATGCATGCATTAACCGAATACTGACATGTTCATAAAGCATACAAGAGGTAGTAATGTATTACCTTTAATCCCTGCTATATTGGTCAACCATGATACTCCATTCGATCACTCTCGAACCTGAATGTGACGTCCTCAACATCTCGAATACAAGAAATTGTGAATACCTTCAATCGTACAAATTCCAATTTCAGTCCTTATTCACATTGCTCATAATTGATTAATAACATACATAAGCAAACTCGAGTTCAAGGTCTAATTCGGAGGCTTTCGGGTTAGAATTTTACGAAACAGGCTTCAAACTCGAACTTAGGACATTGAAAAACATAAAATAGGGTTGTTCGGGAAAGTTGACTTTTGGGTCAAAGTCAACGCTGACGTCAGCGGTCAAAGTCAACATTGACGTCATTGGTACAATGGCTGACTCAGCGAGTTGACTCACTAGGTTGACTCGGGCGAGTTGACTCGGTTAACGGGTCAAACTCGGGTCGGGTTGGTTATTGGGCCTAACGGGTTGGCCCACTATTTAATTAAAGGGGCCCAATTTAATTATTACCGGTTTGAGCCAGTTTAGTAGTTGGACCGGATCGATCAAGGGACCAGGCCGGTTCAATGGCCACCGCCTAGAGCGGCCGAAACAGCGCCGGTGACGGCGCGTGACACCCACGCACGGCCAAAAATGGCCCAAAATGCACCATTTCCCCGATTTCAGAACACACACATCGTCTAACTCGAAAACATACCGGAAATTCAACCAAACTTACCCTAAATCGGATGAACGAGGGCGATCTCCGACGAGGCTTAAAACGTCGTCGTTCTGGTGGTTGGTGACCGGTGCTAGGCTCGGCTCGACATCGAGAAGACGATGGTGACGAGCAAAATGTGAGGTAGCGTTAGAGGCGGTCGGAAAAAGCAAAAACCCGAAAGGTTTTAGCCCTAGGTTCGTCGAATCGAAACCTCTCGATTACTGGTGATTGGAGCGGTGACCGGGTGAGTGGTTTGGGGGGGTTTTGTTTGGGGCTCGACGGCGAGCACGACCACGGTGACGGTTAGGCGGCAGCGGTGAAGTTTCTAGTACCCTTCATTAGGGTAGATGGCCAAATTAAAATGCCCTTAACTGGGGTAGGTAGGATATTTTAATTATTTTAACCTTTTTAGAATACCCATAATAATAAATGGGTATAAAATTTATCTAAGAACTAATATAGCTCAATTGGTTAGGTACTTGGTTTATGATTCAAATGGTTTTGGGTTCAAACCTTTGGTTAACAATTTTTTTCTCTCCTTTTCTTTTTTTTCACTATTATTATTTTAGGGTGTTACAGATTAGTTGAGATGTCAGTGTATATTTGATTTAATAGTTGAACCATTCTAAACTGTTGTGTCAAATTTGTATTTTTTATTGCTTCCACAAAAAAAAACATAAAAGACCCAATTCATCCCCTCTTGACATTTTCGGTTGATTGTTCAAGCTAACATAAAAATAAATTCATATCATAACATTATAAATAATTACAATTAAATTTTAACAAAAATTTAAATATATTTATTTATTTTGACTTAAATTTTATAAACTCAATTAAAAAATTAAATTAAATAAATTTTAAAATGATAATATAATACTCATCACCATGGTTAAATCAAAATTTTGTCTTAATATAGCTAGATCGATTACTCATCCCTATATATAATAATCTGATGCCTATATGTAATAGGGAATTAGTAAAGTGAACGTCACTTACAGTTGGGTGCGGTGTTTGGTGTAGCATACAATTATAATATTGGGAAACACTATTAAAGAAGGCCCAAGCAAGTGTTGACAGTTTGCACCCAAAACAAAAAGTCCAACTACCCTCACCTAAGAAAAAAATAATTTGTTTTTTTTTTCAAAAAAAAAAGAAAAAAATTCTGGCAATGCTTTCCATTTATTGTATTAAATATAAATAAATGATGAACTAAATCCTATTTTTATTTTTCAAATTTTTAATATTTCTTTCCTTTGTTTTTTTCTTGCAAAAGAAATTTCTCCTCACCTTCGCTTTGAAGAGGGGGGGCTTAAGCTTATAAATAAGAGCACCGCCCATCTCGTTTGAGCAACCAAACTACTTTTATTGATTTAATTTCCTTTAAAAAAATCTCTGCTTCTATCTTTTTATAGACACACAAATCTTTCTGTTTTTGGTTTTGAGTATGGCTCCAAGCTTGAGTAAGGCTAATTCTGGTGCTTCAGGCCCTGTTGATGGCCATAACACCCAGTCTTTAATCTCACTCGAAGGCTCCAACTTCGCTGCCGATGGCCATGTTTTTCTCACTGATGTCCCTGATAATATCACGCTCACTCCTGCCCCTTGTGCTTCCTCCGCCGACAAATCAATATCCATCGTCGGATCCTTTCTTGGATTCGACGCCGCTGAACCCCACAGCCGCCATGTTGTCCCCATTGGGAAGCTAAGGAACATCAAGTTCATGAGCATCTTCAAGTTCAAAGCCTGGTGGACCACTCATTGGGTTGGTTCCAATGGGAAAGACCTTGAAAACGAGACCCAAATTGTGATTCTCGACAAATCGGACTCTGGCATGCCTTATGTCCTCCTCCTCCCCTTCCTAGAAGGCCCCTTTAGGGCTTCGCTTCATCCCGGAGCCGACGACAACATCGACGTTTGCGTCGAAAGTGGGTCCATCGCCGTCACGTCGGCTACATTCCAGAGTGTTGTTTACATTCATGTCGGCGAAGATCCATTCAATTTGGTCAAGGAAGCCGTGAAAGTGGTCAAGGATCACCTTGGAACCTTCCAGCTGTTGGAAGAGAAAACCCCACCGGGGATCGTGGACAAATTTGGTTGGTGCACGTGGGATGCATTTTATCTTACGGTGCACCCTCAAGGCGTTTGGGAAGACGTGAAGGGATTGGTGGACGGCGGTTGTCCACCAGGTTTGGTGTTGATCGACGACGGGTGGCAATCCATCAGCCATGATGAGGACCCCATCACCAAAGAGGGAATGAATTGTATGGTGGCCGGTGAACAAATCTCATGCAGGCTGTTGAAATTTCAAGAGAATTACAAGTTTAAGGACTATGTTAGCCCTCGGAGTTTGGCCAATGGTTCCTCTAACAAGGGCATGGGTGCCTTTATTAAGGACCTTAAGGAGGAATTCAACACTGTGGACTTCGTTTATGTGTGGCATGCCTTGTGTGGGTATTGGGGTGGTTTAAGGCCTAATGTCCCTGGATTGTCGGAAACCAAGGTTATTAAGCCGGAACTATCGCCCGGATTGAAGAAAACGATGGAGTATCTTGCCGTTGATAAGATTGCCAACACCGGTATCGGGTTGGTGCCGCCGGAGAAGGTCGATCAACTTTATGAAGGGCTTCATTCTCACTTGGAAAATGTCGGAATTGATGGAGTTAAAGTCGACGTTATCCATGTAAGTTATTTACCCACACCTTTTTTTATTTAAAAAATAATAATATTTTCTTCTTCCAAAACAAGTTTTTTATGGGTTAAGATTGGAAAGTAATCTTTGTTTTCTAGATAATTCTTGGAAATAAAAAATTGAAGTGACTAGGTCATGACCGACATAATCTATTTTCCTCAATAAAATAAAGTCAAAGTTTCTGTTAGTTCAATTACTTTGACATATTTTACATTTGGTCGGCACGAAAGTGCTAATTATTTTATTATCGAATCTGATTTTATTTAATTGAAACAGCTATTGGAAATGGTGTGTGAAAACTACGGTTGAAAAGTTGAGCTTGCAAAAGCTTATTTTAAAGCTTTAACTGATTCAGTCAGAAAGCATTTCAATGGCAACGGTGTTATTGCCAGTATGGAACACTGCAATGACTTCATGTTTCTTGGAACAGAAGCCATCTGTCTCGGTCGAGTCAGTAAGTGATTCATTAAAGTATTTTGAGATATGCCACTTTTTTGTGGGCAAGCTTGATTTGACATGAATGGAATCAGAATTAATTGTTGATATTGAAGTTTTGGGCTTTTGGTCTGATGGGTTTCTCACTTTGTTTAGGGGACGATTTTTGGTGCACTGATCCATCAGGTGACCCCAATGGCACATTTTGGCTCCAAGGGTGTCACATGGTTCACTATGCTTACAACAGCCTATGGATGGGCAACTTTATCCACCCCGACTGGGACATGTTCCAGTCCACTCACCCTTGTGCTGACTTTCATGCTGCTTCCAGAGCTATCTCTGGAGGCCCGATTTATGTGAGCGACACCGTCGGCAGCCACAACTTTTCCCTCCTCAAACGCCTTGTTCTGCCCGACGGGTCCATCCTCCGTTACCAGTACTATGCACTTCTGACCAAGGATTGCCTCTTTGAAGACCCTCTCCATGATGGCAAAACCATGCTCAAAATCTGGAACTTGAACAAGGTTTGTCATTTCTACATATTTTTGTCCCAACACCGTAACACTTTTTTTTAATATAACACCGTAACACTTTCAAATATTTAATGAAGTAACAATTTGGCCTTTTGTTTTGGACGGTACACTGGTGTGCTCGGTGCATTCAACTGCCAAGGTGGCGGATGGAGCCGTGAACTAGAAGAAACCAATGCTTTTCGCAGTTTTCTCAAACGGTGACCGCCGAGATGAATCCGAAGAACATCAAATGGAACAGTGGGAAGAACCTGATTTCGATCGAAGGTGTCCAAGTATTCGCCATGTATTTTTCTCAGTCCAAGAAACTGATCCTCTTAAAACAGGATGAAAACATTGAGATCTCCCTGAAACCATTCGATTTCGAGCTCATAATCGTCTCCCCGGTCACTGTATTGGCTGGGAAATCGGTCAATTTCGCCCCCATTGGACTGGTCAACATGCTGAATACGGGGGTGCCATCCAGTCATTAGCCTACAACGAGAGCTCGGTTCGAATTGAAGTGAAGGGAAGCGGTGAAATGAGAGCATTCGCTTCGGACAAGCCGATAGCTTGCAAGATTGAGGGAAAAGATGTGGGGTTTGAGTTCGAGAACAACATGGTTGTTGTTCATGTTCCATGGGCTGGTTTTTCCGGTTTATCCACATTAGAGTATTTGTTTTAAGTCGTTTCTTTTATTGGGCTTGATAGATTTATTCAATCCAAATTGAGTGAAACTTAAGTACCTAAGCAATTTAAATTACTAGTATTTTCTATTTATTTACGTAGCTCTCTTCAAGATTTTTCTTTATCCCATGATTATAAGAATAATTGGATTCTGTAAATTCTTTATCAGTTAAGAGTTGAAAAGATATTTGGGTTTAGAATTTTCATATTCACACAATAAATGAAAAATAATTATAAAAAAATATCTGTAAAGAAGACATTTAGAACTTTTTAATTAAATTAATGTTTTAGTCATCGTAAATTTAATTGTAATAAAAATTTAAAGATAAAATCATCTACAATTCTATTTCTAGTAGTTTACTATAATTGATTAGTTATAAGTTGGGCCTAAAATTTTCAGCCAATCTAAGCCCATCCCTAAGAAACAATAATGCCAACAAAAATATTAGTTCATTCCTTAAATATTTTCTTTACAGAATCAATTTCGGTTGAATCAAATTTTAAAATTTATATGCACTTGACGGTAGTATATTTAATTATAAAAAAATTATGTATTGAATTGTCATATTCTTATTTCTTTAAAGATTCAAAAACGCCTAAAATACATACAATTTAATAAAATAAAAAGCATAATAATAATGTCGATGATAATGTTATAGTTGTAATACTTAAAAAATTGTTCATTTAAATGTGTTTTAAAATAATTAGTCAATTAAGTATAGTTCGATTAACACTGTCATTGGTATAATTTACAAGGGACCTAAGATCAAGCATGTTCAAGCACCCAATATCCTCTTATTTATAAATATGGAAGAGTCTTGATAGTATATATATTGTCCACAAAATATTTAAAAAATAATTATTTTTAGTTTGAAAATTAAAAATATGACTAATTTAGACATTATAATTTTATATAAAATATCATACTAATATACTTGAACGTATCTTTTCTAAGCGTAATGTTCAAGGACACGCTTCTAGGGCATTCCTTACACAATTCCAAGGCGTTTCTCTTTTTGGGGAAACTTTTTTTTCCTTTTGGGATTTAAAAAAAAAATCTTATTCTAAAAGGTAACGAATCTGTGACTAAAAAAATGAAATTTGAAGCAGAAGGTGTTAATTTCATAATTTGTTTAATCTTCAAAAGAAAATTTTTTGAATTCCTTCTTTTGTGTGTTTTATATAATGAAGTTCATCATAATTGAAAAGAAATCCAAAAAAATAGGAGATTTCCTTACCCAACTTCTATCTAAAAATCATGCTTCGAATTTTATTTTGAACAATTATTTTCTTTTACTATAATTGATTATTTTAAATTTTAAATTTTAAGTAGTTGGGGTGAATTTAGGGTTTCGCGCTTTAATTTAAGACTAAAAAACAGTACAATTGAAATATTAGAAAATACGGAACCTAAAATATTACCACACAATCGAAATGTTAAAAAAAATACAACATTTTAGATTGTTGGTTTTTCGACGAGCTTTGTAACCCCTCGTCCCTGCCTGGCCGGATGACCGGTCCGAGTGGGCCACACGGGGAAAACCGAGTGAAACCCGTTAGGGTTCCCTTCGGTTAACAACCCTATTTTTTTTATTTTAATCTTGACATATCCGAGTATTAAATTCTAAGTGATCAAACAGCGGAACGTATCACACGAGACAAACAGCCAAACCCCTAAACATTTCAAATTTCACAATTTAGTCCAGCAGATTCCAAAAACATTCAGTTTCAGTCCTGTCAACTTCTAACAACAATTCAGAGACCTATACTTAACATTTTTGAGTAATTAATACCTCTATTTCATGTAAAATTTTGTCCTCTACAACTTTGTAGAAGAACACTTTTTCCAGAAATAACTCTAACATGCTCAAAAATGCAGTTTTCACCAAAAGTTTCGAAACCTTAGGAAGATTTCGAAACCTTTGACCATAGTTTCGAAACCTTTCCCAAAGGTTTCGAAACTTTGGCTGGCAGTAGCCTCTGGAATCCAAAAATTTGCAAAGGTTTCGAAACTTTACCCCTAGTTTCGAAACCTAGGTGCAGGGGAGCATATTTTGCTTCATTCTAATGTCTTTCAATGATAAAAACACATTAATAACATATATATGAAGTCTAAGAACATAATTTAGGTAGAAATACAGCATATACACACATGCAAGAGCACCTATTCAAGCCAAGGGAGTCATTTGAACATGTAATAAAACATTCGTGCATAGCATACCAAATAAAGAGCAATTTATGTATATAAGGACATACATCACTCAAGCATTCATCAAGGCATGCATCACTCAAGCATTCGTCAAGGCATGCATCATAAGTGATATTTACAAATCGTACAAGGCATCTAAGTGCCAAACCAAATCAACACACAACAAAGCATCAAAAACAACAACACCTATCCCATTGCTTTACTATTACAATCTTTCAATTTATAAATCATACATTGAGCTCACCAAAAGCAACACTTGGAGACCTTTCCTTGCCCTTGCCACCCACAAGTTATTTATCTGCATTGTCGAACAAAAGAGAGCGTAAGCATAAAAGCTTAGTGAGGGTAAGCTCATAAAACAAACCTTCGACAATGTAGGGTCCAAGCACGAGCAATTTCCATAATGAAATGCATGTTCTTACCTCCGATCCGCATAAGTCAAATTGATCATGATGCATGAACATATAGTCAACATTATGTCATGCTCAACATCTTGTAACACAACTTACTACGATACATAACTCAATGCATTAATCACATTATACATCAATACATAAAAGGGCATAACATTTCGTAACATATAAGCATATTTGCATAATCTCATATTGGTAAATACACATAACCTCATATTTGCACCTAGCTATGACCCGAATACGTGGATAACTCGTTGGAACGCATTTCCAACAACAACATTACCTCGGTGGGATTCCACTCATCACCGGTCCTTGCATGTGCGGGATTCCACTCATCGCCACATGCCCTACGGATGGGATTCCACTCATCATCACGTAGAGATATATAAAAGCTTCCGGTGGAATATTACATCACCGTACTCCTCCTTGGTGCCTTAACGCCACCAAGGCCACGTACGTTTTGACTCAATTTGTGTGCACACTCATCCTAATGATCGATCATTGTACCCAAGCATACTAGTGCCAATATTAAACGCAATCCATTTTTCGTAGCTACATGCATATAACAATGCATCGAATATCATGTCTCACATACATGTATTTCATAACCCAATACCATGCCTAGCATGTACTCACCATGATCATCATCATGCATAATCCACAATCCAATCCACATGCATAGCAATGCATCAAACCATGCCTCAACAACATGTATAACACAATATACATAACTACTGTAAACACATATAATTAAGAGGCATAACAAACAATTAGAAGTTCAACCAAAGTTCCCTAAACTTAAGCTTGAGATTAGGCTACCACCCTAACCTCAACTCTAGGTGGGTTTACCAAGCCCAACCTAGGTCCACATGCTTGAACCAATGTTTAAAACCATTTAAAAACAATAACCACTCACCTCTACCTCCAAGCTCAAATACAAAGCAAGCATCACCTTCAAGTTTCCGGATTTCTTCCCGAAGCTCCTCCAACGCAAACTCTCGCTTCTAAACAACCTCAATACAATTCAAATAATCCTCAAATCAGCCCAACATCAAAATATCAACCCGGAATACAAATTCAAATATCAAACCCAACATTTCAAGTCATGACCAAACCTCAAACTTAGCAATTTCGGACAGCCCCAATACCTCTTCCAAATTCCATGTTTCCAACATCCATTGCACCCACAAATAATCCCAAATCAATCCCTAACCATAGTACTACCATTGGGCTATCAAACCCCACCTTAAACAACCCCCAAAACTCACCCAAAACACTCCAAAACCCCATTTTCGTACTCATATTTTACCCAGCAGAAAATTATGTTTTTAAACACCCAATTGACATCAAAATGGTCCCAAATCATCCCCTTAGCATACATATACCATCAGCCCTCTAATTACACCCTAAAACCCACCAAAAATCAACTTTTTGACACCTTAAAAATAGGTCCAAGAACCCACTTCGGAAATTCATCAAAATTCAACCAAATTAACATATAATGTGTATTTCAACTTGATTAAACAAAACCCCAACTCAATTTAACAAAACAAGATGAAAACCCCATAAAAACCCAAACTTTTAAATCAAACCCTAATTCCCAAAAGTTCATATTTTTAAAATCTAAGACCATGTATGAATAGGAAATAAAGAGGAGATTTAGAAAATGATTTTACCTTTAAAAACGCCCTTGAATTGGTGAAGAAATCAAAGGGGATAATAACTAGGGTTTGGGGAATGGGTTTGGTGTTCTTCATGGTGGAGAAGAAGAAATGGGAAAGATGATAACATTTCTTTTTATTCTTTTTACCTTTTTAAAAGTGGTCTTCCTTTTTCAAAACATTTGGGTTAAATTACCAAGGTGGTCCTTCCTCCTTATTTTAAAACCCAATTAGGTCACACTTTAGGTTGAATTTATTTATTTATTTTAATTAATTTTTATTGACTCGGATTACAAACCCGACTAACTCCTAGCCCCAAAATACGGGTGTTACAACTCTCCCCCACTTAAGGAAATTTCGTCCCCGAAATTCATCGATCACGGAGGGCCACTGAAACATGCACCTCCACGCATTCATCTCTCACCACAACATACTAACCAACTCGAAAGACTTACCCCGCAACACTTGCTATCTTACACTATGATCTCAACTGATTCTTCAAGGCATGCCAATTTCAACTCAACTCAATCTCTTCAACAAACATAGCACGGAACATGTCTGACTCACATTTCTGAATCATAGATACACGGAACACGTCTCAAACCCCTTTCTAACTCTGGTGGTGACCGCAACAGATAACAGCAGAACTAGCCCGATTCACAAACTCATACAATACTGCTTGAACACTTGACTCATAACTTTCTCTGAATGATCCTCTGTCTTCATCAATTAACCAAACACTATGCAGACGTCTTCAAAATTATTCTAGTTGAAATCTCGGATCTTTATTACTCACTTTTACTGCGAATCTTCCACGGATGCAACAAACTAGAAGAAAACTGAAGCTCAGTCTTCACACACTGGCAATTTACATACTTACTCTCATACTGAACCACATTATTCATCCACTCATTCCGGAAGTACTCATCTTCAACCCACAATACGTCTTCATACTACTCAGATGCAATACAAATGAACTACCGTGCGCTTCGACCAAAACAACACGTCTCAAAACAATATGCCAATCAGTACAACAATTCTATCTCTAACAATACAAGCTCTATCATCTCTGAACTGTACTTCTGAAGGTCTTCTTTCCGCTATGTCTTGCACGTGAGGTGCCAAGAATCCGTCTTGCAACTGTCTCTCTTCAAATATTCTGACTCAAAGTAGGTTTGACATGAAACTCGGCCACAGAACTACTACCATTAGATAAACCGAATCTGGAAAATACAACTTGCATCTCAACTACTAGTCTAGCAACAATATAACTCGAAGCATCGGTTACTACATAGACTATCTTCGGATGGTACTCAATCTTGATATCACAGTCTTCAAGAAATTCTAACTACTCATGTTGTTCAAGTTCCAACCATTCCCAAGTCTTCAAATATTTCAAGCTCTAATGATACGTACATATACACTGCGCATTTCTCACTATACAAGCTTGTCTCCAAGTCTTCGAAGCAATTACAACTGTAGTTAACTCTATGTCTCATATCGAATAACTCTTCTCACAGTCTTCCAACTATCTTGATGAACAAGCCACAATCTTCTGTCTTGCATAAGCACACAACCTAACTCTACATGTAATGCATCACTGTGGTCCACAACCCTTTCTCTGACATAAGTTGATTCAAGGTCGAAGCTCTCTTCAAAGTTTCTTTCAGTTTCTCAAGGGCTCATTGTCTCGCATCTAACCACACAACTGAACATTCTTCTGTAGCAATCTATCAATGGAGCAACTATCTTCAAACACTATTTACAATTCTCTGAAAGTAACAATGCTAGACCTAGAACTATAGATATCTGTCACAGTCTTCAATTTCTTCCAACTCACATCTTCCTTTGTCTGTTCAAGATTTGTTCTAATACACTCTGCTAATTTTCATGTTCTAAGAGAACATCTTCATTAACTTGAAGTTCACGTTGTACAACTTGGTATACAATTAATTCTCTAATAGAATCTACCACACTAACTTCTAAACTTGCCATGATCTTCCTCGGTACTTGAATATACTCACATGACATCTAGAAGAGCTACTACCACTGATCATGAAACTCAAAAAAAGAATTATTCTGCTCAACATCTCTATGAAGGTAACTAATACACTAGTCAAACAAAGCGGCATAACTCAGAGCTCAAGGCGATTACATCTTGCCCCTAAAGCTGTCTTTGGTACTTCAAATTTCTCACCTTCATCTGGTAGAAACGGATCTCAAATTAATCTTCAAATAGACTGAAGCACACACTAACTGATCAACAAATCACTGACACTTGTTTCGACTGTATGTAAACTGAACACATTCTCGTACTGTCACTCTTTCTTCTTCACAAATTACACTGTAGAACTCTGAGATGATGCACTAGGCCTAATGAATCTAAGGTCTAACAAGTCTCGAAGCTAATTCTTCAACATTCTCAATTCTGTCGGAAACCATAAGATACAGAGCAAACTAAAACACGAGCAAACTCGGAGACGACATCAATAATAAACTCTTCTTCACTGTTAGGAGACAAACTGGGCGTTTCTTCTAAACACTTCTAGGAAGAATCACAAACTATTTTAACATTCTGCGGTCTAATCTTCGTTCAAAAATCAAATCCATCACCATTGCTTAGCAAGCCTGTCAACTAAACTCAATCGACCTTTGATCTCTAAAACTGGATCAACATTCAATAAGAAGCTTACATCCTCACCTACCACTACAGTCTCACAAAAATATGTGTCTTCAAAGCAACTCTCTCTTTGTCTCAACGTATACACTAATTCTGTGCTCTTCAAGCCAAACCTTGACAAAAGGTACATCAAAACCGTAGGAAGACGATCGCTTCACACATACTAGAAACTAATAACTCTAAACCACCAACAAACATCTTCTGTACATCTTTCTGATCACTACTGTCTCCCAAAGAGGCTTGTCACATGTGTCCCTACATCTAAGGTCTCAACAAACTTATCCAATTTCTTACATGCTCACACAAAGGAGGTATCCGCGGAGATTGTAACTTCACATGTACACACTGATAGTCTCCGATCCTCTTGTTTTCAGACTGGTTCTTCAACAAAATCTGAATCTTCTAAACTGTTCTTAGAGCATCTCGTAACTTCAAGACTCAATTCTGATCGCACACAAACAGTCTAGCTGGACTTGTTCTACCCCTACCAAACAATCCTGAAGTCAAAGCTCAAGGCTCCCTTCTCGGCTCAACTATATCGGAAGTGACTTCATCTCTTCCGCTTGCTGGAAAACAACTCAACGTACACTGACTCAATCACACAAACTAGCTCCCACTCACGGACACTGACCGGCTGTCTTGCATTAAAATCATAGGCCAACCCCAACGGTCACCAACTAACACCTCACCAGGCATGTTCAACTTGCATACTTGCTAACAATGTACAGAGGTACGGATTCAGAATCAACTGGAGGAAACAACTTGATACTGTACCAAGGGCTCATTCGATAAAACATTGACACCACTCTAACTCCCACTCATGTGCCTTCACTTCTTCTTATCAACCAATGTCAGAGTTGGTCACATTGTCCCTCCTCCACAAGAGTCAACCCACATACACACCGTCTCAAACGGACGAATTGTACCTCAATTCTGGTACAACCGTACCTCTCTAACTAAGGTGGTGGACTCCCCTAACGTCGTCCACCTTTTCAGAAACTACAACTTCTACTTACTAAAAAGCAATTAAATAAACAACAACATCAACAGTAAATTCTCATACAAATTGGGTTAGCAAAGGAAAGGGTCCAAGTGGCTCAAGTATGATTCCCTCACTTAAAAATCACTTATTCAATGTAATAGTAGCAATGGGACTCTACTAAACATGCTTCAAGCAAATCAACACACATACATGCTCAACCAAGCATATAACAGGGCTTACTTGCTAAACAAGCAAACATAAGCGTACTATCAAACAACATGCATTCTCAATCAACCAATCATTCATCACCACATACACGGATAACAAACAACATGCTTTTAAACAAGCAATCAACGTATTTGTCATACAAGCAGTCATACTTACAGAGCAAGCAAACACCGTGCATATCAATCATAAAACACAACTTATCTCACTTACCCGCCCAAGGTCTCGGTAACCTTAGGCTCTGATACCAACAAATGTAACCCCCTCGTCCCGGCCTGGCCGGATGATCGGTCCGAGTGGGCCACACGGGGAAAACCGAGTGAAACCCGTTAAGGTTCCCTTCGGTTAACAACCCTATTTTTTTTATTTTAATCTTGACATATCCGAGTATTAAATTCTAAGTGATCAAACAGCGGAACGTATCACACGAGACAAACAGCCAAACCCCTAAACATTTCAAATTTCACAATTTAGTCCAGCAGATTCCAAAAACATTCAGTTTCAGTCCTATCAACTTCTAACAACAATTCAGAGACCTATACTTAACATTTTTGAGTAATTAATACCTCTATTTCATGTAAAATTTTGTCCTCTACAACTTTGTAGAAGAACACTTTTTCCAGAAATGACTCTAACATGCTCAAAAATGCAGTTTTCACCAAAAGTTTCGAAACCTTGGGAAGATTTTGAAACCTTTGACCATAGTTTCGAAACCTTTCCCAAAGGTTTCGAAACTTTGGCTGCCAGTAGCCTCTGGAATCCAAAAATTTGCAAAGGTTTCGAAACTTTACCCCTAGTTTCGAAACCTAGGTGCAGGGGAGCATATTTTGCTTCATTCTAATGTCTTTCAATGATAAAAACACATTAATAACATATATATGAAGTCTAAGAACATAATTTAGGTAGAAATACAGCATATACACACATGCAAGAGCACCTATTCAAGCCAAGGGAGTCATTTGAACATGTAATAAAACATTCGTGCATAGCATACCAAATAAAGAGCAATTTATGTATATAAGGACATACATCACTCAAGCATTCATCAAGGCATGCATCACTCAAGCATTCGTCAAGGCATGCATCATAAGTGATATTTACAAATCGTACAAGGCATCTAAGTGCAAAACCAAATCAACACACAGCAAAGCATCAAAAACAACAACACCTATCCCATTGCTTTACTATTACAATCTTTCAATTTATAAATCATACATTGAGCTCACCAAAAGCAACACTTGGAGACCTTTCCTTGCCCTTGCCACCCACAAGTTATTTATCTGCATTGTCGAACAAAAGAGAGCGTAAGCATAAAAGCTTAGTGAGGGTAAGCTCATAAAACAAACCTTCGACAATGCAGGGTCCAAGCACGAGCAATTTCCATAATGAAATGCATGTTCTTACCTCCGATCCGCATAAGTCAAAATGATCATGATGCATGAACATATAGTCAACATTATGTCATGCCCAACATCTTGTAACACAACTTACTACGATACATAACTCAATGCATTAATCACATTATACATCAATACATAAAAGGGCATAACATTTCGTAACATATAAGCATATTTGCATAATCTCATATTGGTAAATATACATAACCTCATATTGGCACCTAACTATGACCCGAATACGCGGATAACTCGTTGGAACGCATTTCCAACAACAACATTACCTCGGTGGGATTCCACTCATCACCGGTCCTTGCATGTGCGGGATTCCACTCATCGCCACATGCCCTACGGATGGGATTCCACTCATCATCACGTAGAGATATATAAAAGCTTCCAGTGGAATATTACATCACCGTACTCCTCCTTGGTGCCTTAACGCCACCAAGGCCACGTGCGTTTTGACTCAATTTGTGTGCACACTCATCCTAATGATCGATCATTGTACCCAAGCATACTAGTGCCAATATTAAACGCAATCCATTTTTCGTAGCTACATGCATATAACAATGCATCGAATATCATGTCTCACATACATGTATTTCACAACCCAATACCATGCCTAGCATGTACTCACCATGATCATCATCATGCATAATCCACAATCCAATCCACATGCATAGCAATGCATCAAACCATGCCTCAACAACATGTATAACACAATATACATAACTACCGTAAACACATATAATTAAGAGGCATAACAAACAATTAGAAGTTCAACCAAAGTTCCCTAAACTTAAGCTTGAGATTAGGCTACCACCCTAACCTCAACTCTAGGTGGGTTTACCAAGCCCAACCTAGGTCCACATGCTTGAACCAATGTTTAAAACCATTTAAAAACAATAACCACTCACCTCTACGTCCAAGCTCAAATACAAAGCAAGCATCACCTTCAAGTTTCCGGATTTCTTCCCGAAGCTCCTCCAACGCAAACTCTCGCTTCTAAACAACCTCAATACAATTCAAATAATCCTCAAATCAGCCCAACATCAAAATATCAACCCGGAATACAAATTCAAATATCAAACCCAACATTTCAAGTCATGACCAAACCTCAAACTTAGCAATTTCGGACAGCCCCAATACCTCTTCCAAATTCCATGTTTCCAACATCCATTGCACCCACAAATAATCCCAAATCAATCCCTAACCATAGTACTACCATTGGGCTATCAAACCCCACCTTAAACAACCCCCAAAACTCACCCAAAACACTCCAAAACCCCATTTTCGTACTCATATTTTACCCAGCAGAAAATTATGTTTTTAAACACCCAATTGACATCTAAATGGTCCCAAATCATCCCCTTAGCATACATATACCATCAGCCCTCTAATTACACCCTAAAACCCACCAAAAATCAACTTTTTGACACCTTAAAAATGGGTCCAAGAACCCACTTCGGAAATTCATCAAAATTCAACCAAATTAACATATAATGTGTATTTCAACTTGATTAAACAAAACCCCAACTCAATTTAACAAAACAAGATGAAAACCCCATAAAAACCCAAACTTTTAAATCAAACCCTAATTCCCAAAAGTTCATATTTTTAAAATCTAAGACCATGTATGAATAGGAAATAAAGAGGAGATTTAGAAAATGATTTTACCTTTAAAAACGCCCTTGAATTGGTGAAGAAATCAAAGGGGATAATAACTAGGGTTTGGGGAATGGGTTTGGTGTTCTTCATGGTGGAGAAGAAGAAATGGGAAAGATGATAACATTTCTTTTTATTCTTTTTACCTTTTTAAAAGTGGTCTTCCTTTTTCAAAACATTTGGGTTAAATTACCAAGGTGGTCCTTCCTCCTTATTTTAAAACCCAATTAGGTCACACTTTAGGTTGAATTTATTTATTTATTTTAATTAATTTTTATTGACTCGGATTACAAACCCGACTAACTCCTAGCCCCAAAATACGGGTGTTACAAGCTTTGAAACTTGATTTTTGGTTTCAAGATCAGTTTCAAATCTTGTCGTAAAAAACTACCAACTTAAAATGTTATACTATTTGATAAAATTTTGGTTGTGTGGTAACATTTTAAGTTCTGTGTTTGCTGACATTTTAATTGTGCCATTTTTAGCCTTAAATTAGGTGGTTGTACCGTAGACTCGCCCAAATAATTTGAATGGAATTATCCGCCAACTTACCTTCTGAAATTCTTTATCAGTTAAAAAGATCCATTAAATATGAATCTAATTAAATATTATAATACGTTTAAAATATAACGAAAAATAGACATATATATATATAACCAAAGAAAATATTGTAATACGACTAAAATATATAATATTCATTCCTTAAATAGTTTATTTTCAAACACAACTTCGGTAGATTTATGTAAAAGGTGTAATATATCTTTAATTACATATTATCAAATCTTTACTTCCTCATATTCGATAGTATTTTACTATCTTAAACATCAATACATAAAATAATAAATTTTGAATTTACACAACCCTCATGAATATTGATAGAATCAAATTGATGAGTTTTTTCTATAAAAATAAAGAAAATTAAATTAAATTAAATTAAATATAACAACACTATTTTTAAGAATCTGGCTTACACGAATGTGTGCCTGGATTGAAATATCTAACCTTTTAAAGATCTTGCCCTTAACAACTTAAACAATGGTAAAATTTAGGCTTAATACAACTTTCCCCCTAAAGTATACCCGATTTTCCAACTTGCCCTATAAACTTTATTTTGCCCGCTTTTTCCCCTTAAACAATTCGTCGTTACCCATTTTGCCCCATTTCGTTACCCTTTTTCGTTAAAAAAATTTTAGCCAATAACATCCTGCTTTAGTCAATCTGTCTGGTTTTATTTAAAGGGTAAATGACATGTCAAGTCTGTCAGGTTTGTTTTTTTTGTTCAATTTAGTTATTGAAAAGTCTATTTTTACCTTAAATTGACCCCTATTTGTTTCTAATTTTTATAATTTAGTCCATTATTTGTTATTATTAATAATATTATTTTATTAAAATGTTAATATTAAATAAAAATAAATAAAAACAACTATTTTAATACTAAATTAGAAATTTTTTAGATTCGAATTACAATTATATTCTAATTATTAATTCTAATTTCACTAGATTTGAATTATAGTTTTTGAGTAAAATTTAAATTATATTCGAATCATGTTCGTATTATATTCGAATCATATTCAAATTATATTTGAATCGTCTTCTAATTATATTCGAATTATTAATTCAAATTTTGCTATATTCGAAATATATTTTTTGAGCAAAATTCAAATTATATTAGAATTATATTTGAACCATATCTATATTATATTCGAATCATATTCAAATTATTTTAGAAATATAATTTGAATATGATACTTCGAATGTAATTCGAATATGATTCGAATATAATATGAACATGATTCGAATATAATTCTAATATAATTACATGTTTTTCAACTATTATATTCGAATCATGTTTAACATGTAATTATATTCAAATCATGTTTAACATGTAATTATATTCGTATTATGTTCATATTATATTCGAATCATATTAAAATTATTTTCGAAATATAATTTGAATATGATATTTCGAATGTAATTTGAATATGATTCGAATATAATATGAACATGATTCGAATATAATTCTAATATAATTACATGTTTTTTGAACTATTATATTCGAATCTTGTTTAACAGGTAATTATATTCGAATCATGTTTAACATGTAATTATATTCGAATCATGTTTAACAGGCAATTATATTCGTATCATGTTTAACAGGTAATTATATTCGTATCATGTTCATATTATATTCGAATCATATTCAAATTATATTCTAAATATGATTCGAATATAATACGAGCATCATTTGAATATAATATGAACATGATACGAATATAATTACATGTTAAACATGATTTGAATATGATTCGAATATAATTGTTGAAAAAACATGTAATTATATTAGAATTATATTCGAATCATGTTCATATTATATTTGAATCATATTCGAATTCGAAATATCATATTCAAATTATATTTCGAAAATAATTTTAATATGATTCGAATATAATATAGACATGGTTCAAATATAATTCTAATATAATTTGAATTTTGCTCAAAAAATATATTTCGAATATAGCAAAATTCGAATTAATAATTCAAATATAATTAGAAGATGATTCAAATATAATTTGAATATGATTCGAATATAATACGAACATGATTCGAATATAATTTAAATTTTACTCAAAAACTATAATTCAAATCTAGTGAAATTAGAATTAATAATTAGAATATAATTGTAATTCGAATCTAAAAAATTACTAATTTAGTATTAAAATAGTTGTTTTTATTTATTTATATTAAATATTAATATTTTAATAAAATAATATTATTAATAATAACAAATAATGGATTAAATTATAAAAATTAGAAAAAAAAATAGGGGTCAATTTAAGGTAAAAATAGACTTTTCAGTGACTAAATTGAACAAAAAGTAAATCTGACAGACTTGACATGTCATTTACCCTTTAAATAAAACCAGACGGATTGACTTAGTCAATCCGTTGATGACGTGGCAGGATGTTATTGGCTGAATTTTGTTTTAATGAAAAAGGGTAACGAAATGAGACAAAATGGGTAACGACGATTTGTTTAAGGGGAAAAAGTGGGCAAAATGAAGTTTAGGGAGCAAGTTGGGAAATCGGGTATACTTTAAGGGGAAAAAGTTGTATTAAGCCAAAAATCAAATATTCATTACAACGCAATGAACAAACACACTCTATGATATTTAAGCCTTACATTAGGCGTTTGAAGACACGTTAGAAAAAACATATGACAACCGACCAATTCCTAAGAAGACATCTCAATTAAAAAATGTTTATATTCCATTCGAAAAATCGTTGCAAATCAACTGATATTTTATCCTTAAAAATAACTTCAATATCTTGTTTAAAATAACTAATTTTATCCCTCATATTCTCGTATCAAACAAATTGATAATTTAATTTACATGAATAAAAATAGCTTCAATATCTTATCTAAAATGGTTAGTTTTACTAATATTTTATTTTATCATTATTATTTATCTAGTTAGTCTTTTAGATTAAATTGAACTCTTTTCCCTTTGTAATTAGGATTTTACTAGCCTATAAATAGGCTCATTACTTTGTACAATTCAATTCATTCAGAGATCAATTCAATTATTTCTTTCAAAGTTCTCTTGTGAGTTCTTTTTTTTTGTTTAAGATTTTTATCTTGTTCTTGCTTCGGAGTGCAGGTGTCCAATTGCGCGACAACGTGTATTTGGTGTTCTTCTCCATCATCTAGGTTGCTAAGGGCAATATCCTTAGAGGGTTAGGCGTTACCAAACTCATACGCACGTTTGTCTAAGACATGATCTTAGAAGGGGGTGTTGTCATATCCTATTTACTTTCATTTTTTTATTTAAGCCCTTTTTTATTTCGTGTCTTTTTTATATTGAGTTGTTATGAAAAATAAATTAACTCTTGCTTTCTTTTCCAGATCTATATTAAAGGGAATATTTGATCCAAGCTTCCGCAATTCCCTATCATTTGGTATTAGTTTCAAGGCATTATCGGTTTATGGTATTGTTACCCTTTCGATTCTCATATTTTAAAACTTCGTAATCTTGTTTAAACGCTGGAAACTTTATTTTCCCAAGTAAATTTTTTGTGTTGTCGATTCTCTTAAAAAAGAAGAAAAAATAAAAAAAAAAAGAGAAAGAGAAAGAAAAAAAAGAAAAATATATAAAAAAAACAGACAAAAAAACAACACAATCTTTAATATTTTTCTAGCAGAGTTTTTTTTGGAGTTTTTAAGAGCTTTCAAACACTTCTAAATCGAGAACAGGCAAAAAATTATTTTCCCAAACAGGGTAAAGTCAGTTTCCTAGGTTTCTCTTTGTTTAAAGCTTTTTTCGTTTCTAGGTTTAAGATTTCGTTAACGTATACTTTCTTTCATTCTATTACGCTTGCTAACTCATTTTCTTTCTTGTGTTAGCGCACTAAAAAAGGTTTGTGCAGGTCCTTGTTCGCATAACCTCCATTATAATTGCAATGTATTTTATTGGCTTCTTAGAGTTGCCCTAGGGTTTTTATTCAACTTCTATACACGTTGCAGTTGACAATTTGGATTAACTCTACCGCTTTGAAGTGCTAACAAGGTTTAATTTTTTTCTTTTGTTTTTTAGAGAGAATTTGAGAGAATAACGATAAGGAAAAACAGTTTGCTTTTGTTGAGTTGTTTCCTTAGGAACAACAATGGTTCGACAAACTAGAAATTCCAACAAAACTGACGGCGAGACTAATGGTTCTACACAAATTACTCTTGAAAGCATGTCATAGAAACTTGATGAATTATTTCGAAGGCTTGGGGATGAATCTACAAATGCATCTGAAAGATTTCGAGTACTTGATATTAAGATCACCCAAATCAATAAGAACATGTCTGGCACTTTGATTGATATCCTTGCAAGTGTTCAATCTTTAACCAAAAAAATGATCTTCACCAACCTAACTTTTTCGGAACAAATAACCAAACCTTTACTGCCCACAACCCAACCTATGAAGATTTTACCCAATATCAACCTGAAACCCAAAAAGACAAATCAGTCAAACCAAAAACTAGAGACATTCCTACTTTTAGTGGTTCAGACAACCCAGATGATTACTTAGATTGAGAGGTGAAAGTTGACTAGATCTTTTCCTAATCTGACTATGATGAGGTCGATAAAGTACATCTCGTCACTATGGAGTTCAATGACTTTGCCTTAAATTGGCGGAGACTGTGTGAGATGGAACAAAAGCAACGTAGAAATCGACCTATAGCTACTTAGGATGATCCCAAGCAACTTATGCAGGATCAATTTGTACCACTTCACTACTACTCAGAATGCCAATGTCGACTTCATCAACTTAAACAAGGTGGTAGAAAGGTATATGCATATTACAATGAGAAGCAAGCCATCAAACTTCGAGCACAAATTGATGAAAGTAAAGGGACTATGGTGGCTAAATTCATCTATAGGTTGAACCGTGAGATCCGAGAACAAGTGGAGATGCAAAGACCAAATCTATTGAAAGATGCTCTGCACCACGCCACAACGATTGAACGAATAATGAAAGAGCATGCTCTCCCTCGAAACACTCCAACTTGGTGATGTTTAGGTTCCACTTTCTCTTCTCGTAACACTTACCCGTCAAGAAGAAGACCTATTGGGCCTAAACAAGATGATCGTTCAAGACCTTCTGAATATAAGCTCACATCTCAACCTAAAGGTACCTCTCCAACTCCCCAAAATCCTTTTCATACTTCTTCCTCGAATCCACAAACACAAAAAAGAACCAAAGATTCATTTTGCTTCAAGTGTAAAGAAAGGGGACATATTTCCACACAATCACAAATAGACAAGCCTTGATTACACGAGAGGAGAATGAATATTCTTCATATCCTAATGAAGTAGTACCTACAAAAGACACACATCTGTTGGATGAAATTGCAAGTCCAAACCCATAATCTGATGTAGATGAGTTTTCAGACCACTACACCTTCATTCTACGGTGATTGTTGAGTGCACAAACGCATAATGATGACTCAGAATAGTGAGAAAATATGTTTCATACTAGGTGTGTCATTGAAGGTAAAATTTGCTATGTTATTGTCGATGGAGGAAGTTGTGCAAATGTTGTCAGCAGTTACCTTGTCGAAAGACTTGTCCTACCGCGTCGAAAGCATCCTAAGACATATAAACTACAATGGCTTAATGAAAGTTATAAGGTGAAAGTGGTGAGTCAATGTTTAATACAATTTAAAATTGGGAACTATTCCGGCGAAATTTGGTGCGATGTAATTCCAATCTATGCATGACATTTGTTATTAAGTCGTCCATGTCAATTTGATAGAGACGTGACACATTCTGGACGTCTAAACCAGTATTCCCTCGCTCATAAAGGGAAAAAGATTTATTTTAACTCCTCTTTCCCCTTAAGATGTACATACAGACCAATTAAAGATGATGCGATTTTGCGAGATAGATAAGGGAAGAGAGAAAACAAATACACAAAAGGCTGAGAAAAAAAAGATCATGAGTAAGAAAAAAGCCAATGAATGGTCCACTGGTGAGTGCATCTGATAGTGAGAAAAAAGAGAGCAAAGCCCTTACTGTGTTTATGCAAAGATAAAAGATGTGAGGAGAGCATACTTTTCTTCAAAGTCGTGCATCCTTCTTCAATTTCGTGAGGCTTTTTTATCTTTATCTAACCTTAACCAAGATTTGCTTAGTGTGTTTGTTTTACTTTTACAGGAATTTGAAGATGTTTTCTCAGAAGAAATACCTAAAAGGTTACCACCCTTACGAGGTATAGAACATCAAATAGACTTTATTCCCAGAGCATCCATTCTGTATAGACCTCAGTATCGATGCAACCCAGAGGAAAAAAGGAGTTGCAAAGACAAATTGATGATCTCTTGGACAAAGACCACATTCGAGAGAGTTTTAGCCCTTGTGACGTGCATGTACTACTCGTCCCAAAAAATTATGGTAAATGGAGAATGTGTGTAGATTGTAGAGCAGTTAATAAGATAACTGTTAAATATAGACATCCCATACTTAGACTGGATGATATGCTTGATGAGTTGTATGGTGCATGCATTTTCACTAAAATTAATCTTAGAAGTGGTTATCATCAAATTAGGGTGCATAAAGGTGATGAATGGAAAAGAGCTTTCAAAACTAAACATGGACTTTATGAATGGTTGGTAATGTCGTTTGGCTTAACTAATGCACCTAGTACTTTTATGCGCTTAATGAACCATATTTTGAGGCATTTTTTAGGGAAATTTGTTGTTGTTTACTTCGATGATATTCTAATCTATAACACTTCACTTGATGGTCATGTTTTACATGTTAGATCCATTTTAGATGTTCTTCGAAAGGAACAACTTTTTGCTAATAATGGCAAGTGTACTTTTTGTATTGATAAACTAATATTTTTGGGCTTTGTTATTAGTGCACAAAGTATCTATGTCGATGAGGATAAGGTAAGAGCCATTAAGAAGTAGCCTACTCCTAAAACAATAATCAAATTGAGATCTTTCCATGAACTTGCTAGTTTTTATATACGCTTTGTGAAAGATTTTTTTCTACAATTACTACACCTTTGTCTAAAATTATTAAGAAAGACATTGTTTTCTATTGGGGTGAAAAATAAAAACATGATTTTTAAACTTTAAAAGATAATTTGTGTAGTGCACCAATATAAATCACCTGATTTTTCTAACACTTTTGAACTTGAATGTGATGCTTCAGGTGTTGGTATAGGTGTTGTGTTGATTCAAGACCAAAAGCCCATTGCCTATTTTAGTGAAAAGTTACATGGTGCACAACTTAATTATTCCACCTATGATAAGGAGTTACTTGCCTTAGTTCGAGCACTTGAGGTTTGGCAACACTATCTTTTTCTTAAGGAGTTTGTCATACATACTGATCATGAATCCCTTAAGGACCTAAAGGGACAAGGTAAGCTAAACAAAAGACATGCTAGGTGGATAGAATTCATCAAATATTTTCCATGTCATTAAATATAAGCAAGGTAATGACAATATTGTTGTTGATGATTTGTCACATAGATACTCTTTGATTTATGCTTTAAATACTAGATTATTAGGATTTGAGCATATCAAAAATTTATATGTGACTGATAAGAATTTTGCTACTATATATGATGCATGTGAGAATGCTTCTTTTGATAAATTTTATAGAGTAGATGGATTCTTGTTTCGATAAAACTGGTTGGGTATTCCTAATTGTTCTTTACGTGAATTACTTATCAGGGAATCACATGGTGGGGGACTTATGGGAAACTTTAGAATAACTTAAACTTTGGATGTACTACAAGAACATTTCTTTTGGCCTCGTATGAAAAAACATGTTACTAAGATTTGTTCTCAATGCATTACATATAGACAAGCTAAATCTAAAGTTATGCTGCATGGTTTATATACTCTGTTACCTATTTCTACTTCTCCTTGGATTGATATTTCAATGGATTTTGTTCTAGGTTTTCCTCGAGCAAAAAGGGAAGAGATAATATTTTTGTTGTTGTTGACAGATTCTTTAAAATGGCACATTTCATTCTATGTCATAAGACTGATGATGCATTATATGTGGTTGACTTATTCTTTAGGGAAGTTGTGCGCCTCCATAGACTCCTTAAAACTATTGTGTCCGATCGAGATGTAAAATTCCTTAGCCATTTTTGGAAGATATTGTGGGGGTAAGTTAGGTACTAAACTTTTATATTCCACGACTTGTCATCTACAAATTGACGGGAAAACTGAAGTGGTTAATCGTGTTTTAACATTTACTATGAGCTATAGTGGGTAAGAACTTAAAATCTTGAGACGATTGTTTACCTTTTGTTGAATTTGCATATAATCGTTCTATTCATTCTTCCACGTGTTTTTCTCCATTTAAAATTGTTTATGACTTTAACCCATTCACAGTTTTGGATCTAGTACATTTGCCATTACAAGGTCTTTGTAACGTAGATGGAGAAAAGAAGGTAGAATTGGTGAGATCGGTTTACGATAAGGCTAGAAAATATGTTGAAAAGAAAAATGAATCAATCGCTCATAGAGTTAACCGTGGGCGCAAACACATTGTCTTCGAACCCGGCGACTGGGTTTGGGTTCATATGCGCAAAGAAAGATTTCTGTAAAACTAATGTTTGATTTTGATATAACAAATAATATAAAGACCAAATTGCAATGTAAATAATTTTTTTAGTACTCAAAAGACTCACATTTGACAAATAAATTTTAGGCTTAAAATGTTTTAAAGTCAAAACTTAAACCTCATAAAATTTTCTAAGTGTTTCAAAGCCAAATTATTCAAAATCTTCCACGCGTTTCGAAACACCCCAAGGTGTTTCGATAAAGATTGATTTTAGGAGCTTACTGGAAAATGTCGTTTTGATTCAAAATTCCCTGTTTCGAAACAAGAGTTTTGAAACGGGATTGCCCGTTTCGATACGGCCTTCATCTGGGCTTTTGTTTTTAAGTGTCGTTTCGAAACGACTCATAACTGTTTCGATACAGGGGTTAAGTTTTTTTAAAATTGAGCATTAAATGAACTAGCCATTACTTGTCAGAACAAAATTTTTGAAAATTGGTTAACTGTTTCGATACATCCCTTTGGTGTTTCGAAGTGGAGTTTTACAGTTTCAAATGTGTGCAAAACTGTATCGATACGGCCTATAGCCATTTTGATACGGCTCCTTAACGTTTCGAAACACCTTCTCGCGTTTTGATACGGTCCTTTTTTTACACATAACGACTCTTTCTTTTTTGAGGTTGTTTCGATACAAGGACACGTATTTCGATACGAGTTGTTGCATAAATGCATTTATAGAGGGAAGAGAGAGCCCCAACAGCTCTATTGATGATCTCAACCACCCAAATGACTAGAAATCAACGAGAAGGTATAAAAGCAAGTCTCCAAAGCACCAACAACAACTATTGAACCTAAAAGCAACATCCAAGCAATCAAATCCAAACCCGTAAGCATAAGAGTCAAATTCTTGTACCCAACTCATTTGGAGTTCCTCATTGTAAATCTTTATAGAGTTTGGGGAGTGTTTATTTGTAATTGGGTAAACAATTAGCCTTTGAGAGGCATCTTTAAAGTTTTCCTATCTTTTTCTTGTAAAGAGTGTTCTTGGGTCAATCTTTGGGTAGAAAGATTGACCGGTTTGTAAGGTTTCCTTCTAAGCTGAGAAAAGGAGACAAGTTCAAGTTAGTGAATGTAGAGCTTGTTCGAAGCTTGAACCACTCTAAATCACGTTGTCTTCATCTTTTAAATTTCCTACATGTACCCTTCAATTTTATTCTACCAATTCACCCCTTTTGGGGTTTAGCCATTGTTTGATCAACTCAACAATTGACATTAGAGCTACACTCATTGGAAGGACTAACATCCTCTTGAGTAGATCTTGGAAGATTTTGATCAATCGCACTTCAATCAACATCGTGCTATGGCATCCACCTCCAGCCAAAACCTTTGCGAGTCTCTATCTATTATGAAACCACCATTCTTCAATGGGAATAACTATCCCTATTGGAAGAACCGGATGCAACTCTTTATCAAATCAAACGACTATATGGTTTGGGGTGTGGTAGAAGACAGTCATTCTTTTCTGATAAAGAGAGACGGTAAAGGAAGGCTTGTTCTGAAGACCAAAGACAAAATGACCGATGAAGATAGAAGACATTTGCAAGTCAACGACAATGCCTCGCACATAATATTTTATGCTCTCGGTCCCGACATATACTCAAAGGTTTCTTCAATCGAAAGTGCCAAAGAAGTGTGGGACACCCTAGAGACTACATATGAAGGAACAAGTGATGTCAAAGAGACGAAGATCGAATTGCTCAATTTGAGTTATGAAAACTTCAAACTGGAAGCCGACGAAAGTGTCTCCAAGTTGTTTGATCGGTTCTTAATCATTGTCAATGGACTAAAGGGCTTCAGTGAAGTTATTCCCAAAGAAAAGCTAGTCTAGAAGCTACTCACCCTTCATCGAAGCTCGAGATTTGAAGACTCTCAAGCTAGACTCCCTTGTTGGATCTCTACTCACCCATGAGATCATGAAGCAAGGGAGAGAAGAAGGTATAGAAGAAAGAGATTGAAAAGAAGAAGCTAGGAATCTCACTCAAAGCTTCATACAACGAAAGCGATTCTAGTGAGGAGGAGGACGAAGAGATGGCCATGTTGGCCAAACGATTCACTCGATTCATGAAGTCCAATCGAAGAAGAAAATCAATAGAAGATGGGACTTCAAGAATAGAGGAAAAGAGGAAGAAAGGGACCAACTCACTTGTTATGAGTGCAAGAAGCCCGACCATATTCGAACCGATTGTCCTCAATTGAAGAAGAAGAGCTTTGGAAAGAAGAACAAGCTCAAAGCTCAAATGGCAACTTGGAGTGACAATGACTCATCCGAGAAAGAGAGGGAAGTGGCCAATCTTTGCCTCATGGCCTTTGAGGAGGATCATACGGTAAACTCTAACTCATCTCTTACTTATGATGAATATCATGAGTTACAAAATGTTTATGATGAATTGGATGAAAAATAAGAAAATCATTTCTGATTTAAAACTTCAAAATGAATCTTTTTCTAAAACCAATTCCAAATTGGAAAAAAAGGTTTTATACTTGGTAAATCTTTCTAATGAACTTAAAAAGAAAAACATAGAACAAGAAAGAACTTTTTTTCGATTTCCAAGATTATCACACAAAGGAAGTTGATAATATCAAAAATTCTCTTACTATTGAGAAACGCTATTGAAAAGGGAAATTCTTCAAAAGCCAAATATGTTAAGAGAAAACCATTTTACCCCAAACAAAGAGGTTTTCAAAAGCAATCTAAAGTTAAAAGAATTAGGAGTGTATGGGTTCCTAAGGAACTCATTGTTTCTAATAATGTAAATGCAATTGCTTCTTGGATTCCTTAGGGGACCAAGCTTTTGGGAGCTAACTCTCATGGACCCAAATCATTTTGGGTACCAAAAATCAAAGCTTAATCACTTTGTTTGTAGGGGGAGCAATACTTCAAGGTGAAAGCTTCTAGTAAAAACACGTGGTACCTTGATAGTGGTTGCTCGAGGCACATGACCAAAGGAAAGAGTAGATTCTTGGAGCTTAAACCAAAAAGTGGAGGAATTGTGACATTTGGTGACAACTCCAAAGGCCACATTGAAGGCATAAGCTTTATTGGTAATCTCTCATCTACATTTATTGAAAATGTTTTATATGTCAATGGTCTAAAACATAATCTATTGAGCATTAGTCAACTTTGTGACAAAGGTTTTGATGTTCATTTTGATAAAAATGGGTGTAAAATTGTGAACATTAAAACAAATAAAATAATACTCATTGGTCATCGCATAGGAAACATTTATATGGTGCACTTAGATAACATACATTCATCCCATGCATGTTTAGTTGCACATGATAAGAATGATGCATGGTTGTGGCATAGGAAACTAGGGCATGCTAGCATAACTGTTTTCGAAAAATTAGTTTCCCAAAATCTAGTTAGAGGTTTACCCAAACTAAAATTTTCATTAGATAAAATATGTGATGCTTGTGCTAAGGGTAAACAAAAGAGAACCTCATTTAAACCCATTAATGATGTTTCGACTAGTAGGGTGTTACAATTAATCTACACAGATTTATTTGGGCCTATTAGAACTATGAGTTTGGGTGGTAAATCATATGCATTTGTATTGGTAGATGACTTTTCTAGATACACTTGGGTTCTATGCTTAAGTAATAAGGATGAGGCTTTAGAAAATTTTATCATATTTACAAAAATTACCCAAAATGTTCTTGATCTTAAAATCTCACATATTAGAAGTGCTCATGGAACCGAGTTTCAAAATATGGGTTTTGAAGAATTTTGTAATGAAAATGGTATTAGCCACAATTCTTCGGCTCCTTGCACTCCTCAACAAAATGGGGTAGTTGAGAGGAAAAATAGAACGTTAGAAGAGATGGCTAGGACTATGCTTTGTGAAAACAATTTACCTAAGTATTTTTAGGCGAAAGCCACTAATACGGCTTGTTATATTATTAATAGAGTAATGATTAGGCATATTTTAAAGAAAATACCTTATGAGATTTTGAAATCCAAAAAGCCTAACATTAGATATTTCCACCCTTTTGGTTGTAAATGTTTTGTTTTAAACAATGAAAAGACAACCTAGGTAAATTTGATGCTAAAATTGATAAAGCAATATTTTTGGGTTATTCCCTAAACTCTAAAGCCTATCGGGTATTTAATAAAAGAACTTTGTTTGTTGAAAAGTATATACATGTTGTTTTCGATGATAACCTCATTCCAAGAAAAAATCTTGTGAAAAGTGCTTTTCTAAATGGTTTCATAAATGAAGAAGTGTATGTTGAACAACCACCAGTTTTTGAAGATCCACAATTTCCAAATCATGTTTTTAAACTAACTAAAGCTCTTTATGGTTTAAAACAAGCTCCTGGAGCTTGGTATGAAAGGATTTCAAACTTTTTAATTCAAAAAGGTTTTGAAAAAGGCAAGGTGGATACTACACTTTTCATTAAAAGATGTGGCAATGACATCTTAGTAGTTCAAATATATGTTGATGATATTATTTTTGGTTCTACTAATGAATCTTATTGCCAAGAATTTTCTAAGTTAATGCAATGTGAATTTGAGATGAGCTTGTTGGGAGAGCTCTCATTCTTTTTGGGGCTCCAAATCAAGCAAGGGAAAGATAACACCTTCATCAATCAAGCAAAATACATAAAAGACATGCTCAAGGAGTTTGGCTTGAAGAACGTAAAGCCTTAAGCCACTCCAATGAGCTCATCAATCAAGCTTGACAAAGATGAGAGATGTAAGTGTTTCGATTCTAAGCTTTATAGATTTATGATTGGCTCTTTGCTTTACATTACTGCAAGTAGACCGGATATTATGTTTAGTGTTTGCTTGTGTGCTAGGTTTCAAGCTAGCCCTAGAGAATCAAACCTAGTTGCCATTAAGAGAATTTTTAGATACCTTAGAAATACACCTAATTTAGGTCTTTGGTATCCTAGGGATTCCTCCTTTGACCTTCATGCTTTCTCCGGTGCGGATTATGGGGATGTAAGATAGATAGGAAAAGTACCTCTAGAACATGTCAATTCTTAGGTAGTATGCTCGTATCTTGGTTCTATAGGAAACAAAATAACGTAGCCTTATCTACCACCGAAGTGGAGTACATATCCTTAGGGAGTTGTTGTGCTCAAGTTTTTTGCATGAAGCAACAACTCTTAGACTATGGTGTTCAAATAGATACCATACCCCTTAAGTGTGACAACACTAGTGCCATTTGTCTCACTAAGAATCACATCCAACACTCTAGAACCAAACATATAGAAATTAGACATCATTTCATTAGAGATTATGTCTTGAAAAATGATGTAGTTCTAGAATATAGTGATACCTTGAACCAATTAGCGGACATATTTACCAAATCTTTAGATAAAGAACGTTTTTGGACCCTTAGGAGAGAGTTAACCAGCCTTCCTTGACCCTTTTAGGTCCCAAATGACCAAAAATGTGCTTGAAATTATTTGATGCTCATGCTTGTGTTGATTTGCCTCCTTTTGCATCTATGCTTGTTATGCAACAGTTTTAGTCCTTATAACATGCTCATATATCATTTACATGCATTTAGGCTCGATCTAAGTTGGCTTTTTGGACTTAAAATTGCCAAAAATGCATTTTTTGGCAAAGGTGTATCGAAACATGTGCATCTGTTTCGATACGAGCTTTCACTTCTTGAAATACATTGGTTACTGTAAATTTGAGTATCGAAATAGGCTCTTTGCGTTTCGATGCAGGTTCGCAGTGTTATTTCAAAACGGCTATAACTTGTATCGAAACAAGTCTTGTACCGAAACGGCTCGGAAGCATTTCGATCCCCCCGTTCTGATACGCCAAGTGGCGTATCGATACGTGTTTGTGCAGGTTGTTTAAATGAGCCTTAAATGAGTATCCAACTTTAATTAAAATTCAATCTCTCTTTTTCTTTCAAACCCTAGCCAAAAACCCTTATATAAACTTCTAAAATCTCTTGATTTTTCACACTAAAGCCTAAAATCTTTTGAGGGTTTTCAATCTACACATCAAGGCTAAAGCTTTGCAAGCAATTTGGTGCATTAATCATCATTCATTCATTCAATTTCCTACATCAATGTATAAACCCTTTTTCTTTTCTTTTTAATTTTTGTTTAAATTTCTTCAATGTTTTTACTTAATTTTTGTATAGAATATATACTTATAGTATGGGTTTTGAAGTTTTTGCAAAAATTCTTTAAAATTCACTTTTTTGGTTCGAATATAAAATTTATATCGTATATTTCTTTACTGTTTTTTGAATTTCTTTTTACCAAAAATTCGTTTTATATTTATATATGTTTTTAAACTATATTGTATAGATTTTTATCAACACCTTGACTATTGGATTGACTATTGGATTAAATTTGGTTGATTTACGTATACATGTGTTTTGTATCTTGATTTGTTTTCAGATTTTGAATATGAGTTCTAGAAAGAGAGTACGAACTGATGAGGTTGGGGGAAGTACAAACAATGATGACGAATCCCCTCATCCCAACCTCACTCTACTCTATCAAAAGAGTCTTCGAAACATTGACACCCATAACAACTTCAAACTCTTTCAAGATCATTCAATCCGACGTGAGCGTGTTACTTCTATACCCTTTTTGGATTCTGAACGTTTTAGATTTCGTTATCTTACTCTATTGAGGCGTTGGTGTTTCTTGTCGTTTTTTAGCTTACCGGTACTTTGTACCGTAAAATGATTCTTCTTTTCTATGCCAATGCCCAATATATTTCTAATGCCAATCGTTCTCAAGTGATTTCCATTGAATCCTATATCGTGGGGAAGAAGTTTCGGATTGATCCTCAAACTTTGGTCAATGTTTTTGGATTTGAAGATGAGGGCATTTCGGATGAAAATTCTTTAGGACATACTCTTCATGGCTCCGTTATCGTCCTTGATGCTCATGATCGTATCCTTCATCTTATGGTCTCTTGGTGGTTTCGTCCATCCGAAGGAAAGTTCTCCCATATCCGTCAAGTCGATGATTTTTGTCTTCGTTGCTTTTGTGAGGAACGTCGACCAAATCTTTGTCGAATCATGTTTGCCGAGATGGTGCATCTTGTCCAAAATCGTAACATGGTTCTTCTTTTCTATGTCAATGCCCGATGTATTTCTAATGTTGATCGTTTTCAAGTGATTGTCATTGAATCCTACATCATGGGGAAGAAGTTTCGGATTAATCCTCAAACTTTGGTTAATGTTTTTGGGTTTGAAGATGAGGGTATTTCGGATGAAAATTCTTTGGGACATACTCTTTGTGGCTCCGTTACCGTCCTTGATGCTAATGATCGCATCATTCATATCATGGTCTCTTGGTGGTTTCGTCCATCCGAAGGAAAGTTCTCCCACATCTGCCAAGTCGACGATTTTTGGCTTCGTTGCTTTCGTGAGGAACGACCAAATCTTTGACGAATCATGTTTGCCGAGATGGTGCATCTTATCCAAAATCGTAACATGGTTCTTCTTTTCTATGCCAACGCCCAATGTATTTCTAATTTCGATCGTTCTCAAGTGATTGCTATTGAATCTTACATCATGGGGAAGAAGTTTCGGATTGGTCCTCAAACTTTGGTTAATGTTTTTGGGTTTGAAGATTAGGGTATTTCAGATGAAAAATCTTTGGGACATACTCTTCGTGGCTCTGTTACCGTCCTTGATGCTCATGATCACATCCTTCATCTCATGGTCTCTTGGTTGTTTCGTCCATCCAAAGGAAAGTTCTCCCACATCTGCCAAGTCGATGATTTTTGGCTACATTGCATTCGTGAGGAACGACCAAATCTTTGCCGAATCATGTTTGCCGAGATGGTGCATCTTGTCCAAAATCGTAACTCAGATCTTGTCACTTCCTTCACTTATGAAACCGCTTTGAGTTATTTGTTCTCGAAATTGTGGATCGATTGCTCTCTTGATTTTTTGGAATCTCTCAAGGATCCCATCGATGAGCGCACTCTTCTCCGTTACAAGTTTCACTACATTAATGGAGATTAGGTTCATGTTGAGAATCCTCCTCAAGTTGCGGCCCCCGAACCTCAACCTCAAGTTGCTCAACCAAACAATAAAGCTCTCATGACCTTTCTCACCGAGCAATTTAATGGCTTGCAAACCAACATGAATTCCGGTTTTGCCACTATTGACACTCGTTTCACATCCTTGAAGGAACGTGTTCAGAATGTTAAGAATCGACTTACTTCATTTGAAACTCAACAAGTATCAATGGACATGTCTTTTACCGGCTTTTATGGCGAGTGGAGGCAATTTAGAAGGAGCACCGCTAATGATGAAGATGAAGATGACGATGAGCCTTAGTTCTTTGCATCTCATTGCATATCATCTAGTTTAGGATTTCCCTTTTTATGCGCCTATCTATGTTTTGCTTTAGGAGCTATGCTTTGATCTCTTATTTTTTAGGTATTAAGTTTGTATATTAAGTTTGGATATTTGGAACTTTTTCTTTGGTTTATTATGTCTAATGATATTATGTTGCTTTAATTATATTTTGTCTTGTGTTATATTGCTTTATATCTTGGTTATCTTATGTATTCCTTCATTGATTTTAATCTAACAAAAAGGGGGAGAAGGGTTAAACTAAATTTTTTAAAAATATTTTCAAAACCTTAGTTAAATATAGGGGGAGTTTACTTAAAAATTACTTTGGTTTTGCTATATCAAAAAGAGAGAGATTGTAAAACTAATGTTTGATTTTTGATATAACAAATAATCTAAGGACCAAATTGCAAAGTAAATA
Source organism: Hibiscus tridactylites (assembly GCA_958450335.1). Classification (NCBI taxonomy): domain Eukaryota; kingdom Viridiplantae; phylum Streptophyta; class Magnoliopsida; order Malvales; family Malvaceae; genus Hibiscus; species Hibiscus tridactylites. The sequence goes on along the minus strand of OY288269.1, from coordinate 73,675,814 downwards.
AAATTTTAAGTACTCAAAAGACTCACATTTGACAAGTAAATTTTAGATTTAATGTGTTTTAAAGTCAAAACTTAAACCCCAAAAAGTTTTCTAAGTGTTTCAAAGCCAAATTACTCAAAATCGCCCAAGTGTTTCGATACATATTGATTTTAGGAGCTTACTGGAAAATGTCATTTCGATACAAAATTCCTTGTTTCGAAACAAGGGTTTCGAAACGGGCTTGCCCGTTTCGATACGACCTTCATCTGGGCTTTTGTTTTTGAGTGTCGTTTCGAAACGGCTCATAACCGTTTCGATACAGGGGTTAAGTTTTTCAAAATTGAACATTAAATGAACTAGCCGTTACTTGTCAGAACGAAATTTTTGAAAATTGTTTAACTGTTTCGATACACCCGTTTGGTGTTTCAAAACGGAGTTTTACAGTTTCAAATGTGAGCAAAACCGTTTCGATACGGCTTATAGTTGTTTCAACACGGCTCCTTAACGTTTTAAAACGCCTTTTCGCGTTTCAATACAGTCTCTTTTTTATACATAATGACTCTTTCTTTTTTTAGGTTGTTTCGATACAAGGACACGTGTTTCGATATGGGTTGTTGCAGAACTGCATTTGTGGAGGGAAGAGATTGTCCTAACGGCTCTATTGATGATCTCAACCACCCAAACAACTAGAAATCAATGAGAAGGTATAAAAGCAAGTCTCCAAAGCCTATCTTTCTCTTATAAAGAGCGTTCTTGGGTCAATCTTTGGGTAGAAAGATTGACCAGTTTGTAAGGTTTCCTTCTAAGCCGAGAAAAGGGGACGAATTCAAGTTAGTGAATTGTTGAAATCCTCAGTAAGGTGCTGAGGTAGTGGATGTAGAGCTTGTTCGAAGCCTTAACCACTCTAAATCGCTTTGTCTTCATCTTTTAAATTCCCTACTTGCACCCTTCAATTTTATTCTACCAATTAACCCCCTCTTAGTGTTTAGTCATTATTTGATTAACTCAACAATTTCCTTCCAAAAGAAGGAACAAGCTCAATGCCCGAGGAGATGGACCTTTTCGAGTCTTAGAACGTACCAATGACAATGCGTATCGCATAGACTTACCAGGTGAGTATGGTGTTAGTGCATCTTTCAATGTTTCTAATTTTATCCCATTTTGATGTTTCAGATTCGAGGACGAATCCTTTCGAAGAGGAGGGGAATGATACAAGCACCATTGGCCCAGGTCCAGATTTCGACCTAACGATTCTATCAGGCCCAATTACAAGAAGTAAAGCTAAACAACTGAAATTGAAGTTAAACATGTTTGTGCAAAACTTCGTGTTAAAGACGCTTCGAATGGAGTGTTAGATGTTCGTTGGATTCACTTCGGAGTTTTGGAAGATTGATCCAAGAAAGAGGCAAACTTGATTATTCATGCAAATCCAACTCAAAAAAAGGCCTTGATGTTAATAGAAGTCAAATATGGGTCAGAGAAGCTGAAAAGATGCCAAATAACCCAAAACTAGCGTCCAAACCCACCAGCCAATGTCCAAAAAGGAAATTTCAATTTTAAGAACATTCTAGATAGATTTCTACAACTATTTGGAATTTATTTATCTCTTTTAATTAGGATAATTATATAATCTTTTTTAGGATTATATTATCTATTTTAATTGAGACAATATTCTTATCTCTTTTAATTAAGATAATATTCTATTTTATCATTATTATTTATCTAGTTAATCTTTTAGATTAAAATAAACTCTTTTTCCTTTGTAATTAGGGTTTTACTAGCCTATAAATAGGCTCATTACTTTGTACAATTCAATTCATTCTGAGATCAATTCAATTATTTTTTTGTTCAAAATTTTTATCTTCTTCTTGCTTTGGAGTGCGGGTGTCTAGGCGTTACCAAATTCAGACGAACGTTTGTCTAAGACATGATCTTAGAAGGGGTGTTGTCATATCCTATTTACTTTCATTGTTTTTTATTTAATCATTTCTTTAGTTTCGTGCCTTTTTTTATTGAGTCGTTGAGAAAAATAAATTAACTCTTGCTTTCTTTTCCAAATTTCAACATGTTAACAGGTGGCCCAACAAACCTAACAGACTAATAATCAACTGACTAATTAACAAACTCAAGACAACTAATTACAATTCTAACATCATCTGCTGATGAACGAAAAACGATTAAGAACCATTTTTTTTAAAGAAAATTGTATTCTACGTTTTTAATTAGGCTTTATTCACGTTTTAACTTTTCAATTTTGTTCGTTTTTCTTCTTTATTATTTAAATATTTATTTTATTTCAATTTATTTAAAAAGTTGTCATAGAAGTTTAAAAAATTGATAATACTAACCCGTAAGAGCATATCACGTTATTTTATCCATGTCATCGATAATTGTCACTTCTCGTGTTTTTTCTTGACATTACATACCCTCCATCCCATAATTTTTAGAACTATATCAATGACCATCAAATTATTTGAGCGTACTTATTTTAACCATTGAATTATCGAATTCATCAATCAGACCACCAAACTTATTAAATTGACATATTTTGAGTTTTTGACCACCGTCGTTAAAAAATTAACGGAAGGGTAACGAAGGGGCGACGTGGTAGTTTAAAAGAAATTTATAAAATTACACATTTAGTCATGTTATTTACCTATTATGTCGATTTGATCCTATTTTTAATTTAATTAAATAAAATTAATCAACCAATCAGGTAATGACACGTGTCATCACCCAATTGGATAAATTTACTTAATTCTAATTTAATATATTTTAATAAATTAAAATTAAGTAAATTTATCCAATTGGGTGATAACACATGTCATCATCTGATTGGCTGATTAATTTTATTTAATTGAATTAAAAATAGGATCAAATTGACATAATAAGTAAATAACATGGACCAAATGTGTAATTTTATAAATTTCTGTTAAACTGTCACGTCACCCCTCCGTTATCATTCTGTTAGTTTTTTAACGGCGGTGGTTAAAAGATGTCAATTTAATAAATTTAGTGGTCTAATTGACGAGTTCGATAGTTCAGTGGTCAAAATAGGTACGTCCAAATAGTTCGGTGGTCACTGATGTAGTTTACCCTAACTTTTATCCCTTGTTGACTTTTTATGTAGTTTTAAGAAAAAAAAATTGTGTAAGAGATGTGATGTAAAATAACTAAAATGACAATTTTATTCTTCAAAAATTTTATTTTGTTAGAAAACTAAATAAAGAATATAAAGGGAAATGTGTCTTGAAAATTTGTTACTTTTTTCAACGAAAATTTTTAAATGGAACTATTTTAAAACACAAAAGGGACAAATTTAGTGGGACGAAGATAATATTATTTATTTTAAAATTTTGGTGAACCGAGACATAATGGTAGCTTGCTTGTCGTGTTTACTTTAGCTCATGTCATATTATTTGTTATTATTTTTAGGTTTATATAGTAAATAAATACTTAAAGTATATTAACTTTTTTATTTAGATATCTAAAGTATTTTTTATTAAAATAAGTATCTAAAATATATTTTTTAGTTAAATTAAGTATTTAAAGTATACTTTTGGTGAAAATAGACACCTAAAGTATTTTTCATCAAAGTAAGTACTTAAAGTATATTTTTTTGGTGAAAATAGGTACCCAAAGTATTTTTTGGTCAAAATAGGTACTTAAAGTATGTATATTTTTTTATCTAGTTTCTTAAAAGTTGTCATGTGTCATTGATTAACAAATATACTAGATACCTATTTTAACAAAAAAAATACTTTAGGTACCTACTTTGACGAAAAATACTTTAGGTACCTACTTTGACGAAAAATACTTTAGATACGATCAAAAAATACTATAAGTACCTAAATAAAAAAATGGTATACTTTAGGTACTTATTTATTATATAACCCTTATTTTTAAAATAAACCTTTTTTATGAATACAGATAAAATGATTGTTTAAGTGTGAAAATTAGGATAGTAAGTTGAGTCAATTTGAATAAATAAATTTTTATTCATGTTTGTTTGGTTGTTTTAAAACATGTTTATATTCGAATTTTGTTCATGGTTACTTATTTAAAATTATTTTGGGTTGATGTTTGCTCATTTAATGTTCACAAATATGTTCATTTACCATCTTCATGAACATTAAATGAACACGTCTATGAACATTACACAAATGTTTTAATGAACATATTTAATATTTTATAGTTGAACATTTCTATGAACAATTAAAAAATTGTTCATAAATAATAAACAAAAAAATAAAATGGACATATTTGTTATTTTATATATAAAATAATAAAACATCAATACTAATAACTATATTATAAATAAAAAATAAGAGTATTTTTTAAACATAGGTTGCCTACACTAAACTTTATACAATTGGACCTAGTTGAACTTTAAAATCTAAAATTTAAGTCTCTACCCGTAAAATTCTAAATCTAAATCTTAAATTCTAAAGTCTAAAAGTTAACCCTAAAATAAAAGTCTTAAACTAAACCATGAACCTTAAAATAGACAAATTTATTTAAACTTTACACAACTTGTATATAAAAAATCATAACATAACTACAAATATTTTATAAGAAAAATATCAACTTTAAACAAACGAACTATAAATTAACTAGTAAAAGACTTATAAACGAACTTATTCGTAGCATAAATCAACAAACATATCTTCGTTCAAACTTATTTGCTTAATAAATGAACATACTTTTTTTATACATATTCATTTTTTTAACTTAATAGATGAGCAATATACGAAGAATTCATAAATAGTTCGTCAAATATTCTTTTCATTTATACCCTAATAAAAATGAAAAAAAAGTGTAAGTACTAAAATGAGTATAGTTTAGGGCTACAATGAGTATTAATAATGGAAAATATGGGCCTATTAATAAAATTTATAAAATATGGGGCCAAATATACGATACAAAAAAATATTAACACAACCGAAAATATCCCTTTCGTTCCTCTGGGTTTCATCCTAAAATGAAAATTTACATTTGTTCTTTATTTTCTTTGTTGTCCATCACTTTTTCTTTGTTTTTATTTTTGGCTGGCTCAATGCACAATTTGCACCCTAACGTTTATTATTTTTCCTAACATGGTAAGTAACATAATTTTTAAGGCTCTTTTACCTCCTAACGCTTGAGACATTACCCAAAACGCCCTAAAATTTTGACGCCGTTTAAAAAAAATCTTAACCGATAATATTGCACCACGTCAATATCCCTATTTTTTTTAATTTTTGTATAAAACTATTTATTTATTTTATTTTATTTTCCCAAAATTACCCTTTCACTCCTTTACTCTCCTCCTCCCACCACCCCAAACACCGTCGAATCTCCCATTCTCTCCATAGAAACTCAATTTTGCCACTCTTTCCTCCGAACAATCACCCCCACCTCTCTGTGTCTCTTTTAATCAGGCCATTGTCCCTCCAAAAAAAGATGAAAAGACGAAAAGGTATGTGAAAATGGATGGTTTACAAACACAACTGCTAAGGATCAAGAGTAATTCAATTTGTTTAGATAATAAAAGGGTCAGAATTTTTGTTCGCTTTTTCCCGACCGGTGAGTGGTAGCGGACGTGCATCTAAAGAAGTCAAGTTTGCGGGATTCACAGAGAGGAATCCTCTTTTATAATCTCTCATTTTTCCCTTTGTTATTAATTAGTTTTTTTATCTGTAATTTACTTGGTAGTAATGAATGTAGCATTCACGCCCTTGAACGGGTTATCTACCATCTCAACACTTGCTTGGGGACATGAATAATTGAAATCCCAACACTTTCTTGCTCCTTAGAGTGTCCACTGGCCAAACTTTTGTCTTTGTAACTATCAATATTCACTTTGTAAAGCTTTGCAAACTTTTCCACCATAACCGATGTAACATGGAAAAAAGAGCAAAAATCTTTGGACATGGTCCCTTCAGATATGCAAAAAGGACAACCAATCTTTTCTTCCTAATTTTTTTCCACTCCGATTGGCTCGGCAGGAAGATGACCATGGCCGAGAATTTTTCCAACAACTACAAGGTGAAGACTATCGATCTTGACCTTTCGAACTAAAGGGTCATCACTCTTCATGGATTGTAAAACTTTTTCAGCAGCAACACCATAGGGTTTAGCTTTCTCTCTTGTTTTTGAGTTGCAAACCGAGGGTATATTCTTGAGATAAGGAGTATTAACTACCTTAACTCTTATAATGAAATAATCCGGGCAGAGCTTCTTCTCCAAATGGTGGTTCGTCTGGAAACCACAGAGTTTAAAACTCCAGAGGATAGATCTGGAGCGCCCATCCAGAACTTGTGCATGATTTCAGAAGAACAAGAACCATATCGACACCCAACCGGAAAACCCCAAAAGCCCCTACCCTCGGCGACTCTCGCCCGCCTCTCCTCCACAACCAGACTAGAATCTTTAATGGAAACCGTCGTTGTCTTTCGAGGGGGGAAGCCACGCCATTGAGACTGAACAACGAGCAACAAACCGCCAAATTCTAAGAACTTAGAAGGGGGGAAGAGGGTTAGCGAAGAAACAAAGGTAAGGCTCGCTAGGAGCATTTTTGTGGAAGGTTAATTCAATGCAATACAATTTGATGATGCACATTTGCTTCGCTTCTTTTTGGTGGGGTGGTAGACTGGTAGTGGTTAAATTTTAGATTTTCTCCAGGTTAAACTGGGGAAGTAAGTTTTATTTAATGAATTTTGTATTATATTATATTAGTTTTATTTTATCTAAAATTAAAAAATAAATAATGTAACACCCGAGTTTAGGGGTTGAGTGAAAATAATATTTTAATATTATTTCGGGTTCGATTTTATAATTTAAATAATAAAATATTTTTATGGGCCTCGGGATTTCAAAATATTTGAGACTATGTTGGGCCTATCTCTTAAGCCCAAAATCCATGGATTTTAAGAGATGTGAGTTTTGGCCATTCATTAATGGCATTTTAGTAAATAGTTGGTCTTCCAACTAAAACCCATTTTAGTTTTTATTTCATTACTATTCAAATAAACAAATATCACATCTTCTTCTCCAAACTCAAACCAACGACAATGGAGAGTCTTTCTCTCCATCTCACCATTTCATCTCATTTCTCCTTCATTCTTGGAGCTTTTTGAAAGGTAATTATATTTCCGACTTGCTCTCATCTTCCTCTCTTTAAAAGTACAACTAGATTTCATTTTGGTTCAAGTTTTAGAATTTGGATTTTTGGAAGATTTGAATAAAAAATGGTATCTTTATTGTTTTTAACTTAAGATTTTGATTTAATATTGTTAGATATGGTGTTTATGAACCAAATGGTCCAACATATATAATTTTTGAAGTGTTTTATAAGAATTCCCGAATTTGGGTTTTGGTGGGGTTTTAGGAGGGTTTTTAGTTTAGTTTTGGGTGTGTTTTATGTTGGAATTTGAGGGTTGATGTTTGGTTAATAGTTGGGGGTTGTTTTGGAAGCATTTGGAAGTGTTAAATGTGTTGAAATCATAAGTTTTGGTTGAGGTTTATGGGCTGCTCGAGTTTGGTAATTTTGGGGGTTGTCCATGGCTTGAATTGTTGTGTTTGGTGTTTGATTAGTATTTCGAGTTAGCTACTTTGATGTTTGAGCTGATTTGAGGTTGTTTGGATTATGTTGAGATTGTTTAGAGGCAAGAGCTTGTGTTGGTGAAGCATCATGAGTGAATCCGGAAGCTTGAAGACCTTGGTTGCTTGGTAGTGGAGCTTGGAGGTGAAGGTGAGTAGTTGCTGTTTTCAAATGGTTTTAAATATTGGTTCAAGCATGTGGACCTAGGTTGGGCTTGGTAAACTCACCTAGAGTTGAGGTTAGGGTGGTAGCCTAATTTCAAGCTTAGCTTAGGGAGCTTTTGGTTGAACTCCTAATTGCTTATTAGGCCTCATGTTTAATTGTGATCGTGTTGGCTATGTATAATGTGTTATGCATGTTGTTGAGGCTTGATATGATGCGTTGATATATGCATGTGGTGTGGTTGGTGAATCGTGCATGATAGTGATCATGGTGAGTACGTGCTAAGCACGAAAGTTGTTTTGAAATGATGTTGTGAAGGGTTATGAATTGTGTTTAATATTGGCACTAGTATGCTTGGGGTACAATGATCGATCATTAGGATTAGTGTGCACACGAGAGTCAAAGTCGTGCGTGGCCTTGGTGGTGTTAAGGCACCAAGGAGGAGTACGGGTTCGCCCGAAAATCTTTATATTAGTCGGTGATGAGTGAAATCCCATCGACGGGGCGTGAGGATGAGTGGAATCTCCTCCGCGAGAACCGGTGATGAGTGTAATCCCACCGAAGGTAATGGTTGTGTTGGAAATGCGTTCCAACGTGTTATCCGCGTATTCGAGTCATAACTAGGTGCCAATATGAGATTATGTATATATGCCAATATGATATGAAATGTGATTCCAACAAGAATTGATATATGTTGTTGTTAATACTTGAGTTACGTATCATTGTATGTTGAGCTTACGAGTTGTTGATCATGGCATAGAGATGAATATATGTTCATGCATCATGTATATTTGACTCTTGAGGATTGGAGGTAAGATCATGCATTCTATTTTGATTCTTGCTCGTGCTTGGACCCTGCATTGTCGAATGTTTGTTTTATGAGCTTACCCTCACTAAGCTTTTATGCTTACGCTCCTTTTTGTTCGACAATGCAGATCAGTAGCTTGTGGGTGACAAGGGCAAGGAAAGGTCTCCAAGTGTTGCTTTTGGTTAGCTCAAGTATGATCTTTAAATTATAGATTGTAATAGTCAAGCAATGGGATATGTGTTGTTGATGTGAATGCTTTGTTGCTTGTTGATGTTGGTTTGGCCTTTGGATGCTTCGTTTGAATTGTAAACCTTGTTTATGTTGCATGTCTTGAATGCTTATATGTTTTGTTGGCTAAGGCATGTAACCCTAAAAGCTATGTATGTTTCCTTGTGGTGAATGCATGACCTTGTGTTGGATGCCTATCTTTAATGCTCAACTGATTGTCTTGTGAAGCATGAACCTTTAATGCTATGTATGATTCACATGTTGACGATGTTGGTTCTTTTAATGTTTGGTTCTTATATGCTTGAAGTGTGTTAAACATGTTTGTAGAAGTTTGGTCTTGCCTTAGGTTTGTGCTGGTGTGTTGTGAGAGGCTTTAGTGGGGTCTTGGGGCATCCTTGTGCCTTAAGACCAGCTAAATCTAATCTGCAGACAGAGGGCGTTTCAAAACGGTAGACCCCATTCCGATACGGCCCCTTTGTTTCTGGCCAGGCGTTTCGATACGCCTAAGGAACCACTGGAAATTTGAGAATTTGACGATAAATTGATGTATCGAAACGGGCCTTAGCGTTTCGGAACGGCCTTCATCTCGTTGACCACGAGAAGTTGACTGTTGTGATCGTTTCGATACGGGTCACCCCTGTTTTGAAACGGACTCATAATGTTGACTTTGGCCAGTTGACCAAGTCAAGGCGTATCGAAACACCCTAAGGGCGTTCCGATACAACATGATGTAAAGGATAAAAATGGACTGTTTTGATGAGCTGTTTGGTTGTTTTGTCTCGTATGTTCTTTCGCTGTTGCCTTCCTCACATGGGATTTAATAATGCCTCTAGAAGGGATAATAATAATGAAAAAAAAATTTAGGGTTGCTAACCGAGGTGAGACCTTAACGGGTTTCACATCGATTTTCCCCGTGTAACCTACTCGGACCGGTCAAACGTCTAGACCGGGACGAGGGAGTTACAAATAAGAACGTTGACATGACGCTATATTATTGGTCATAAAATTATTTTTTTAAACGGTTGGGTAATTTGAATAACGTCTCAAACGTTATAGGCAAAAGAACAAAAAAAAAAACGTTAGGTATTAATTTGAGAAAAATAGTAAACGTTAGGGGGCCAAAATGTGTATTAAGCCTTTTTGGTTGAATTTTACATTTTCTCAGTTTCTTCAAACCCTCCGCAAGACTCCGTAAACCCCTGATTATAACTCTATTACGATCCTGCCCTCCGCCACTTTTCCTTCTCTTCGACTTGATTTTCTTTGTCTTCCTGGAATACTCCCTCAGTCTATTATTTAATTACCTTAACGCTCATTTCCACGTCGGGTCGGATTCAATCCGAAACCAAAGATAGCTCCACTCTGAAGATATTGCCCGTTCTGTTCTGCTAGAATATTCTGTAAGTTTTCTTTTAGCTCATTAATGTCTATTTATTTTTTACAGTTTTTTCTCTAGCCAAACACGGCTGATTTATTTATGTTTTAAGTAGCGAATTTATCTAGCTAATTGGATTTACTGAGATTTTCTTTAATTTGAACTGCGAAAATCCATAGGTTTAAGAGCATAATTTCTTATAAAGTTTTGTAAGCTGTTGATTAGGTTTTGCGATTGGGAGAGTTTTATTGAACTTGTTTCTCTTAGGTTAAAAATAAGAAGCCTGTAGCAAAGAAATTATAGCGCACTGTTTGTTGCATTAAATAATCAATTTCTGAATATGAATTAATCGGGCATTGATATTTTAGTTCAATTTGACTGTTATTTCCTTAGGTTTAATTTTTATTGGCGTTCGAATGATTGCAAATTACTTTTAAGATCATCGATAGCTTGAGGGTGATGGGCGGTTCATTATTTCGTTTAAGTTATTATCTATGCTAATATGACGACTTTAAAGCACAGTGGACAAAAAAACAAAAGAGTTTCATAGATGTTTTGCTACTATTCTGTGACATTAATTCGGTGTAAGATTGTGGAGCATGAAAACCTCTTAAATTTTCAAAATTGAACCTTTACACTTTTCTCAATTCTTAGGTTTTCCTTCCAATTGCTTCTCAAGTTGTTTGACTGCTGCATTTGGTTAGAGTTTTGGAACTCTGTAAGTCTGTATGCTGTAAAAGAACATGGTATACTATTTATTCAAAATTATCCAATGGTGCTGAGAGTTTCATCTCCTAAGATTGTCGGTCTTACTTAGTCCTCCTGGTTGTGTTGGCGAGCCTAAGGAGAAGGAAGTCAATGATGAGGATGATGATGACCGCAATCATAAGCATCGTAGACGAGACACACACTCTGACTCATTAGAGACAGATTCCATGGATCTAGTTTTACAAAGTCATACAGAAAGCGTAATAAGTTTTTTGAAAATGGGCAACCTTTAAGAGAAAATGAATCCGAAGCAGGTGAAACCTGGAAAAATAATAACAATTTGCCTCTAGAAAAGACTTGGCATCTAAGTTTAACAGACGGCGCCCTGGATTAGCATCAATACCCCGAGGACATTTGGATGTGAACTAGAAATTAGGTCAAACCAACCATTTAGCGAAGATTCTGGTCCTGGCAGGGAAAGAGGAAGGGAAAACTCTCCTTGGAATCAACGTGATTCTTGGTTCAACCGAATTGATATTGCTTCTCAAATGGTTCATCTAAGATCTGTTGCTCCAGGTCTCTTTTCCGGAAAGGAATTGCCTAATGTTTCAAATGCGCAAAGCCCATCATAGGGTGCCTTTGGGCTGATGCCTGGAATACCAAATAGTATCAATGGCCTTGATACACTCTGTCCGGTTGGTTTACAAGGGGTGCTCAGGCCACCAATGAATTCTTCATTAAATATTGACATTTCTCGCCAATGTTGCAGAGACTTTGAGGAGCGTGGATTTTGTCTAAGATGAGACATTTGCCCAATGGAGCATGGTGTCAATCTTATTGTCATTGAAAATTTTCAGGTATTAAATTTGCTACTGTCTATCTTGATTCTGACATGTGGCTTATACCGTTTTCCATGAGGCTTTACAAATTTGATAAAGAAAATCATGTCATTTGGCCGTGTAGTTTCAGTAATGACCAGCTAGGAAGTTACCATATGCATCTGGTTGTCTTCTTTGGCTACCAAAAAATATATAGGATGAACTATGAGCTAAAATTTATTTTCATTATTATTAATTTTTTATCATCCTTTAAATGTTTGGCGGCAATGTAGTTGCGTCAAAATGCCTGCCAATACTAGACATGCTAAATTCTTGTTGTTTTGAGTTTGCTTTCCTAAGCCTTACTATTATGTTTCTAGTCTAAAACTTATAATTAGCAAAATATTCTCGTGGTACTTATAAATTTATTTGCTGCCATTTTTTCTCCCCTTCTACTTTGTTGGTCTCCTGTACTTTTCAACCATCCCTTAACCAACAATAGCAACAGACTTACCAGATAGATTACTTGCTTGCACAAATGTTTATCTTCTTGAAAAGAAGCCCTGGATAGTAGTGTACTTGCAAAATTCAAGAAAATATATATTCATGGATCAATTGTCTACCTTAAGCATTGACTAATGTATTACATGAAGAATGGTTTCTGCAATTGGACTTTCATTGCATCATTGGTATGAGATCCATGACCTATATTGACCGGTGCAGTAGCTCCCCCCATCTAGATTTATAGTGTCATATATTCAAGTTAATAGTAACTTCTTTTCTAATTTGCAGAGTCTATCACAGTTTAACCTTCCTGGTACAATTTCAAGTGCACAACTATTGGCAACTCCTGTTGGATCTAGACCTCTACCTTCGAGTATTCCTCCGACCAATTTTATGAACAGCAAGGGCATGCACAGCAAAACTAGCAAGCCTGGCTTGACTGAGGACACCTTAGGTTTGAGTGGAGCATATACTGGCTGTACCAGTGCAAGTGTTGCTGATCTGTATGATCCTGATCAACCCTTGTGGAATAACAATGGCCTAGAAGCGTCGGCTGCGCTCTTAAGACTACATTCACCCAAGACTGATGAAACAGAACCCTTGTTAAATGAAGATAATCTGATTGCCATAATGAAAGATTAAATGATAGTGCTGATAATGAATTGCCAACTAGAAGCATTGGATCAAAGGGCACAAGTTTGTCTGTTTGGGGAAGAATTGGTAGCTCGAGAAGTAGAATAGACACAAAAGAGAAAGTTGATCTCACACAGTCAGACTATCCTGAGAATGAAGCCAAAGAAGAAAAAGAAGCATTTCCCAGCTCTCAAGGCCTTCCTGTCAGGTCAAGCGGATCAGCACCGAGGATGATGGTTCCAAGTTTATGGACTCATCGTTCAAGTCACAGACTGATAATATGTGTAACAGCCGAAAGTCCATTTAAAAGGCACTTCGTACATTGTTTGTTAATGAAATTCCCTTGAAAAATAACAAAAGATTGGCTCTTCTTTCTCATATTCGCAAGTTTGGTGAGGTTATTGACATTTATATTCCAATAAATAGTGAACGAGCCTTTGTTCAGTTTTCAAGGAGGGAAGAGGTTGAAGCTGCTCTGAAGGCACCATATGTTGTAATGGGTAACTACTTTATTAAGCTCTGGTGGACTAATCATGATAGTGTACCTGATAATGGCATAAATAGTGGAAGCGGTGTAGCAGTAACTTCACGTGGTCCTACGGTTTCTGTTGTTCCAGCTCAGCCTGTTGTTAGTAAAGGGAAGGATAATCTTCAACCTATTGCTCAGAAGAGCAATGTTCTCCATGATGATGTTGTTGTACCTTCTCAAAATTCCCCTAAGCCATCTGGTGTAAATGGTCCCATTGTTCCACTTCCATTGTAGAAAAAGTTAGAGACTCTAGGGCATATGAAAGAGGAGCTACGCAAGAAGCTAGAAATGCTGGAGCAGAAACAAAAAGATTTCCGACGCCAGTGGGAGAAACTTCAAAAAAAGCATTGGGAACTTTCTTTACCATAATCCTAATATGCGCAGTGCGCTTATTCCGTAATTTTATGTGTCCTATTACTGTTATGTGTAGTAATCAGGTTCAGAAATTGCATTTTTCATAGTATTTTTTAATCAACCAGAATGCTGTATAACTGTAGCTAAGTCCTGAAAATCTGTACTGGGGGATATTGGGCATTGTAGTTTGGCTACATGTACATGCTAAATGAGTTGTGTGAGAATGATGAATTTAGGAAACAGAACATTAGGGTTTTTAAATATAAATGTGGTATTATCCACCATTTTTAGCAGGTTTAACAATTTTGGTAACCTTTTTGCAGTCTGGCGGTGTTAAGGGTGATCTACCAACCGAGCAAAATGCTAAGAGGCAAAAGGTGGGAGTTGCAGTTGATCCTGCAACAACTCCAAGTGTCTCTGAACCTGGTGCTTGTACCGCACTGTAGGGATGACAAACGAGAACAATTTAACAGAGAATATTGCATCTCACGAACCAACATCAAATACCATGCACCTTATTATTGCAGGAGTGTAAGAGCTCAAAGCAACAATCTCGTCCATCAACGGTTGTTTGGCATCCATATTTGAGCAAATACAAATTGGATAACAGACCTACTGCTTTTAAAGTTATTCCACCATTGCCTTCTGGTTTTGCAGATGTGAGTCACTCTCGCCTCATCTGAATTTTGTTTTGCTCCATCTTTTATGAGAGTTGATTTCACAATTATTTTTCTTCTATTCCATTTTGAGAGCTTTATGTTCTTGAACACAAGAATATTTGAAATCGATTGTATCTGTGCTCTTTGCATGAGAATTGAACTATATTTGTTTCTATTTTTTACCTGAATTTTGTGATCCCTTGGGCATATTGTAAGAATATGGCTTCCTTTTGAGGTGTTGTTGTCCTTAGCCCCCAAAATTACCTAACATTCTAGGCACAGTCTGTGTTGTCTATAAAAATAAAAAGGTCTTCATTTATTGTCAGACTCGATTGACTTTTTTTTGTGTTAGTTAGAGGTTATTGATGTCTTTCAATTAGGTTGATGTTCTGAAGGAGCAATTCCTACAATATAGTGATATGAGATCAGTCATTAGAGGCATTGGATAATTGCTCAGTTGTCATAACTTATGCCACACATACAAATGGTAAATGCTGGCAAGGCAATGAATTACAATTTAGCTCTTCTGGAAATGAACCTAGTAGTAGTAGCAAAGAAACTTTATCTTCCACACCAAAGGGGTCTGTAGAAGTTGATGTCTAGACAGAGGGAAAATTAACATGCAGCACCTCCTTGAGTTTTGTTGAGCATGTTGAATTCAGAACATAATTCATCCCCATCGTCTAGTGTGAAAGAGTCACCTAAAGGCGAAGGGACTTGTACATGGAGGTAAAATGTTCATGTTTATTGATCTTTAATTTTCAGTCCCGCATTCTCAATTGCTGAAATTTCTGCTCCCCATCACCAATATTATCTTGTTTGATGCATGGGATATGGGTAAAAAATGGAATATTCTCATCTTTAATTTCCACCACAAGTTTAACAGTTGCTTGAGTGGTAAATTGTATGGTCTTTGGAGATTAGCTTTAGTAGGACAAAAAGGGATTAAAGTAAAAAAAGACATTTCTGTTGCGCTTACTTGATTTTTTTTTGAAATGAAATCTATGGGACCTGATTCACATTCCAGTTTTTTTATATGATATTTGCCAATTGTTTGAAAAGATGGTAATAGATTTAAAGGACTGAAAATAAGGTAAGGTATTAAAATAAAAGTGCATTGAGATTGGTTTAGTGTTGTTGAGGTGGGACGGAAGATCCGATCTATAACGACTAGAATTTTGGGTTAGAAATTTGGATCTTGAATCCGGATTTTAATATTTTAAGATTTAAATTTTGGAGAATCGAAGTTGGGATCTCATTAAATGAATTTTTGGACCGATTTGAATAAGGATCTAATTGTTTGAGTCTACAGGAGAAATAAATAGAAAGACATGTGGTTATTTATTATTTATTTTTACCCATTGGTTTGGAATAATGGTCTTTAAATTTTAAATAGTTGCGTGTGGGAGAAAGGGAAAGTGGCAAATGATTTCATTGAGATAAAATAAGTGGGGAAAATGGGAAAGTGGCAAATGATTTCATTGAGATAAAACAAAAAAGTGGGGAAAATGGGAAAGTGGGAGAAAGAGAGTGGGAGAACTTACAAGCCTTTATTCGCTGCTGTCTGGGCCGCTGTCGTCGTCGCCGACATCATTAGATTTGCCTCGTTGAGACGAGTCGATCGGTGGTTGCCCTGTCCCCGTCGTCGCTGATACTCACAAAGGTGAGAAGAAAGAAGATTCGGCGAAGTTGGTTCGGCAAGTTCTACCCCAAGTCGTCACCACCACAGAGTTCTCTGGTCGAAAATATGCAAGTCTAGAGCTTGTTGTCGCTGCCCGGCCACTCGAGGTTGTCGTACGCGCTCCACGCGCCGCCGCCTGCGCGTGGGTGTACACAACTACAGGTGGCAGGTGCATATATCCTCCCATACACCCACGTTGCATCGTAGTTGGCCCATCAAGTGCACCGAGCTTCCCATGCACTTGCGTCGCACCAGATCACGTATTTGGGGTACACCGAGCTTCCCATGCACTTGCGCCGCACTGGATCACCCATCACCATTGACTGTAGTTGACTTTCTTTGGGACTAACTGGGGGATTTTTTGGCGTTCTGAGTCCGTTTTGCCGAATTCGAACTCAGTAAGCTGTTTTTACGCGTTTAACCTTACGAATTAGTTAGTGAATGAGGTTAATAATATTGTTGTATTTGTATTTTATGAGGATTGTTTGAGCTCAAATACCGTATCAAGAGGCGCATTTTGAGGAGCTCAAGTGAGGATTTAGCGATATTTGCTTGAGGTTAGTACACCTCGAACTCTTATTGCTTCATGAGCATCATAAATGTGATTGCTTTGTGTGTTAGTGTCTGCAAATTAGGTAGACGATAAATAAGCATGCTTAGAGACTCGTATCATGAGACTTGATATATGTGTGATGCTCGATGATGTTACGAATATGACGAGACTCATGGAGACGTTAAAGATTGTGTAGGGTCGTTTGAGATACTCGTCTAATTATTTGATGATTGGTTGATTGATAATTTTGATGCTTTGCATGTCAGTCCGAATGGTTGACGCGAATTAATAGAAATTATATTTAAGAGATAATACCAATAAATACTTGATTAAATGATTATGAAGTCAATAATTAATATTAATTGATTGAGTGCGTTAGTAAACAAATCCTAATGAATTTCATAAGCTTTAGGGATCAAATAAATCATTGTAACATCGTAATTGGAGTAAATGGTGCGAGCCTATGAGTAGGGTATCGGTACGAGCTTCGGTCGTAGCAATACGTGATTGAGGGACATATCGGTACAGGTCGACTCATACTGGTACTTTTGGAAATATAGGATTTTCAATAAGCAATGTTAGTATCGGTATGTGTGTGAGTACCGGTACCTATGGGTACCATACCTATAATCGTATTCGAGTACCAATACCCATCTAGCTGAATAATGTAAATGTCAGTTAAAGATGGAAATCGACGTGGAATATTAAGGAATTAATTTATACCTTAATTAATGAGATAATATGGATTAATGAGATATTTCATAATGATGTTTAATGTACACTTCCATAATGTATTAACAAGTTGGTAAACTTAATTGGGTGACTTGATAATGGATAGAAACCATAGAGTTATGGTTATCGTGCCATTGTTGTGTACGGTTTGAACACTTGGTTAGTTGAGCCACCTTTGGTTGATGAGATCCGGATACCTAGAGAGAGTGTAGCAACACCATGGTTAGAGATGTCGAATGTATATTTCTGAGATTGTGTGACACTGGGCCTCATTCGCTGATACTTGAGGAGAGATACCGAGTATGTGTGTATGTTATCGAGGCTATGCTACACCGGGCCTCACCTAGAGAGAGTGTATGTTCCCGAGGTTGTGTGACATCGAGCCTTACTTGAAGTGCACGTCTCAAGGCTATTTGACATTGGGCCTTACTCCAGGTTTGAGGTATGACTTTGTGTGTTTATGCTCGGATGATCTGGTGAGATCCTGAGTATGATTGGGCCTTATGTGCAATGTTTGGTATTTAGTGGGTTGATCGTTGGATGATCGTTGGATCGTGGGACCGTGGAGCACTATTAGTATGGGATTCTAGCAAGCCATGTTTTCTATAGTACACTACATGTATTTAGTGGGTTGTGTATTCATAGGACCTTATGTGGTCAGGTCTATAACTCGTATTTTTGGAATTGTATTGATCAAGTCAAATGTTCAAATGTTTTAAATTAAATTGGAGCTCATTTGTAATGATTTAATTATTTATTTACATTTTCGACTATTTAATTTAAATGTTTTTGGAAAATATGTTATTGGGCTAAACCGAGTTGAGAAATTTTATGATAACGGTTTGGGCTTAAAGCCCAAATGTGACATCCGTTGTTTAGGGTGTTACATTTAGTGATATCAAAGCTTAGGTTTAGCCAGTTCTAGGAAACCCCGTGGTGGTATAGGTGTTAGTAAGGTGTCTAGTGAATACAAGCCCTTAAATTAAGTTCATATTCCTTAAGACTGGAATCTGGATGGTGTGTCCAATGTTGCGACACTAAGATGGTTATGATCGTGGCCAAGAGGGCCTAGTTAAGTGTTGAGCCGCTTATGAGAGCGATTATGAGCGTGAGGTCTCCCTGGACTATTGAGATGCGAGTTAGTTGAATGATGCCGGAGTCGAGGATGTGTCATCCTCCCGCCACGTGAATGGTGCCTTCCTTTGTGTAGTAGTCATTTTGAAGTCTTCATGTATGTTGCGAAGAGTTTACAGTAGAGAATTTTCACTGCCATATGTGAATAACGTGGTGATACCTGTATGGATAACCTACTCTCGAAATCGATCAGTGGATGCACGTTGGTTGGAGGACCTTTTGTTCGCTTAAAAGGAGTCTTGCTGGTACTTGGGAAGTATCATTACCCTTCTCAAGGGCATGTCTCGGAGATAGTGGACTCAGTATCCACTAGTTCGCTTGAGTGTGATCGAAGTTAGACATTTTACAAGTTTGATAGAGCTACCTTCTTGAGAGTTATTGCACCGGTATTTACCCGGAATTTTTTTACCCGGCTCGCCATTTCCCGAGTCGAGCCCGAGTCATAAAATATGAAATTTTCAGGTACCCAGTTACTCTTGGGTACCCGATTCCTAATTTTTTTTATTTTTTACTTTATTAGATTACTTAATATTTTTACCTTAGAACTATATTTAAATTCCTAAATTCATTCTATATTTGTATTATATGCTTTTATGTTTTATTTTTTAAAAAAATATATATTAATTTGTGAATATGTAAGATTCAGAAAAAAATATGAACTTTTAATATTTTTCTTTAAAAAATACGAGATTTGAAAAAAACTCACGATCGAGATTAATATTTTTAATGGCTTTATTATGGTTATAAATTTCAAATCACTAATTTTTTGGATCATGTGTTATGAACTTTTATTTTTTTAATTTTAAAATAAAAAAATAAAAAAATGTGAACCGGGTACCTGGTACCTGATTTTAGGGTACCCGATACTCACGGTCTGGGACACGAGCCGACAAATATGATACCCGAAGGTTTGGGTACCCGGATTTGAACACCCCTAGCTAGCCTGCAATGTCAAGAGTTGTACTCGAAGCTTCAAGACCTCAAGGGAACCCAACCTTTGGTAATAAGAATGTTAAACCGTTGCATTTTACCATGATTTTTGTAGTGGTCGTTTAGAGAATGACACAACAGGGTTGTGAGACATGTTTGACCGTTCAATAGATGTCAATCTAGACGATTCAATGCTCGAGAGATTTTAGACTGTTAGAGTATTCGTTTAGGCTTCATGGAGGAGTCGTCGAGACTTCTTCCTTACCGGGGCCGTGAGTGGGTGTTAAGGTAAGGCAGAGTTGGGCGTTGGTATTCTCACTCTATTCGAGGGACATCGATCTATTTGAGAAATTTAGAGGTTCAGTTGCGAGGGCGCAACTCGAACGAGGTGTTTTTTTGTCTGAGCGTTTCACCCAAGGGTGAATCAGACTTATTTTCTAATAAGAAGTTGGTACGTTTAAATGATGCATGAACCATCGACAAATACTATGTGACAATGAAGAACCGTTAATAGCCTCCTTAGAAGGATTGCTTGTTAACCGATTGTGGAGTGCATGTTTATTTTTTGAAGCTAGTTCGAGTATGAAACGAGCATGGTTAAAGTGTTGGAGGTTAGTAATTTATAGATGATCTTCAAAATAAGGTTTTCTCTCTCTAAGACGTGTCGTAGTAAAGATTGATGCCTACATTGACGTACAAGATGTTTCAGCGATGTCAGGATGGGCCACCAAATTGTCTCATGAATATTATTTTAATGCTTTACGGGACACGCGTGAATGTATGAGGATTATGGAATTATAAGTGTTAAAAAGATATTTACCCAAATGCCCTCATGTGTGGAAGAGACTAGTTACCATGTGATCCGTTAAAGAGACAAAGTGCTCGAGACTATTTTGTTGTGATAGTGGTGCTGACTTGATCAAAGTCAAGTAAGAATTTGAGATCATTGAGGATGATTTGTTATTTTGAAAATGGTGTATTTTGTGCGAAAAGATGGAATGTTGTGTCTACCCCAACATAAATTTTTTTGGGTACTTGATCACTAGGGAATTCGAGATTGTGGCATCGACATGAGTCAAAGTAGTAGAGAATTGTTGATCGTGTGATCGATCACCCCCTTAAGTAAAATGAACTTGATAAGTGATGGAGTGTACGAAGTTAGCTCGGGTTAGAGTATCATGTTGCCCATGTGGGGCAGTCAATGATGACAAGTGATGGTCGTGTGAAGGAGTACTGATACTAGCTTTATGTGGTACTTGTACTCGATTCATCTGGTGTTGGTACTGATCGGTTAGTACCAATACCCGTGTATTTTGTTGGTTAAGCTCTGAGTTGAGGATTGGTTAGCTTTGGGAACCCCGAGAAGTAACATCTGGTTTATTCAAGTGGGTACAAAGTTATCATTGAATTTAGATTTGATGGTTTCAGTTAGACCTTGAGATCTAGTTGTATGTGCTTTAGAGAAAGATATATATCTAGATAAGAGATTCCTCATGTATAGTACAGTGGTTAGTACGTGGCATATTCTGAGAGCGACAATTTGTACCAAACTTTCATCGTGTTTTGGGGACAATGTGGAGACGTGTGTGTAAGATAACCGATAAGTGTTTGACTTGTCATCAATTGGGAGTCAACCATGGAGTCCTTCAGAGTTAATTGGGATGCTACAAGATTTCCTCAGTGGGAATTTGATGGATTGACTGTGGATTTTGTAAAGAATTTGTGAGTGCACAATGTTGATGGGATTTCGTTCGAGTAATGATATATTTCTGGGTAAGTATCGTTCGATTATTTTTCGGCAAGGGCGAAATCCAAGTGGAAAGTCTACTTGGATTGATTTTTGGTTTGGATTGTAAGACACCACATTGTATACATCCTATCTTTTTAGTTGAGATTCAAGTTTCTTGGTGAACTTTCCCCTTGGTAGGGATCCGTGCAATGGCAGATCATAGTAAGCGTTCAGGTAACGCCTTTCAAGTCACGTTATAGTTTGAGTATGTGACTCCATTGCGTGAACCGAGTTGGTGGGAGCTACATTAGTTGCCAATATGAGTTATCATACCCAATTTAAGGTAAGTGCTTGAGACGAGTTGAGACGTCGATCACTTTTTGAAATCTTGTGTCGTGCAAGCAATTGTAGTGATAAAGGATACCGTCAGAGTTTGAGTCACCGACGGGGATTCACCATGGGAAGAATCATTTCTCTTTGTTGGTCACAGCTACTTGACCCCTTGTTTATTTTATCGTGCGAGGTTGCAGAAGAAGTCTTGTTGTACACCAACCTGTTGGGTCTTGCTGTATCAGTTGGATTCCTATGATGATGTATTCGTGTGATAGTTTTGTCAGGATACCGTTAGGTTTTTTCATGCCGTCAAAAATGCACCGGGTAAGAATGAATCCCTCTTAAAGAAAAAATCAATTGAGAACGTTTTTGTACTATTTGAAGACAAGTATTTTAACTGCTAAGTTTTGTGAGAGATTCAAGTAGCGTAGAGGGAAATGATTGAGGACTTGGAAGAGTTATTAAAGTTTCAGCATCACGTTTTGATTAATGGGTACAAATTTTGAGGACAAAATTTTCTTTAAGGAAGGAAGAGTTGTAACGACCCGTGTAACCCCCTCGTCCCGGTCCGGACGCTTGACCGGTCCGAGTGGGCCACACGGGGAAAACTGAAGCGAAACCTGTTAAGGTTCCTCCTCAGTTAACGACCCAGAAAATTACTTTTTAATTTAATCTTCTCTAGAGGCACCTTTAGATCCTATGTGATCACGACAGCGGAAAGACAAGCATTCACGAAATGTTGACTCGAACAACATACGCAAAACAGTCAATTTTAGGCTATTAGGCAGGCCGTTTCGAAACACCCTCAAGGTGTATCGAAACACCTTGACCTGGTCAACGGTTCTAAGCCTACACGAAGAGGCCATATCGGAACGATGGTCAACCGTTCCGAAACACCCTCAACGGTCAACTTCTCGTGGTCAACGAGATTTTGACGGTTTCGAAACCCTTAGACCCGTTTCGAAACGCTTTCATCTCGTCATTTTCTCAGATTTCCAGTAGCCAAAACGTTCTGATACCCGTTTCAGAACAGGGGTTTCACAGGCCAAACCGTATCGAAACGCGTTCCGATACGGGGTCCCTGAAGCCTTACCCGTTCCGAAACGGCCCAGCTCGTTTCGAAACGCGGGCTATCTGCAACCTTTGAAAACCAGACTTAGAAATTTCTCAACAATTCTAAGGGCCCTAAACGACCCCAATCAACACTCAACATAAACATACATGATCTAGAGGCATGGATCCTTAGACAACCATGCTCAAACACCCAAGGCATATAAAGAAACATCAAATCAAGGCATTACCAAAAGCATACTTTAACATAGTCATCACATAGGCAATTCAAGGTAAGAAATCGCTAACAAGATTCACAAGCATGGACATACAACTCAAAAACCAAGTTAACGCATACACACGAGGAGTCTAACATGCTCCTAAATAACAACAACAACAACGTATTCCAAAAGGCATCATAGCACGATTACATGTCCCATTGCTTGACCATTACACCATAAATAAAATGTTCATACTTGGTAGCTAAACAAGCACCACGAAGCACACTTGGAGGCCCTCTTCTTGCACTTAGCAACCCACGAACTAAGGATCTGCATTGTCGAACAAAGAGAGAGCGTAAGCAATAAAGCTTAGTGATGGTAAGCTCTTTAAAAACAAACCTCAACAATGCAGGGTCCAAGCACGATCTTAACCAAGGTAAATACATGATTATACCATTGATCCTCAAGAGTCAAATGTTAAAGATGCATGAACAATATTCAATTATATGCCATGCTCAACAAGCTCTATTTCACAACATATGTAAACACATATAAACATCCAAATAGAGATCACATTCCACAACACATTGATACACATATCAATCAATATTGGCACCTAGCTATGACCCGAATACGCGGATAAACACGTTGGAACTCACATCCAACAACCACTTTACCTCACGGTGGGATTACACCATCATCGGTCTCGCGGAGGGGATTCCACTCATCCTCACGCCCCATCGATGGGATTCCACTCATCATCGACCATATAAATACAATTTCCGAGCGAACCCGTACTCCTCCTTGGTGACTCAACACCACCAAGGCCACGTGCGAATTTGACTCATGTGTGCACACTAACATCCTAATGATCGATCATTTGTACTCAAGCATACTAGTGCCAACATTTAACTCAATCCACATTATCAATTACAATCAATTCCGTGCTTAGCACGTACTCACCATGACCACAATCATGAACCATTCACGTGCATGTCATAATGCATCACAATTCATGCCCCATCTCACATGTATAACACATTATACATAAGCAATCATATCACAAATAGTACGAGGCATAAGCATCCATTACAAGTTCAACCAATGGCTCTAATTTAAGTTTAGGATTAGGCTACCACCTTAATCCTAACTCTAGGTGGGTCTACCAAGCCCGACCTAGTCCCCATGCTCGAACAAAACATTCAAAACCTCTTTAAAACATTAACCACTCACCTAAACTTCCAAGCTCAAAGCTAAGCAAGCAACCACCCTCAAGCTTCCGGATTTCCTCCCGATGCTTCACCAGCACAAGTTCTTGCTTCTAAACAACCTCAATACAATTCAAACAACTTCAAATCAGCCCAAGCATCAAAGTACTAGCCCGGAACACAACTCTAACACAATTCACAATATTTCAAGTCATGAACAAACCCCACATTTAGCAATTTCGTGCAGCCCACTAACCTCATCCAAAACTCATGTTTCCAACACTTTTTACACCCAAAATGATTCCAAATCAACCCCTAACCATAGCACTAACATTATCCCATCAATTCCAACCTAAAACAACCCCCAAAACTCACCCAAATCCCATCAAAACCCCCTTTAAACCCAATTTCGGGAATTTGCTCAAAACCAAGAAAAATTCATATATGTGGTATCATTTAGCTCCTAGACTTCATAACTAACAACATTAAATCGAAAGATCAAGTTAAACCTAGTAAAGGTATCATTTTTAATCAAAACCCTTGAAATTTCCATTTCCAAAACTTTAATGAAAATAAAAACTAATTGTACTTTTGAAGAGAGAAGGTTGAGGAGAAGTCAAAAATGGTGTTACCTTTCAAAAACAAGTTGAAATGGAGAAGAAATGAAATGGAATAGTGGAGGAGATGAGAGAGTTCTATTCCACGTTGATTTTGTTGGAGAAGAGAGTGAATAGTGAAAGATGATAGGAAGGGGATTTAAAATCAAAAGTTGGGCTAATCACAATATTGCCATTAATGAATGGCTATTCTCCAATTTCTTTAAAATCCCTCCATTTTGTATCTCATCCATTTTAGTCAAAAGTAAAATGTTTGTTTTTGAAACCCGAAACTTAAAAGATTATATTAATTATAAAATCAAACCTAAAATAATATTAAAATATTATTTTCACCCGACCTCTAAACCCAGGTGTTACAACTCTCCCCCACTTAAGGAATTTCGTCCCCGAAATTACTTGACGAAAACAAATACGGAAACTGGTCAACCATATCTGCTTTCCTCTCCCACGTGTTACAACTCTCCCACAACACCTTGACCAACTCTATGGTCTTACCACACAACACCTTGCTATTAGAAGCAAGTATCTCATCATGCTCTTCATTGTAAGACAAATCCGGATTCAACTCTATCTCCTCAACGGGCATAACATGAGAAGGTTCTAACCTATATCTCCTAAGCATCGACACATGAAAGACATCATGGATCTTCTCTAACTCAGAAGGTAACCTCAAACAGTAAGCTACAGGCCCAATCCGCTCAACTATCTCATACGGACCAATGAACCTCGGACTCAACTTGCCCTTCTGGCCAAATCTCTTTACCTTCTTCCACGGAGATACTTTCAGAAACACTTTCTTACCCACGGAGAACTCAATCTTTTTCCTCTTCAAATCCTCATAACACTTCTGACGATCGGAAGCTGCTTTCAAACGGTCACAAATCAACTTCACCTTGTCGGTAGTCCCCTTAAGCAAATCCGGCATAGGTAACAATATCTGACATGTTTCAGCCTAACAAATCGGAGTCCTACATCGTCTACCATACAAAGCCTCATAGGGAGCCATCTGAATACTAGACTGATAATTGTTGTTGTAAGAAAACTCAACTAAAGGTAGGTGCTTCTCCCAAGAACACTGGAAGTCAATCACACAACAACGAAGCATATCCTCTAGAATCTGTATCACTCGCTCTGACTGCGGATGATAAGACGTGTTGAAATGCAAACGGCTACCTAGAGCATTATGCAAACAACCCCAGAACCTCGAAGTAAATCTAGGATTTCTATCTGAAACAATAGACTTCGGAACTCCATGAAGTCTCAAAATCTCACGGATGTACAAGTTTGCCAACTTGTCTAAGGAATCTGTAGTGTTCACTACTAAGAAGTGAGCACACTTAGTGAACCTATCAACAATCACCCATACAGAATTCTTCTTCGAAGGAGACAATGGTAACCCCGACACAAAGTCCATGGTGATTCTCTCCCATTTCCATTCCGGAATCTTCAAGGGCTGTAACAAACCTGAAGGAACTTGATGTTCTGCCTTCACTCTCTGACAAACCATACAACGACTCACATACTCGACTACATCTTTCTTCAAACCAACCCAGAAGTATTCATTCTTCAAGTTACGGTACATCTTGGTGCTACCCGGATGCATAGAAAAAGGACTCGAATGTGCTTCACTCAGAATCTGACGTCTGAACTCAACATCTTCTGGTACAAAAATTCTATCTCTAAAGCACAACAAGCTCTCACCACTGAAACTATACTCGGTCGGTCTTTCTTCAGCTATGTCCTGAACATGAGGAACTAAAGTCACATCTTGCAACTGCTTCTCTCTAATCAACTGAATCAAAGAAGGCTTCACTTGCAACTCGGTGATCAACCCACCATCATCGAACACACTCAATCTAGCAAACATAGCTCTCAACTCAACGGCCACTTTTCTACTCAAAGCATTGGCTACTACATTTGCCTTACCCGGATGGTACTCAATGGTCAAATCATAATCTTTTAACAACTCAAGCCATCTTCTTTGTCTCAAGTTCAACTCTTTCTGTGTCATCAAATACTTCAAGCTCTTGTGATTGGTGTAAACTATACACTTCTCACCGTACAAGTAATGACCCCAAATATTCAATGCAAAAACAATTGCGTCTAACTCTATATCATGAGTAGGATAGTTCTTCTCATGAACCTTCAACTGTCTAGAAGCGTAAGCAACAACTCTTCTTTCTTGCATCAAAACACATCCTAAACCTACGTAGGAGGCATCACTATAGATCACAAATTCTTTACCTGAAACAAGTTGTACTAACACTGGAGCATTTGTCAAAGCTTCTTTCAATTTCTCAAAGGCCTTCTGTCTTGCATCTGACCACTCGAACTTAACTCCTTTTTGCAACAATTTAGTTAAAGGAGCAGCTACTCTAGAGAAACCATAAAAAAATCTCCTATAGTAACCGGCTAATCCTAGGAAACTCCTAACTCGGTCACAGACTTAAGTTGTTTCCACTCAACAATAGCCTCAATCTTCGATGGATCAACACGGATACCTTCGGCCGAAACAACATGGCTAAGAAATACAACGTCTCAAATCTAGAACTCACATTTACTAAGCTTCGCATACAACTGATTGCTCAACAATCTCTGTAAAACAAATCTCAAGTGCTCATCATGTTCTTCTTCCGTCTTCGAGTACACAAGTATATCATCAATAAAAACAACTACAAAATGGTCTAGATAGTCTCTAAAAATTCTGTTCATCATATCCATGAATGCTGTAGGTGCATTCGTGAGCCCAAACGACATCACAAAGAACTCATAGTGACCATATCTAGTCCTAAAAGCTGTCTTCGGCACATCACACTCTTTCACTTTCAACTGATAGTACCCTGACCTCAAGTCTATCTTCGAGAACACTGAAGCACCTCTCAATTGATCAAACAAATCATCTATGCGAGGCAACATATATTTGTTCTTCACGGTCAACTGATTCAACTGTCTGTAGTCAATGCACATGCGCATACTACCATCTTTCTTTTTCACAAACAATACAGGAGCACCCCAAGGAGAACTACTAGGCCTAATGAAACCACAGTCTAATAATTCTTGCAACTGACTCTTCAATTCTTTCAACTCTTTCTGAGCCATACGATACAGAGCTATCGAAACTGGGTTAGACTCTGAAACAGTCTCAATCACAAACTCAACATCCCTGTCAGGAGGCAAATCCGACAACTCTTCAGGAAATACATCCGGAAAGTCACAAACTGTTCTAATATCTTTCGGCCTAGCTTCAATCATATTCGGATTCATAACATAAGCTAAGTAAGCCCCACATCCGGAATCCATCAACCTATGAGCCTCTAAAGCTGACACAACATTAGACAAGAACTTAATGTTCTCGCCTACTACTACTACCTCGTAGTCATCAGAAAGCTTCAAGCAAATCCTCTTCGTCTCAAAATCCACACTAGCCCGATGCTCAACCAACCAGTCCATACCCAGAATAACATCGAAACCATAAAAAGGAAGTTCCATCATATCAACAGAGAATACATGACCCTGAATCTTCAGTGGACATCTCCTATACACACGTCTAACCACAAATGTCTCACCAAAAGAACTAGTCACATGAATACCTACATCTAAGATCTCAACAAGTATATCTAACTTTCGTGCATGCTCACTCAAAATGTAGGAATGTGTAGAACCCAAATCAACCAAAGAAAGCAAAGACATAGACTGTAACTCAAAATTACCTGCTATCACATCAGTGTCGTTCCCGGTCTCTCTCTAAGCATAGACTCTCGCTGGTCCTCCTGCCTCTGGCTACATTGCCACAACATGAGCAAGGTTCCTCTGAGCATCTACCCTAGGTGTATCAGCCCTAGGCTGGAAGTATCCACGATCGCGCCCACGACCTCTCTGAAAATCATTCACTCTTGCAGGAGCCTGAGCAATGTTCGGTGCCTATGCCGCCTGATGCGAACAATCTCTCCTAAAGTGGTCCCTCGAACCATAGTTCCAACAAGCATGGAAGTTACCCCAACACTCACCAGCGTGTTGTCTCCCAGAACGGGTGCACTCGGGCAAACGCCCTCCTCCTCTATGGCCCTGATGGCCCCTACCATGATGGCCACCGCCACATATGTGTTCAAACTACTGTCCGCCACCTCTATGCCTCTTGGCATCTCTACTGTCAATGTTGTTGTGTCTCTTACCAGAACTAGATCCTCCATAACGATTGGTCAACCCCAAGCTATGCTCAATGTCCTTGGCTCTAGCAACCAAGACATCAAAGTCAGAATAATCAGAAGCTAAGGTATACCTCTTAACTTCCTCATGAAGCCCATATCTGAAACGATCACATTGGGCCCACTCAGTAGGCACCAGCTCTGAAGCATACTGACTCAGACGAACAAAGCGAATCTCGTAGTCAGTCACGGTAGCATCTCCCTGAACAAGATCCATACACTCATGTTTCTTCTCATCTAGATACCTCGGTCCCAAGTACCTCTTTCTGAAAGCAGACTCAAAGAAATCCCAATCAATCTCTGCCGCTGGAACTCTAGTAGTAATGGTGACCCACCAGGTGTAGGCATCACCCTAAAGTAAGGAGATCACACAACTCAATCTACGTGCGCCCACATAACCCATCTGAGCTAAGATACGAACTGTCTTCTCCAACCATAACTCCGACCTCTCCGGAGTAGATCCTCTGAACTCCTCAGCCCCTAAGCTACGGATCCTCTCCAAAGGTAGACTAGCCTCGTCACACCTAGGCTGAGCTGCAGCCTGAGCTCCCGCAACTGCGGCTTGAAACGCTCCCGCTATAGCTTGCACTAGCAGAGTCATATCAATTCCGGCCGGACCTTGGCCACCTTGAGGTCCCTCTCCTTCAACTCCATCCTCGCCTCCAACTCCAAGTGGAGGAGGTGGTGGTGGTGGAGGTGGTGGAGGAGCTCCAACTCCCGCAGCCACATGCCCTTCTATATGAGCCTCCACTCCAATCACCGGCTCAACAGAAGTCGCAACACGTGGTTCCTGACGAACCACCCTCGGCCTACCCCTTGGCCTAGACATCGCTCACAAACGATAACTACAACCACAACAAACAAAATATACAAGATTGGGTTAGCAAGGCAAGGCTTCCAAGTGCTCAAGTACGTTTCCCTCACTTAAAAATTCTTTTTCGATGTAATAGTAGCAATGAGACTCCCAAACAACATGCTTTTAAACAAAACAATCAACATACTTGTCACACAAGCAACCATGCTTACAAGGCAAGCAAACACCGTGCATATCAATACAAAACTTGAACTTACCTCACTTATCTGCCCAAGGTCTCGGTAACCTTAGGCTCTGATACCAACAAGTGTAACCCTTTGTCCCGGTCCGGACGCTTGACCGGTCCGAGTGGGCCACACGGGGAAAACCAAAGCGAAACCCGTTAAGGTTCCTCCTCGGCTAACGACCCAGAAAATTTCTTTATAATTTAATCTTCTCTAGAGGCACCTTTAGATCTTATGTGATCACGACAGCGGAAAGACAAGCATTCACGAAATGATGACTCGAACAACATACGCAAAACAGTCCATTTTAGGTTATTAGGCAGGCCGTTTCGAAACACCCTCAAGGTGTATCGAAACGCCTTGACCTGGTCAATGATTCTAAGCCTACACGAAGAGGTCGTATCGGAACGAAGGTCAACCGTTCCGAAACACCCTCAACGGTCAACTTCTCGTGGTCAACGAGATTTTGACCGTTTCGAAACCCTTAGACCCGTTTCAAAACGCTTTCATCTCGTCATTTTCTCAGACTTCCAGTAGCCAAAATGTTCCGATACCCGTTTCGGAACAAGGGTTTCACAGGCCAACCCGTATCGAAACGCGTTCCGATACGGGGTCCCTGAAGCCTTACCCGTTCTGAAACGGCCCAACTCGTTTCGAAACGCGGGCTGTATGCAACCTTCGAAAACCAGACTTAGGCATTTCTCAACAATTCTAAGGGCCCTAAACGACCCCAATCAACACTCAGCATAAACATACATGATCTTAGGGCATGGATCCTAAGACAACCATGCTCAAACACCCAAGGCATATAAAGAAACATCAAATCAAGGCATTACCAAAAGCATACTTTCACATAGTCATCACATAGAAAATTCAAGGTAAGCAATTGCCAACAAGGTTCACAACCATGGGCATACAACTCAAAAACCAAGTTAATGCATACACACGAGGAGTCTAACTTGCTCCTAAATAACAACAACAACAACATATTCCAAAAGGCATCATAGCACGATTACATGTCCCATTGCTTGACCATTACATCATAAATAAAATGTTCATACCTGGTAGCTAAACAAGCACCACGAAGCACACTTGGAGGCCCCCTTCTCGCACTTAGCAACTCACGAACTAAGGATCTGCATTGTCGAACAAAGAGAGAGCGTAAGCAATAAAGCTTAGTGAGGGTAAGCTCTTTAAAAACAAACCTCGACAATGCAGGGTCCAAGCACGATCTTAACCAAGGTAAATGCATGTTTATACCATTGATCCTCAAGTGCCAAATGTTAAAGATACATGAACAATATTCAATTATATGCCATGCTCAACAAGATCTATTTCACAACATATGTCAACACATATAAACATCAAAATAGAGATCACATTCCACAACACATTGATACACATATCAATCAATATTGGCACCTAGCTATGACCCGAATACGCGAATAAACACATTGGAACTCACATCCAACAACCACGTTACCTCACGGTGGGATTACACTCATCACCGGTCTCACGGAGGGGATTCCATTCATCCTCACGCCCCGTCGATGGGATTCCACTCATCATCGACCATATAAATACAATTTCCGGGCGAACCCGTACTCCTTCTTGGTGACTCAACGCCACCAAGGCCACACACGAATTTGACTCATGTGTGCACACTAACATTCTAATGATCGATCATTTGTACTCAAGCATACTAGTGCCAACATTTAACTCAATCCACATATCAATTACAATCAAATCCGTCCTTAGCACGTACTCACCATGACCACAATCAGGAACCATTCACGTGCATGTCATAATGCATCACAAATCATGCCCCATCTCACATGTATAACACATTATACATAAGCAATAATATCACAAATAGTACGAGGCATAAGCATCCATTACAAGTTCAACCAATGGCTCTAGTTTAAGTTTAGGATTAGGCTACCACCCTAATCCTAACTCTAGGTGGGTCTAACAAGTCCGGCCTAGTCCCCATGCTCAAACCAAACATTCAAAAACACTTTAAAACATTAACCACTCACCCAAACTTCCAAGCTCAAAGCCAAGCAAGCAACCACCCTCAAGCTTCCGGATTTCCTCCCGATGCTTCACCGGCACAAGTTCTCGCTTCTAAACAACCTCAATACAATTCAAACAACTTCAAATCAGCCCAAGCATCAAAGTACTAGCCCGGAACACAACTCTAAAACAATTCACAATATTTCAAGTCATGAACAAACCCCACATTTAGCAATTTCGTGCAACCCAATAACCTCATCCAAAACTCATGTTTCCAACACTTTTTACACCCAAAAATGATTCCAAATCAACCCCTAACCATAGCACTAACATTAGCCCATCAATTCCAACCTAAAACAACCCCCAAAACTCATCCAAATCCCTTCAAAACCCCCTTTAAACCCAATTTCGGGAATTTGCTCAAAACTAAGAAAAATTCATATATGTGGTATCATTTAGCTCCTAGACTTCATAACTAACAACATTAAATCGAAATATCAAGTTAAACATAGTAAAGGTATCATTTTTAATTAAAACCCTTGAAATTTTCATTTCCAAAACTTTAACGAAAATAAAAACTAATTGTACTTTTGAAAAGAGGAGGTTGAGGAGAAGTCAAAAATGGTGTTACCTTTCAAAAACGAGTTGAAATGGAAAAGAAATGAAATGGAATAGTGGAGGAGATGAGAGAGTTCCATTCCACGTTGATTTTGTTGGAGAAGAGAGTGAATAGTGAAAGATGATAGGAAGGGGATTTAAAATCAAAAGTTGGGCTAATTACAATATTGCCATTAATGAATGGTTATTCTCCAAATTCTTTAAAATCCCTCCATTTTGTATCTCATTCATTTTAGTCCAAAGTAAAATATTTGTTTTTGAAACCCGAAACTTAAAAGATTATTTTCACCCGACCCCTAAACCCGGGTGTTACAACCCGAATTTTGGGTTAGAAGTTTGGATCTTGGATCTGAATTTGAGTATTTTAATATTTAAGATTTAAATTTTGGAGAATCGAAGTTGGGAGCTCATTAAATGAATTTTTGGACCGATTTGAATTAGGATCTGAAGTTTGAGTCTAAAGGAGAAATAAATAGAAAAATATGTGGTTATTTATTATTTGTTTTTACCCATTGGTTTGGAATAATGGTGTTTAAATTTAAAATAGTTGTGTGTTGGAGAAAGGGAAAGTGACAGATGACTTGATTAAGAGATAGAAAAAAGAAAAGTGAGAGAAAGAGAGATGGAGAGCTTCCAAGCCTCGATTCGCTACCATCCAGGTCGTCATGGCTCTCACCGCCGCCACCATTATATCTGTCTTGTAATAACGAGTCAATCGGTGGTCGCCCCGTCGCCGCCGCCACTCACCGAGGTGAGAAGAAAGAATATTCAGTGAAGTTGGTCCGACAAGTTCCGACGCTCATCACCCCAAGTTGTCACCACCACGGAGATCCCCAGCCGAAAATATGTAAGTCTGGAGCTTGCCTTCATCGTCTGGCCATCGCAAGCACTCCACGCGTCACCACTTGCGCGTGAGCATGTGCAGCTGCCGGTGGCAGGTGCATATATCTTCCCATGCACCAACATCGCACCGTAGCTTACCCCTTCAGGTGCACCGAGCTTCCTATGCACATGCGCACACTGGATCACATACTGGGGTGCATCGAGCTTCCCATGCACCTACGTCGCACTGGATCACCCATCACCCTTGATCGTCGTCGACTTTTTCTAGGGACCCTATCTGGGGTTTTTTCGATGTTTTGAGTCCGTTGGCACATTATGTTTCGCCAAATTCAAGCCCGACAAGCTTTTTTTACGCGTTTGGTCTTATGAATTAGTTAGTGAATGATGTTAATTAATATTGTGATATTCTTTTTTATGAGGATTGTTCAGGCTCGAATACCAAATCAAGAGGATCATTTTGAGGAGCTCGAGTGAGGTTTTAGCGATATTTGCTTGAGGTTAGTACACCTCGAATTCCTATTGCTTCACGAGTATCATAAATGTGATTGCTTTGCATGCTAGTTTCTGTAAATTAGGTAGATAAATAAGCATGTTTAGAGACCCGCATCGTGAGACTTGATATATGTGTGGTGCTCGAAGATGTTACGAATATGATGACACTTATGTAGACTTTAGAGACCATGTAGGCGTTTGAGATACTTGTCTAATTATTTGATGATTGATTAATAATTGTGATGCCTTGTATGCTAGTCTAAATGGTTGACGCGAAATATATATTTAAGAGTTAATACCGATAAATACTCGATTAAATGATTATGAAGTCGGAAATTAATATTAATTGATTGAATGCGTTAGTAAACAAACTCTAATGACTTTTATAAGTTTTAGGTATCGAATAAAACATTGTAACATCGTAATTTGAGGAAATGGTGTGAGCCCATGAGTACGGTATCGATACGAGCTTCGGCCATACCGGTACGTGATATGGGGTTGTATAGGTACGGGTCGACCCATATCAGTACTTGCGGAAATATAAGATTTCTAATAAGCAATGTCAGTATCGGTACATGTGTAAGTACCGGTACCTAAGGATACCGTATCGATACTCGTATTCGAGTACCAGTGCCCATTGAGCTGAATAATCTAAACGTCAGTTAAAGATGCAAATCGACGTGGAACATTAAGGAATTGATTTATGCCTTAATTAATGAGATGATGTGGATTAATGAGACAATTAATAATGATATTTAATGTACACTTTCATAATGTATTAATAATTTGGTAAACTTAATTGGGTGACTT
The DNA here is from genome assembly GCA_958450335.1 of Hibiscus tridactylites. Classification (NCBI taxonomy): domain Eukaryota; kingdom Viridiplantae; phylum Streptophyta; class Magnoliopsida; order Malvales; family Malvaceae; genus Hibiscus; species Hibiscus tridactylites. The sequence continues at coordinate 73,641,265 of OY288269.1, read as the reverse complement.
GATAATTGATAAAATCCATAGAGTTATGGTAATTATGCCAATATTGTGTGTTGTATATGGTAATCATATCAATGTTGTGTGCGGTTTGGACACTTGGTTGGTTGAGTAATCTTTGGTTGATGAGATCTGGATACTCAGAGAGTGTTGCAACACCATGGTTAGAGATGTCGAATGTACGTTCCTGAAGCTGTGTGACATCGAGCCTCATTCGATGATACTCGAGGAGAGATGCCGATTATGGGTGTATGTTCCTGAGGCCGTGTGACACCTAACCTCACCTAGAGAGAGTGTATGCTCTCGGGGCTGTGTGACACTCGGCCTCACTTAGAGTGTACGTTCCCGAGGCTGTATGACACCGGGCCTAACTCCATGTTTGTGGTATGACTGTGTGTTTATGCTCGGATGATCTGGTGAGATCCTGGGTATGGTTGGGCCTTGTGTGCCATGTTTCTTATTTTGCATGATAAGAGCATGTGTTTAGGCGACTAGTGGTAGCGCCAAATGTTTATTTATCTCTTCTTATTGCTCGTACTAGCTTGCATACTTATTTTTATGATTAGCATGAAGTATAGTAGAGTAGATGTGTACCATTGAGCTTTGTAAGTTCGGCGCTCGGAATTGTAGTTTTCGTGCGTAGTTTGATCGTTGGATCGCGGGACCATGGAGCCACTATCAGTATGAGATTCCAGCAAGTGGTGTTTTCCAGAGTACGCCACCTGTATTTAGTGGGTTGTGTATTCATAGGGCCTTATGTGGTCGGGTCTGTAACTCGTATTTTTAGAATTGTATTGATCAAGTCAAATGATTTAAATTAAATTGGAGCTCCTTCGTAACGATTTAATTATTTATTTAAATGTTTAACTATTTGATTAAATGTTTTTGTAAAACCTATTATTGGGCTAAATCGAGTTGAAAATTTTTATGGTAACAGTTTAGGCTTAAAGCTCAAATGTAACATTCGGATTTAAAGTGTTACATGATCCGATTCGACCAGATCCAATCCAATCCTATTTTTTGGTGTGGACATAACAAAAATGTGTGTGGGTGGTTAATAGAAATCCCATTTTTGAAACAGAAAGCTGTGCCCAACGATCGAACATGCGGGGTGTTGGACCCCTCAACAACGCTATCCCACCCACAAACCCCTGGCCGACGGGGAATTGTCGCCTGGGAATCAAATTGCCCCAACTTTCAAAACCATACAAATATCATTCGTCACTCTAACTATTTTTAAATATATATATTTTAGATTAAATTTCACTACAACTAATATTTAAGTTATTGAAGTGGATTGAACTTGGTCTTCTACGTATAAAAGTCGAATGTTTAATCACTGATCAAACTAAAAAATTATTATGCTGTTAACCAAAATAATACTTATGTTAATATTGAACACCAAACAAGATTTATTTTTTTCACTTTATTTGTGAACAATATAAATTAGTTAAAACAAATAACTAATAGGGCTAGTGGGTTGAGGCACTAGATCTCTTAAGATGTGTCTAAAGTTCGAATCATGAATAGAGCAAATTGAGTTAGAAGGGTTGTCCCCATATTGGTCTTTGCAGTACCTGATTCAGATTAGTCAACCAATAGGTTTGACATCCGTGGTTAAACCAAATAAATAAATTAAATATTTATTTTTATAAAATTAATATTAGATCATCCTAAAAATGAAAATAATAAATTTAAAACAAAATATTTATTTTTAAATAATTTAAAATTTTATACTAAATAAATATTATAAATTTAAACTTTTAGAATGTTTTAATAGTAATTTTTGTAAAAATAAATATTTATTTAATCAATTATTAATTTTATTCCCAAATAAAATGAGAAATAATTCTAATTTGTTCTTAATTTTAATTACATTTTTAAAAGTATTATTTTGGTTAAATATAATAATTATTCAGCTTGATTCAATGGTTGAATATTTGATTTTTTTTATGTAAGAGACCCATAAAAATAATCGGCGATCAAAATAAAAATACGAAAATAAATGAGTTACTATATAGGCCGTTTATAAAAAAGGTTTTCTTCTCTTAAAATTTTGTCTAGTATGAAAGATTAAAAATCAATTAACTAAGCAAAGTCTCATCGACTCAAATTCATGAGTAAAATATATGATTTTCATAACTAGATGGGCAATTAAATCGATTCGGTTATCGGTCTAATTAATTCATTGTAGTATAAATATTATATTAATATATTTGATTTAGTCCAGTGTTGAAGAAAGAAAGAAATAAATTAGAAAGGTTGAGAAATTGGGTGTGATGTGATGAATATTGAAAGGAATGGTAGCTAATGTGATTGGTTCCTAGTCCAACCGGCCTAGTTTGGAAGCAATGGTGAAATGCGAGGGGAAGAGCTGCAGCACCACAAGAAGCATTGAGATTGAAAGGAACGTCAAGTCTGTCAGTCAATCAAAACATTTGACAATTTGAACAAAAAAAAAAAATCAAAACATTTGACAAGTGTAATAGAATAGAGGTGTCTTTGGTTTTGGAGTTTTGATTGTGTTTTTTCCCCGTATAGGGCGGTGGAGTTGTGGTGGCCCTCTCAAATGCTAATGCTGAGTTGAAAACGAAATATCTTTAATCACTCAAATATTGGGTAAGGGAATGGGGACCCTCACCCTCACCCTGATTAGCCTCATCAATCAACCTTTTCCCTTCCGAGTTTGCGCTGGGATGTCCTTCCGAGACAGGGAGGATCTTTGAGTCTTTCATCAATCGACCCCCACCTTCTCCGCCTGCCTACCGACCCCCACCTGCTTCTCCTGCCTCTCTTGTACTGCTACTTTCTAGAGGTCGCAAACGGGTTCGAGTCATTTCAGGTCTGATTATATTCGATTTACATTCGGTTCGGATTTAGTTCGATTTTAGCTCGGGTTTATAGTGATTTTGGTTCAGGTATCAGGTTGGGTTGGTTGATTTTCGGTTCGATTAATATCGGGTTGGTTGATTTCGGGTCGGGTCAATATCGAGTTAATAGTAGATCGGTTGGTTTTTGTCGGGATTTCAGGCTAAGTTAGGTTTTTCCACCCTATATATGACTTTATATAGCATGTATTTAGCTTTTTGGTGACTTGTGCGACAGTTCATATCCTATCTTTATTTATTTTAATATATTTTCTTTTTTTCGGGTTGCCTTTTGTTCGGGACCATTCAGTTCGATAAAAATCAGTCCAGGTCCATTTTCAGTTCAACTAAAATTTAGGTCGGTTTCAGTTCAATTGGATTTATTTCGACTTTCAGATCAAATTCGGGTCATCGTGTTCGAGTCGATTTTGAGTCTCGGTTCGGGTCTCTGGTCTTGAATCAAGTTTGCCAGCTCTACTCCTTCTCGCCCAAATGATCACCTATTCGATTATTATTCATATTCCAATTTTATTGACAAGTTAACTATTGTTAAATGTGGGGTGGCGATGGGGCGGGTCGGGGACGGTTTTACATTACCCACACTTTCCCCAACAGTTGTGGGTAAGGTTTCGAAAAATCTCCATCAAATGTTTCAGGGATTGTTTTAATTCTCATAACCATCCCTTATGGATCCTTGCGAGTTTCAGTTAATCCTCATACCCAAAAAATAAACAAAAGTTAATACAATAAAACAAATATCTAACATTAAATCTTCAAAATTACAAACATAAATGATAAATTTAGTTTTGCTAACAACATACAAACCATTTGAAAACTATAAAATATGACTAAAATATTATCTATTGAATTATGACAGTTTGTACTATCTTTAATAGAAAATATGTAACTAATAATCTACAGTTCAAAATCATGATCTGTTTGTTCTAAAGAGAACTAGATTCAATAATCTTTCCAACAATATAAATTACAACTTCTAATTTTAATCGTACGATTTATGACGAATTTCTGAAGTCACTACTATTTTTGTTTTTTAAAACAATATGTTGTCTTTTCTTCTGACATTTGTTCACTCAAAAATTAATAAATCAATATATAACTTGAAATCGAGAACCGTTTGTTCTAAACAAATCTAGACTTCTGTATGGTTGTATAAATGTAATGCTCAGTTCCTAAATTATCTTGTACAATTTTTGGTGATTTTTAAAGTCACTGCTAAAATAATTTTATAAGAAATTTGTTGTCAAATTTTTATGAACTTTCTACATTCAAATATTCATATATTTTAAAATACACATTGAAATCGATTACCATGTATTTTATTCAAAATTAGACTGAATCGCATTTACAATGATGTATAGATCACTTTCTAATTAGTTTTATAGAATTTACGGAGAATTTCCAAACTTACTACATTCGGTCATACTCAGGCTATGCGAGATAGATTTTTATTGAAAATGAGTAAATTACCTTTATGGTCAACCAACTTTGTAAAATACCAGGGATCCATGCAGATAATTTTCAGGGATTCTCACGGTTATTTATACAGGCACGATATTGTTATCCCTGCGATTCGAATATAGCAATCTTCGGCTCCATCCTCATTTGAGCTTTGGTGATAAAACTTTTTCGTCTACATCCTCGTGGGTGAATGTTTTAGTTATTTCACATACATGTTGGTTCGGGTCCCCACGATTTTAAGTTATTCTCACGTGATTATCACCCCTAATTAAACGAATGACGTAATAGTTAATTTTTTTGTATAATAGCTCAAAGATGGGGTTGAGAAATAGAGCACAACTAACCATTGGGTTAAAGTCAATATTTTGTTATAAATAACAACAAACTATACATATGTTATATTATTTTTTATTGGTGAAAATTAAATAAAATTGAGAGGTAAATTTGAACACGAGGCTTATAGGAGTAATTTACATTTTAGATCAATAATTGAAATCTATTTTTTAGATAAATGATATTTTATTTATCCAAAAAAATTTTAATCTGTAAAAATTATACAAAACCAACTAACCTAACCACAAACAACAACCCAAACCAATTAACTAACTAGGCCCCACTCAGCAGCTAAACTAGTATCAAAAATCACAAACCTATTACAATTTAACAACTTTAATCTAACAACATGTTTTATGTGAGTAAAAATGGCAAAAATATATATGCATCGATCCTTATGTTGCCGCCCATTTCTCTTTTTCCAGATGTAATAGTTGAATCCACAACAAGCAAGTCGAATGATAGTAGATTTTAAAGACTTTTCTCTCCCATACTCTTGCAACCAAGCAATCAGTTCTGAAGAACAACTATAAAAAATATGCAAATTACAGGCCTACCAAATAAGCTACCAAACCTTCCTTGAAAACCTACACTCAATCAACAAATGTTCCCTAATTTTCATACCAGCCTTGCTAATACTACACAATGAGTCAATTTGAATCTCTCATCACAACATCCTCTCTTTAGTTGGAAATCTATCAAACACTACTAGCCAAAAGATAAACGAATGACGAGGGATAAAGACCCCACCCCAAACTATTTTAAACCAAGGGATTCTTTGTTGCTTATATTGAAGGGCCTCCCAAACCTAATGTGCATTATATCTTTCTTGCAACCCTCCAACAAGGGAAAAATCATCTTGAAGCTTTAAAAGTTTTTTTCACACCCAACTATGACTAACTTTATCTTAAAAGCTCAACACCAAACAATCCTTCGGTAACTATTTATTTACTCAAGCAACCCATATGAACCAACTTGAGACAAAAGTGGCCAAAAACACTTCATCATACAAGCCTTGTTTCATACTAAAATATCCTTCACTCTAAGCCCCATCACATTTAAGGTGGTAGGTCATATCCCAACTAACCCTTGCTCATCGAGCTGAACTATTTGTCCCTTTCTATAGAAAAAACATTACACAACTGAGTCATTTGCTTTAACACTTTCGATGGCAACAAAAAGCTTCGATACCATAAATTTTTTATGCTGAAAAGCACAACATGTACAAGCTGCAGTCTCCCTGCAAATGAAAAACTAGGACCAACTTCTAATTTTTCTCATCATTTCCCCCACCAATAGGGTGAGAATTGGGTGGGGAATTTTGAAAACTTTGGGGAAATTTTTACCCGCGGGAACGGGGACATGGAAGTTTTATCATTGAATCTCAAATGGGAATAGGGGCGAGGATTGTTATATCCGAACCATAGGGATAACCGAACCGTAACCATATAAATAACCGTAGGGATCCCTATAAAATATCGGCAAGGATCCCGATATTTTACATGATCTTTAAAAAATACATACTTATTTATTTATATACCCCTAATATATATATTAATAAATTTTTTTAACTATATTATTATCATTTAACTTTCTTTCAAACCTAGCCACGCTCAAGTTTCTCAACATGTTTCTATCTTAGTTTTTATTTATAAGCTAAAACCCTCATCTAAATCTTCCCCAACACAACACCCATTCAATCTTAATCATCTCGTAATTGCTTCCAATCAAAGTATCCAAACTTTATATTTTAAAATGAATTGGCCATTTATTTTGGTCAATAAAATAGTAATTTTGTTTAATATTTTTGGGTATGGGGATTCCCCAAAATTGTGGGGATCCGTGCGGGGAGGGTATGTGAACGAAAAAATCTTCAAAGCATTTAATGGGGATTCCCCAAAATCATAATTGCAAGTTTTGGAGACAGAGTGGGGAATGTAAAATTATCCCCGCCCCACCCGATTCCCACCCTAGCCACCAAGCTCTCACACTTAGTAGAGGAATTTGTGACCAGGACACTCCCAAATAATGAACAAGCATAGAGCCAACTCGAAATCAAGATTGAGAAAACATCGGCTGCATCTCTACCTCATCCTCCCTAGCACAAAACAACTCACTCTTGGATGCATTAATTTATGAGTCAGATATACTTTAAACTTTTCCATAATAGCTTTAATAGCCATAATATAAGAAGCATCCCCTTTAGCAAAAACCAATAGATTATCAACAAAATATAAGTGGGTAGGCTGAACTTTCTTGCACTTAGGATGATAATTCAAGACACCAAATTTTTTAGCCCAATTTAGAAAATAAGAAAGCACATTCATCGCCAGAATGAATAGGTCAGGAGACAAAAGAATTTTTCTGCCTAATGCCTTTTGCACTTATAAAATATCTCACTAAGACTTAATTCAAATTAATAGAGATTTAAGATGGGTAATACAAACTTTAATCTACCTTCTAAACAACTCAAGAACTATCAAAACCTTTAGCACCCGTAAAAGGAAACTCCAACTTATTGAATCAAAGGCTTTCCTTAAGTCTATCTTCAAAGCACACATGGGAGATAAGTGTTTTCTTCCATATCTGTTCACTATCTTTTGTGTCAGTAAAACATTGTCCACAAGATCCCTACCAGCTAAAAAAACACTTTAAATTTGTAAAATGATGAAAGGTAACCCCTGCTTCAGTCTATTTGTGAGATTTTTTGTAATGCACTTGTAAATAGTGCTGCAACAAGAAATTGACTTGAAGTCAGTGGCTCTGACAGATCCCATAACCTTGGGCACCAGGGTGATGATGGTGGAGTTGAAAACATCAGACAAATAACTATTTGAAAAGAAGTACTAAATAGCCCTCAAGAAATCTTCCCCAATAATCCTCCATGAGACTTGAAAGAACCTAACATAATAACCATACGACCCAAGAGTCTTATTTTCATTCTTGTAAAAATGACATCTTTTATCTCTTTCTGAGTAATGAGAGCCACCAAATTATCCTTCATATCAGTAGATAATTCTACCCTAAAATTTCTTTTAGCAAATCATCAGTCACTAACATCACATTTACGATCAATAGTTCTAAGAGCGGTGAAGAAAAAGGACCATCTCACCAAAAATGTCTCCAAGAGTCTCCAATTTTATCGTAGTTATTCATTAGCATCCTAATAGTATTATCCTTCGTCCTAGCTATAACTTGCCTAAAGAAATAAGCAGGGTTTTGATCCCTTCTTTTACAAATTGAACTCTTGATTTTTGCCTTAAAAATTACTCATTTGCCTTGAGTAGAGCACTCAAATCCATAGCAGCTTTTCTCTCTCGATAATTTCAGTAGAAGGATTAGCCAACAAAGCCTTCTGAAGATTATTAAGCTCTAATTGCTTGAAAATATTCTACCCGAGAGATCACTAAACTACTCATTATTCAGCTTTTGCAAAAGCTCTTACAACCTCTTTAGTTTAGTAAACAACACATGCAAGGGATCACCAGCAGTAAAAACCTTCCATGACTCTTCAACAGTAGATAAAAATCAGCATGTTCAGTTTAATAATTAAACAAATTTAATAGTTTAGGTGAGATTATAAAAGGGGCTTTCAAAACCACATGACTAGGGCTATGATCTGAACAAACAGGTGGCAAAAACTCAACCACAGAGTCAGGAAAAGCATTAAATCAGGCTTGGTTTACCAAATATCTATCCAGTTTCATAGAGAAATAAGCCTCCTCCCTAAAATTACACCAAGTGAAGAGCGGTCCATAAAAAGAATGATTAAGTACATCAATGAATTCTTGACGATTTTGAAATTCTAACATTGCACCAGACACACCCTGCCTATCATCATAATCAAAATTTTCTTGGGGAAATTAATGAAGTTGAAATCACCAATAATTGCCTAAGGACAATCACCAAAAATAGCTTTAAAAACAATCAAATCATTCCACACGCTTTGTCTTTCCTCCCTGACATTACATCCATATACAATAGAAGGATATTAAAAATCAATCTCATGTTGTAAAGAATATGTCACAACCTGATCGAATTTATGAACCTCAACCAAATTCTACCCCATTGCTAAGAATCCAGATTCTACCATTGAAAGCATAAATATAGTTATGAATAAAATTTCAGTCTCTAAACATTCCCTGAACAATAGCATCAACATTATTTTTCTTTACCCTTGTTTCAAGAAAACATAACACTTCAATTTATAATTTCATCACCAATTTAATAACTTAATTATGCTTGGAGGGTCATTAAAACCCCTAACATTTCATATAAGAAAAGTCATTGCAAAGAAGGAGACTCACCTCCCTTATGCACTTGTCCCTTTTAACCACCTCTTTTTTAATTCTTCTTCTTAGAACCTTTAGCTTCCTTAACCTCCTTAGCTTTGCCTTTTAATTGGTTCATCAAATCAGCCATACCTCCTACAAAAACTTTGGTTTTTGAGGGGAATTCACTTTACCTTCTTCCGCCTTAGCCATAGAGAACAAGATAACAAACTTATTGGGCTTTCCAAAGATCCACCATAATTTACTATAGATATATCACCACCCCTAAATGACTGACTAACAATACCTGGACCAACATCTTCCTCTAATGGAAACATAGAGTCGTCATTAACACAAACAATTCATTCCCTTTCAAGATCTAAAAGTTTCTCAAAAGTAGGAGCACTAGAATCAACATCCCTCTCCAACTAATAATTAACAACTGGGATTACACCATCATCAATACAAACCTCAACACAAATTCCATCCTTAGTACCAATAGTGTTCTCAGATATCACTTTATTAAAACATTTGTCCTCTAAATGTCCCAAAATAGAGTAATGCCCACATTTAGAAAAAGACCACACAATTCAACAACAACATCAATTGTTCTACCCTCCCCTAAATAAACCAAAATAGAACTCAAAATAGTTTCCCTACCATCAACCTTAGTACAAATCTTAGAGAATTCCAATTGCTGCTTCAAATTTGTAGCTCTATCAGTATACAAGGGCTTAGCAATAACACTTGCAATATATCCAAGCCCTTTTAAGAGAAAAGTTCCAACGAGACATACTAAAGTTTGACCCACACATAGGCGGAATCCAACTTAAGACCCTCAAACATTATCTCGTGCATCCATTTCCTTAGAACAATTACTTTCTATTGAATGTTTCATGGCTTGACTCCAACACACAATCCCTAACCTTTTGAGAAGAAAAACTTATCATATAAACACCCAGAGCAAGGAAAAGAATCTCAACAGATCCTTCTCAACCCTATAACCGATCAATTTTTTTTTTGAAAAACACATAGAGTTGGAGATTTACCTAAAAAATTCCCAATCAAAGCATTATACGATTGTTTCGTCCCATCAATTAAGACATACTTAGGAAGTTGAACTCATACCTTACCACTCATTTTCACAGGAGGAAAAATTACAAAGACTGATTAAGAAACAAAGATTTCCAATCAGACATACCAGGGTCAACAACACCTCATTCATTCGTAGAGATGGTCCATCCCACATCCACCGCACCAGCCACAACTCCACTATCATCAGCAAAAAACACAACTAAGTCACTATGAGCTTCATCCCCAACTACATTAACCGCAAATTCATTAGGCACACTTTAACACAATGGTGGGAACTCAATTAAATCAAAATCCCTAGCACTAGAAGATTTTGACTTATCTTTCAAAGTTCCTTAACCCACCATGAACAACCCCACAATCATAAATTCAAGAAGAAATCAGCAAATCAAGAGAAGAACAGAAGAAATTCCAACAAAATCGAAAAAAAAATCAAGAAAAAAATAAAAAATCTCTTTAGGAGCAAGATAGACATGCTAACGCGCGCTAGAGAGAAAAACTCATGAGACCTAATAATCTACACTAGAGGTCACTAACATCCACTTTCATTTATAACATAAATATTTAATTTAATCAAATCACATCTTTCCACTTTTATTATTAAAAAACTAAGTCATTTATACTAACATTGTTAAATAATTCTAACAAAAAAAAAACTAAAATTAACACTTTTATGTAACCTATTTTTTACATCTCATCATTAAATAATGTTTAATTGATCATTTTAATAACTTTCATATAAGAATTTTTTGAAAAAATCCATTTAAATAAAGTCAAAGGAAAAATAACAGAATTCCCTATGAATCCTAAGAAAAAATATTTAAATGACAAATTAAATATTTTTTATTGATGATATGTGAAAATATGTTAAATAAAAGTATCAATTTTAAATTTTCTATTAAAATTATTTAATGATGTCAATATATGTGACTTAATTTATAAACAATAAAAGTTGAATGATGTAATTTCATTAAATTAAAGGTTTGTGATGTAAATGAAAATAGATGTTAAGTTTAGTAATCTAAAATGTAAATTACCCGACTTATAGGGATGATGTGATCTAGGCCAGCACCGAAATTTATGAAGCATTGCTTTCAACAATGAATAAGTCTAAGAGTTTCCCTACTCGTGCTCAGGCCAATAATTGCAAGAATTTAGGCCCAAATAAGCTTTTTCAAGCATTGGATCCTAATATCGAACATTAGCCTTTATGGGCAGCATACAACATTTTGCATGAGCTCTTTTAATAAATGCATGTTGTTAGGGCGTGTGTCATTTTATTGTATGCATTCTCATAGCTAGGTGATTGGTTGCATGTTGTTAAGTGTTCAAAAGTACTATTTTTATTACCCTTTTTACTCATATTATTGTTAGACTTAGGCTCATATTAGTTGCATAACTAGTCATTCATGTATCAATTCATGATTTCCTTCACCGTCATGCATGATTTCATAATTTGGTTGATTTTTGTGCAAAAAGGTACTGCAGGTATGTGTGTTTTGTGCATGTGTGCGGGATTTAAAAATTCCCGAAGCAAATATAGGATAAGAAGAGGAGTTGTTGATTTTGAAGATAGGATAAATTCATTTAATTAAAGATAATTGCGAAAAACAAGGATAAATTCTAGAAGAGTTGAAGTTCCACGAAAAGATCAAAAAGAGATTAAATTCCAAGAGTTTTATGAGAAGTTTTTGGAGGAATAAAAATATAAAAATAAAATAAATTTATTTCTTTTATTCTATTTAATTCCAACTAAACTTCCGATTCAAAAAAGACTTTGACCTATCCATCTCCTATAAATAGAAGACCTAGCCGCATACTTCAAGGGAGGGCGATTTGGGAGAGAATTCGACTAGAGGCTGCACCAACATCATCATCTTTTCCTCTTTGTTCAATTAGATTCATGTGAACCATGAACTAAATTTAATTGACTTGGGTTATTGTGTTTTTGTGGTTGTGAGAACAATTGGATTTGTTTAGGTATTTGAGTTTGCAATTTTAATTCAAAGTTTATTCGTTTTTAGTTCTTAATTTTGATTGCGAGTAAATTGAGAGAGGATCTCGTAAATTCATCCATTTATCTAATATCGGGAGAGTTAGATTCAAGAAACGAATGAGCATAGTCTTTATTCAATCAATCGATAGTGAAGGCTAATTCCATTTAGGGATAAGTTGCGAATTTCAATAGCTAAAAGGAGCGCAAGATCGGTTGTTGTCCACCCTTGGTTCATGCAAGAATGTATTATCAAGGCATGCACAATTAACAGTATTTCGAGTTAGGGATAACGAGAAACCATTGAAGATCGCTTCGCCGAACTTTGAAGAAAGTCGCCTAGTTGCCCAAACAATCGCTCAATTCCCAATTGCCTAGGCAATCACAGAATTGCCTAGGCAATTCGAATGGATCTAATTGACGAAACGATTGAGCTACTCTAGCACTCAATTACCACGACGGTCCATCCAACTATCACTCCACGACTTACGAAAACCCGACCTACTCTCTTAAATCGATCACTCCTTTCTATTTTCTTTATTTTTTTTAGTTTATTTTACTTATTATTCATCCCTATCAATCTATTTAATTTTCAACGCAATAAGTTAAGCAAAGTGGCCCAAACAAATCCATGTAGAGACGATACTCAATACTCATCATATCACTTTATTACTTGCGATGTGTATACTTGCACTGTTTGCGTTGCACTCAATACGCACAACAAGTTTTTTGGCACCGCTACCGGGGATTGGCAATTGGTGTTAGTTGTTTTTGTTATTGCATTTCTTAATTATTATTTTTACTAACTTTTATTTTTGTTTGTTTTATAAAAAAGTATTTTCAGGTGTGCTACAAAGTTAAGGGACATCAACATGTGGGGTAATAAAAAGTCGATCTATTCTAGTGTTGATGTGGGAAGATATGAATCAATCCAGTCAAGAATTTCTTACACCCTTCGATGATTACCTATACCAACTGAGAAAAGCCCAAAGAGCCTATACTGTGGAAAACTCTTGTGCTTGTTGTAGAGAACATCATGTGATTCAAAATTGCCCTCACATTTCCGGTGCATGTGACTACATGGAGGACCATAGACGGAACCAACAACGAAATCCTTCATGGTATGATCAAAAAGCTTAAATTTTTTTTACTATAACAATTTTTCTGCAGCAACAGACATGCCTTGGCAATGTAGTCCTTATCAGCAGCCTAGTGTCACGGCAACAAATATGTCATGGCAATGTATTCCTCGTCAAGAGCTATCAAAGTCCATGGATGCGAGTATAGCCAAGATGGATGTACTCTTGAGAGAAGCGGAAGATCGATCGAGGAGATTAACATATGTCATGGATAACATGCACGAACAATTTATTCTTAGGGATATGGAAGTCCCAAGGCAAAAGGATAGGGAGCAATGCAAAGAGAGCTCTTCGATGTGTGAGGACCAACTAAAACCTCAAAGTCGAGAGCCTGCCAATGAGAGAGACTGCCTAACTCATGATGAGCCTATGCAACGAATTGCCATGGAAAAGATTGAGGAGCCTGAACAAAGCGATGTCGTAACAATACTCAGTACGGCTAAGAAGAGTGATGCTACAACAAATTCTAAGGAATCTGATGCCCAGAATGTTACAACGTTGATGCTAAAGCAAAAATATAAAGATTGCTCTTATCCACATTTGCCACGGTAATTGCATGACCACATGCAAGATCAACAAGATGACAATACTTTGCCAGTGGAATATGAGCAGGTAATGGCTAAACCTTTTGAATTCTTTAAAAACTCACCTCCTCCATTGCAGGTATTTCTCGAAGAACCAATGATAGTAGATTTGAAGCCATCAGAATCTCTAATGATGGAGATATTTGAGAGGCCTAAAGAAGACGATGGTTGGCTTCATAAAGCTTTTTAGAAAGTTGTCCATTTCCTTGACTTACATAGTATTTTGGCAGAAAATTTCCACGACAATTGGCTGGCGCAACAATTGCCACGACAATGAAGACTACATCTAACCATGACAGATTTCGACGAGAATGAGGTAATTAAATGGTTGGATGTTGATATAATTTTTCGTAATAATATATTCATGCCTTCAGGAACAGTAGCAAGGTGGAAGATGTGCATGGACTACAAGGGGAAACGAAAGAAAGACACCTCCACCATGGTAACGCAAAAGGGAGTAGTTGCGAGCATATTGGCCCAACTCTTTTCGGGCAATATTGTCACTCAATGGAGGGTGCGGATGGACTATAAGAAGTATTGGAAATAACCCTTCTTAAGCTTTCTCAGATATGAAGTAACCTTAGAAGATGCATGAAAATGATTTTTCTAAGAATTTTTAGTTTTTCGTTTTTAATTTTTGGACCTTTATTTTATTTTCAGTTATTTTTTTCTTTATTTATTTTCAAAAATTTTATGAGATATTTTATCTTTCTTCAGTATCTTTAGTTTTCAGGTTTTCTTTGTTTTTCCACATCAAGACTCACAACCACCATGCCAAGGAAATCCCATGCACCGACCATTTCCCAGGTAACAACAATTGCTTCAGCAACTACGGATGCCCAAGCAAGTGAACCTGCCTCGGCAAACATGGATCAAATCAAAAGCAATGCTCCGCCCCTTGACACACTGTTTGAAGCAAATGAAGGCCCAACAAACGCTATTCATGTAGTACCAAGCACACACATTCAATTACTGCGAACCAGAAAAAGAATAAAGCAAACGACCCGAAAGAAACTCATCATTCGAGGTGACAACCTTTCCGACTAACCCATTTTCATTTTAGTTTATTTTTACTTTTCCGTAATTGCATCCATTGGGGAAAATGCTTCCCTTGATTTTGAGGGTGTTTGTTTCTAGTTAGTTTCATGTTTAGATGCATTCATCTTTAGTAATCACATATAGGTTGCATATGTTACTTGCCATGCCTTTGATTGGATTTAATTGCTTAAGACTTGTTGAATATCCAATGATGAATTTTTGTCATTGCACTTAATTGAAAGAACCTTTAATTTTAGGATTGCATGGAAATAACTTAGAATTTTACTACGATGCTGAATTTTTTTTACACGGTTGTTGCTTGTTGATTGAAAGAAACTTAGTGAACTTAGGTTGCTTAAAATTTGGGTAAAATTAAAATTTAATTTCTTTCTAGAGGTGCTCGATATCGGCTCTAGTGAAAATAAAAATAAATACAGTGGTAATTAAATAGTTAAAAACCTATTGTTAACATAGAATCTTGAAAATCAATTTGTAAACAACTACGCACACACATTGTCACGAGCATTATAGTTTGATTTTGGGAAATTTTTGTACTATCCGAAAAATTCAAAAGGTGATCATACTTTGTGCCACGGTTCTGAGTTTTGAATTCAACTTAAAGCATGTATTGGTGATTAAAGTCTTGGCATGTAATTGTTAGTTTTGCATTGCTTGAGGACAAGCAATAGTTCGAGTTTGGGGGTGTGGTAAGTGTTCAAAAGTATTATTTTTATTACCTTTTCTCTCATATTATTGTTAGACTTAGGCCCATAGTAGTTGCATAACTAGTCATTCATGCATCAATTCATGATTTCCTTCACATTCATGCTTGATTTCATAATTTGGTTGATTTTTGTGGAAAAATGTACTGCGGGTATGTGTGTTTTTGTGCATGTGTGCAGGATTTAAAAATTCCCGAAGCAAATCTAGGATAAGAAGAAGATCTGCAGATTTTGAAGATAGGATAAATCCATTTAATTCGAGATAATTGTGAAAAGCATGGATAAATCCTAGAAGAGTTGGAGTTCCACGAAGAGATCAAAAGGAGATTAAATTCTAAGAGTTTTATGAGGAGTTTTTGGAGGAATAAAAATATAATAATAAAATAAAGTTATTTCTTTTATTCTATTTAATTCCAATTAAACTTCCTCTTCAAGAAAGACTTTGACCTATCTATATCCTATAAATCGAAGACATAGCCGCCTACTTCAAGGGAAGGCGATTTGGGAGAGAATTCGACTAGGGGTTGCACCAACATCTTCATCTTTTCCTCTTTGTTCAATTAGATTCATGTTAACCATGAACTAAACTTAATTGGCTTGGGTTATTGTGTTTTTGTGGTTGTGAGAACAATTGGATTTGTTTAGGTATTTGAGTTTGCAATTTTAATTCAAAGTTTGTCCATTCTTAGTTCTTCATTTTGATTGTGAGTAAATTGAGAGAGGATCTCGTAAATTCATCCATTTATCTAATATCGAGAGAGTTAGATTCAAGAAACGAATGAGCATGGTCTTTATTCAATCAATCGATAGTGAAGGCTAATTCGAGTTAGGGATAAGTTGTGAATTTCAACGGCTAAAAGGAGTGAAAGATCGGTTGTTGTCTGCCCTTTGTTCACACAAGGATGTATGATCAAGGCATGCACAATTAACAGTGTTTCGAGTTAGGGATAATGAGAAACCATTGAAGATCGCTTCGCCGAAGTTTGAAGAAAGTCGCCTAGATGCCCAGACAATCGCTCCATTCCCAATTGCCTAGGTAATCACAAAATTGCCACGGTAATATGTCTGGATCTAATTGACGAAATGATTGAGCTACTCTAGCACTCAATTACCACGACGGTCCATCCAACTATCACTCCACGACTCACGAAAACCCGACCTACTCTCTTATCGATCACTCATTTCTATTTTCTTTATTTTGTTTAGTTTATTTTACTTATTATTCATCCATATCAATCTATTTCTTTTTCAACGCAATAACTTAAGCAAAGTGGCCCAAACCAATCCATGTAGAGACGATACTTGATACTTATCATATCACTTTATTACTTGTGACATGTATACTTGCACCGTTTGCGTTGCACTCAATATGTATAACACATGTAGATTGCATGGTGTGTTAGTTTGCATGTTGATTAGACGTGTAAGTTGCATTTAGAGCATATAGTTTAATTATTTTACTATATGTTACTTACATGTAATATTATTTTAGGTGAATGTTTGATAATTTATCATATTTTAATAAACATTTAATCTTGTGTCTTCCTTACATATTAAAGTAATAAATATTAGGTGTATTTTAGGACATTTATTTGCTGCAAATTAGTGCATTTTTCCTATACAATTTGTAATGCCCCGGTTTAGGGCCCAAGAGTTATCGTTTTGATCTAGGACTAGTTTTAGGTTAAATTTAAATTAAAATGTTGATTTTTATAAAAGTGCCATTATTTACAATAACGTCATTAATGAGATTTTGAAAGGGGTTTTGGGATTTGAAGAGTCATCTTCATTGCAAAAACCTAAAAGCTCAAACTTTCTCCCAAAAGCCCCCACCATCTCTTCCTTGACTCAAAGGCTTTTCCATAGAAGATTTTCAAAGGTAATCATCACTTTTACCTTGGCTTTTATTTATTAAATCTTATCTTTTTGAAAATCTAACAAAATATTAATTTTTCATTTTGTTCAAAAGTTTTGATGGAAAAGAGATGGGTTTATGAAATTTTCGTATGGATTTTTAATGGGTGCTTGGTGGGATGTTTTTGAACTATTTTTGGTTACTAAATAATGTTAATAAGTAGCTTAAACCCATAAAATCCGAAACTAGGTGCAATGGGTAAGTTTTGAAGGTGAAAAGTGATGTTTTTGGCTTAGTTCTGTGGTAAAACAATGGCTGGAGGTATACGGACCTAGGATGGGTGTTTTTAGCTGTTAATTGGTGGATTTTGAAGGTTAAAAATGCGGGGTAAAGCAAGATTGTGTTTGGATGATGTTTTGGCAAAGTTTCAGTTGATTTCAGCTTTGTTTTGATTGAATAGATGCGTCGATTGATGGACTGTTGCTTTTTAGTGAATTTGTGGAAGAGTAGGGGAGTAATACTTTGTTTTTGGTTGATTAGAAATAGGGGAAACAAGTTTTGGTCCTCTAGACGCGAGGCCGGGTAGTTCGGAGGCTTGAATCGGGGATTCGGCTATCGTTTGGGCTCTATCGGTGAGTGGAAATTGTTTTGAAGCTTTAAATTGTTGAACGAGGTTTCTTGGGGTTTGGGTGGAGCCTTAGGGGTCAACCTAAACCCAAGTGTAAGTTGTCCAAGTTTGTCTCGTTTTATGAATTGTTGGCTTATGGGCTTATTTGTGTTATGGTGTGAATTATACAATGCTTTTGCCTCCCTTTTTAATGTTGTTGTGTTGTCTTAGTTGATGTCAAGCCTCACATAATGGTTAGTCATTGTGTACGGTGATGTGTAGTCCCACCGGTAGTGACTAGTAGATGAGTACGGTGATGTGTAGTCCCACCAGAAATATACTAGTTGTTGTGTACGGTGATGTGTAATCCCACCGGGAATGGTTGTGCATGTGCATACCATGTTTCACTTATGCTTGTGTATTATTACATCTCTTTCTTAAGTGGTTTTACTTTTAAAACTAAGATATATGTTTTAAACTGCATTGTTGTTGTGTTTTAGAGCTCCGCTCACTAAGCTTTCAAGCTTACGCTCTCTTTTTCCAAAAAAGCAGATCGTTTGTAGCTTTGGAGGCAAGCGGGGCAAGGGAGGAGTCCTTGGTGTTCTTGGCTAGCTCAAAGTATGATTTTACTAGTTGTAATAAAACTTAGGCAATGGGAATACTAGACCATGTTAGGGAGTTGGTGTTCAAACTCCTATGTTTGTCTTTTGTTAATGTTGCTCACATGTTCTAAATGATTATATCATGTTATGTTGAGGTTTGTTATGGCCTTGGATTAATTGTTATGTGTTTTGACTTGTTGGTGTTTTTGAATTAAAGTGTTCTTTTGAGCTTTTGGGTTTGAGAACCATTTTTGTGTGGATGCATGATTGAAGCTCGCCCTTAAGGTGTTTTGTAACCCCCTTAACCCGGCCTAGACGGTTGACCCGAATTAAGAAAGTCACACGGGGAAAACCAAAGTCAACCCGAAAGTCAACCTTGATTAACGACCTTTTTTTTTTCTTTTTAATCTTGTATAGATGCACATTAATCCTAATTGTGATCACACAAACATCATTCTCAAAGATCACAAACATCAGAGATCAAACAGGGACCCAATTGAACAAATTACAACTTTAGGGACCAAATTGTAATTTCTGATAATAAAAAGGACTTAACCCAAATTAAAGTTACCAACTTGAAATTAATCAGGTTTCATGCTTCTCTGTGAAATTTCAGCTCAAAAGGACTTCCCAAGCTCATACAATTGAACAAACAAGATTCAGGACCAAACCGTAAACAATTCAAAACATATAACTGCCAATGTCAGCCCCCAACGGTCGACCGTTCCGAAACAGGTAGACCCTGTTCCGAAACGCGGGCCGTTCCGAAACGGGTTTCGAAACATGGCCTTGGCAGAGACCAAACCGTTTCGAAACGGTGCATACCGTTTCGGACGCCTGGGTTCATGTAAGGCACCCGTTCCGAAACGGTGCACACTGTTCCGAAACGCCTGCACAGATTGCAGCAAACAAGCATACCAAAACATGCAATTGATCATTCAAACATGCTCCAAATGTCACCAAACTTTACCAGCATGCAATTCAACGTATATATGACTTATAGGAATCATCAAAACAACAATCTAACATCATATGCAAAAAGCCCCAATTCAATAGTCATGCTTCCTACACAAGCTAGCTATTCAAAACACCAAACTTCCAAAACAAGCATGCAATGATCCAATCCAAAAACCAGCATTCAAAACAACATTCAACATACTTAGGGAGTTCCAAACACCTCCCAAAACATACACATTGGTCCCCCATTGCCAAATCACCCAAAAGCTAAATGTTTAACAAAAACCTTCCATACATTGAGCTTTACTTGTACTTGAACTCTTGCCCCTCTTGCTGCCCCTCAAGGTACTCTAATGCTCTGCATTATTGAATTAAGAAAACGAAGAGAGCGTAAGAAAAAGCTTAGTGAGGAAAGCTCTTAAAAACCATTCAATAATGCAATTCAAAACATTTACAAAACATGCTTTAAATCAACCTTTGCACATGCTCAAAAGCATACTTTAAACAAGCAATCTCATGCTTCATCATAAACATTAAAACAAGCATCTCATGCTTCACAAATTACTTAACATGTCATATTGGCTCAAGTGATACATTTCATTTCTTAAAACAAGTTCATCAACTTCCCAAGGACTTTTAAACACCTTGGCCATGGACTTTTAAACACCATGAATAAGGACCACACAAGGACTTTTAACCACATTTGTGTCCAATGCTTGAATCACCCCAAGGACTTTTAAACACCTTGGCCCCAAGGACTTTTAAACACCTTGGCCCCATGGACTTTTAAACACCATGGCCCCATGGACTTTTAAACACCATGGAAAGGATCATCTAAGGACTTTTAACCACCTTAGTGTCTGCAACAAGACTCATCCAAGGACTTTTAACCACCTTGATGATCTTAAGTAACAAGGCTCACTCAAGGACTTTTAACCACCTTAGTGACCTTAACTTTTTCAAAACATCACTTGCCAATATACATCATATTCATCATTTAGTCCACTGTTTTAAAGCATTAAACCAAGCCATTTTCATCATGCATTTCAAAGCATCAAACCACATTATTTCAATGTATAAAAGCAAGGCTCTCCTACCTAGAGTTACCTTCAACATATGGCTTACAACATCAGCAAAATCCATGCTAAAACATGCTTCCAAAACAGTAATTTAAAACATGCAAATCATCATTTTGCATCACAACATAATCATGGCCACCACTAGAGAGAAAATCCGAAAACTTACACTTGAGCTTAGCAAAGTTGTTTAGACTTAAACTAAGCTCCCAAAACCTTCAAACCTTGGTTTAAAAGCTGAAAATCCATTTTCCACAAATTCACTCACTCACCGATTTCCACTTTGCTTCAAGCCAAAGCACCAAATCAAGCTTCCGGATCAACCACTCTTGGATCCAAAGATGCCTCCCCTGTTTCAACACATCAAAGCAGAGGATTAATGCATCATCATGCATTAATTGCTTCAATGAAAGCACCTAAACTCGCTGCTCTCATCCAACCTCCATTTTCGGCCACCAAACACAACCGAAAATGCATCCAAACCACTTCTAAACAAAGCCCAGCCATAAACCAGCAAAACCTCACTTCCATTAACATCATATAACATCTAAAAACAACCTATTAACAACCTTATACCTCCAGCAACATCAGATCACCAAGATCACCTCAAAAACTACCTTGAAACACAAGCTAAACTTAGGAAACTCAACCTATCCGGGATTGCATCAATCAAGACTCAATTACTTATCAATTTAGAGATCATTTAACATCAAAAACACCTCTCAAATCACAGATTACTCAGATCTAACGAAAATCATCAAAAATCATCAAAATCTTGCATAATAAGCCAAGATCCATTTCAACACTTAAAAACCTTTAATTAAACATCAATTAAGGATTGAAAACTTAGGAATTTCAGTAAAGAACTGATAGTTTAGAGGAGAAGGACGTTCTTACCTCCAAACTTGCGTTTCTCCACTTTTTGGAATGAAAACCCTTGATGAATCAAGTAGCAATTGAAGAGGTTTTGAAGATATGTTGATTAGAAATCAAAAGAGAGTTAAAAGGAGAGATTTAGGTGAGAAAATCAGAAACAATTCTCTGGAAATGGAGTGTTTGGGTTGAGAGAAAATGAGAGAAAGAAAATTGAGAAGTTAGTTAAGAAATTAGCCAAATGGCTTTTCCCTCCTTTTTGATATACTTTAAAATCAGATTATAACTCAAAATATCTTAGAAAAATCTGGAGAAACCACTTTTGGATTAATAGCTCCTTAAAGATTCAAAGTTTCAACCCTTTATAAAACAGCCACCAAACTTGCGAAAATTACATTTTGGTCACTAGCCAAAATGTCACACTTCCAAAACTCATTTTCCAAAATTGATTTCACAGTTCACTTAATTATATTAAAAGATGATTTTAGAACATTTTTCCATATTTTTAATGCAACCCGAACTAGGCTTTCCTAATTTAACCTCTTAAAATTCGAACAGCACTTTGACCATCCGGTCAACGCCCAAAACTCCTAAGCCCAAAACCGGGGCGTTACATGTTTTGCCTCTAGATTGTTTGTATAATAAGTTACCACGTGGTTTGTGATGTTTCGAGGTAAGTTTGGGAACGTTTGGAGATGCCAAAATGCATTTTCGAGCCAAACTGTGTCTAGGCATTTCGAAACGTCTGATATGGTTTTGGAACGGCCAAGCTCCAGGGGCACCCGTATCGGAACGTTGGTGGTGCAGTTTCGGTACGATTTTCCACTAGAGGCTCCTGTTTCGAAACAATGTGGGACCGTTTCGGTACGTTTTTCCACTAGAGGCTCATGTTCCGGAACCAGAAGATATTGTTCCGGAATGGCTTGGTGTTACTTTTTGAATGAAGCCCGCGTTTCAGAACGGGTAGACCTGTTTTGAAACGCATGTAGTTAAAAGGGTTAAAGGGCATCTTTGAAGGTTTCCAAATGTTTCGTTTTAGTCCCTACTTCTAGTATGCTTCCTAAACGAGTTTATATGTGTCCTTTGTGATGGTTTTGCCTCGTGTGCATGAAACTTGACTAATAAACTACTTGGTAAGTTTAAATTATCGTATGCCCTCTGTTTGGGTCGTATCTGTGATTGTCCTTTCGCGGTTTGCCATCTCACATAGGTTTAAACATGGTACATAGACAAGGTTAATAAAAGAAAAAAAAATAGGGTTTCTAATCGGAGTGAGGCCTTAGCAGGTTTCGCTTCAGTTTTCCCTGTGTAACCCGTTCGGTTCGGTCTGCTAGCTAGACCGAGATGAAGGGGTTACATTTGGTGGTATTAGAGCCTCGGTTACGAGGTTTCCTGGGAAGGTAAGTCAAGTAAGTTGGTTTGTTTGGTATGTTTGCCATCGCACGGTGTGTGGAAGCATGATTTCTCGTTCTTGTTGTTGGTTGAAGTTTAGTCGAGTGTTCCCATTGCTAGGCGATGTTATTAGAAAATGGTTTTGGTTTAAAGAGCTTGAGAACTTGGATCCTTGCCCTTGCTAACTTAATGTTTTCTTGTGTGTTGTTGAGTGTGTAAAAGTTCTATTATTTACACCCTTTTTAACCCATATTTCTGCTGCATTCAAGCATCATTGCATTGCATTTAGGTTAGTTTACAGCAAAACATCACAAATATATTAAAGGCACGGATTCTACTAAAAGATGGCTGATTTTGTAGGTTGCTGCCATAGTTGATGGAGAAGGCGGGCGCAGGGCAGAGAAGCAGAGGAGCTGAACTGAACAAACAGACGAAGAGGACGATGCTGCCATGGATCTGCCGCGACAGCAAAGGACGACAGCAAATTAGTGGAGGAAAAGCAAAGTGGACCTCGATAGATAGAGGAAATTATGCTCGTCTGTCGTGTGAAAACCATATATTTTTCCAACCCCGGATCAAAAGATATGTCAAGCCAAAGCTCAAGGAGAGGAAATCCCATGAAACAAGGAGGCGGCTGAAAAGTAGGATACTTGAAGATTAAGTCTTTATTAGAATCTTACTTTTAATTAAAGTTGTAATCCTTGTTATCTTAGAATACTTGAGCCCAAAGCTTATATAAGGGCATAGATTTTAACCTAGGAGGCATCATACCCCATAACCGATAACCAAACCCCTCCGCCGTTTACCCGCCGTCGACATGTTCTAAAAACCCCCTAGGGCTACGGGTTGTTTTGTAAAGTAGTTGTAAGGGTTGTTTTCTTTTAGGATTTTCCAAGTTCAATAAAATAAACTTCAAGTTCTCTTATTTTGGTTATTAACATCTTGCAAGAGCATCGGGAGAGCATTGTGAGGTTATCCATTTACTTAGCATCGGGAGAGTTAAGTATACGAAAGAAATAAGAGCAAGTTCTCTAGTTTATAGTTGAACTATCTTGTGCCTAGGGATAGGGCAAGGTTAAGTGGCTAAGGAAGAATTCATACACATCGGTGTTCATCCTTCGATTCACGCCGGGAGGTATCATCAAAGACGTGATCATCTACAGACTTGGACCTAGGGATAGGCCAAGGCAGATCTGGGATTCTTGCCAAACTTGAAGTACTGAGTTGGTGTGTTTGCTGCCGCGACGACCAACGGACAGCTGCCGCGACAGGTGCTGCCGCGACAGGCGCGACGACAGAACTGGAGTTCCTAAGCATTACAATACCTGCACTACTGAGCAATTCAATACCAGCCCATTCTCTCTATCTTGATATTCCAACTCTTTTATTTACGTTTTTCTTTATTATTCTCGTGACAATTCTCTTAAATATTTTCTTTACTTCGTGCAGTGAAATAAGGTGAAGCTATTAGCCCAATCCCTGTGGAGACGATATCCGATACTTCGTATCACTTTACTACTTGCGTCGTGTACACTTGCACTACAATTGCGATAAACTCTTTTACACGCAACAAGTTTTTGGCGCCGTTGCCGGGGATTGGCAACATAACTACACCTTTCTTTTATTGCACTTTTCGTTTTAATTTTTGTTTTTCTTTTTATTTTTATTTTTCTATTTTTCGTTAGTACTTTCGACTCTTGCTTTTCACGAGGTTTTCTTGTTTATGCGCAGATCTAAAAGAGGCAAAGATCCTGAGTATAAATTAGATCCGGAAATCGAACGTTCCTTCAATCTCAAGAAACAACTTCGCCACCTTTTAGCCAGGAACGAGTACCTTGAGGAACAGCTAGAGAAGATGGCCCGTAATCCGCCCGCTGGTGGAGGTATACCGCCTGTCGGCGACCCGCCTGCAGCAGATGCACGACGGTCCTGCCGTGACTACATGCTGAACGATCATGTAGAGCTGGAGACCACGCTGCCGGATATTGAAGTTGATAACTTCGAGCTTAAACCTGTCATGTTTAGTATGATCAACAATGCCGGGCAGTTTAGTGGTGCTGTGATAGAAGATGCTAGAGAGCATCTCAAAACGTTCCAGGAGATCCGTGGTTCGTTTAGACTGCCAGGAGTTAATCCGGAGATACTAAGGCTTCGGTTATTTCCCCATTCATTGAGGGACAGAGCTAAAACTTGGTGGAATAAACTTATGCCGGGTTCAATTATGACTTGGGTAGATTTATCTCGTGAATTTTTATCTCGTTTTAATCCTTCGCATTTATCTGAGCGATTACGTAATGAAATTGCTACTTTTCAACAGGAAGATGACGAGCCGATGCACGAGGCCTGGGACAGATTTACTACTCTTCTTCGAAACTGCCCAATGCATGGATTCCCTGTCTGGAATCAGGTAACTAAGTTCTATAATGCTGCTAACTTACAAACTCGTATTCGAATTGATTCTGCAGCTAATGGACTATTATTGGACAAAGATTCAGACGAGGCATTGCAAGTTTTGAAAAATCTTGCCAAGAATGAGGAGCAGTTTCCGACTGCAAGAAGAGGGGGTAAACGGGTACTTGCTGTCAAGGACTATGAGGCCGACAGCACTATGAAATCACAGGTAGCATTCCTTACTAAAGCAATGAAAAGGTTATTGAATGATGATGAATTACAAGGATTTGTTGTTGAGGAAGTTTGTACCATCTGTGAGGGAAATCATAGTCGGGATGAGTGCCCAATACAAGTAGAAGAGGGAAAATATGTTGGAAATTACAAGCTGAATTACAATACCAACAATTATAATCCCAATTGGAGGAAGGATCCCAAATTTTCCTGGAGTAATCCTAACAATGCCCTGAATCCGCAAGCACACAATCAGAATCAGGGAGGACCTAGATTGCTAACGCGACAACAACTGCCGCCGCAACTGCCGCAGCAACTGCCGCCGCAACAGCAGCCACCACCTGCCACGAGCAGTATATTGGAACAGACTCTGGCCACCTTTATGTCTCAGACAGGTACTTATATGGAGAATATGAATCGGTTTGTCAAGAAGACAGAAACCTTTATGGATAAAACCGAGATGAGGATGACAAATCATGAAGCTACTTTGAAATCCCTAGAGACGCAAATGGGTCAGGTTTCCCAACATATTAAGCCGAGGTAGAATGGAGGATTCCCTAGCAATACTGAAAATGCTAGACCGCCCACACATGAACAATGTAAGGCAATTACTACTAGGAGTGGGAAAAAACTACCAGGGCCGGAAAAAGAAGCTGAAACAGTAAAAGAACCTGCCTTGGATAAACCTGCCGAGGAAGCTGCTCCGACAGGTGATAAACAGACTACTGCCGATGAGCCTGTCACGACAGCAGAAGCGACAGAGGAGAAAAACGATGATATTCGTCCTCAGATTCGAATGCAATGGGAAGGGCGTATTGCTGATTATCGTCCTCCACCACCTTTTCCTCAACGGATACAGCAAGCTAAGCATGAATCTCAACTTAAAAAGATTTATGATATTTTTAAGTAGGTTCATATTAATATTCTGCTGTTAGATGCCGTCAGGGAGATGCCCGGTTATGCTAAATTTCTCAAGGATGTTATGTCGAAAAAATCTAAACTTGGGGAGTTTGAAACGGTAAAGATGACAAAAGGTTGCATGAGCATTCTTCATCGGCAGCCACCCCAGAAAAAGAAGGATCCGGGGAGCTTCATCATACCTTGCGTAATCGGAAATAAATTCGTGGGTAAGGCACTTTGTGATCTTGGTGCTAGTGTTAATTTAATGCCAAAGTCTGTTTTTTAGAAATTAGGTATTGGAAAGGCGCG
Source organism: Hibiscus tridactylites (assembly GCA_958450335.1). NCBI lineage: Eukaryota > Viridiplantae > Streptophyta > Magnoliopsida > Malvales > Malvaceae > Hibiscus > Hibiscus tridactylites. Next base: position 73,614,560 of record OY288269.1, on the reverse strand, counting down.
GCCCACGATAGTAACTCTACAGCTGGCAGACCGCTCTTACGTTCATCCAGAGGGAAAAATTGAAGATATTCTGGTAAGAGTGGATAAGTTTATTTTTCATGCTGACTTTCTTGTTTTAGATTGTGAGGCAGACGAAAACGCACCAGTCATCCTTGGGCGACCCTTCTTAGCCACGGGAAGATCACTGATTGATGTGGAGAAATGAGAACTCACCATGTGAGTGAATGATCAAGAGATTAAGTTGAATGTTCTCCAAGCGATGAAACATGCTGATGTGGACGAGGAATGCAAGGCTATCATTGAAGTGACCCTTGATCAACCCTGCATCAGGTCGGGCTGTCATGATATAAAATTTGGTCACTGCTGCGACAGCCACCTACAGGACTGTCACAACAGCAACGACGACAGCACCGATGACAGCAACTCCTCTGAATCCGATTCATCTGATACTGAAGGTCAAGAGGAGGTAAACTGGATAGGCAACCGTCCAGGTAAGTTATTCGAACCTTTGAATTACACTTCGGATAACCATTTAATCCAAAAGCCATCTACTGTTGAACCACCTGCCTTAGAACTTAAGCCCCTGCCAGGGCAGTTAAAATATGCTTATCTTGGTTCAAATGACACACTGCCCGTAATCATCTCTTCTAAGCTGCCGCAGGAACAGGAACGACAGCTGATCGGCATGCTAAGGCAGCACAAAAAGGCGATTGGATGGACGATTGCTGATATTCAAGGCATTAGTCCGGCGTTATGCATGCACAAAATCCTCCTAGAGGAAGATCATAAGCCGACTATTGATGCCCAAAGGCGGCTAAACCATGCGATGAAGGAGGTAGTGCGTAAAGAGATAATCAAGTGGTTAGATGCTGGTATTATTTATGCCATCTCCGACAGCAAATGGGTGAGCCCGATGCAATGTGTTCCTAAGAAAGGAGGAATGACCGTGATAACCAATGAGAACAATGAGTTAATCCCAACCAGGACTGTGACCGGTTGGAGGGTTTGTATGGACTATCGGAAGCTTAATAAAGCTACCCGAAAGGACCACTTTCCTTTACCCTTTATTGATCAAATGCTTGATAGATTAGCGGGTAAGCCTTACTATTGTTTTCTTGATGGTTATTCAGGTTACAATCAAATTGCTATTGCACCGGAGGATCAAGAAAAGACGACTTTCACATGCCCCTACGGAACGTACGCTTTTAGGAGGATGTCGTTTGGACTATGTAATGCACCTGCCACCTTCCAAAGGTGCATGATGGCAATATTCTCCGATATGGTGGAGGACTTCCTTGAGATATTTATGGACGATTTTTCCGTCTTTGGAGACGATTTTGAGAGCTGCCTCGTCAATCTTCAAAAGGTACTTGAAAGATGTGAAAAAGAAAATCTTGTTTTGAATTGGGAAAAATGCAACTTTATTGTGGACGAAGGGATATTCCTTGGCCATAAGATTAGCTGCCGTGGGATAGAAGTCGACAGGGCTAAAATAGAAGTGATCGAGAAGCTGCTGCCGCCAACCACAGTCAAGGGCATTAGAAGTTTTTTAGGGCATGCTGGTTTTTATCGGAGATTTATTGCGAATTTCTCAAAAATCACCAAGCCCTTATGCCATCTTTTAGAGCAGAACCGCCCCTTTGACTTTAATGATGAATGTACTGAAGCATTCAAGGTTCTGAAGGAAAAACTAGTAACAGCCCCCATAGTACAACCACCAGACTGGACACAGCCATTTGAGATTATGTGTGATGCTAGTGACTACGCTGTTAGGGCAGCACTTGGGCAGCGCAGAGATAAGCTGTTTCATGTCATATATTATGCCAGCAAGACATTGAATGACACCCAAGTGAACTACACCACCACAGAAAAGGAGCTATTAGCTGTGGTGTTCTCCATCGACAAGTTTCGTTCTTACATACTTGGGACGAAGGTAATAGTGCACACAGACCATTCTGCCCTGAAATATCTGTTCGCAAAGAAGGATGCAAAGCCTAGATTGATGCGGTGGATCTTGCTACAACAAGAATTCGACCTTGAGATCAAGGACAAAAAAGGGACAGAAAATCAGGTGGCAGACCACTTGTCAAGGTTGGAGAAGGGACAGAGTCTACCAATCGACGAGACAAACATACTGGAGACCTTCCCAGACGAGCAGTTCTTTGCTGCCGCAATCGCTGCCGCAACAGTCATGGCGGTAGGTAAGTCTTCTGAATTCCCCTGGTATGCTGATTTCGTTAATTTTATAGTTAGCGGAATACTTCCTTCTGATCTTAATTATCAAGCCAGGAAGAGGTTCCAAAATGATGTTAAGCATTATTATTGGGACGAACCTCTTCTTTTCAAACTATGTGCAGATCAGGTTATAAGGAGGTGTGTACCACAAGAAGAACAAGAAGACATTCTCCATCACTGCCATGCTTCACAATATGGAGGTCACTTAGGAGGCAACAAAACTACTGCCAAGGTGCTGCAGTCAGGGTTCTACTAGCCGACACTGTATAAAGATGCACAGGATTTTTACAAGAACTGTGACAGGTGCCAGCGGACAGGTAACATCTCGAGGAGAAACGAGATGCCACTGCAGAACATTCTAGAAGTCGAGATCTTCGACGTTTGGGGGATTGATTTTATGGGACCTTTTCCATATTCATGTGGAAATTTATACATCCTCCTAGCAGTGGATTATGTCTCTAAGTGGGTTGAAGCCATCGCCACCCAAAAGAATGATGCCAAGACAGTCCAAAAGTTTTTGCACAAAAACATTTTTTCTAGATTTGGCATCCCTAAGGCGATTATCAGTGATGAAGGGAGACATTTTGACAATAGGATTATTGCTGCCACCTTGAAGAAATATGGTGTGAAGCACAGGATCGCGACAGCATACCACCCACAGACCAATGGACAATCTGAGATATCCAATAGGGAAGTTAAGAACATTCTTGAGAAGATGGTTAAGCCAACTAGGAAAGATTGGTCTTTACTTCTAAATGGTGCATTATGGGCATATAGGACAGATTTTAAGACTCCATTGGGTATGTCTTCATACCGACTGATTTATGGAAAAACCTATCATCTGCCTGTCGAGATAGAGCACAAAGCATATTGGGCAATCAAGGCAGTAAATATGGACTTGGACAAGGCAGGCCAGAAAAGGCTATTAGATCTGAACGAGATTGAAGAATTACGGACAATGGCCTACGACAATGCAAGAATTTACAAGGAGAAAACTAAGAAGTGGCATGACAGGAAATTGCTGCCACGACAGTTCTGCCTAGGGCAGCTTGTGTTGTTGTTTAATTCTAGACTTAAACTCTTCTCAGGAAAGCTAAAATCTAGATGGTCTGGCCCGTTCCAAGTGGTACAAGTTTTTCCCCATGGTGCCATCACAATCCGATCATTAAAAGACGGGCACCAATTCAAAGTCAATGGACAACGCCTCAAGCATTATCAGGGGACTGAAGCCCCAGGAATAAAGGAAGTGGTTACTTTAGGAGATGCCCCACAAGGCATCCCTAATTTAACCTAAATTTTATTTTATTTTATTTATTTTTATTATTTATTATTTATTAGGAATTAGGGTTATTTTATTCAAATAATGTTTTTACATTTTCTGTTTTTAGGAAATAAAGGAGTCAAGAAGAAAAGAAGAAATGACCCAAGCCCACCATCCATCCATCAGCCCAACAGAGCCCATTTATTGAAGCCTGTCGTTTCAGCTGCCGCCGCAGACACGGATAAGACAGGCTGTCAACATACTGACACGGCAGACGTAGAAGTGTGTGACAGACGTGTAACAGACGCATAATTACATGTCAGACGCGTCAGACACGCCAAAACTCAACAGTCGCCCCATTATTCAGGCCTGCCGTTACAGCATTAAACGGGCAGCAACTCGATCGCTATAAAACACCGTTCTCATTTTCATTTTCCTCACTTCTGCTTATTCTTACTTGCTTTCTCCTCTCGTTTTTATTTGTTTTCTTTACTTTCACAACCCTTGCAACTAATATGTCTTCCAGACGTACCCGCCGCAGTGCTGCTTCAACCTCTTCAGCAGCAACACCCACCCCGCAGTCTTCGCAACCAAGGAATTATGGGAGGAAAGAGGATTCGTCTACGTCCGAAAGGCAGCAAACATGGGGCTCCGACCATTAATCGCGAAGGCAATAAGGGCTCAACTATGTGAGCAGTTCGCACAACAACCAGCAGAATTGAATGACACGCTGGTGAGGGAGTTCTATGCTGCCATCGACAGTAGGACATCAACAACAGTGACTGTCCGAGGGGTAGAGGTACCATTCACAGCCGATAGTATCAACCATATGTATGACCTCTATTTTGGTTCCAACGACGATGCTCATCAGCAATTTTTGGACACCCTCGACTCTGCCGCCTACGGTGCTGTCATGGAAGAGGTGACAGAAGAGGGTACGGAGTGGAACACGAGCAAAAAGAACCCCAACTCTGTCAAAAGGGGGCAGCTGCTTCCAGAAGCCAAGCTATGGAACGCTTTCATCAAGAAGCGTATCCTGCCGTCCTCCCATCACACGACGGTGGACCAGTAGAGGTTCGCCCTCATCCATTCGATCATGAACGACCGGGCTATCAACGTAGGCCGTTATATGAGGGAAAGCGTCTTGGACTGCACATTTCGATAAACCTCCCGCCTCTACTTACCATTCATGATCACATCCCTTTGCCGCTGCGCTGCTGTCCCAGAGGCCACCACCGATAAACTGGTCCAAGGACGAGGCTGGACCAATAACAACATTACCAGCCTCATGGAGCTGATAGTTGCAACTCCCCTCTCCTCCTTCAACCCGGCTGCCTCCCCAGCAGAATCATCTGAGGAACCTGCCCCTGAACCTGCCGCAGCAGCCGCCCAGACAGAACAATCTGCTCAAGTCCTTGCCGCCATACAGCGGGTGGAAGACAGACAAATGGGGCTGATGACATTCATCCGGAATTTCGCCAACTCAATGGTAAATTTCATTACCAATACTTTAAATTATCCCGATGTTATTTTCCCCTCTTTCCCTGCCCACTATTTTACCACCCCCACCCCTGTCCACACACCTACACCACCTGCCTCCCAACACACCCATTCTGCTGCTTCCACCCCATCACCTGCCCCGACGGCAGCTGGCAGCCCTCCGGCCGACACCTCCGCCCGAGGAACGAAGCGACCACCCTCAGATGAGAGCGAGGCAGAACCTCCTATTAGGAGGAATTTGGCGAAGGAATTCACGCCTGTCAAGAGGCAGAAACACATGGCCGACAGAAAGCTAAAGCCCAAGGCCAGCACCACCACCAGCAGCACTTGGGATAGCGGCAGCAGCTCAGACATCCAGGTCGTGGAGCAACCTGCCCAGCCTGCCCCACCACCCAAACGCCACCACCAGATCCGTGTCAGCAGCAGCAGTGAAGACAGCGATTAAAATCTAAGTCTTTTATTTTCTTTTATTGCTGCCTGCTTAATATATATTTTGTGATGTACCTGCCTTCATTTTTTCTGTCATTTGCATTGAGGGCAATGCAACCCTCGAGTTTGGGGGTGGCAACCCTCCATTTTAATGGAGTCTTAGTACATCTTTAATTAATTGTTTTGTCTTTTATTTAAGTAAGTTCTCTTAAAAAAATCAGAAAAGACTAAACAAAACTGTTGGCTTAAAACTGTGAAGTAAACTTACCTGTCATGACAGCTCTGTCGTGCCAGCATCTTTAGGACAGTTTAAGGAGAAGTTTAGAGCCTTTCTATAGTTCTGAAAAACTTAAACACCATTGTGACTGTTATATTGCTTAGATTTCTTTTAGCCAAACTAGAATAGGATGCTTAGTACTTGAATAGCCCCTAGAGGTGCCTAACACTGGCTCTAGGAAAGAAGTTTAGCAAAAGAAAAATCTAGAGGTGCCCGAAACCGGCTCTAGAAAGCTAACTAGAGGTGCCCAAAACTGGCTCTAGAAAAATTTAGCTTGAAAATGGAAGAAAAAGAAGCATGAAAATGTGTCTTCAAGAAAATAAACTTTGACAGATCCTAATCTTTCCAACATGTCCTAATCTAGGAAAGAAGTTGAATATTCTAGTGAAACTAAGAGAGTCTTAGCATATAACTATTCACAAGCATGCACACACTGCACGAGAACTATAGTGAGATTCCGGACAGATCCTAATCTTTCCAACAGGTTGCTGCCGCCACAGAGAATGAGCGACGGGTAAGGGACATTTCACTGTTTGAAGGCCAACACAAAAATATTATTTACACCCTTTTTAACCCATATTTCTTGTGTGTTGTTGAGTGTGTAAAAGTTCTATTATTTACACCCTTTTTAACCCATATTTTTGCTGCATTCAAGCATCATTGCATTGCATTTAGGTTAGTTTACAGCAAAACATCACAAATATATTAAAGGCACGGATTCTACTAAAAGATGGCTGATTTTGTAGGTTGTTGCCATAGTTGATGGAGAAGGCGGGCGCAGGGCAGAGAAGCAGAGGAGCTGAACTGAACAAACAGACGAAGAGGACGATGCTGCCATGGATCTTCCGTGACAGCAGAGGACGACAGCAAATTAGTGGAGGAAAAGCAAAGTGGACCTCGATAGATAGAGGAAATTATGCTCGTCTGTCGTGTGAAAACCATATATTTTTCCAAGCCCCGGATCAAAAGATATGTCAAGCCAAAGCTCAAGGAGAGAAAATCCCATGAAACAAGGAGGCGGCTGAAAAGTAGGATACTTGAAGATTAAGTCTTTATTAGAATCTTACTTTTAATTAAAGTTGTAATCCTTGTTATCTTAGAATACTTGAGCCCAAAGCTTATATAAGGGCATAGATTTTAACCTAGGAGGCATCATACCCCATAACCGATAACCAAATCCCTCCGCCGTTTACCCGCCGTCGACATGTTCTAAAAACCCCCTAGGGCTACGGGTTGTTTTGTAAAGTAGTTGTAAGGGTTGTTTTGTTTTAGGATTTTCCAAGTTCAATAAAATAAACTTCTAGTTCTCTTATTTTGGTTATTAACATCTTGCAAGAGCATCGGGAGAGCATTGTGAGGTTATCCATTTACTTAGCATCGGGAGAGTTAAGTATACGAAAGAAATAAGAGCAAGTTCTCTAGTTTATAGTTGAACTATCTTGTGCCTAGGGATGGGGCAAGGTTAAGTGGCTAAGGAAGAATTCATACACATCGGTGTTCATCCTTCGATTCACGCCGGGAGGTATCATCAAAGACATGATCATCGACAGACTTGGACCTAGGGATAGGCCAAGGCAGATCTGGGATTCTTGCCAAACTTGAAGTACTGAGTTGGTGTGTTTGCTGCCGCGACGACCAACGGACAGCTGCCGCGACAGGTGCTGCCGCGACAGGCGCAACAACAGAACTGGAGTTTCTAAGCATTACAATACCTGCACTACTGAGCAATTCAATACCAGCCCATTCTCTCTATCTTGATATTCCAACTCTTTTATTTACGTTTTTCTTTATTATTCTCGTGACAATTCTCTTAAATATTTTCTTTACTTCGTGCAGTGAAATAAGGTGAAGCTATTAGCCCAATCCTTGTGGAGACGATATTCGATACTTCGTATCACTTTACTACTTGCGTCGTGTACACTTGCACTACAATTGCGATAGACTCTTTTACACGCAACATGTGTGATGTGTTTATTGTTTAGATTTTATCTCCGTTATGGTAAGACCGAGAGGACGGCCTAGAGCGGGTGACCAGGCACCCGGGGATGTGCCTCTTGTTCCTCCTGCTCCCGATGGTAATGGGGTGGATGTCGGAGCTAATGTGCCTCAGGTCGGTGCGAATGTTGGAGGAAATGAAGCTCAGGCTGGTCAAAGCCAGGCAGGTGCAAACATGACTCATTTGATTCAGACTACAGCCGGGGCCTTTCAGACAGCTTTGGCCGGTATACATGCTGCAGCACCACCTCAGGGTGCGGGGACAGGTTTACCCCTTGAGAGGCTTCGTAGCTTGGGTGGAGTTGAGTTTCGTGGTTCGACTCCCGAGGGTTTAGAGGCTTGGCTCGAGAGCACTACATGCATCTTATGTCAGATGGAGTGCTCAGACACTCGTAAGTTGGGTTGTGTCATCTCCTTGCTTTAGGGAGATGTGTATGCTTGGTGGACTATCGTTACTTCGGGTGTGGCAGAAGCAGATGTCACTTGGGAATTCTTTAGAACAACCTTTAAGAAGAAGTATCTTGGAGTCTGATATCATGATGAAAAGAAGAGAGAATTTATGGCCTTGGTTCAGGGTAGTAAGACGGTGTCAGAGTATGAGGTTCAGTTTGTGAGGTTAAGCCAGTATGCACCCGAGTTGGTTTCCAGTGAGAGGGAACGGTGTAAGCGTTTCCGTTATGGTTTGACTAGGGATGTGAAGACTTATATGCTCGCTTCTGATTACACCGAGTTTGATGTTTTGGTCTCTAGGGCCAAGGATATCGAGCAGAACTTAGGCTCAAGTACTCGTGCTAGTGGGTCTGATTCCAGGAAAAGACATGCGGATTGGGATAGAGATCATGCCAAGAGGCATAGAGATAAGAGGTATCAGCACGATTCGAGACATAGGAGCGGTAATCATGGACGGGGCCATCAGAGCCAAGGAGCTGTTGTTCACACTCATGAGTGCACTAGATGCGAAAGACGCCATCCGGGCGAGTGTATGGGTACCTTTGGGGTATGTTGGAACCATGGTTCCCGAGATGATTTGAGGTGTAACTGTCCACACCGGCTAGGTTGGACCGGCTCCAGCTAGGGGGTTTGAGCATTAAAGAGGCCGTGGGCGTGGTCGAGGTAATTTTCAGCCGAGGAACAATGGTTAGAGGAACTTAGCTCATGTGGTGGCAGTTTAGCCCGAGGGTGGAGGACCGGCTTGGGTGTATGCACAGTGAGAGGTTGGGAATGACACGGATGTCATCGTAGGTAATTTCTCGTTACAGTCTTTGACTTTGCTTTCTTTGATAGATTTGGATTCGACATATTCGTACATTTTGGGTGAACATGCAAGGTCTCTAGGTTTACCGTATGAGTGGTTAGAAGTAGATGTGAATGTTACTAGTTCTTTCGGTAAGACCATGGTAGTTAGGAAGATGTATAGGAGGTGTCCTTTGATGATTCAGGGCCATGTGTTTCCGGTTGACATGATGGAATTGTCGTTCTATGGTTTTGATGTGATTTTGGGCATGGATTGGTTCGTAGAGCATAGAGCTAGGGTAGACTTTGAGGCCAAGAGAGTCTCCTTGAGGCTTACGGATGATTTTGAAGTTGTAGTGGTTGGCAAGAACATTAAGTTCTTGTCCAATGTTGTTTCTACCTTAAAAGCTCAGAGATTGATGGATTCGGGTTGTCAGGCGTATTTGGCTTATGCGATGAATTCGAATACGAGTGAGGCTTAACCGCAAGACATCAGAACAAATTGTAATTTTTCGAGTGTTTTTTCGGAAGAGTTGTCGGGTTTGCCTCCACATAGGGAAGTTGAGTTTGCTATTGAGACGTATTTCGGTTCTGCACCCGCGTCTATTGCTCTATATAGAATGACACCGAAAGAGTTGAAAGAGTTGAAGACACAACTTCAGGAACTGTCAGATAGAGGTTTCATTAGGCCTAGTATTTCTCTGTGGGGTGCTCAAGTCTTGTTTGTGAAGAAAAAGGACGGCAATATGAGGATGTGTATAGACTATAGGCAGTTGAACAAGGTAACCGTGAAAAACAAGTACCCTTTGTCGCAGATAGATGACTTGCTTGATCAGTTTAGAGGTGCTTCAGTGTTTTCGAAGATTGATTTGAGATCGAGTTACTGTTGAGTGTATAAAAGTTCTATATTTTACCCCTTATTTACCCATATTTCTGCTGCATTCAAGCATAATTCATTACATTTAGGATAAATTTCTGCATATACATCACAATTAGATAAAATGGCACAGTTGCTACTGATTTTGGTTACTTTTGCAGGTATCTACTGCGGCAGACTCAGGGCAGCAAAGGAACAAAGGCGGATCGCAGAGCTGGAGTCGAGAAGCAGACGCTGTCGTGGCTACTGTCGTGGCAGCCATGACGACAGAATGGTGAGGTGGAAAAGTGAAGTGGAGCTCGACAGATAGAGGATTTCAAGCCGGTCTTTCGTGGACCACTCCTATAATTTTCTGAGCCCTAAAGCAGAATGAAGGCCAAGCCGAAAGTCCAAGGAAGAAACTCAAATCTAGAAAAGAGGACGAATTAAAGGCATCTACTTAGAAGATTTAATCTTTAATAGAGTTGTACTTTAGTTTAAACTTGTATTATTGCCATAATAAAAAACTTGGACCAAAGGCCTAGAAAGAAACATTTCAGACTCACTTGCCTGCAAAACTGCCTTACAATGATTTTAGGAAGATTTTTCTTTGAGCTTAAGTTAGAAAAAACTAAAGGAGCCTAAGAATTGCCTCCATAAAAGATGAAGTCTAAGGTCAGAAAAAACTAAAGGAGCCTAAGAATTGCCTCCAGAAAAAATGAAGTTGAGTCAAAAGTAAAAAAAAAAAACTAAAGGAGCCCAAGAATTGCCTCCAGAAAAATGAATTGGCATAAAACTCAAAGTTTGTAAGCATAACTATTCTGGTAAGCTAAGGGAGTCTAGGCACATATTTTTTCACAAAACCTGCACCCACTGCACAGGAACTATAGGATTGTTCTGGATAAATCCAGAAACGCCCGACAAGGTATTGCTCTTGATAGTGAATGTGTGGTAGGTAATGAAAAGTTCACTGAATTAAGCCAAGCCAAAAAGTTTTTATTTTTAGTTAGGTAGTATTTGCTTGAGGACAAGCAAGAACTTGAGTTTGGGAGTGTGTTGAGTGTATAAAAGTTCTATATTTTACCCCTCATTTACCCATATTTCTGTTGCATTCAAGCATAATTCATTGCATTTAGGATAGATTTCTGCATATACATCACAATTAGATAAAATGTCACAATTGCTACTGATTTTGGTTACTTTTGCAGGTATCTGCTGCGGCAGACTCAGGGCAGCAAAGGAACAGAGGCGGATCGCAGAGCTGGAGTCGAGAAGTAGACGCTATCGTGGCTACTGCCGTGGCAGCTATGACGACAGAATGGTGAGGTAGAAAAGTGAAGTGGAGCTCGACAGATAGAGGATTTCAAACCGGTCTGTCATGGACCACTCCTATATTTTTCTGAGCTCTGAAGCAGAATGAAGGCTAAGCCCAAAGTCCAAGGAAGAAACTCAAGTCAAGAAAATAGGACGAATTAAAGGCATCTACTCAGAAGATTTAATCTTTAATAGAGTTGTACTTTAGTTTAAACTTGTATTCTTGCCATATTAGAAAACTTGGACCCAAGGCCTATATAAAGGCATGTAATTCGACCTAGGGAAGGATATCTCATTCCTAGCCGTCTTCCCTTAAACCCTTGTCGTTTTCCCTTCTCCATCATGTTCTAAACTCCCTCTAGGGCTAAAGGGTTGATTCTGTAAAGTAGTTGCAAGGATTATATTGTTTTAGGAATTTTCTGTCATGAAATAAAAGATTCAATTTTATTTATTCTGGTTTTTCATATCTCGCAAGAGTATCGGGAGAGCATTGTGAGGTTATCCATTTGTTTGATATCGGGAGAGTCAAGCATACGAAAGGAATAAATACGCGTTTTCCAGTTTATGGTTAAACCATCTCGTCTTAGGGATAAGTACGAGGTTAAGTGGCTAAGGAAGAATTCAACAACATTAGTTTTTACCCTTCGATTCACACCGGGAGGTATCATCTAAGAAGTGTTCATCAACAGAACTTGGGCCTAGGGATAGGACAAGTCATAGCAGGGATTCTTGCCAAGCTTGAAGTATAGAGTTGTTGATCGCTGCCGCGACATCAACAGACCTCTGTCGCGACAGGTGCTGTCGCGACAGGAACGACAACAGACGACAGAAGTTTCTCTAACAGTGCAACACCTGCACTACTAAGCAAATCAATACCGGCCCATTCCTTAAATATGATTCCTTGTTCTTTTACTTTAGTTGTTTATCAAGATTATTTCACCAATTCAATTCAACTATTTCTTTCTCTTATGCAGCAATTCAAGGATAAAGTTATTTCCAGTCCCTGTGGAGACGATATCCGATACTCCAAGTATCACTTTACTACTTGCGTCGTGTACACTTGCACTATTTGCGATATGACTCTTTTACACGCAACAGTTACTATCAGTTGAATGTAAAGGATGTGGACATACCGAAGACAGCCTTCCGTACACGTTATGGGCACTTTGAGTTCTTGGTAATGCCTTTCGGTTTGACTAATGCTCTAGCTGCATTTATGGATATGATGAATCGAGTGTACCACGAGTTTTTGGATAGGTTTGTGGTAGTGTTCATAGATGATATCTTAGTGTACTCTAGGACCGAGGAAGAGCATGATGAGCATTTGCGACTAGTGCTTCAGACCTTGCTTGAAAATTAGTTGTTTGCCAAGTTGAGTAAATACGAGTTTTGGATTAGGGAGTAGTCTTATTAGGTCATGTGATCTCATCCAATGGAATTAGTGTGGACCCCAAGAAGATAGAAGCAATAGTGGGTTGGAAGCAACCGAAGTCAGTGACCGAAATCCGTAGTTTCCTAGGCTTGGTGAGGTATTATCGAAGATTTGTCGAGGGATTTTTGAAGATTGCGGTACCCTTGACTAAATTGCTTCAGAAGAATGTTTCGTATGTGTGGTCAGATGCAAGACAACAAGCGTTTGAGAAGTTGAAGAAAGCTTTGACCGAAGCTCCTATTTTGATTCAGCCTGAACCGGGGAAAGAGTTTGTGATTTACAGTGATGCATCGTATGTAGGTTTAGGTTGTGTGCTTATGCAAGAGGGTAAGGTTGTAGCTTATGCTTCGAGACAATTGAAGGGTCACGAGAAGAACTACCCCACTCATAATATAGAGTTAGCCGCGGTAGTGTTTGCTTTGAAGATCTGGAGGCACCATCTTTATGGTGAGAAGTGCACAATTTATACCGACCACAAGAGTTTGAAATACTTGATGACCAGAGAGAGTTGAACCTTAGACAACGTAGGTGGATAGAGCTTCTTAAGGACTATGACCTTACGTTAGAGTGCCACCCGGGTAAGGCAAACATAGTAGCCAATGCTTTGAGTAGAAAAGTGGCAGTTGAGTTACGAGCTATGTTTGTGAGATTGAGTGTGTCACGGGATGGCAGTTTTATAGTCGAGCTACAGGTTAAACCTTTGTTGGTTCAGTTGATTCGAGAGAAACAGTTGCAAGATGAGTCGTTGGCACCTCACGTGCAAGATATGGCCGAGGGTAGGCCTACAGATTTCTGCTTTGGCGAGAATGGGATCCTATGTTTCAAGGATAGGATAGTAGTTTCAGAAGATGCTGAGTTAAGGCGTACTATCTTGAATGAAGCACATAACATTCCTTTTGCTTTGAATCCGGGTAGTACGGAGATGTACCGTGGGTTAAAAGAAGAGTACTACTGGATTGGGTTGAAGAAAGACGTGGCCGAGTTTGTAAGTAAGTGTATGGTATGTCAGCGAGTTAAGGCCGAGCATCAGTTTCCTTCAGGTTTGTTACAGCCGTTGAAGATTCTGGAATGGAAGTGAGAACATATTACCATGGACTTTGTGTCGGGTTTACCTTTGACTCCTTCGAAGAAGAATTCAATGTGGGTGATAGTCGACAGATTCACTAAGTGTGCTCATTTCATACATGTACATACTACCTACACCTTAGATAAGTTGGCTGGTCTGTACATCAGTGAGATAGTGAGGTTGCATGGGGTACCGAAATCGATTGTATTAGACCGAGATCCGAGGTTTACAACTAGATTTTGGGAGTGTTTGCATCGTGCCTTGGGTACTTGGTTGAACTTCAGCACTTCGTATCACCCGCAGTCAGATGGTCAGTCAGAGAGAGTTATTCAGGTGTTGGAGGACATGTTGAGGTGTTGCATCATCGAATTTCAGGGTTCTTGGGAGAAACATTTACCGTTAGTGGAGTTTGCATACAACAACAGTTATCAAACTAGTATTCAGATGGCACCGTATGAGGCTCAGTATGGTATGAGGTGTAGAACACCTATTTGTTGGGCCGAGGCTGGGCAGAAGCTTGTACCTATGCCTGGCTTGCTCAAGGGCACTACCGAGAAGGTAAAACTGATATGTGATTGCTTGAAGGCAGCTTCAGACAGATAGAAATCGTATGCCGATTTGAAGCGAAAGGAGATATAGTATGTCGTGGGCGAAAAATGTTTTTGAAAGTCTCACCTCGGAAGAAGGTGATGAGACTTGGTAAGAAAGGTAAGTTGAGCTCGAGGTTCATTGGTCCTTACGAGGTAGTTGAGAGGATTGGTCCTGTTGCTTATAGATTGAGACTGCCGACAGAGTTAGAGAAGATTCACGATGCGTTCCACGTTTCGATGCTTCGGAAGTATAGATCGGATCTGTCTCATGTAATGCCAGTGGAAGATATTGAGTTGAACTCCGACATGTCGTATGATGAAGAGCCGGTTGAAATTCTTGCTACGAATAGGAAAGTGTTGCATGAAAGATCTATCGAGTTAGTTAAAGTTTTGTGGAGACACCGAGGTGTGGAAGAGGCTACTTGGGAGAGGAAGGAAGACATGGAGAAACAATTTCCGTATCTCTTTCCGTCAGGTAATTTCGAGGACGAAATTCCTTAAATGGGGGAGTTAAATTCAAATTAAAATGCTGATTTTTATAAAAGTGCCATTATTTACAAATTAAAATGTTGATTTTGTTCTATGACTAGTTTTGGGTTAAATTCAAATTAAAATGCTGATTTTTATAGGCTTAAACGTCAAATAGGTGCCCAAACTATACCCTTTTTTCCAGTTAGGTGCCTAACGTTTGTTTCGGGCCACTTGGGTGCCTAATGTTTCATTCCGTAACCCATTTAAGGTTTTAACCGTGACGGACGTTAAAATTTTCCGTTAAAGGACACGTGGCATGTTTTTAGATTTTCTGATATTAAAAATAATAAAAACAATAAATTAAATTAATTAAAAATAAAAATAACTGGGTTAAATTACCTTAAACCCCCATCTTCTTCCCCATCAAACCCATATTTGATTACGCATGGGAAAAAACAGGGGGAAAAGCAGGGGAAAAATGTTATCTCACTTTCTTCTTTCCCTTCAGCTCTATAAATTTGGGATTGGGGGAAAAAGCAGGGGAAAAAATGTTATCCCACAGCTCTATAAATTATGGGATTGGGAAATACCAAAATGCAAATCCAAGCAGCTAATTGTTTGTTCATTATTAGCTGCTAATAATCAAAACCCAAATTTTTCTTCTTCTTTTTATATAAATTTTATGGTAAGTAATTTTGAATTATTCTATCTTGCATTCCCTGTTTGCTGGATTTTAATGGCTATGCTTATCATTTTTTTTGTTTTTCTTTCTCGATTTTGTAATTTTTTCTTATGGTAACTTAGTTGTTGTTTATGAATATGTTTTATGTTAATAATTTTATGTTGTTTATGATTCAGATGTTGTGTTTTTTTACTGTGATCTATAATTTTTCTTAACACTGCTGTGTTCACCAACATCATCTTCATCATCAAATATGGGATTGGGAACCACACTTTCTTCTTTCCTTTCAACTCTATAAATTATGAACGGTGTTGGTGAATGAAAAAAGTGTGTTTTTTCCCCTGCTTTTGTTAACATTATTAATCGGTTATGAGCTTGTGAAAATGTGAGGGAATGATGTGGGATAACATTTCCCCCCCCCCCTGTTTTTTCTCTGCGTAATCAAATATGGGTTTGATGGGAGGGGAGAAGATGGGGGTTTAAGGTAATTTAACCCAAGTTATTTTTATTTTTAATTAATTTTTTTATTATTTTTAATATCAGAAAATCTAAAAACATGCCACGTGTCCTTTAACGGAAAATTTTAACGTCCGTCACGGCTAAAACCTTAAATGGGTTACGGAATGAAACGTTAGGCACCTAAGTGGCCCGAAACAAACGTTAGGCACCTAACTGGAAAAAAGGGTATAGTTTGGGCACCTATCTGACGTTTAAGCCATTTTTATAAAAGTGCCATTATTTACAATAATGTCATTAATGAGGTTTTGAAAGGGGGCTTTGGGATTTGAAGAGTCATCACTTTTACCTTGGCTTTTATTTATTAAATCTTATCCTTTTGAAAACCTAACAAAATATTGATTTTTCATTTTGGGTTCCAAAGTTTTGATGGAAAAGAGATGGGTTTATGAAATTTTCGTATGGGTTTTTAATGGGTGATTGGTGAGATGTTTTCGAACTATTTTTGGTTGCTAAATAATGTTAATAAGTAGCTTAAACCCATAAAATCCGAAACTAGGTGCAGTGGGTAAGTTTTGAAGGTGAAAAAGTGGTGTTTTTGGCTTAGTTTTGTGGTAAAACGAGGGCTGGAGGTATACAGACTTAGGATGGGTGTTTTTAGATGTTAATTGGTGGATTTTGAAGGTTAAAAATGATGGGTAAAGTCAAATTGTGTTTGGATGATGTTTTGGCAACGTTTCGGTTGATTTCGGATTTGTTTTGATTAAGTAGATGTGTCGATTGATAGGCTGTTGCTTTTCAGTAAATTTATGGAAGAGTAAGGGAGTAATACTTTGTTTTTGGTTGATTAGAAACAGGGGAAACGAGTTTGGGTCCTTTGGACACAAGGCGGGTAGTTCGGAGGCTTAAATCGGGGATTCGGCTATCGTTTGGGCTCTATCGGTGAGTGAAAATTGTTTTGAAGCTTTAAATTGCTCAACAAGGTTTCTTGGGGTTTGGGTTGAGCCTTAGGGGCCAACCTAAACCCGAGTGTAAGTTGTCCAAGTTTGTCTCGTTTTGTGAATTGTTGGCTTATGGGCTTATTTGTGTTGTGGTGTGAATTATACAATGCTTTTGCCTCCCTTTTTAATGTTGTTGTGTTGTCGTAGTTATTTTCAAGCCTTACGTGATGGTTAGCCGTTGTGTACGGTGATGTGTAGTCCCACCGGTAGTGACTAGTAGATGAGTACGGTGATGTGTAGTCCCACCAGAAATATGCTAGTTGTTGTGTACGGTGATGTGTAGTCCCACCGGGAATGGTTGTGCATGTGCATACCATGTTTCGTTTATGCTTGTGTATTATTACATCTCTTTCTTAAATGGTTTTGCTTTTAAAACTAAGATATATGTTTTAAACTGCATTGTTGTTGTGCTTTAGAGCTCCGCTCACTAAGATTTCAAGCTTATGCTCTCTTTTTCCAACAATGCAGATCGTTAGTAGCTTCGTAGGCAAGCGGGGCAAGGGAGGAGTTCTTGGAGTTCTTGGCTAGCTTAAAGTATGGTTTTACTAGTTGTAATAACACTTAGGCAATGGGAATGCTAGACCATGTTAGGGAGTTGGTGTTCAAACTCCTATGTTTGGCTTTTGTTAATGTTGCTCACATGTTCTAAATGATGATATCATGTTATGTTGAGGTTTGTTGTGGCCTTGGATTAATTGTTATGTGTTTTGACTTGTTGTTGTTTTTGAAGTAAAGTGTTCTTATGAGCTTTTGGGTTTGAGATCCCTTTTTGTGTGGATGCATGATTGAAGCTTGCCTTTAGGGTGTTTTGCCTCTAGATTGTTTGTATAATAAGTTACCATGAGGATTGTGATGTTTCGGGGTAAGTTTGGGAACGTTTGGAGATACCGAAATACATTTTCGGGCCAAACTATGTCCAGGCATTTTGGAACGTTTGATATGGTTTCGGATAAGCCAAGCTCTAGAGGCACCCATATCGGAATGGGGGTGGTGCCGTTTCGGTACGATTTGCCATGGAGGCTCCTGTTTCGGAACCATGTGGGGCCGTTTCGGTACGTTTTGTCACTGGAGGCTCCTGTTCCAGAACCATGAGGGACCGTTCCGGAACGGCTTGGTGTTACTTTTTGAATGAAGCCCACGTTTCGAAACGGGTAGACCTGTTTCGAAACGCAGTTAGTTAAAACGGTTAAAAGGCATCTTTGAAGGTTTCCAAATGTTTCGTTTTAGTCCATAATGCTCGTATGCTTCCTAAATGAGTTTATATGTGTCCTTTGTGATGGTTTTGCCTCGTGTGCATGAAACTTGACTAATAAACTATTTGGTAAGTTTAAATTATCGCATGCCCTTTGCTTGGTTCGTATCCGTGATTATCCTTCCGCGGCTTGCCATCTCACATAGGTTTAAACATGGCATATAGACAAGGTTAATAAAAGAAAAAAATAGTGTTGCTAATCAGAGTGAGGCCTTAGCGAGTTTCGCTTCGGTTTTCTCTGTGTAACTCGTTCGATTTGCTGGCTAGACCGAAACGAGAGGGTTACGCAAATGATAGTTGCATTATTGTGGCATTCTTGCACATTAATTTTTCTTTCTTAGTGTGATATTGTGTCATGCATTCTTGCATACTGAATGAAGGTAAAATAGTGTCTTAGTGTGATATTGTGCTACATTTATTGTTTTGTCGCATCATATCATGCACTACTTTTCTTTGCTAGAGAATCCAATCCCCAAACATTCCACCACAACACCCTCACACCTCATCCTATCGTGGTTAATCACCCTTCTTAATTAACTAGGCAATATTCTTCACAGTCGCCTCTTCTATCCTAGTTATAGTAGCCCACCAAAACTTACCCAATTGGACAATCGCACGAACCTCCGATTGAAGAAATTTGAGACTGAGAGTGATCCATTAGCAATCACTTAATTTGAGGTTGCCTTAATTTTAAACCTTCCATTATTCAGCCAAGGAATACGAATTTGGCTCTAATGTCACTTCACCACATCTGACCATCTCTCCCAAAATCACAACCACATTTGCAAACAAACCTCACGACCAAGCATGCATTGGCAGTCCACCAAGCTCGACGATTTTCAGTATCTAATACATGTTCCCAATTATGTACCTTCGAGAAACACTTGTTCAATTCTCGTCACTGGTGAACATCATCAAAATTATAGAGCCCAAAATCTTCATCACCGAGAATCCATCCAACTCGACCTCCTTTAATTCATTTTCCAATGACACAATCCCCCTCGGGTGACAACACCATGCTATAGCACAATTTTGTAAGATAGCCACTTTGCCCTCATAAATAACATCTTGTACTCTTCGAAACTTTCCCTGATTTTACAATTCACATTTTGTTTACACATCATGCCATCATCCTTTTTGTGCCACAAAAAATTATCTATCGTCGCCCATTGGGCAACCGATACCTGCAATCGTGATCCATAAATCTACATATTATGTAATCTTTCAATCTTTCTTGTCGCCTCCTTTTCTGACGGCATTCGAACAAAGTCAAACCTAAATCCATCTCTTGTTCGCTTTGAAGGGATGAAAACATCTTATGCTTCCCATGACGATCAAACACCTGCTATAACCCTTTGCAATAATTTTTTTCTGATACATTGCCCACAAAGATCGTCCATCACGCCCTTTGGACGTTTAATTACCATTCTTTAATTGATACTATTTCTATCCTTTTTAAAGGAAAAAGTATTGCACCTTTCATTTATGGAGGGTTATTCAGTGCCACGGGACATTAGATAACATATTTCCATGAAGTTAATATTTCATGCATAATGTTTGTAGACAATTATACTGTATATCGCTGATGAAAGGTGTGATGGTCTCCTTTGAATTTGGGAAGCAAAAATCGAAATAAAAATAACAATTTGGCACGATCGATTTTAGAGTGGTTCGAACTTCTCAATAAGGTCCACATTCACTACCTTAGCATCCACACTAAGGATTTTCCAATTTACTCATGAATTCTTTCATTTTTACAGGCTCAAGGAGATAATCTTTACATCCTTATCTTTTCAAAGGCTAAGATATAACATCTCCCTAATTTGTATAAGGCTCAACTATAACATATCCCTCAACAATGAGGTCTTGATATTTGTAAACAAAATAACTCTCTAGGTTTACACAATTTAGCTCACTAGGATTAGACAAAAGAATTACAAGAGATAAACAAAATCTACAATGAAAACTCTAGTCTCTTGATCTTTAAGCTTGGATGTTCATCATCTTCTTCTTCAAGTGTCATTGGCTTGTATTTATAGAGTGAAATGAAAAACTAGCCGTTTTATAGCAGTTGGGGATGAAAACTAACCGTTTATAGTCGTTGGGGATGACAACTAGCTATTATGAAAAACTAGCCGTTTGGGGCTTTTAATTCCAGCAATAAATGCATTTCTGCAACCTTGGGTATTAGTACTCGAAAGTAGGTATCAGTACCTGCCAAAACAAGAAAGAGTCGTTGCACATAAATGTAGAGCGTACCAGTACATGATACATTCATATCGGCACGATACTTCGGGTATTGGTACAGAGGCTTTCGTATTGGTACGCGAAGTGCTCAATGAAAAACTTAAAACAAAAAGCGTATCGGTACGGGCAGCTTCGTATCGGTACCGAAGGCCTGTTTTTTACTTTTAAATGCCTTTGAAAATATTTGTTTGAGTCAAAAACACTTTAAAACAATTTTAAACATATTTTTAAAGTATTTTGGACTTTGAAATATTTTTACAATTTTGTTTAAGTCCAAAAACATTTTTCATTGAGTTATATCAAAATAAATATCTCAACAATAATTATTTTAAAATAAAATCCATTCAAAAAATTATTTGAAAATAAAATTAATTGAGTTTAATTTTAATTTTTTAATAATATATCATCTTTTGATTCATTGATTGTGTATAAAATTTTACACCTTGATCAAAATATGAATCCAAAATAATTAATAAATTGTTTTTTAAAAGCAAATGTGATTACAAGTAATATATGTTCTAAATATACTCTCAACTATTGTACAATGCATGCTCAATCATCCTGTTGTAGCTGCTGGTGCTCAAACCCGTAACTTTTAAGAACAACAACCGTTCCTTTAACCACTGACGTAAGTTGGTTCGTGCTAATAAATTAGTTTTTGGTTTCAATTCAAGACTTCAATTCTAATTTTTTTTATCAGGATACTAGTTTTTTTAATAGTTAGCCAATTAAATCAACCCATGTTGAATATTACATTTTTATTTATTATATAACGTACAATGGAATATCATATATAATATATATATATATATTGCATATAATGTTTGGTTTATAGTGACAATACAAAAGAGGTGTTGTTTACTGAATTTAAAACAAATTTTATCGTGAGCCGGTCAAGGACGGACGCATGACTTTATGTTAGGGCGCGAACATATAAACTTCTAGGGTTGCGAACTTATAAAATTTTAAGGGATACAAAAGTAGGATTTTGATAAATAAATATATATATATATATAGAACATTTCTAAATCATATACGAATTTCAAATTTTCAGGAGTGGCGATCGCTCCCTCCTCTCCCCCTGTTCATCCCTGGTGCTGATATTTTTATCATCAAGTTTTGATTTTTTTTTCTTAGTTTATATGGTCCTTATTGCAATATTCAAGAGGATATGTGTCGAACGAGTTTATATGTGTACTTTCATCTAATAAGATGAGATTTGTCTAGTTTAAAATTGTATTAAAAACGGTAGTAGATTGGATTTTAGGTACCGAGTTGAATTCTTAAAAAGCCCCAAGTCTGCAATCTCTATAGTCTATATCTCTGTGATATGGACACATGCATGGACTATTTTGAAGCAAATTAAATCGGTTTTTATGGTTAAGTAACTTTTGACAAGCATATACCAAGGGGAGTGAAAAGGCTAGCAATAAGAATATCTTTCTATAATATAATCTTTGGGTTTCTATTTATAACTAGCTCAGCATGTGAATCAGCAGTAGATTTTGTTAGCATGTTGATGTGTGTCGAGAATGAGCAAGATCAATAAATAAAAATAAAAGTTGAGAAATTTTTCCATGCAATTTAATGTTGCTGTTGGTGCACGTACCTTCCACATGGGAAAACAATCCCTTTATTCTTCCTACAAAGCTAGGTACCTGTACCTTCTCTCTGTTCCAGATAGTGACAGTGTTGGGGAATTTTACAATAGTTTTTCCTAGAGGAGTGAAGCTCAATCCGTGCAATTATATATTATTATTTTTTGTAATCAATGTTGCTGTTCTTTTAATAAAAGAAAAATGGTGAACCATCAATAGGTTTTATAAAAAAAAACGTTATTATTTTTTGATAATTCAAATTTGAGTAATTTTTCTGCATGATATATATACACTATTAAGAATAAAATTAATAAACATATATTATCATCTAATCACATCTAATAATTAAAAAAATAGCAAGTCAACAATTTTACGGTCTTGCTTTTACTACCTGCCCCAGGGTGTGTGTTTAAAAAAGCTTTAACATTTAATATAAAGAATATTGCAACAAACGATCTTTATTTTCCCTTTGTTCACACTTAGATCCTATGGCCAATGGCCTATATAATATATGCTTCAGGTTGTTTTAAAACAGTAGCAGATTCAGAAATTCAAAAATGAGGTGTAAAATATATTTTTTAAAACGAGTATGCATATTTTCAATTTTTTCCTTTACACACTAAACTTAACTTACTTTCCAAATAATGGCTATAGAGTTGCTCCCCATGAGAGCCCATGCATTCACCCTTGCTTTAAAGGGAGACTATCTTATCCAATTCGATACATTGCTTACACTTATTTATCTGGATATATACAAATCTATTTATAATCACCTTAAGATTATTCAAAAAAGTTTTTCATATGTATATATGTTGGATTTATGTCGAATGTGAGTATTAAATATAAATATTATTAAAAGAAAATCAAATTAAGTTGATCATGCCCTAATCTAAGTCCGCAAAAACATGGGGTGGAACTACATGATTTCCATAAAATACTTTCAAGAAAAGGGAATCTAGTAGTAGGTTTTAGAAGAAAGGGTTAACTGCTATGATGGTCACATATGTTTCCCCCAGTACAGAGTTGGTCACCGATTCTGAAAAACGACTAGTAAGGTTACTTACGTTTTTTGGGCGTAGACTTTTGGTCACATAGCCATTTGCTGCCGTTAGCCTTTGACGAGAGATTGATCTGAAACAAGAAAAAAAATTACCTAGACAGTCGCTAAACTATTACTTCACTCCTATTTTGACCACCAACATAAAAACAATTTGTATAATTACACATTTAATCCTCCATATTTACATTTTTTATTTCTTTTTCATCTAACTCAATCTCTAATATTCTACTATATTAATCCTCAATTCACATCGTATATTATAATTCATCACCGTATATATCCATGTTTCAAACAATGTTTGTAATCCTCAACTCATAATTTTTAATCTTTCAAAAATTACCGAAATTTTGGAAATTTTACAAAGCAGTCCTCAAATCCCTAAAATTACCCAAACCCCCAATCGTCGCCGCTTCCGTCATCAATCATCGCCTTTGACTACACTCATTTGGTCGCCAGAGCATGGCGGTCATTTCCCCCAACACGACGTCACTGGAAATGGCAAACGATGTGCAACTAAACGTCGAACGCGAAATCAACGTCCCATTGGCACGTCGTTCATCGTTTTCGGTGATGTCGTGTTGGGGGAAATGGCCGCCATGCTTCGGCTACCAAAGAAGTGTGGTCAGGGGTGGTGATCAGCGGCGGAAGCGGCGGCGATTTGGGGGTTTTGATAATTTTAGGGATTTGAGAACTATTTTGTAAAATTTTCAGATTGAAGATTAAAAATTATGAGTTTTTTTCATTAGATTGATTTTAAAAAATAAAAATAGTGCCACATGTCGAGCATTGATTGGTTGATAAATTTTTAATGCCCCTTTAACGGTCTGGAACCTAAAACTATAACGGTTGAAACTTTGGGCACCTATTTTTTTTAAAAAAAATACTTTAGGCACCTAAAGTTCAAAAAATGTATACTTTAGACACCTATTTCCATTTAAGCCTTTTGAATATTCTATGTAAACATTGTTGCACGTAAATTGGGCATTATTTTGTACTGAACCATATTAAGAATTACAAACATTATTTAAAACATGAATTTGTACGTTGATGGATTATAATATACGGTGTGAATTGAGGATTAATATAATAAAAAATTAAAGATTGAGTTAGCTGAAGAAGAATATGGAAGATGGTGGAGAGAGAAGAAATAAAAAAATGTAAATGTGGAGGGTTAAATGTGTAATTATACAAAATATTTTTATTTCGGTTGTCAAAATAATAGTGAAGTAATAGTTTAGGGACTGTCAAGGTAAATTATCCTTTTTTATTATCTTAGATCATCCTCTCGTTAACATTTAACAACAACAAACGGTTGAGTGACCAAAAGTTTACGCTCCGAAAACGTAAGTGACCTTACTGGTAGTTTTTCAGAATCGGTGATCAACTCTTTACCGGGAGAAACATAAGTGAACATTCCAATAGTTAACCCTTTATTAATTGTGCTCCTACCTTACAAGAAAATGTCATAGATCTCTAATCTTACTGTTTGTTAATTACTTTGATTAGGGTATACATGTTAAATTCTTTTTATGCATTTGAAAGATTAAAAATCCATACAATAAGTACTAGTTCAATTGATACTAATATTATTCAACTAACTTAATACTCATGAGTTTGAATTTGTTTAACCATCCAATATCTTTCACTTAAGAGAACATGTAGGGATATAGGGATCGACGTAAGATTTTATATTAAGGGACGAACCTATAAAATTTTAGGGGATAAATTTATACAATTTTAAAGGGGCGTAAAAATATTTAAAAAAAATACATAAAAATTTCTAAAATAATCGTATACAAATTTTAAATTTTAGGGGCCGCCACCCTCGGAATGCTGTAAACCTTAACCATTGTTTAAATACAAGGGTCATTTCATATTCAATAATGCTCTTATATAATATTATATGTGTGTGTATATAATCCCACCAATCTTCCATATGTTTAAACATATAAACATGCAATGAACTTGGCCAAACGTTGACATTTAAACTACCAACTGCTTAAACTATACTGGTTTATAGTTTTTTTTTCTTCTTTTCTGATGAATTCAACAACATTCTACTATTTGACGGTATTTTATGGCAAAACCATGTAGTTTTCAACTACGTTATTCAGATTCGAACGGGTGTTGGGTTAGGGTATATGCTCATTTGCCGACAAATTAGATTTTTTCTAGGGTTAACTACTGGGATGGTCACTTATGTTTCCCCCCAATACAGAATTAGTCACTGATTCTGAAAAAACGACCAGTATGGTCACTTACGTTTTCGGGGCGTAAACTTTTGGTCACCTAGCCGTGTGTTGCCGTTAACCTTTGACGGGAGGTTGATCTGAAGCAATAAAAAAGGATAAATTACCTAGACGATCCCTAAACTATTACTTCACTCCTATTTTGACCACTGAAATAAAAACAATTTATATAATTACACATTTAATCCTCCACATTTACAATTTTTTTCTTCTTCATCTAACTCAATCTCTAATTTTCTACTATATTAATCCTCAATTCACACAGTATATTATAATCCATCACCGTATATATCCATGTTTCAAATAATGTTTGTAATCCTCAACTCAGAATTTTTAATCTTTCAAAAAATCCTGAAAATTTGAAAATTTTACAAAACAATCCTCAAATCCCTAAAATTACCCAAACCCCTAAATCGCCACCGCTTACATTGATGTTCGGCTGGTATGTCGTTCACTGTTTCCGGTGACGCCGTGTTGGGGAAATGGCCGCCATGCTCCGGCGACGAAAGGGGTGTGGTCAGGGGCGGCAATCGACGACGGAAGCAGCGGCGGTTTGAGAGTTTGAGTAATTTTTGGGATTTGAGGACTGTTTTGTAAAATTTTCAAAATTTCTAGATTAAAGATTAAAAATTTTGAGGATTTTTTTTTTCATTAAATTGATTTTAAAAATTAAAAATAGTTCCACATGTCGAGCATTGATTGATTGATAAATTTTTAACACCCCTTTAACGGTCTGACACCTAAAATTATAACAGATGAAACTTTGGGCACCTATTTTTTCAAAAAATTACTTTAGGCACCTATTTTCATTTAAGCCTTTCGAATATGCTATGTAAACATTGTTGCACGTAAATTGGGCATTATTTTGCACTAAACCATATTAAGAATTACAAACATTATTTGAAACATGGATATATAATGTGATGAATTAAAATATACGATGTGAATTGAGGATTAATATAATAGAAAATTAGAGATTGAGTTAGATGAAGAAGAATATGGAAGATGGTGGAGGAGAGAAGAAATAAAAAAAAATTATAAATGTGGAGGATTAAATGTGTAATTATACAAATTGTTTTTATTTCGGTGGTCAAAATAGGAGTGAAGTAATAGTTTAGGGACTGTCCAAGTAATTCATCCTTTTTTATTGTTTCAGATCAACCTCCCGTCAAAGGTTAACGGCAACACACGACTAGGTGACCAAAAGTTTACGCCCCGAAAACATAAGTAACCTTACTGGTCGTTTTTCAGAATCGGTGACCAACTCTATACTGGAGGGAAACATAAATGACCATCCTAATAGTTAACCCTTAATAAAATTACAGATTTTGCTAGAAATTAAAATAATGTCATTTATAAATACACCATACGTTTGGTCCACATTTACATTGAATTTATGAGTAGTCACATATAAAATCTTACAGGGAATATTTTTTTCACAATAACATTTCATGAGGGTATAATTTGCATATCATAAAAATACCCATGACATGACACATGGTCCCTTCCTCGCATTCCATAACTAGAAAACCCTAGAGCTAGCCAAATGGGAGCTCTGCCCAGCCTAATAATGATAATAATAATAATATTTTACATTATATCAAATCTTGATATGCTTATTAGTTAATTAACAAAGCCTCACATGCTTCCACTCTCGTTGTCTCCACCGGGGTCATTGCCATTCCACTGAGAAGGATAATAAAGCGCAGAATTTTGATTAAAAGAACCACCCCCGGAGCCGGCATGGCCAGCGGCTGATCTCCTCCCATAGTGGGATGCCGCGGCGGGTGGAGGCTGCGGCATGTCATTGTAGGCATAGCGGATTATATCGGCATTGGTAGCATCCAGTTCCTTCTGGAGTCTCATGACTTGTCTCTGAAGGACTGAAATGGCTCCAACGCAGCCATAAACAGGATCTTTCATCCTTGCCTCAGCTTCATAGGCGAGGGAATTCACTGCATCTTCCCTTTGATGGGGCGCCACATCATTCAGCAATTTGCTCACATTGCTTGCACCGAATATTTTGTGAACGTTGATGAATTTTTGGGGCTCTTCCGGTGGGAAATAAGGTGCAAATACGCAATCTGGCATGCATTTTCTTCTCAAACACTTGCAGGCTGCACATGGTGGGTTTGAATAGCTTGAAGATGCCATTCTTTTAACGATCTGCACCCAAGGAAATGAATGCATCAAGCACTATATTTTTTTTCTTTCATTAATTTCAAATCGGGGAAGAGGGGTTTGTTTGTTTTTTTAATAACTATTTAATTTATTGAGTACTCATCGGTTAGGATTTATTACATGGACGACTCTTTCAATTAAAATTTGGTTCATTCACAAAATTAATATTAGAATCTAAATGTTGTGTAAGAAATTTAAACATTAGTCGTTATATCAAATCGTAGTTTTAAAGAATTCCTATATATATATATATTCAATATTAGCAAGGCTTGGTGAAGAATAACTAGGTTAAGTATCATAAAGATTTCATGAGACTTTGCTTAAGGAAAATAACACTGTCTCTGCCATTTTTTTTCGAACAATTTTTTCTGACCAGCCAAACAGCTTTCTTCGAACTTTAAATATTATTGTCGGAAACATTTCGTCTTAAATTGTAGAAACTCAGAGAATATTGTCTTGAGTTTACGTCAAATTCTTTGTGGGAAAAAATGTTTAAAGCATGAAAAGAAAATTCTTAAAATATACCAAAAGAAAAAGAAGATATATAATACATATAGAGAGAGTGTGTATTATAGGTATACCTGTAATCCCCTTGAGTAGGCTAGGGTCTTTGTTTCAAGGTCTCTTAGTACAACCTCTGATAATTGGTTGATTTTGTCCGGATGAGGCAGACTATATGCAGCAACAGAAAGATGAGAATTCCCCTTAGGCTTAGGGGTATATTATAAGAGAAAACCCTAGTTGATGTTGAAGAAGACGGAGAGGGGTCAAGGAAGATATGGGGGGAAAGAGGAGATTAAGAGGAATTTGCATTCACAATGAGACACAATGGCTGAAAATAAATAAATAAATTGATTAATTAATTTTCTTTTTAAAAAAGAAAAAGACAAAGGCCTTTACACTTAAATATAAAATTAATTACTAAAATAATATTTATCTATTCAAAATGACATAAATTTATGACACCTAGAGTAAAGACGCATCTTGTCAACCATGTATTTTAAAAGAATAATTTGGTAAGACGTGTCTTTGGCATACACGGTAGTCCAGTCAACATGTTTTAGAACACACTTTGAATTACATGAAAGGCACTCTTCATTAGCCGTACTTTCTAGGGTTTAAAAAATTAAACATTTAAGTTAAACGATGCATTTAATGTGTAAATATTTATCTACTTAATAAAAAAGTGAAACGATGCATTTAAAAAATAAATCACGTTGTTGTTTAAACTATAGATATAGTGGAAAACTTTGAAAGGTTGTAAATTTGTATTCGAATGTTCGATTGAAGTATTTTTTTAATTCACATATTTTTTCGAGATCTATGATCTAACAAGACACAACCCCTTATCACTGTTTTCTTCTAAAAAATCTCTTCTACCTTCAATTTTAATTTGGTGGTATTTATAAATTATTTTAAATCTTTTATTTCGTTTCTTTTTAACTTGTTGCATTTAAAATCTCATTTTAACCAAAATCTTTCATTATTTATAAGGATTTAATGTGCAACTTAACTTCATTATAAAATTCTTATTTTATCCATATAATTTTAGTTTCCTTTCAAATTGATCCTTGTAAAACAATTGCCACAAAAGTGCCGATCGGAATTTTTTTTAAAGCGTCTGCTGATTTAACTACCACACAAATTCAATCTTAAATAAATATTATTTTAATTATTAATTTTAAAAATCGATCCATTTCAGTCAAAAAGCCAAAGACAAAGGGGGTAATAAATGGGGGATACAAAAGGGTGACTATGACACTGTCTGCACTTTCAATAATTATACCATACTACTGTTTCAAGAAGCTGGTGAAAATCACCTTCAAATTTAAATATATCGCTTAAAAAAACGGGAAAAAAACGAAAAAAAATATAGTAAATAAGACGGCAGATGAATATAAATTTAAATAAATAGATTTCTATTTATGTTTATTTTCGTGAATAAGCTCATGTAATGTTCATATTAAATAAATATATTAAAAATATGTCTATAAATGTATATTTAAACATATTCGAGAACAATTAAAACTTTATTTATAGATAATAAATGTGTGTTCTAACTCATTCGTTTAATAAAAAAACATAAAATTTTGTTAATACATCAATTAAATATTAGATCAGCTAGCATTATTATTAGAATATATAACAAACCGTGAATTTGAATACATTTAAATGAAATTTCCTTTGATTTAGAGGATGAAAATTCTAAATATTTCAAATTATTATAATTTTTACTCATTTTTTAATTTGTTTACTCCCTAGCACCAAAAGAAATAAATAATAATTTTAGAAACTTTTTTGGTGTAATATGAAAAGGACAAATAGCATAACAGAAGGGTAGCTAAACAATCTGCAGAAGTCTTTTCTTTGATATATTTATGTAATTATAAAGTTAAGCAAAAAAAAAAAAATCACAATTAATTGTCATCTAGCAAAAAGCACAAATGTTTATACTTGTAATTTTCAACTAATCATCCAATCAACACTCAATCAACCACGTGCTCTAGATTCTTTTAAATCATACATTCTTATATATAATATTAGATTTAGGATTTTAATACAAAAATTTTCTTTGAATAGAAATTATCTTTTATTTTTTGGTGTTACTATTTATGTTTATACTAAAAAATATTAAGTTTAAAGTTAAGAAACTTTGGGGTAGAACATATTTGTACGGGTTGTGGTTTGTAGGAATTCTGATTTAAAATTTAGAATTATAGCTTAAAATTTAATTTTTTAGTGTTGAAATAAAAAGAATACGAAAAAAATGTTTGTTCTTTTCCTCTCGTTCTTTTTTTTTCATTGTTTGACTAGCTGGCGACATCACTGGTCCTGATTATGGTTGTCAATTGTGTGTATTTCATCCCTTGTTTTCTTATATTCGATTCTTATATTCTTTTATGTTTTAATTTTTTTTATAGTTTTTATCTGCTTTTGCAGTACGTTTTTTCTTTCACGTGATAAATTTTTCCTCTACTTTGTAGCATGCTTTTGCCTCATGGCACGTTTTTGCCTGCCCTTACGGTAAATTTGCATTCATAGATAATTTTTTCACGATGCTCGACTCTGATTTGTCGTTTTCGATGGTCTTCAATAGTATGATCCCCTTTTGTGATTTGTTTCCCTATACAGTTAGACCTGTTTTACAAAGTATCATGCATTAGTTTTGCTCATCATTCCTACTTCGATCCTTAAGCGTTTAGGTGGATTGAGACAACTTTTGTTTCTTGCTTCCTTTCTCTAGTGTTTTAGCTCATTACTTTCGTTGCAGCTCACTAGACATATTTTGTTGGTTCGATGTTTTGTTTTCTAATTTTTTTTAGTTTTCCTTTATTTTGTTATTTTTATGCTACATTGTCATTTCGTTTGGAATGTTTTTCGATTTTGTTTTCTAATAAATTCAGCCTACATATTATTCAAAATATATAATATTAGATTTTATCAAATCAAATAATTTATATAAAAATATTATTTTTCAAAATTTATTTAACAATGTTTATAAGTGAAACGATTAAAATCTTATACACAAATCTCATTTTAATACGAGTTTGATTCTTAGATAATTGTTTTTTTTTTATTTAAAGATTATATAAATGTATGAAAAATAAAAATAACATTATGATAATATTAATTACGCTTAAAACACAATTTGCTCCCTAAACTATACAAGTTTTAATAAAAAAAGGTGAATGGCATTTCAAGTATCTTAAATTTCTTTTTTCTTTTAGTTCTGTACCTAAA
The DNA here is from genome assembly GCA_958450335.1 of Hibiscus tridactylites. NCBI lineage: Eukaryota > Viridiplantae > Streptophyta > Magnoliopsida > Malvales > Malvaceae > Hibiscus > Hibiscus tridactylites. The sequence goes on along the minus strand of OY288269.1, from coordinate 73,583,434 downwards.
ACAATTAATTAATCCTTAATCGAACTATAATTGTTTCTAAATTTTTATAATCTATTCTCATGTTTATAATATATAATATTTTAATTTATTATCATCCAATAAGATGACAGCATTTGTCATCATCATCTTATTAATGGAACAGTAAGACAAATCAAAGATGGGTCATCATCATCCAATAATATTTAAGCTATATTGTAGTGGACATTATAAAATAATATAAATATACTTAATTTATATTATAATGAATGAAATATATTTTATTTATGAAGTTATATTAATTATAAAAATATATTTGTAACATAAATTATAAAATATTATATTTTTATAAATATAAAATATATTTATGAAACTATATTAATAATAAAATAGATTTATTACAAAATATATTATATTTTATAAAATATATTCTATAATATATTTTATACATTATATTCTATAAAATATATAATATAATATTATATATTTTATATACTATATTATTATAATTATAAAATATATCATATTTATAAAAATATATCAATTATAAGAATATATTTATAACATAAATTAATTATATTTATATTATTTAATAATTCCCACCCCATTGTAACCTAATTATCACTTTTCTCAATAATATGGCCACTTACTATTTTGGTTCAATGGTTAGGTGTTAATTTTGTAACCCCTAAACATGGATATCACGTTTGAGCTTCAAGCCCAACCCACAATCATAAAATTTAACCTAATTTAGCTCAATCCACACTCAATTTTCGAATCTATTATATTTTTAACCATTTAAAACATAGATGAATATTTGAAAGCATTTATAAGGGAATTTATTTTAAATTACATTATAAAAGCATTCGACTCAATCATTTTAAATTCAAATATGAGTTACAAAACAAACGATAGGGTCCTACGAATTTATAGCCCAAAGATTTAAGTATTGTATTCTCGTGAGACAAGGCGATGGAATCCTTCTCTGATGGTGCTCTACCAAGCAACACGCCAAACTTACTAACATGCGAATGGAAACAACGATTCTGAGCACTGAGCTAACAAGCTGAGTGGATTCACTTCTACTCAACCATGCTTCATGCAAACCATAAACATGAGCATGTAGCTAGAATTGATGACATGACAATTACAACATCATGTGGCGCTATCTCTAGCCGCCTAAACATATAGCAAACCAATCAATGGATGCATCAAATATCAAACGACAATTATAAGCATCATACCACAAACCTGGAGTAAGGCTCGGTGTCACACAACCTTGAGAACATACACTCTAGGTGAGGTCAGGTGTCACAAAACCTCGGGAACATACACCCATACTCGACATCTCTCATCGAATATCTTCGAATGAGGCCCGGTGTCACACATCCTCGGGAACGTACATTCGGTGTCTCTTCTCGTAGTGTTGCAACACTATCTAGGTATCCGGATCCCATCAGCCAAGATGACTCAACCAAATAAGGTGTCCAATACAACACACAACATAGACACGACTACCATACGACACACAACATCACTCGATCCACCAAGGATTTCATATGGTTGCTATTACAACAAGTCACCCAAGGTTTTACCAAGTTATTACACATTATGCTCGTATAAAAGAGTGATATCTCGATTTCTCAGTTTTACAATTCATATTACCACATTAAAAGCTCATTGGACCATCGTTCTCGAATTATTAGCCCTTTGAACTCAAAGTCGAATTTTCGGGCAAATTTCCCAGTGGGTACCAGTACTGGTCCTCGCGTACCGATACGCTACCCTGGGCATCGGTACTCAAGCGTACCAGTACGAATTGGCTTACTGGAATTTTCTCCAGCCTTCTTGTACCAATATGGGTTGACCCGTACCGATACCGTTTTACATGGCGTACCGGTACAAGTTAAACACCATACTGATACCCCTTCATATTTCATCTTAATGAAATAATGTTCTTAATCTCATAACACTAGGGTACCAGTATGGGCTCCCCGTGTACCTGTACCGAAACTTAGAAATGGCTTTCTAGGCTCGGGTAATCACTTTCCAAGCCCCCAAATCACAACCTTTAACCTCTTAACTCAAACTTAAATCTTATAGAAGTATTTAGGGTGGTTCACTACCATTTTTACATGTTTTAACATGAATCCTGGATTATCCCATTAAAAGGGTCTTCCACTCCTTTTTTTCCACACAAACATGAAATTCGAAATAAAACTTGGATTAAAGCCCTGATAAGCATCGTAATTGTCAAATAAAATAAGCATTAATCTCAAATAGATAAACAAATAATGTAGTAGTAGAGAAGAAAAGGTCGATCCGCAGGGACTAAGGAGCTTCAGTTCGAAATAAACATGACTTTATTGGGATAGTAGAGGAAATAGGGGAGGTTTGATTTAGAGAAGAAAGTAAAGTGAATCGATTTCAAAAATAGATTTGGAGAAAATAACGGAAGTAAACTTTGAGAAGAGATTTGATTAAATAGTTTAGCCTCAAGCTTCGCTTAACCTCAATTCAAACTAATCATCGAAAAGGATTTTACTTTGGATAAGTTCCGGTTACAGTCAACAAGGCTCAACCATTGTAACTTGTTTTTCTCTCTGGTAAACTGATAACCCAAAATCAATTTTTGAGCTTCAGTTTTCTGGTTAGACTAACCACGACTATCGTTGTTAGAATAAAATAGTTTAAAATGTGAAAAAACTCGACTCGGATTATGTTGTCTTAGTGAGAATCGAATCTGATCTCAATTTCCCTTAGCGAATCCGTCGCTAAGTGTGTTCATAAGAAGTCAAATATTCTACAAGCCGATCCTTCCTCCCAACTTTAAATCAAAATAACATTCAGTCCAACGCGCGCTTTTTGAAATGAAAGTGAAAATATTTTTAAAAGAAAGGCCGATTGCCTATCTTAGTTTTTAGAAAATTGAGATTGTTATCCGAAGATATTAAGTGCTTTTAATTCTCACAAAATGAGTCGAGGCATCGCTTTAAGCCTTTGACTAATTCGAAAATTAGCTAAGCATGATTATGATGAAAATCATACTTAGCATTTTAAAGAGAATAAATAAAAGCTTTAAAAATCAAAACAAAAGAAAAGGAAATTTTATAAAACTTTTAAAAGCTAGAACAAACTAAGAATGAGAGATGACCTTCTAACTTACCCCAATGGGGTATTTATAGTATTTTGAAACCCTAAAAATAACCTAGAAATGATAAAAGATAAATCTTAAAAATATTCAAATTAAATCCTAAAAATAAAAGATAATTTCTAATTTGAATTTTAAATATAGCTGATCCGCTCATTCGTCCTTGCAGAAAAGACCTTCTAGAAGCCGCTGACTGGATGCCACGTCAAACACTTCATACCCACTAGCCCAGCCTTGATTCCAGAAAATAAAACTGCAGAACTTTGCCTTTTAAGTGTAATTTCCAGAATTGTAGTCATGCACAGAAAACACACAAAAACATACAGATCAACAATATGAACTAACTATTAAAGACATAATTAAAGATAAAATAGTACGCAAATAAACTACTTATCAAGCCCTTGGAAGAAATTGCTACAAGCTACAACCTTAAGATCAAGATAAATCTTCATAAAGCCTTAAACTTCCCAAAACTCATTTATGAAAATCTTACACTTTTTCCACGAGAAAACACTTTTCTTAAAGCTCTTGCAATGGAGATTATGGACCCACAAATCTTAAATCTTGGATGATGAATTGGGAAGAAAGCTTGGATTTTTGAAAGCTAGAACAAGGCTTGAAAAGAAAGAGATGTGGCTGTGTGTGGGAGAAGAGAAAGATGAAGAAGATGGTCTCATTATGCCTTTTTCCAAATCCCACGCGACAAAGAAAAATAAAGGGGAGTGGATAGCCTTTATTTCCAAAGGGTAAATAGCACCATAAACCCTCCACTTTTTACCCTTATTACAAAGAAGTCACTACTCGAGCCCAAATAACCAATTTCTCATCCAATAAGGCCTAAACATGGCTCAATGGGTCCAATGGCCCAAACCAACACATAGGTCCATAACCCGGGTCAACACCCAATTGTTGACTCAGAAATTTGGGTCATTACAAATCTCCTTTTTTTTAAGTTACTTAATTTAATATCTCCTTGCCCCATTAATCCTTTTAATTTTTTCTCAATATTCCATCAATAAGATGATGACATCTTATTGAATGATGTTAATTTATCAAATTAAAATATTAGACAAAATTATGAAAATTAGAAACTAATAGAAGTCATTAGTAAGAATTGCCACATAATGTACTTTGACCGACCGAAGTTTTTTTTAATGAGCATTAACAATGGGATGATTTGGGTAATGTTTTAAAGTTAAGAGGCGGAATGGTCGAAAAATATTTATGGAACAACTTGGTAAAACATGTATAGTTTTTAGTTTAAATTGTGTTTTAAACTCTAAACCTTATACCCTAAATTTTAAACACTAACCTTAAATTCTAAACTCTAAAACCTAAACACATAAAATTTAAACCCTAAACTAAACCCATAACCCTTAAAATTAAAAGGATTGTGTAAACTTTAGTTTACACAGTCTACGTATCAAAGTTTTTTTCTTCATATTTCTTATATCTTGTATTTTTTAACGTTGGCATATCTTTTTCATATCATATTATATGTTGATTATGGTTTGTTACAGATTTATAGGCTGATTACAAGATCAAATATATTGTATTTATTACGTTACCTAGTATAGAAAGATTTTTATTTATTGTAATATATTATGTTACATAGTATAAGAAGATTGAATGTGTATATTTTCTCATATGGTTTATTAATAAAAAATAAGAAACTATTTTTCTCAATAACTTATATGGTATTAGATTAGGTTACATTCCTTAACCTAATGCAATGCAAGGTTCTTCTTCCTCAAAAATCAATTCAAGAATAAAAAATAGTTCATGTTCTGATGCTCTAGTAGATTTTTCTAATTCAACAGTGACATGCAACAAAATGTTGGGTCATAACTATATCCAATGGTCCTAATCCCTAAAGCTTTATATTACAAGAAGAGGAAAGCTTTGCTACATCACAGGAGGAGTTTCGAATCCTGCTTCAACGAATCCAGAATATGATAAATGGCTACATAAAAATAATATGGTCATGTTCTGGTTGATCAATACAATGTCCCCTGCTATTGGAGGCAATTTTCTACTTTATAAGACAACACAAGATGTCTAGCGTGCAGTCAAAGAAACCTACTCTAGCTTTGATAACATTTTTAAACTCCATGGGATCGAGAGTCAAGCCTTCAATCTAAAACATGAGGATATGAGTGTGACTATGTATTACAACACCATGACCAATTTTTTTTGGTAGGATATCGATTTACATGAATCGAATGATTGGACAAATGCAATTGATGCAACCCTTTACAAAAAGCTGAATGATCATAAACGAATATTCCAATTTTTTAAATGGTTTACATAAAGGTTTGGATGCAACCAAAAGGAGGAATCTTAGCACTAAGCCTCTCCCTTCCATCCGAGATGTGTTCTATGAAATTCGAAGGGAAGAAAGTAGGAGATCGTTTATGTTGGCAATATTTTCTGCTATTGATGGCTCGACTCTTGTCACTCACTCCACCTTATCCAATAAATCAAAGCTAGGAAAGCCATGCTGTGATCATTGTAGACAAGTGGGTCATGTCAAAGAAAGTTGTTGGAAATTTCACGATAAGCCTGCTGATTCGAAGCCAAAGAGATTGCGACAACAACAAAAAGAACCTTCAGTCAATACAGTGGCAACAAATGCTTTAGTATGTTTTTGCAAACAACAGATTGAGGATTTGCATAAACTACTTTCCTAGATGATACCCACCACTGATCTTAATGCTAGTCAGAATGGTAATATTTCTTAACTTCAAACAACTACTAAATATTTTTGGATAGTTGATTCTGGTGTTACTGACCATATGATAGGAGATAAGGATCTCTTCCTTACTCTTACCAAACAACCTTGTCAGAGGAATGCAAGGACATATGATGGTTCAATAACTAAAGTGAAAGGGATACGAACAATTATTATTAACAAGGATCTCATTCTTTCCTCGGTTTTATATGTTCCTAATTTATGGTGTAATATGTTATCAGCGAGTCGATTATGCACTGATCTTAATTGTTTCACTAAATTTGATTATACTAGTTGTGTTTTTCAGGAAGTGGATTCGAGGAAATGGATTGGCAATGCTGAGCTGTGTAGTGGCCTATATCTTATTGAAGGTCAACCTCTTTCTAAGAGACAAGTTCAACCAAGTTGCACATTTAATTCAGTTTGCTTATCACCCCATGTTTCTAGTTTAGGTTCAAATGAAATTTTCTTATGGCATTTTAGACTTGGGCACCTTAATTTCTTTTATCTTCAGAAATTGTTTCCATCTTTGTTCATCAATAAAGATCAAACTTAGACAATTATCCTCATTCATCCTATAAAGCTTCTCAGCCTTTCTCACTTATTCATAGTGAGATTTGGGATCCTTCTAATGTTAGGAATATTATTGGGGCTAGATGGTTTATCTCTTTCATTGATGACCACAATAGAATGACTTGGACATTTCTCATGAAACATAAATTTGAAACTAAGGGTATAGTCAAAAATTTCTATTTGATGGTTGAAAATCAGTTTTGCAGCAAGATTAGAAATCTCAAGAGTGACAATGAGAGTGAATTTTTCACCAATACTATGGAGGAATTTTTAAAGAAAAAGGTTTTCTTCACATTACTTCCTACATAGATACCCCTCAGCAAAATAAAGTAGTCTAGAGAAAGAATAAATACCTCTTAGAGGTTGCTAGATCCCTATTATTTTCTTCTAATGTTCCTAAGAATTTTGGGGGAGAGCCTTTACTAAATGCTACTTTCCTCATAAACATGTTACCTAGTAGAGTTTTGGGGTTCAAAACACCTAAAGAAGTATTTCTTCAAACCATTGTCTTGTACTTTACCTATTAGAATATTTGGTTCCACTGTTTGTTCATATTCACAAATAGTTTCAGGGTAAGTTAGATCCTAGGCCATTAAGTGTATCTCCCTAGGATATTCTTCACTTTAGAAGGGCTTTAAGTGTTATTCCCTTATCAATCGAAAATTTTATTTATCTATGGATGTCACATTTTATGGATTTTCACCTTATTTTTCAAATTTTAATATTCAAGGGGAGAGTTGAGATGAATTTCAACCCCCACAAATTCTGTTATCTTTAACCGAATATATTAATACACCAAATTTCATTGAAAACCAGATTCTATCCTTGAACATACTGTTACAACAGAATTCGCCCCCTAAACCTTCATTATTTGCAGCTAAAACTTTACCTATAACTCCACAAAATTTGTAACAACCTAAAACTACCATAGTTGAAAATCCCTAAATTAGTTAATATAGAAGATAAAAATAGTTTGCAACCTAAAATGTAGTACAAAAAATAGGTTGTAACCTATAATGTGGTGCGAGAATAGTGCAACCTGAAATATGGTGTAAAAGATAGGTTGTAACCTAAAATGTAGTACGAGTATTGTTTAACCTGAAATGTAGTGTAAAAATGGGTTGTAACCTAAAATATGGTGCAAGTGAAGTGTAACCTGAAATAGAGTACAAAAGAGGTTGTAGCCTAAAATATGAAACGATTTTGAGAAGTTAAAGGACCAAGAAAATAGGTTATTAGTGAGAATTAAAAAAATAATATAATAAGGCCATAGTGAGATTTGAGTGGATAAATATATAGTGAGAAACCTATCCAAGTGTCTTTTATTCAAGTGAGAACCAGCCAACTAAGATTAAAAACAAAACATGTGTAAACCACTAGCTTCATCTCTATCTTTCCCATTCATTTCCACCGGTTCTAAACAAAACAAAAGAGAGAGAATTTTAAGAGCTCAAAATCTGGAAATCTAGTGTGAGAAAGCTCATGCATGTGAAGGAAAATTAAGTGGAATAACTTAAAGTATTCATGCATGTGTATGTGTAAGTATCGATTCTGTCCATGATTATTGTTTGATGTTTTTGATGATTTTTGGCTGAATTATTGGTTTGATTATGTTGAAATACATGTTTATAAATGTTTAATGATGTGTTATAAAAATTTAAAACATGTTAGATTGATTAGAAATCTGGAAATTTGCATGCATGAAACTTAGAACATGAATCTGTCTAGTTTCGTACTAAAAGGAGCCTAGCTAGGTAACCTTAATGGTATGAATAACATATTAAAAGATTGAATTAGTAAATTATAGAAACTACCTCACTAAGTACATAACGTACTTACCACCTCTTGTTTCCTTCTTCCAAAATAACATGTCTCTAATATCCAAAAGCTATCTATTTTGATCCGGGAGCAATCACAAGCCAAGACACAAGTATGCTATTGTTTTACTTAGACTCCTAAATGGTGGCATAGTTACATGTTAAAATGTCACATGCATTTCGAGTATTTGGATATGCTAGTTTGGATTATAATTATATAAGATATGTTAAAGCATGATGTTTGATATGTTAATAGTAAACAAGCTATATGACCATATTTTGGATGATGTTTATATATGAGAATGGTTGATTATGACTTAAAGTAAACCTTGGAAAATGTTACATGATGTTTATGTAACACCCTAGACCCGCCTATGCGTTACAACGGATCCTAGGAAGTTACATTAGGGTCACAGAGGCGACCCACATTAAAATTTCAAATAACAAATTGCTAAACCGTTAAACTCATATATTAAATTAAATTAAAACACAATTTCAGAAATCATTCAGACAATAAAACAAAACCATGATACATGTTGCGAAAACAAGTTTCAGACTCATATATACAACACAAAACGTGACACACATGCCCCCTAGTTACACAGATACCACACTCCACGAGCAAGCCGAAGAAACTCCCAATCGACGTTGATAGTTGCAACATGTTTGATCTTTTTCCCTGAGATGGTAAAAACAACATGAGCTTGGGAAAAGCTCAGTAATACAAAACTACCAAAAATATGCTATAAGCACATGCATATATATGGTAGGCAAGATGTCATGATATTCCATGCAGCAACAGACTCCATGCGACTCGCTATTTCAATATATCGTACATGAAGGATACGAGATTTATTTTGAATTCAATCGTTGGGTATCAAAATGAGAGCTTAACATTCATAGAGTTAGTAGGGTGGTGAATTGAGTGTATTGAATCAAGAAGCCTAGTGTCTTCCGATGAGTGCAGATCAACATGAATAAGTACATATCATTCATATCATACGAACACATAACAATTCAATGCAAATGTTCAATTTCATACAAGGGTTTACTAGTAACTACCCTCCAACCTTACACCAATATGCAGTCCCCCAGAACTGCATCCATAGGGACTTACCCTAGGCCCGATGGGCATAGGTACCACCTAAGGGGCTGCCTTAGGTCTATAAGGATTTACCCGTGCTAAAGCATCAGAACCTACCCAAGGGGAGATCTTGAGTCCATAAGGATTTACCAGCTGGATCAGGGCTGCACCTGCAGAAACTTCATAACATAACCCAACAGTATACCCCAGGTAGTAACCAGCGTTCAGATTCTAGACATGATTAACAAAATACATGTGACAAACATATTCTATTCTGAGTATCAGAAACAGAAGATTCATGCTTTTGACAGATAAATGGGCATACCATTGAGCAGATCTGACGTTTTCATCATTCATCATGCAAACAGAGTGTACCATCATAGATTAAGCTAATAGATTACACTACCGATTATATCAGACAGACGATATTATCAAAGATCAAGCAATCACATAGCACAATTACATATCATGTATATAGATCGAACGAACATACAACGAGTAGGCAGAGTATGATATCATCTATCTAGTTCATCATTTCATCAAGCATATCACCGTTCATAATTAAATCATTAGATTGTTTACTAATGTGTAGTGATCATACAACACATACAACTGAATGTAGTACACATTGAATTGTTGGCGATTTAAACGAATTTAAAAAACGAGGTCCCTATTAAATAAGATTCGTACCTTCAGCTCAAATCAAACATTTCAAGAGTTTATACATTAGATTCTTTTAATTCAGATATATCATGAACGAATCAATCATTTAAGCCCACGAGGGCATTATGGTCATTTCAACGCTCACATGCATTTTTGTAAATTATACCGGTAATGAATAAACAGTGATTCACAGAACTCAGGAATCCTGTTTGGTCATCAATATTTTTTTCTAACAAGGCATTCATGAATTTCTGTATCAAGATCTTTCGGGTTATCGAATATTTCTAGGGATGCTCTAACCATTTTGGCCAACGGGGTATTTTAGTTATTTGACTAGCATGGCAACTTTATAATATATCACAATCATAACATAATGATGATTATAATGCTTAAGGGTTCCAACGGTTTATCAAGCCCCTAAAATTCGTTCAAAGTATCATATCCCAATCTGGCAATACTGACCAACATTCAAATGTGAGCAATTTGCATGTATCATGACTTGACATAGACTGTATCGTATGTCTGATCGGTCGCCTTCATACTTCGCTATAAAGCTTAGCTTTGAGTAATCAACATATAATCCATTTGTATCTTCCTATCTTACATTGACGTCATGAGTGATGGACATACATGAGTGTGCTTCCTAACACTTAGGGTCACTTTAGCCCTTAAGGTCTTATTAGAAATCCCAGAATTTCATCAAATGCATAACTGTCTATTTCAATCAAGAGGGCATGTCAGTCATTTTGGAAATTGGGATAAACCCACCATTTTTGTCAAATTTACTATTTAGCACCTCCATCATTTACGTACTTGGTAGAGATTAAGTCGTTCTAACCCCTTCGGCCCTTACAGGCAGTTTATTCATTTTAGAACTTGAAGGTATAATCGCAATTCTGATAAATTAAGAACTTCGGTGCTCGAGGGCACTACAATCTTTTTGGTCATTACGATCATTCCAATTAATTCATTCGTTACTGTCGTAAGGATCGGCTCAGGAATACAACGGTACTTCCGGTAAATTCTCCTTCATGTGTTATACAGACCTCGGGGAAAAATCCAAGTTTCTTTTATTATCACACGCATTTGAATAATGATACCGAAGTCTTTTCTAATAGAACATACGTCTTAGGTAGGGTAATTTTTTAATCAGGTCGAATGCAGATTCCGGGTCACTTCCTTTATTAGGGGCAGTTAGTCATTCTTATACCTCAAGGGCATTTCTGTAATCTCATATCCAATATCATTCACTCCATATTCTGGGCATTGATTCTTAGGCACTATTGATCGAGTTGCAGATTTAACTATATTATTTATTACTATTAGAACTTTCGATACTTCTGGTCTATTAATATTCTTATTCGAATATTCTAGTTTTAATAGTTTCCATACTTATTTCTCGTATCTGATTCGGCTTAAGCAGAGTTTACCATACACTTCATAATAAGCATGCATGCGTTAACCGAATGTCAACATGTACATAAAACATACAAGGGGTAGTATTGTATTACCTTTAATTCCGAGTCATATCGGTCGACCATGATACGACATTCGAATACCCTCGAATCCAAATTCGACGTCCCACGACATCTCGAATACGAAGATACATGAATACCTTCAATATAAAAAAAATTCACATTTTAGTCCTTATTCATCAAGATCTTAACCAAAATTACATACATAAACAAGTTCGGGTTCAAGGTCAGGTTCGGAGCCTTTGAGCTCATAATTTTGCGAAACGGGCTTCAAAATCGAACTTAGAACATTGAAAAATATGGAATAGAAGCTTTCGGAAAAAGTTGACTTTTGGTCAACGGTCAACGCTCAAAGTCAACGAGTCAAAGTCAACGCTGACGTCAGCGGCAAATGCTGAAGTTAGCAGTCAACTAGCAGGGGTCAACTGAGTTAACTCAGACTGACTCACTGAGCTGACTCGGGCTGAGTTGACTCGGTGACTGACTCGGGCTGAGTTGACTCGGCAGACGGGTTGAACTCAGATATAGATCAGACTCGGATATGGGCTCGGGTTCAGACGTCGGGCCGGACAGATGGGCCAGGCAGACGGATCGAGTTAACGGGTTGGGTCAGTTTGTGCTTGGACCGAATCGGGCTTGGGCTCAAACCTGGTTGGATCGGTTCAAACCCTCAGACCGTAATTAAACCGGTCAACTCACCCTGACCAAATCTGGTCGTCGGACGGTTGTCGGAGCGACCACCGGAGATGCCAAAGGACACCGATCTTCCGGAAAAACAAAGCGCACAGTTTACCCAAATCATTCAAGTCGAACAAACCAAGAAACCAAGCCGGAATACGAACGAATCTTACCTTGAACGGCTCGAAGTGGCCGGAATCCACATAACTCTGATGAGGGGTCTCCCGGTGGCAGATCGACGATCAACCAGAGGGGTTTTGTACTCCTCTACACGCTGATCATGCTTGTGTCGTGGACGCTCTCAACCGGCGACGGGAACGGTCGGAAAATGTCGTAACAGAGGTGGCCAACTTTTGGGTTACTGCCAAAACTTCGAACGAGTCTTACCGACGAACGGCAGCTCGGCTGCGCGCGTAGAGGCTAGGTGTAACACCCTAATTTTGGGCTTAGAAGTTTTGGGTTTGGACCGGTTTGGTCAGAGTGCGGTTCGAATATAAAAGGTGATTTTTAGGAAAGCCTAGTTCGGGATGCATTAAAAATATGGAAAAATGTCTTAAAATCCTCTTTTATTATATATAAGAGAATGGTGAAATCAATTTTACAAAATGATGTTTGGAAGTGTGACATTTTGGTTTAGTGACTAAAATGTAATTTTCGAAAACTTGGTGACTGTTTTAAAAAGGATTGAAACTTTGAATCTTTAAGGAGCTATTTACCCAAGAAGAGTTTCTCCAGATTTTTCTTAATATTAATCAATTAAATAATGATTTTAAATTAAAGGAAAAAGGGAGGGAAAAGATATTTTGTCATAACTAACTTTTCTCCAAAATTTCCATTTCTTTTCTCTCAACTTTTCTCTCAACCCAAACACTTTTCTCCAGCAAATTTTCCCTCTGATTTTGACTTCCTAAGATGAGATTTCAATCTTCATTTGATCTCTAATCATTTCTACATCAAAACCTTAGCATTTGCTTATTGGATTTTCAAGAATCTTGGTTCCAAAAAGAGAGGAACTCACATTTAGAGGTATGAACGTCCTTCTCCTCTAAATACTCAGTTCTTTACTGAAATTCCCAAGTTCTCAATCCTTGATTTGTGTTTTATTAAAGGTTTTGTAGTTGTGTTTTTAATCTTGGCTTTAAAATGCAAGATTTGGTTAATTTTGATGAAATTCGTATGAAATGGTTGGGTACTGTTTTGAGATGTGTTTTTAATGTAAATTGGATGTATAATTGATGAGGAATTGAGGTTTAATCAATGCAATCCCGAATAGGTTGATTTTCCTAAGTTTTGCTTGAGTTTTTTTATGGTTTTTGGGGTGATCTTGGTGATCTACTATAGCTGGAGGTATAAGGACGTGATTAGATTCTTTTTGGATGTTAATTGAGGTTTAAGAATGATTGGAATTAATGGATCTTGGCTGGGTAGTGATGTAGTGATGTTTGGATGTGATTTCGGTTGTGTTTGGTAGCCAAAATGTGAGTGTTGTTGAGAGCAGCGAGTTTAGGTGCCGCATGTTCAGGATATCGCGGAGGGTAGACCTTTGGATTTCAGCTTTAATGATGATGGTGTGTTGTGTTTTGGGAGTCGACTAGTAGTGCCCAATGATGCTGAGTTGAGGCTTGTTATTCTGACTGAAGGTCATAGTAGTCCTTTTGCTATGCACCCAGGTAGTACTAAGATGTATCGTGATCTTCGTGATGAGTACTATTGGGTGGGTTTGAAGAAGGATGTTGCGGAGTTTGTGAGCAAGTGCATGGTGTGTCAGCGAGTTAAGGCTGAGCATCAGTTTCCTTCAGGGTTGTTGCAACCGTTGCAGATTCCTGAATGGAAGTGGAAAAGGATTACCATGGATTTTGTATCTGGTTTGCCTTTGTCGCCATCGAAGAAGAATTCGGTGTGGGTGATTGTGGATCGCCTGACGAAGTGTGCGCATTTCTTGCCTGTGCATACTACGTACACTTTGGATAAGCTTGCGGAGTTGTACATTGCTGAGATTGTGCGGCTGCATGGTATGCCAAAGTCGATTGTGTCGGATAGGGATCCGAGGTTTACATCGCGTTTTTGGCAGTGTTTGCATCAGGCTTTGGGTACACGGTTGAATTTCAGTACATCTTATCATCCGCAGTCGGATGGACAGTCCGAGCGTGTTATCCAAGTTTTGGAGGATATGTTGAGGTGCTGCGTGATTGAGTTTCAGGGCTCTTGGGAGAAACATTTGCCTTTGGTGGAGTTTGCTTATAATAATAGTTATCAGGCAAGTATTCAAATGGCACCTTATGAAGCTTTGTACGGGAGGAAGTGTAGGACTCCTCTGTGTTGGGCTGAAACGGGTTAGAAGTTGGTTTCGATGCCAGCTTTGTTGAAAGGAACCACCGAGAAGGTGAAGCTCATTTGTGAGCGCTTGAAGGCAGCTTCTGATCGGCAAAAGTCTTACGCGGATTTGAAGCGTAAGGAGATTGAGTATGCAGTGGGTGATCGTGTGTTTTTGAAGGTTTCACCTTGGAAAAAGGTGATGAGGTTTGGCCGAAAGGGTAAGTTAAGCCCTAGGTACATTGGACCATACGAGGTGGTTGAGCGTGTGGGTCCTGTTGCGTACAAGTTGAGGTTACCGCAAGAGTTGGAAAAGATTCATGATGTGTTTCATGTTTCTATGCTTCGGAAGTATAGATCAGATCCTTCACATGTGATGCCTGTGGAAGAAGTGGAATTGAATCCGGATTTGTCTTATGATGAGGAACCGGTGAAGATTCTGGATTCGTATAGTAAGGTTCTTCGTGGCAAGACCATTGTGTTGGTAAAGGTGTTGTGGAAACATCGTGGTGTTGAAGAAGCCACGTGGGAGCGGAAGGATGACATGTTGAAGCAGTTTCCGTATCTCTTTCCTTCAGGTAAATTTCGAGGACTAAATTTCTTAAGGGGGGAGAGTTGTAACACCCTAATTTTGGGCTTAGAAGTTTTGGGTTTGGACCGGTTTGGTCAGAGTGCGGTTTGAATATAAAAGGTGATTTTTAGGAAAGCCTAGTTCGGGATGCATTAAAAATATGGAAAAATGTCTTAAAATACTCTTTTATTATATATAAGAGAATGGTGAAATCAATTTTACAAAATGAGGTTTGGAAGTGTGACATTCTGGTTTAGTGACTAAAATGTAATTTTCGAAAATTTGGTGACTGTTTTAAAAAGGATTGAAACTTTGAATCTTTAAGGAGCTATTTACCCAAGAAGAGTTTCTTCAGATTTTTCTTAATATTAACCAATTAATTAATGATTTTAAATTAAAGGTAAAAGGGAGGGAAAAGATATTTTGTCATAACTAACTTTTCTCCAAAATTTCCATTTCTTTTCTCTCAACTTTTCTCTCAACCCAAACACTTCTCTCCAGTAAATTTTCCCTCTGATTTTGACTTCCTAAGATGAGATTTCAATCTTCATTTGATCTCTAATCATTTCTACATCAAAACCTTAGCATTTGCTTATTGGATTTTCAAGAATCTTGGTTCCAAAAAGAGAGGAACTCACATTTAGAGGTATGAACGCCCTTCTCCTCTAAATACTCAGTTCTTTACTGAAATTCCCAAGTTCTCAATCCTTGATTTGTGTTTTATTAAAGGTTTTGTAGTTGTGTTTTTAATCTTGGCTTTAAAATGCAAGATTTGGTTAATTTTGATGAAATTCGTATGAAATGGTTGGGTACTGTTTTGAGATGTGTTTTTAATGTAAATTGGATGTATAATTGATGAGGAATTGAGGTTTAATCAATGCAATCCCGAATAGGTTGATTTTCCTAAGTTTTGCTTGAGTTTTTGATGGTTTTTGGGGTGATCTTGGTGATCTGCTATAGCTGTAGGTATAAGGACATGATTAGATTCTTTTTGGATGTTAATTGAGGTTTAAGAATGATTGGAATTAATGGATCTTGGCTGGGTAGTGATGTAGTGATGTTTGGATGTGATTTCGGTTGTGTTTGGTAGCCGAAATGTGAGTGTTGTTGAGAGCAGCGAGTTTAGGTGTCTTGGTTGAAGATATTAATGCATGATGATGCAATAATCCTCTGCTTTGATGTGTTTAAAACAGGGGAGACATCTTCGGATCCTTGTGGTGTTGATCCGGAAGCTTGATTGGTGTTTCGGCAAGGTTGCGAAACAGAATCGGTGAGTGAAGTTTGGTTTTCAGCTTTGAAACCAATGTTTTGAAGGTTTGGGAGCTTAGATTAAGTCTAAACAACTTAGCTAAGCTCAAGAGTAAGTTTTCGGAAAAACTCTCTTGTTGATGAACCATGTGTTGGTTGAATGCAATGTGACTTGTTTGCATGTTTTAAATCCTTTTTTTTGAAAGCATATTTTAGCATGTTTATTGCTGATTTTACAAGCCATGTATTGAAGGATGCTCAAGGTAAGAGATCCTTGTTTTTGTACATTGATAAATGTGGTTTTGGTGCATAATGATGCATTATGTTAATGGCTTTGTTAAATGCTTTAAAACAGTGGATTAATGTGGTTAAATGATGTATATTGGCAAGTGATGTGGTTTGTTTTAAAGTACTTGAATCGGATATAGTTAGCCGGCTATAGGATTGGGTGCACCGTGAATAAAGTCGCCTTGGATGTCGAGGGGTTGTGATTGTACCATGCTCCATCCAAGTACACTCACGAGATGGTTAAGAACACCATGGTGGTTAAAAGTCCATAGGTGGGTCTTGTGTTAAGGTCATAATGGTGGTTAAAATTCCATGTGTGGACCTTGTGTTTGATAAGATCACAATGGTGGTTTAAAGTCCATGTGTGGATCTTGTGTTGTATGTCCCGTGATCTCGTTAGTGATGTTATACAACTACCAATGAGTGATGTGGAGGGGTTGTGATTGTACCATAGTCTCCATCACGGGTGTTGAGGGGTTGTGATTGTACCATGCTCCACCTTGATATTGGTAGTGTGTATGAAGCGTATGGGACAACGCTTGTAATCCGCGTATCCGATTGTCGTTCGATTGATGGTTGTGTTTTGAGTTGTAAAATGCTAAGAATTATCACTTGTAAGCCAATATGACATGATGATGGATTTGAAGCATGAAATGCTTGATTTATATACATATGTGCATGATCAAATGTGGTTTGAACTAAAGGTTTTGAAAAGGAGTTTATAAATGCATTATTGTGATGTTTTAAAATGAGCATTCCTCACTAAGCTATGTGCTTACGCTCTCTCTTTTCTTAAATCAATAATGCAGAGCATTGAAGTGTATAAAGGGCAGCAAGGAGGTCAAGAGTCCAAGTGAAGAACTAAGCTCATGTATGGTGAATGTTTTCCTAACACTATTAGCTTTTGGGCATTTGGCAATGGGGGACCTATGTTGTTGTTTTGGGAGATGTTTTGGACTCCCTAAGTTGGTTTTATGCTTTTGATGATGTTGGAACTTGTAAATGGCCTTATTGAGGTTGGTTTGGTGTTTTGGTGTTTGTATGGTTTTTCAATATAGGATGCATGCCAATAGAGTTGGATTTGTCCTTAATTGATGCCATGTTTGAGATTGAATGATGCTAGTATGTTCCTTAAGCATATAATGACTTGCTGGTATGTTTTGAGGGTCTTCGGATTATGTTTAATTGGTCGAAAGCATGATAAACCAGAAAAAAATCTGCAATCTGGGCAGCCTGTTTCGGAACAGGTGCTACCGTATCGGAACAGGGGGCCTGAAATGGCCTTGGCGTTCTGAAACGGGTAGAGCCGTTCCGGAACGTTTTTGCCACTGTTAAGCCGTGTTCCGGAACTTGTTTCGGAACGGTCCCGTGTTTCGGAACGGATCAACCCTGTTCCGAAACACTCGACCGTTGGGCACTGAAATTGTTGGTTAAATGTTCTGCATTCTTTGCGTTTTGGTCCAGAACTTTGTTTATGCAATTGAACGAGTTTGAGATGTCCGTTTGAGTTGAAATTTGGCAGAGAAGCATGAAACATGACTAATTGCATAATGGTAACTCAAAAGTTGGCTAAGTCCTTGTAATTCTCAGAATTTGCAATTTGGTCCCTAAAAACATAATTTGTGCAATCGAGTCCCTAAATGGTTTCTATTTGAGGTGATATTTGAGTATGTTGTTCTTGTGAACATATCTAGGGTTAACATGCATTTAGACAAGTTTAAAAAGAAAAAAAGGGTCGTTAATCAAGGTTGACTTTCGGGTTGACTTTGGTTTTCCCCGTGTAAACTTCTTAATTCGGGTCAACCGTCTAGGCCGGGTTAAGGGGGTTACACTAGGGTTAAGTTCGGGATGTTGCGGCGCTTCTGGTAGTGTCGACGGTGGCGACCATGATGCGACGGTGGCCGAGATCGAGGTCGGTGAACGGGGGTGGTTGAGGAGAGCAGGTTGAAGACTCTAGAATTTCTCCCCTAATTTTAGATTCGAAAGGTCACTCATAGGTAGATGAAAAGTCAAAACAAACTTATTAAATATTAGAAAACAAAACCCCAAGTCTTAACTTCAAAACAATTTCAATACATCATTTGACAAATATGAGCACTTGGCTCAACGGTTAAACATGAGGGGTTGAGTGCTAAACTTAAGGTTGTGGGTTTAAAACCTCACAACCTCAATGTTATTCATAATTTTTTTTTTCATTTTTTTTGCCTTGCACAATTACCTTTACTTAAAAGAAATCAGAGTGTTACAGTTTAAGTATATGGTGTATTAGAATGGTTTATGATGATATAGCTTGTATATGTTAGGGTGTTATAAACTTAAGATCATATATGTATCTAGATGTTGAATTGAAATGAATCAATATGGTTGATATGTTTCATTCGAATGCCTATGTGGTTTTGTTAGAGTTCGAACATAATCTCTATATGATTAGGTTGATTGTTAATGAATATGAATGTATACATGGTTAAAAGTTATAATATGCTACGATAAGTGATTTCTTGATTGTATATGTTATGTAATATGTTAGCCGAATGCTTACTATGCATGAATTGGTTCAAATTGGTTCTTAGATGATTGTTTTGATTTGTAAACATGTTTTAATATGATTAGTAAGTTAGCCCAAGTTGGTAATGTTTTGTGTTTAACATGATTGAATTATAAAGTTGATATGTCAAAGTGGTTAGCATGATATGCTTTGATAGATTAAAAGAAAGTTTTTATTGGCCCACCTACATGTAATGTTGTATGTTAGTATGGTTTTATATGTTCACATGTTCGATTCTCTGTTTACATGTTTATATATGTTATGTGTTATTTGTTCTGTTTGAGTAACGCCCTATCACTCCTAACCCGGGCGTGAGGTGTTACAAAATTTTCCTTCAAAAACCCAACTTGAAACTAAATAACTAAGTGTCTATACAATGAAGAAAAGTAAGTCTATTTACGAAACTACACAGCCTAAGACTGCTAAAGAAATGGAATCGATTCCATTTTCTTGGAAGAGGAAGGTATGGAAATTATGAATGATAATCCTGTTATTGATACATCTGACTTACCTATTGCTTAAAGAAAAGGTGTCAGAAAACATACAAGTCACCCAATACAAAGATATGTGGCCTATAGGCAGCTAATGCCATCTTTCAAAGCTCTCACTGCTAAAATTGACAAGGTTCAAATTCACCAGACAGTGCATGAAGCCTTGAAAGATCCTAGGTGGAAGAAGGATGTAGAAGATAAGACACAGGCTCTAGAGGCAAATAAAATTTAGGTGATGGATGATTTACTTCCAGGAAAGAAGACAATAAGCTGCAAATGAATTTTTATAGTTAAATACAATTCAGATAAGATTATTGAAAGGTTCAAGGAAAGATTGGTTGCAAGGGGATTCACTTAGTCTTATGGGATTGATTATCAAGAGACGTTTGCCCCAGTAACAAAGCTCAACATAGTTAGAATTCTGTTGTCTCTTGTTGTAAATCTAGATTGGCCACTTCATCAACTTGATATAAAGAATGCCTTTCTAAACGAGATTCTAGAGGAAGAAGTATACATGCACAAACCACTTGGTCTAAGTGAAAATTCAAGCTTGGATCAAGTGTGCAAACTGCTGAAATCAATGTATGGTATACAACAGTCACCTAGAGCCTAGTTTGACATGTTTACTAAAGCTGTTCTAAAATTTGGCTACATTCAATGCCAAGCGGATCATACAATGTTTTAAAGATTTCTTCGGAGAACAAAAAACTATATTAATAGTCTATGTTGATAATATAATCATCACAGATGATGAAGATCATGAAACCTTAAAGTTAAAAAAATTCTTGGCCATTGAGTTTTAATTAAAAGATCTTGGACATTTGAGATACTTCCTTGAAATGGAAGTGGCAAGATCAAGCTCTAGAATTATGATAAATCGGATGAAGTGTATACTGGATTTCCTTTTAGAGATAAAGATGTCAAACTGCTAGCCTGCTGAGGCACCCATGGAACACAACCTAAAGTTTAGGACTGACAAGAAATGAATTCCCACCGACAAAGAACACTATCAGAGACTAGTTGGTAATCTTATCTACTTAGCACTCATAAGACTTGATATTACTTTTTCGGTCATTGTTGTTAGTCAATTTATGAATGATCCTAGAGAATAACATCTAGAGGCAATGGTGAAGATTTTTAGATACTTGAAAATGATATCAGGACATGGATTATTTTTTACTAAGAATAATAGCAGAAAAGTAGAGATTTTTACAGATGCAAGCTGAGCAGGAGAGCTAACATCTAGAAGATCTACCGATGGATATTGTACTCTAGTTTGAGGAAATTTAGTAACTTAGAGAAGTAAGAAACATTTTGTGGTCTTGACAAGTAGTGCATAAACAAAATTTAGAGCATTGGTAAATGGAATCTTTAAAGGAATCTAGGTCCATAGGCTTTTATCAGAATAAAAATTAAATCACAACAAAGATTTTGAGCTTCACTATGATAGCTAGTATGCAATTTGTATTGTGAAGATTCCAATGTATCTCGATAGAACCAAGCATGTGGAGCTAGACATGCATTTTATTTCTGAAAAAATTACTAGTGGGGTTGTCAAGCTAAATTTTGTTCATACTCAACAATTAGTTGATGCACTCACCAGGGTACTTCTTAGAACTACCTTTGATGAGCTTACATCTAAGTTGAGACTCTACAACGTATACTCACCAGCTTGAGGGGGAGTGTTGACTATGGTTTGTTACAAATTTGTAGGCTGATTATAAGACTAAATATATTGTATTTATTATGTTACCTAGTATAGGAAGATTCGATGTGTATTTATTCCCATATAGGAAGATTTTGCATCAGTTGGTGTGCCACGATAGGGTGCATGTTTTTGAGTCTTTGTCGTTTGCTATGTGGTTAGAGGAGAATTCAAGGGGAAGTGGGCATGCTTGTGATTTGGGTAGTGAGTTGTCGGTCTTGTTTGTGGTTACTTGTTGGGTGTTGTAAAAAAGAAGGCGTGCCGTGATTTTTCAAGAAAACGTGCATAATTTTAGGGATGTTGTTACTATTGCTGGTAGTTTTGTGCTGAAATCGTGGCTGCTGAGGGTTTTTCCAGCGAGCAAGTGAGGCATGCTATGCAAAGTTAGGTTAGACCACTGGTAAATTGGGTTAAAGCCAACTAAGATGGTGCGTTAGGGGGTCCGTCGGCCATGGCCGCTATGGGCGGCGTTATCTGGGGTAGCGATGGGGAATGGTTGATTGAATTCGCACGAAGTCTTGGTGGTTGGTTGGTCATCATGGCTGAGTTATGGGCTATTCACGATATTCTGTCACATGCGCGGCGTCTGGGTTTTTATCGTGTTGAGTTGGAGTCTGATAATCGCTTGGTAATTCAGATTCTTCAAGGTGAATCTCTTGCTATGGGGGATTGTGGGCTTGTTATACAAATTAAGGACTTTTGGCGCGTTGTTGGGAGGTACGTGTTGTTCATATTCGTCGTGATACTAATGCGGTATCCGATTGTTTAGCAGGCCTTGGTCGGGGTCAGCCGCTGGGTAGCTGGTTTTTTAAGACTCCACCTAATGAGGTGTTATTACTGCTTAATGCAGATATGAACGTTTTGTAATTGGCGTAGCCTACTGCTTTGTATCCGTTGCTAGATGTACTCTTTTCCTCAATTTAGGTTTAGGGAGTTTTTAACGAGGCCGATGGTAACGATTTTCCCCCTTTTAATAAAAAAAATAAAAAAAAACTATTTTTCTCAATAACTTACATTAAAAAGGTAAATTGCATTGGAAATCATTAAAGTTTTAGGGTGCTATTATTTTGGTCACTGAAATAAAAAACTTTCATTACAATCACTAATTTTTTTAATTTGTTTTCATTATGGTCATTGTCGTTAACATCGTTAAGAAATACTGATATGACATGTTAAAGTCTTCTTACGAAAAAGAATCCTAATTTCCAAATTCACAACTATTTCCAATGCCAAAATTTTGATTAACAGAATGGTCGTCGATCAATTCGACGCCAAGAAAGATTTGTTTTGCCTAAAGTGTAACATAATTTAGTTTCAAGTTGATCGAACGGTTAACATTAGTGAACCAGAACTAATAATCTCAATTGAAATTAAAAACTAAGTTTTCGATCTATCATTGTTAACCATCAAATCAAATTAAAACCAAACTATATTAACCGTTTGGCCAAACGAATCCTTCTCACTGTTGGGATTGATCGGTGACGTCTCCGTTCATCGAAATTTTGGACTTGGTGGTGGCTGTAAATTTAAAAAAATAGGATTCTTCTTGAGAAGAAAAATTTAACGTGTCACGTCAGTATTTTATAATGACAGTGGCCATCATGAAATCGAATTAAAATTTGACCGACTTTAATGAAATTTTTCGATTTTAGTGAGCAAAGTGAAAGTGCCCTAAAAGTTCATGGACTACCAATGTAGTTTATCCTAAAAAATATTAAGTAATTTTTTTTAAAATGAAAAACTAACCCATAAATTATTTTAATTTATTTCTTTGAGCTTCTAACTATTTTTGTTCAAACCAAGTATCCAAATTATCATTCTATGACTATTTTAAGTATATTTGTTAGTTCCGTTAAAAAATATTGGTTAAATATATTGACACTCATGTCAAATAATTTAACTAAAATTTTGATTTACATTTTTAAAAATAATTACAATTTAATTTAAATAAAAAAATAAAACTAGTAAAATATTTTTTAGTTCTCAAATAAACATGTTTACCTTCATAAACATTTTTTTCCAATAGTGTAATCATCTTCATTTAGAAAAGCTCTTATGGTTCAAACCATTTTGAAACTTAAATTTCTTTTTAATTTTTTTTTTTGTTTCCGATGAGTTGTAATCAATTTGAGTATTTGAAACCTAAAACGATTTTAATTTTATAATCTTTTTGAAAAATCCTAAAACTTCAAACCAGTTTTGAAATATAAAATTATGTTTGCTTTCTTGCACAACAATTGCCACTATCGATACTTAATTTCACTAGAGTAAGATTTTTTACTTTCAAAAACACAAATACACCGGTATAAGATAGTTATAATCTCACAAACATAATTACACGATATATATTAGTTCCTCAATGTCAATATATCTCTGACTATATAATCATGTTTACTTGCACAACAATTGCCATTGATCAATAATTCTTACGCCGATGTAAACTGATTTTAAACTATTATATTGGTTCGTGAACTACTAAATTTAAATTTCTAGATCTGCCCCTAGTTATATCTTATTATTCTCGGTATGATATGACGCACATAATATTACCATGGTGCTAGGGTGCATTGTTATATACGTTGAATCAATCAGATCAATATATGCTTCAAAACTAAAGTTTTATGAGTGCTATACTTGGCATGTAGAATGAAAAAAGTCTTTGAAATTGAAAGCATTTCCAATTCACCAATTACCCAAATATGAATTAGTTTCTGACTTACTAACCCCAATATGTATTTGTTAAAGATTACTCAACACCATGGGCGGAGCTACATGGGTGGGGGAAATTACATTTGTCCCCCAATATATTTTTTTAAAATTTAATTTATTTATGAATTTACCTTCTACTTTCAAATATTTATATTTTAGTCTCTAATTTTAAATCATAGCTCCGTCCCAGCTCAACACTGAGCATAAAAATATAAATAGCTCTAATGTGTACTGTTGGGCATAACTGTTAGAAATGAAGGTCAATACTGTTTACATGCATTATTGAAATACATTGATGATGAGATTGTATTGTACAGTACTAACACTTCATTCAATGTTGTCACAGCCAATAAAACTAAGCAGCTGGAACACTTATACAAGGACTGATACCAAATATAACTGTGCATTCCCTTGTCTTTTATTTACTGCTCAAAATTGGGGTTTTCAGACCATATATCTATACTATATATAAATCAATTCAATTTTTGAACATTTTAGAAGATATGTTATATTAGATTAAACCCATTTTTCTTGCTCTTTTTATATAATATTTGCATGTATAAAAGAGGTCGTAGTTGGAGTATTGGGATATGACCCATTTGGGATTAGGTCCCAGATATGAGAGTTTAAATCCAAATTTACTAGTGGATTTGAAGTTCGGGTAAACTATACTATGTCACGGAAGTTTAGGTTTAATATCGATTATATCTTCGAACTAAAAATCGATTATATATTTTACTCAAAGCAAAAGTCTTAAATTAATGAAAAGAGAGTTGGAAAAAAAGCCAACAAAAAACGTTCCAAAGAGTTACAGCAGTAACACCCGATTCAAATTGAAACATACAACCAAAACAACAATCTCAAAGCAAAAACACTTAGAGCAACATTAGCGAAAACAAATAGCAACACGAGAATCAGGAGAAGTCGGACACTCCCACATGATTAACACCAGGCTTTGAAAAAATTGGACTTCAGTTTACCGGATTTTGCTAAATAATCTGCCGGCGTATTATAATTGCGTGACATAGAGCAGAAACTCACAACTCTAATTTGGTTAATCAAGCCATCCATCTCCAAAAACAGATTCCATAGCTCCTATGGATGAATAAACGAGTTGCAAATCCATGAAAGCACCACACGAGAATCACTTTCAACTATTAAGATTGTATTACCAGCCCATTCAGAATTACGAAATACATCGAGAGCACGTCGAATTGCCCGAAAAAAAAGCCTTGGAGGTTTCCAAAAACCAGCATCAGCAACAAAACCGTCCTTCTTAAGCTCACAGGATGTAGATTTCATCCACCAGGAACTCTCCCAAGTATCAATGTCCTCATGTACAGCTTTGATTCAAAGAAACAATCGCATCTTCGTAGGATGAAGGCTAAACCAACCGGGTCCTTAAAATCCCTTCACTACATCGCAGATAAATTATTAATATTCGTCAACGTAGTCGACTTTAATAGTATGATGGTATAATTGAAGCTTAAACTAAAATTTAGTGTTAAAATAATATCTATTTTTAGTTAAGTGGTATAATGAATATTAAACTTAAAGTTTTGTGGTATTTTGTGTAGTTTACACAAATTATTTAGTTCATTACCAAATATGTTATATTAACTGATTTGCTTCATATGACTAAACTATAAAATCTTAAAGTGGGTTTAGTTAATGAAATGTAAGATTACGTTCAGGAATCTACTTGATACATAAAGCTGCACACTCTATTAAATTTGTTTTACTTCACGAAGTGAATGTAACATTATAGATATTAAAAGGTGACTCAATTATTAGTAAAGTTATAATAATATGATAGATGTTATAATAATAATTGCTATTATAGTGGACATAATCGTTATACCTAGAAGTTGAGACATAAATATAAACCATAGAAAAATAAGAATTCTCAAAACAATTGTTCGGGAATAATAAATGGGGTAAACTGTAATGGAAGTGACTCAATTATTAGTAAAGTTATGTTTGGGTTACTCAATTATTAAAAGTTATAATTGGGCCAGTCAATTAAAGTTTTAGTTATAATCGGGCCACTTCTTTGTTAAAAATACAAATGTGATCCAAAAAAGTTTGGTATAATGATAGTTTTAGTCCTCAAAACTTATATATTCTACTAATTTAGTCATAATTTAAAATAATTCAATAAATTTAACCCTTCATATTTAAAAATATACCGATTTAGTCATTTTCTTCTCCTTTATTGTTGTTCTTCATCGTTCAACATCATTCTTACTTGGGTACCCTCAGTAACACGAGTTATACCAAACTTGGTATTTCAATTAATCATAAACATGTATATTATGATTATTATTATTATTAGCTTTATTTTTAGTAACATTTTTTTATTATTTTATTCATATCCAGTAGTTCATATTATGAAGTATAAAATTTAATTATAAACAAATTAAACATAATTATGTATGTGGATCTTAAAAATATATAATAAAAGTCAAATGATTATAACTATAAAATTATATTTATAAATTATTTAGTTTTATAATAAATGTGTAACACCCCAAATCCGGATGTCACAAGCTAGACCTCATGTCCAATCCAAAACCATAAAATTTCTCAAATTAGGTTTAGCCCAAACAAGTTATTTTCAAAGCATTTAGATCCAATAGTTGAAAACATATATAAATAATTTAAATCGTTACAAAGGAGCTCGACTTTAATTAAAAACATTTAAACATTCGACTTGATAAATACAATTTCAAAAGTAAGAAATACATACTCAACAACGTAAGGCCCTATGAATACATAGCCCACTATACACAAGTATCGTACTCTAAAATCCTCCACATGTTGGAATCCCAAACTGATAGTGCTCCTTAATCTCACGATCCGACGATCAACCTACGCACAAAAACAATGATTCCGAGCGCTGAGCTTACTAAGCTTAGTGGTACACATCTACACTACTATACTTCATGCTAATCATAAACATAAGCATGCAAGTTAGTACGAGCAATAATGAGAGATAATTAAACACATGGCGCTACCACTAGTTGCCTAAAAACATGCTCTCATCACAAAAAAACATCATACATGGCCCACAAGGCCCAACCATACTCGAGATCCCACCGGATCCCTCGAGCAAAACACACAATGCTATAACCACAAACCTGAAGTGAGACCTGGTGCCACATAGCTTCAGGAGCATACAATCTGAATGAGATTCGTTGCCACACAGCTTCGGAAACGTACACTCTTTAGGTGAGGCGCGGTGCCACACAACTACAAAAATGTACATTCTTTAGGCGAGGCCCGGTGTAACACAGCTTCGAGAACATACACCCATGTTCGGAATGTCCCGTCGAGCATCTTCGATTGAGACCTGGTGCCACACAGCTTCTGGAATGTACATTCAGAATCTCTAACCATGGTGTTGCAAAATTCTATCTCTTGGTATTCAGATCCCACCAACCAACGGTGACTCAACCACACAAGTTCCCGTACTTGGCACGTCACAACACACGGTCCCCCAAGGATCCCTATGGTTTACTACTACAACCAAGTCACCCAACATTTACTAAGTTATTATTCATTATCGAAGTGTACATTAGTCAGCTTCATTAATCATCTCTATTAATCCGTATTATCTCATTAATGTCCCATGTCAATTTCTCTCTTTATATTAACATTATTAATTAATCAAATCGAGGGTACCGATACTCACATGCATACCGATACCATTATAGCATATTGGAAATCCTTGATTTCCACAAATACCGGTATGACCAAAGGTCGTTCGAAGCCTTATTCACGGGTTTACGCCCTTTCCATGAATTACAACTTTATAACACATTATCCGATCCCTAAAGCTTATAAAAGTCATTAGAGTTGGTTTACTAACGCATTAAGAGAATTAATATAAATTATCGACTTCATTATCATTTATTCGAATAATTACCCTTAAGCATGATTCTCGTTAAAACTCATCAATCTATTCGAATAAACATACAAGCAACACAATTAATCAACCAATCTATTAATTATTAAATAATCAATTAATCAACACAAATAATCATAGCATCATCATGCATCTCATAAATATCATGTTCTTATAATACCGGTCTCAACACATGTTTATCTATCATCAACCTATTTTGCAACCACTAACAAGCAAGGCAATTACGCTTATGATGCTCATGAGGCAATAAGAGTTCGAGGTGTACTAACCTTATGTTGATATCACTAAAATCCTTATCCAAGCTTCCCGAACATTCCATTTGATCCGATACTCGATCCTGAATAATCCTTGTATACCAACGAATACAGAACTTTATTAATTCCCGCATCCCCTAATCAAATCACTCAATCATACTAGTGCCCTTACCTAGAACCCAACCATACACGATCCACCGAGGGCCTCGTGACTACTTCATGAATAAGTTACACACATTTATCAAGTTATAGCTTCCATATCTTCATAATCATGGTTAAATTCCCAGTTACTCAGCTTTGCTATTCATTTTATCTCATTAGAGGCCTATTAGACTTTAGTCCACGAAATATAGGTCCCTTACTGGAACTAGCCTTACTACCACGAAGTTAAACCAGTTGGTGACCAAGAAAACAAGTTGATGACCAAGAAAACAAGTTGGTTATCGATACGCAAACCCAGAATTCATATATTGAGTTTGTAAATCGCCCCAAAATCCCCTAAAACCCAAAGGCACACCCCCAAATCGAACCTTGACATTATGATAAGTAATTTAAGTGGTTTCCTACCATTTTTACACCTTATTAACAACTAATTCAAATTTCACCATTAAAGGCTCTAAGCTACTTTAACACCAAAACTAGCAACCTTAACCACAATATCAAGCAAGGCAATTACTTAAGGATATTCAAGAATCAAGGAGTCAAAAATGTATTGACCTTGTAGCAAAATCCTGAATTTGCTCCATACAACCAAAATCCTCAAATTCAACTCTTTGGCTCCAACTTGAATAACACCAAGGCACCTCTTTTATACCCTGAGAGTATACTTTTCTTGAAGCTCTTGATGGGGGAATAACATACTAAAATCTTACATCTTGAATGAAAGAGATGAGATTGAAGGTTTGGATTTTTAGCGTTGGAAGTTAAGCTTGAAAGGAAGAGAGAATGAGAGGAGTGTGGGAGAAGGAAAGATGGAAGAAGATGATATCATATTGCTCTCCCCTCCTTTCTCACGTGATATACCCAAAAGACAAAAGGGAAATCAACCAATTACTTTTAAAAGGTTAATACCACAACATAAAACCCCCATGTTCTCCCTCATTTCCAAAATGGCCACTTTACAAACCCAAAAGGCTCAATACTCTTCAATAAGGATCAAACTTGGCCCAACGAGTCTAATTATTCAATCCAACACGAGGGTCCATAACCCAGGTCAATGCCCAATCGTTGACTCGGAAAATCCGGGTCGTTACAACTCTCCCTTCCTAGAAAGAAATTTCATCCTCGAAATTTAAACGAAGGGAGGAGATGCAACCATCTTAGATCAAACCTTTTCCCATCTCACATACGTTCACCTTGATTCTAAAATTTCTTCACTAAACTTCCTTAGACAAAGGCCACAACACTAGACTACTCAACACCATTCTCATTAATTCCTAACGATTCATTTCCAGCAACCGAGTAACATGCACATTGGACTCTAAAACGAAACAACACATGACAACCTTAAACGATATTGTCCAAAAATCAACTCAAGAAACTCACTCGGATGAGCTTCAACTCGGTTAACAATCCTTTCGATCCTCGTTCGTGGTTCAAAACTCTTGAACTCAAACCTTGTATGTGTTCGGAACACGTCACCTCCTCGAAGGTATACAACTAGTAAAACTTCTATGTTTATCATTAAAACCCTAATCAAACATTTTAAAAGCATGTGAAATTTTGACAACCAAACTTTACCATCAATCCATCTTGAATTAACAACCCTTCTTTCTGAATTGGCTAACCAATACGGGACTTGGCACTTCACTTAACTAGAATCGCGCCACCACTCGAACGTAAGCTAACTCATGATCAAGAAATTTCACTACTCAAGCCACTTGTTTCCCACAAAAAATCGTTGTCGCTTACGAACTCTTACTAGATATCAACACTTACCCAACTAACCTTGAAGACTCTGAGTATTCTACGCCAACCCAACCACTTAATCACAACGAATAGTTCTACTGAAATGCTAACAACCCATCAACAACATCTAATGGTTCTTCTATCAAGATCTGCTGCAACACAAGAATATCGTTTCCACATAGCTATGGTCGTTAAACCACATTTTCGTTGCGCTACTCTGATAACATTCTCAATGTTTTACCATACATGTAGACAATCTATCTCTAAAAACTCGCTAGAACAAACACTCGAATCCATCAAACTCAAGATTAAAATGACGTGTGTTGCGTGTAAAAGGTGCTCTGCAGTTAGTGCAAGTGTACAATTCTCAAGTAATATAATGATAAGTATCAGAGTATTGTCTCCAAAGGGATTGGGATGGCTTCCTTCAATTATCTTCTCGCACTGAAAAACAAAAAGTAAAAGTAAAAATACAAGTAAAGGAGTTTTGTATTTCAACTAAACTAAAAATAATAAACTAAAGCAACTAAATAAAGATTGAGAAATTAAGATGATAGGATGGGTCGGATTAGATTGCGTCGTAGTATGGAAAGCAATTGACTTGACTCAGTCTTTGAATGCAATGATCACCAAACTGCCTCGGTAGTGACCTTCGTCCCTATCGCGACAATAAGATGTGCTGCATCGACAATTTCTTGCTGGTCGGCAGACAATGTCAAGGTTCAACAAAGCGTCATTTGATGGATCCTCCTTATCTCTAAGTCGAAATCGTGCTCATGTAAAGGCCTTGATAATGCCTCTCAACGTGAACCAAGGATGAACACCAACCAATCTCACGCTTCTCTTAGTTGTTGAAACTCTAACTTATCTCTAAGTTGAGTTAGCTTCCACCGTTGGGATGAAAACTATGCTTATTTGTTTCTTGAGTTTAACTCTCTCGATATTAAACAAATGGATAACCTCACAATACTCTCTCTCTCGATGAGATTGCAAGAATAAAATCAATGCCAAGATTAAGCAAACCTTGAACTAAATTGCATTACAAACTTAAACAAAGTACAATTGATTTCTCACAACTACTAAGCAAAATAATCCTAACCCTAAGAAAGCTTAGAACATGATGGACGTGGAGAACACACGACTAAACCCTAATATCAAGCTCTCAATTTCTACTCTTCGACTCTCGTATCTCTATTGGTTTGTGTCAATCCTTGCTTAAATAGGAAAAGGAGTAGGGCAAAGTTCTTCATGGATAGGAAGTTAAGTTGGACTTGGACTCGTCTTCATTAAAGAGATGAATCTCTTTAATTTTAATGCCTTTATCCACTTTGGCCAAATTCAATCTTTAACCTTGCTTCCATGCTTTTGCCATCTTCTCATGCTCTGATTGCCACATAAAGTATGTAGAAAAATCCAGCGTTTTATGCTCTTCAAATCGGCTACCACTTTGGATGCTTTGCCATCCGGCAGGTTGGTTTGTGCACTACCTCGACAGAGAATATCTACTGCCTCAGCAGAGGTCTGTCATTGGATCTACTCTGTAAGGCTTCCTCTTCATATTTCAGCTTCCTTCAGTAGAAGATGTCATCTTTGGCTTAGCTTGATCTGGATCTGTCACGAGCTCGTTCTGGACCATCTTTCCTTTTCTTCATTGCCCGCTCGGTATCACCTACCCCGGAAGTAGTAAATTTACGCAAATACCAAACATGCATCAAAACAATACCTTTTTCGTTAAATATATCAAATATCAGGATCAAAGGTAAAGGCAGTGCAATTAATGCATATAAGTCCATAATGGTACTCCAATGGGTGTAGGTTAAGCAAGAATTGCCATGTAAAAAGGGTGAAAATATAGGAGTTTTGGGCACTTATCACACCCCCAATCTCGAACTATTGCTTATCCTCAAGCAATGCAAACAATCAATTCCCAAAACCTTAATCTTCATGAAAATTCTCCTTGGTCTTACTTTTCCTTCTTCTCTCCAAACCATGACAATGAATGCTCGGCCCTTAAGTCTTTGGATGCCTTAGGATTTTTCTTGGAATCAAACTATAAGATTTGTGAGTGTGTGCAAGATTTGTGAAAAAAGATGTTTATTTGGGTTCTAAGTAAACACTTAAGCATTAACCTACTTAACTTGGGTAAATTTTTTAAGCAATCTAACCTAGTAGAGACAATTTTGGGCACCTCTAGTGGTTAGCCTAGAGCCGGTTTCGGGCACCTCTAGTGGTTAGCCTAGAGCCGGTTTCGGGCACCTCTAGGGCTTCCTTAAGCTAGAGCCGGTGCTAGGCACCTCTAACTTTTTACCTAGAATTTTCTTCCTAAGCAAGTCTATGTCTTAAGTGTCCTAGAGCTCCTTAAATCATACAAGTTACAAAGGTGTATTGAATTTCTAATCTCATTGTATGATCCTAAGTTATCTTCCTTATGCATCCTAAAATTAAAGGCTCTAAACAATTCAAAAGTACGGTAAGAAGAGAGATATCTATGGCCAAGGTAGAGAATTCAATTTAAATTAAACTAAGGCAATTGATGAAGAACATTGCCGAGGCATAAGCTTCATTCAACTAAGGCAATATGTGCAGTAAATTTTTTTGACAAGTATAGAACAAAACTGCATAGCAATAGTATTAATATGCCGCAGCAGAATAATGTCTCTCGGCAGCATAACCTACACCCCCAAACTCAAGGCAAGCATTACCCTTAATGAATTAAAAA
Organism: Hibiscus tridactylites; assembly: GCA_958450335.1. NCBI lineage: Eukaryota > Viridiplantae > Streptophyta > Magnoliopsida > Malvales > Malvaceae > Hibiscus > Hibiscus tridactylites. The sequence continues at coordinate 73,550,607 of OY288269.1, read as the reverse complement.
CAAATGCAATAATCAGAAAAATTAAGCACAACAATTAAGGGCATATAAATAAAGGTAAGAGAGAAAAAAATAGATAGACTCGGAGGAGTCATCGTCATCGCTTTGTAAGAACAATATTCTCCCTTTGCAGGCTGTATGCTTGACTTTCTTTGTTTCTCTTGGCGGTTGGATTTTTGCCCGCTGACAGGTTATGTCGTCGTGACAGAGATTTCTTCACACTTAGCTGGTTGTCCATCCCTTCCATCCTAAACTTTATTCCTAAAAGAAAAATTAAAATTGTGGAAAATAAAAAAGCAGATTAATTGAAATTCTAAATCCTAAAAACAAAAACAAATAAACAGCAAAAGAAAAATTAAGAGACTAAAGTAGTTCATAGGGATGCATCTCCTAAAGTGAGCACTTCACTGTTTTATTGACATGTGTGCCATTGTAGTGCTTCAGCTGTTGTCCATTCACTTTGAATTCACTCCCATATTTAGTTGATTTAATTGTCACAGCTCCGTGAGGGAATGCTTTAACAACTTTAAACGGCCCAGACCATCGAGATCGTAGTTTCCCTGGAAATAACTTCAATGAAGAATTGAAGAGAAGAACTGTCTACCCGGTAGGAACTGCCGCAACATCAGTTTGTTGTCGTGCCATCCTATGGTTTTCTCCTTGTATATTCTCGAATTGTCGTATGCCATGGTTCAGAATTCTTCTAGTTCATTTAGGTCAAGGAATCTTTTATGTCTGGTGTTTTCCCAATCCATATTCACCGTTTTAATGGCCCAATATGCCTTGTGCTTGATTTCAACTGGTAGGTGACATGACTTGTTGTACACAAGTCTATATGGGGACATTCCCAGTGGTGTTTTGTAGGCCGTTCTATATGCCCACAAGGCATCTTCAAGTCGAAGTGACCAATCCTTTCGGGATGGGTTAACCACCTTTTGGAGGATGTTCTTCAGCTCCATGTTGGATATCTCAGCCTGCCCATTGGTTTGCGGGTGATATGTCGTGGTAATCTTGTGTGTGACACCATATTTCTTCAATGCCGCAGTAATGAGCATATTGCCGAAGTGTTTGTCCTCGTCACTGATAATGGCTCTAGGTACCCCAAACCGTGTAAATATATTTGTCCATAGAAATCGATGCACGTTTTTGGAGTCACAATTTGGTGTGGCAATCGCTTCGACCCATTTGGACACGTAGTCGACGGCGAGAAGTGTAACGCCCCGGTTTTGGGCCTAGGAGTTTTGGGCGTTGACCGGTTTGGTCAAAGTGCTGTTCGAATCTAAAGAGGTGAAATTAGGAAAGCCTAGTTCGGGTTGCATTAAAAATATGGAAAAATGTTCTAAAATCATCTTTTAATATAATTAAGTGAACTGTGAAATCAATTTTGGAAAAAGAGTTTTGGAAGTGTGACATTTTGGCTAGTGACCAAAATGTAATTTTCGAAAGTTTGGTGACTGTTTTATAAAGGGTTGGAACTTTGAATCTTTAAGGAGCTATTATTCCAAAAGTAGTTTCTCCAGATTTTTCTAAGATATTTTAAGCTATATTCTGATTTTAAAGATATAGAAAAGAGGAGGGAAAATCATTTTAGATATTTTTGCAACTAACTCCCTATTTTCTCAATTTCCTTTCTCTCATTTTCTCTCAACCCAAACACTTTCTCTCCAGAGAATTTGATCTGATTTTCTCACCTAAATTCCTCCTTTCAACTCTCTTTTGATTCCTAATCAACAAATCTACAAAACCTCATCATTTGCTACTTGATTCATCAAGGTTTTTGATTCCAAAAAGAGGAGAAACTCAAGTTTGGAGGTAAGAACGTCCTTCTCCTCTAAACTATCAGTTCTTTACTGAAATTCCTAAGTTTTCAATCCTTAATTGATGTTTTATTAAAGGCTTTTGAGTTGTGAAATGGATCTTGGCTTATAATGCAAGATTTGGTGATTTTTGATGATTTTCGTTAGATCTGATTAATCTGTGATTTGAGATGTGTTTTTGATGTTAAATGAACTCTAAATTGATAAGGAATTGAGTTTTGATTAATGCAATCCCGGATAGGTTGAGTTTCCTAAGTTTAGCTTGTGATTCTTGTTTGTTTTTGAGGTGATCTTGTGGATCTGATGTTGCTGGAGGTATAAGGATGTTAATAGGTTCTTTTTAGATGTTAAATGATGTTAATAGATGTTTGGTTTTGATGGTTTATGGCTGGGCTTTGTTGAGAAGTGGTTTGGATGCATTTTCGGTTGTGTTTGGTGGCCCAAAAAGGAGTGTGGATGAGAGCAGCGAGTTTAGGTGCTTTCATTGAAGCAATTAATGCATGATGATCCATTAAACCTCTGCTTTGATGTGTTAAAATAGGGGAGGCATCTTTGGATCCAAGAGTTGTTGATCCGGAAGCTTGATTTGGTGCTTCGGCAAGAGGCGAAGTGGAATCGGTGAGTGAAATTGGGTTTTCGGCTTTGAAGCCAATGTCTTGGGAGCTTAGTTTAAGTCTAAACAACTTTGCTAAGCTCAAGTGTAAGTTTTCGGAAGTACTCTCTAGTGGTGGCCATGATTTTATTGTGATGCAATGTGGGTTAATTGCATGTTTTAAATATTGTTTTGAAAGCATGATTTTAGCATGTTATTTGCTGTTTTTGTAAGCCATATGTTGAAGGAAGCTCAAGGTAAGAGTTCCTTGTTTTTGAACATTGATTAAATGTGGTTTGATTCTTTTAAATGCATGATGAATATGGCTTGGTTTAATGCTTTAAAACAGTGGATTAAATGATTAGAATGATGTATATTGGCAAGTGATGTTTTGAAAAGGTTAAGGTCACTAAGGTGGTTAAAAGTCCTTGAGTGAGCCTTGTTACTTAAGAACATCAAGGTGGTTAAAAGTCCTTGGATGGTTCTTGTTGTGGACACAAAGGTGGTTAAAAGTCCTTATGTGATCCTTTCCATGGTGTTTAAAAGTCCATGGGGCCAAGGTGTTTAAAAGTCCTTGGGGCCAAGGTGTTTAAAAGTCCTTGGGGTGAAACTTGCTACGGACACAAAGGTGGTTAAAAGTCCTTGTGTGGTCCTCATTCATGGTGTTTAAAAGTCCATGGCCAAGGTGTTTAAAAGTCCTTGGGGCCAAGGTGTTTAAAAGTCCTTGGGGTGAAAGTTGATGAACTTGTTTTTAAAGAAATGGAATTGATCACTTGTGGCCAATATGACATGATATGATATGAAGCATGAGATGCTTGTTTTAAGTATGCTTTTGAGCATGTACAATTGATGGTTTGAAGCATGATTTGTAAATGTTTTATAAATGCATTATTGCATGGTTTATTGAGCATTCCTCACTAAGCTTTTGCTTACGCTCTCTTTTGTTTTCTTAAATCAATAATGCAGAACTTTAGAGTACTTTGAGGGCAGCAAGGAGGGCAAGCATTCAAGTGAAAGTAAAGCTCAAAGTATGGAGGTTTTATTAAGCACATTTTAGCTTTTGGTAATTTGGCAATGGGGGACCTATGTGTATGTTTTGGGAGAGGTTTTGAACTCCCTAAGTATGTTGAATGTTGATGAGAATATTGGTTTTTGAGTTTGGTCTTTGCATGCTTGAAATGGAAGTTTATGCTTGAATGGTTTGCTTGTGTAGGAAGCATGTCTATAGATTTGGGGCTTTTTGTATATGATGTTATTTGGTCGATTTGTTGATGTATGTAAGTCTCATATATGTTGAATTGCATGCTGGTAAAGTTTGGTAGCATTTGGAGCATGTTAGAATGATCGATTGCATGTTTTAGTGAGCTTTATGCTGCAATCTGTGCAGGGCGTTTCGGAACAGTGCACACCGTTCCGGAACGGGTGCCTTGAATGAACCCAGGCGTCCGAAACGGTTGGCACCGTTTCGAAACGGAAAGGCCACTGCCAGCCCCTGTTCCGGTACGCGTTGCGGAACAGTCCGTGTTTCGAAACAGGCTCTGCCTGTTTCGGAACGGTCGACCGTTGGGGGCTGACATTGGCAGTTAAATGTTTTGAATTGTTTGCGTTTTGGTCCTAATTCTTGTTTGCGCAATTGTATGAGTTCGGGAAGTCCTTTTGAGCTGAAATTTCACAGAGAAGCATGAAACCTGATAAATTTCAAGTTGGTAACTTTAAATTGGGTTAAGTCTTCATATTTATCAGAAATTACAATTTGGTCCCTAAAGTTGTAATTTGTTCAATTGGGTCCTTGTTTGATCTCTGATGTTTGTGATCTTTGAATGAGTTGTTGTGTGATCACAATTAGGGATAATGTACATCTAGACAAGTTTTAAAAAAAGGGTCGTTAATCAAGGTTGACTTTCGGGTTGACTTTGGTTTTCCCCGTGTGACTTTCTTAATTCGGGTCAACCGTCTAGGCCGGGTTAAGGGGGTTACATTTGGTGGTATCAGAGCTGAGTTCTCGAGTATTTGGGAATGAATGTATGCATGATTGAAGTATGTTTGCCTTGTATGCTTGTTGATCGAAAGCATGTTTAGTGGCTTGTGATTTGGATGCAATTGAGTTGTATGTTGTGATGTAGAATGTTGTGGGTACCCATTGCCAAGTCGAAGCTAATGAAATGTTGTTGATTTTGAATGAAATTGAGTTTGAATACTTGGATTGCTTACCTTGCTGGGCCTGACTTTGTTTTATTTGCATTGTGATTGCATGGTAATAGTATGGCACCACGTAGAGAGTTACGAGGTAGTGTGCGAGCTACGGCTCCTAATGAGAACGAGAACGAGGATAACACGGGTAGTGCGGTGTTACCCCCCTCCTCCACCTGGTGGTGGTGCTGGAGGTGAGAGAGCTGAAGCTGCGGCTGGTGCTGGAGCTGCTGGACCAGAGGTTGGTCAGGGGCAAGCTATGCCTGATATGTCTATGCTGGTACAAGCTATTGCGAGTGCTTTTCGAGCAGCAGTAGCTGGAGCTCAAGGAGCTGGGCATCAGGGAGATGCTGGAGTTTGACTACCTTTGGAGCGTCTGCGCAGTCTTGGTGGGACTGAGTTCAGGGGTATGTCAGCTGAGAGTTCTGAAGCTTGGTTAGAGAGTACCAAGCGTATCTTGGGACAGATGAGCTGCACGGATGTGCAAAAGCTGGGATGTGTTGTGTCCTTGCTGCAGGACGATGCGTATACGTGGTGGACGACCACCATAGCTGGGATGGCTGAAGCTGATGTTACTTGGACATTCTTTCAGAATGTGTTCAAGAGGAGATATCTGGGAGTGAGATATCTTGATGAGAAGAAGCGTGAATTCATGTCTCTTACCCAAGGGGGCATGACTGTGGTTGAGTATGAGGTGCAGTTTGTGCGACTCAGTCAGTATGCACCTGAGCTGATACCTGATGAGCGGGCAAAGTGCGAGAGGTTCCGTTATGGTCTTGTGACGGATGTGAAAATGTATGTGCTGGCCACCGAATATGATGATTTTGATGTGTTGGTGGGCCGAGCCAAGGATATAGAGATGAACTTGGGTTTATCGGCGAGAAGTGCTGGAGCAAGTGTTGGAAAGAGATCAGCTGAGTTTAGTTCCGGAGGTGGACGGAACAAGAGGGGACGTGATCAGAAGTATCAGTCCTCAGCCAAGAGAGGTGGTGGTGCACCTGCTAGAGGAGGCAATGCTAGAGCTGATCCGAGTGCTTGCTGGATCTGTGGATCACGTGGTCACATGAAGCGTGACTGTCCTCGTGCTGTGAGGGAGGTGCAAGCTCCTGTTGCGGCAGCTGGGAATGGATGCTGGAATTGTGGTTCTGTAGACCACTTGAGGCGAGATTGTCCTAGGTTGGCTTGTGATCAGGTGCGTGCTCCTGTTGTTGCTGCACCGCAGAGAGGTCGTGGGCGCGGCCGTGGTATTTTCCAGAGGCGGGAGGAAGGTGGTCGTGGAGTAGCCCATGTTGTGGCTATTCAGCCGGAGGTTGGAGGCCAAGCGAGGGTGTATGCTCAGCGTGAGGGAAGGAATGATCCAGATGTGATTGCAGGTACCTTTACTTTGCAATCCTTGTCATTGCTTTCTTTGATTGATTCTGGATCTACGCATTCATACATTTTGCGTGAGCATG